>CM012456.1:26440667-27640667 GCA_003999625.1 Oryzias javanicus | reverse complement strand
ACTGACGGGGAGCGGGAGGTGAGGAGGAGGTGTCATGATGTGGTCTGACCCCCCCCTGCAGAAGCTAAAGGGGGACCATCCCAGGAGCTCCTGCAGGTGTGAGGGGATCACCTGTGGGGTGACTCACACCTCCAGGATTCCTTCAGTGCAGTGTCACGTGATCTGTCTTCATGTCCTGCAGAGGAGGCGCCGCGTGCACGGGAGGCTCACCTGTGGTGGAGTGCAGACTCTCCAAGCTCCAGTACCGAGACAGGACGCCCCTCAAAGTGCCGCCCAAACTGCCACATCCGCCTCCACCCATACATCCACCTCCTCCTCCCCCCCTCCAGCTCTCTCTGTCCGAGTCGGAGCCCGGAGACAGCCCGGAGCTGCCGGAGCTGCCGCAGCTGCCCCCGGGCAGCGGCACGCCCCCCTCCGAGCCCTGCTGGGTCCGCATCCCCGTACTGCGCTCCGCAGAGGGGGGGCACGGGAGGCCAGAGGAGACGAAGGAGCAGGAGGAGGTCTGTGGAGCGAGCGCTGACGGTGGAGGAGGAGGCCTGCTGGCGGAGCTGCAGCGGGCGGCCTGGCGTGTGCACCTCCCCGCTCAGAGCGGAGCCGCAGCGGCGCTCCTCTCCTGCATGTTGCTCCTCAGGACGGCCCCTCCCTGCGGTCTGTCTCTGTGCAAATGGACGGAGGGCTTCTCCTCCTCCTCACATCGACTCCCTCCTCCTCCTCTGTCTGACGTCATCAGGCGCCGCGCGGGAGGGGTGAGCGTGCCGTTAGCCCGCCCCGACCCGCACAGGCTGGTTCTATGACAACACGCATGCGCGGGCAAGTCCATCTAATCCCCGGACAGCACCTTATCTTAAAACTAAGTATTGATATATCTTTCAATAATAACCTCACACAGAGAGAGATAAGAGTCACACTTACATACAAATATATATATATATATATTCAGCCACAATGAAATCCCTCAGAATCCAACAGCCTGCTGTGATCCGGACGGGGAGTCAGAACCTTCTTAAGAACCTTTACAGAAACCTGCGACTGTCTCAGACACTGAGTCAAACACATGAATGCAGTAAAGATCAGCTGATTCTATTCAAAGAGTAGACTCATCCTCTCTGTAGAACCACTAGACTTTACTCACGGGGCCTGAGGCATTTCTGATGATAAACATGACTTTCATCAATAACATCTAGGAAGCATTTCATCATTGTGTTTGTCTCTCAATGGAGTAATAATACTGACCTGCTGAGCTGTTACTGAGGACATTCAGTCTATACATTCATTATCATTCTAGATTTGGTTTTATCCTCAGGGATCTGCAGCACACCCTTTTCCACTATAACTTCTTCTTCATCCTTCAAACATGACATGGTTGAATTCTCCATGTACTCCATGGCACCAGCAGCCAGTGATCCAGCAGCTCAGCGTCAGTCTGCAGGAACATGCAACGCGGAGGAATGAACAGGGGGAGCACTCACAGGAACAGGAGATGTTCCTCGTCCAGCCCAAGCAGTTCAGACCTATTGGAATGCTCTGAGAGAAGCAGTTCCCCTTCAGGCCGCCCCCCCAAAGGAATCCAGGGGCTGCGTGATGTCTTCAGAACCTGCCTGTTAGAAGGAAAGAAACATTTACCATGACGTTTCTGATAGTCGCGTTCTGGTGCCGATGTGTGATGAACCAAAGCAGAACAAATGTCGTCTTTGTCTGCTGTGGTCGACTTGTTGCTGAAGCATTTCTCCTTACCTCCAGTTCATCGATGAACCTCAAGCCATGGAGACTCATGCACGAGTGACTGTGTGTCTTCCTCTGAGCCGCGTCCAGAAGGCTGAGCCTGGGGTGTTCCGAGGGCTTTGGGTTCAGTCTCTCAGGTCTCTCAGGAGAGTTTGCCGGTTCTTCGACATAAAGCAAGGCACCATGAAGAGCAGAAGAACGAGCCCTGGCTGTGGTTGAGACAGGACAGGGAGATCTTGGTTCACAACAGTCAGGGTTTGGACTGGGGAGAGCAAAGGGATGTCCAAGCAGCCTTTCCTGGGCCGGTGTGTGGGGTCTGGACTGTGATGGATGAAGTGATAAGCAGGAGGTCAAAGGTAACTCTGACTTTACATGAATGGATGTTTGAACTAGAGGAAGACCAGGGCACTGTGCTGCAGGAGGACTTTTCCTCTGAGCATTAGATCTACATGCTTCAGAGTTCTTACTTCTTCTCCATTGTGTAATGTCCCACTTTGGGATAGGATCACCATTGCAAAGGGTTCTGGGGGAGGATGATGATGTCTGGATGGTGATTCTGTCAAAGAGGGGGTATGTTCCTAGATCTCCAGAGTCCTGTTCTGGGATTAAAAAGGTCATTTTCTGTTTCTCCACATTTGCTGCATGTTTGTTATTCTTCCAAAATTGTTTGATTACACAAGAGTCAATGTTAGTGTCTAAATATGGCCGCTCATCCTTCATCTGTCCTAATGGAGACTCAAACAGGCTGGACAGGTTCAAACTGTGCTTGTCCTTGTCCTGTACCTGGACATACTCCAGAAGGAGGTTGTCTGTGTTTGGTTCTCCTTCCTCCTCCCAGCTGCTCCCTTGCTGTGCTCCTGTGTGGACTGTAGGAGTGAGGTTCTCTGTCTCATTGAGTCTTAAGAGAAGTCCTCTTCTGCCTGGATGACTGAGGACAATGGTTTTAGCTAAAGCTCCACAGTCCTGGTTGATTTTATGTGTCTCCTGCTCAAAAAGCCAGAACTCACTCCAAACATGGAAAGCAGGTGGAGATAAGCCCTCTCCTCTGACAGTTTTCAAGCACTTCCTTCTCCTCAGAGAGTTCCTTTTGGCAAACACAGAGAGTTTGAAGTCTTGATCTTCTATCCATCTGCTTCTCTCTAGACTTCCATCTTCTGCTAAGCTGAGAAAGTTGTTAGTTATATTGGAGTAAATCATATTGATGGGATTACTATCACAACTGCTAATGATAACGTCTCCTTCATGTTTAAATTCTATGGAAATGAAGGGGTTTGCCTTGTGTGGATGGAGGGGCTTTAGTTTGATGGTGCTGCACACATGGACTGTTTTATCACTGCTCACCTTCTTTGTGAGAGAGTCCTCTGTGGCTGAGCAGCTTTCTACTGAACACTGAGCTTCCTGAGGGGTTATGGGACATATACAGCTTCCATCTTTGGCTTCTCTTTGTGCTTTAACTATAAGATGCCCTGCTTTTAATAAACGACCTGGTTGAAAGCACTTCTCTTTCTTTAGTTCAAAACGTGAGTCACCGAGCCTGCTGCCTTTCACACAACCGTCTGGTCCAACGTGGTCTTCATCTCTCACCTGTGAACCTGAACCTAAACCTTCCAACTTTACTGCACTTGGACATATATGTCTAAAAGATTCTTCTGTTTTCTCAGACATCAAAGCTTCACTTCTGCAGAATGACAAGAGCTTAAGTTTGGGAGTGTGTTCTGGCTCATCATTCTGCTGATAATGACTGGTAATGAAGCTCATGTTGGACAGCTTACTCATGTCTGAGTCAGTAATTGAGCTATTTTGAATAGATTCAGCAACAACATAGAGTGCTGACCGCCTTTCATTGTCAGACATAGACTGATTCAGTGTGAGGCAGGTCACTGGTTTTTGCTGTGACTGGAAAACCTCGTCTGTCCTCTTCAGGCCCCTCTCACACAGGGGCTCTAGTCCTTCCACAGCTGGAGTTTCTCTGCCCTCAGTCACTAAACCTGTGTGACCCTCAGCATGAGCGGAGCTCAGCAGCCCAGCCTGAACATTTCTTCTGCTCTTTCTGGTGAGCGAGCCTTTGCTGTGAGTGTTTGTGTCTTGTTGTTGCGTTGCCTCAATGGCGTTGACGGCTGCTTCAGGTAGAGTGGAGCAGCTGTCTGTAGGCTGCACCTGCTGCATTTCATCTCCAATGTCTGCGTTTGCACCCCTGGAGTCTGTCTGGACTCGACTTCTCTCACAAACACCCTTGTTCTTGAAACAAGTTTCTGGAAAAGCTAGATGTAAAGATGACTGCTCACTAGGCCAGTCAGTTGTTTGCTTCTGTGGCCTCCTCTCTGTTGAGGACCAATCTCTGCTCCTTGGTTTAGAAATCATGTTAAGGTCCTCATGGTTCTCTGGGCTTCTATCGTAATAATTTATCTGTCCAGCAGGAGTCTCTGTTGCACTTTCCTGTCCACCCTCAGTTGGTTCTGAACCCCTCCGCCAAGCTTTTGTGGCTGGAGTCCAGACAGTGCAGGTACCCTCCAGTCCTGAGGCAGCTCCTGTATTCACCCCGTGATCTGAGAGGGGGTCACTGCACCCTGAGCAGGGATCACAGTACCTATCCAGATGTCTCTCAGAACACTCCAGAGAGTTAGCTTCAAAATCTGTATTTTCTGAGCCTAACTCTTGAGAGAGGAGTGGGCCTTCTTCAAGACGTTCCTGGAGCTTTGGAGCAAAAAAAAAAACAGAACAAAAAAAACAAACAGGAATCAATCCATAGAATGTACAAGAAGAGCAACAACAACAGAATTATTTTACTCTATTTTCCCACTTGAAATAAATCCAAATCAAGATTGTAAGGAAACTAAAGCTGACATGAAAATAAACTAAGACAATAACTAAACACAGCACAGCCAGTAACATAGAAGGGAGGGTTGATGTTCAGTTTGTACTGTAAAGGTGAAGGGTTATCTGCAGCCATTTGAATACTAACATAATGCAGATGAGCTGCAGGAGAACAGTGAGTGTTTTTAGAAAAACATCATTTGTACTTTGACTGCAGTTTTTTTTAGCAATAATGTTGTGATGACATGAAAATGAGTTTCATTATGAGGCCAGATAAGAGTCAAAGTGGGTCAATGTTCCCTGATAATGACCTCATCCTTACTCTCAACATGAGAAGCAAAAACTAAATACAATCAAGTTGGAGGTAAGAAGATCAATCACCTAAAAACAGACGAGAAAAAAGGTTCAATACTTAACTAACTTTATAAATGAAAACGGCTTCCTTTCAGAAAAATGTTCTCTCACTTTTTGCAAAAAATGTTTTTCTCTTTCATTATTTAAAAGTAGCTTAGTAAAAGTTTACTGAGCTAACCTGTTGTCTCATTTAGTGCCTTCTGCAATATTGCTAACATGGAAGTCAACGATAGAAACCATGAAGACAGGCGCAGTGTCCTTGGAAAGTGGAAACTTCTGACTAAACTCCAGCTTTCTACTGTTAGAACTTCAACATTAGGAGCAATACGTCACTGATGAGAAACAAGCTCCTTCATCATACTTTTCCTTTAAAAGTTCAATAAAGTTGACAAGCATAAGATCAAACTAAGGTAAAAGAGAAACATTCATGAAATCTCTACATCCAGCACTTTTCTGGATTCCTGCTCCTGATTCATACTTACACTCCAGAGCTTCAAGACATCCACGTAGAACACCAGAACAGCCCAAATATGAGCAGCGAATGAGCTCAGCACTGCTCCCATGATGCTCCTCAGACGTCCAGCCTCCGTGCCTGTCAGCAGCCTCATGCCATGTAGCTTTCTCCTGCGTTCCTGTCTTTGTCTATTCGACGATCACAATGGTCAACAGGTCCAGGTCATAAATCACGAACTGTCCTTTGTTTCTTAACATGCAGCAGCAGAAAGTCTAAAAGCATTGGCACGATGATCATCTGCAGGAGGACTCTGCAGCTCCACTGAACTCCAGGGATGAGGGCTTACGTCACCTGAGCTTAATCCAGTGACGGCTACGAAATGAGGAAAGACACTAAGAAGCACTGCTATAAATACAGCTCCTGCACTTACACAGGAGCAAGTAAACCTGAGCTGAGAGTAAACAGGTGTGTGCACAGGAACGTGGAAGCAGGTCACTCGGCTAGAAGGGAATTCCTCCACTCTACAATGTTCTAACGCTTGTCAGAACTGGAGGGAACACTCTAAATCCAGATGAGGCCATTACTGCCCCCCTTTAAATACACACAGTGATAGGTGGGACATTCATCAGTTCATTTACAAATCCTGCTCCCTTTAAATATTGAGTTCATTTTGATGCCTTTGAGAAGCTTAAAGGGTAACCCAACAGGGCAGTTAGAGGCTGACTCCATTCTCAGGCCAGATTTGAAAAATGCCAAAAAGGGGGCGGGGCTGGTGGAGCCAGACTGAGCGGTGGAGGAGTGGCTTGGATATATGATTGACAGTTAGGTTATCTTTAGGTTATCAATAGGGAGAGTGGTTTGTCATTATGTTCAATTAAAAAACATGGAGAGAGGTACAGGGCAAAGTGATGCGAGTTTCTCCACAGAACTTTCTGTGGAGGTTGAGGATTTTTTTCTGAGACGGGCACTCACGGTCCAGAACCAAAATGTTTCGAGCTGCTGACTTAAGACCATTGTTAAATATATTACATTTACAAGCTCAGTTCTATAGATTCTGGCACAAGGGCCAAACCTGTTAACTTGACAGCAGTGTGTTACCTGTAGCACTAGAAGATGCAGTTCTTGCATTATTTACAGCTCAGTTTTTAGAGATTATAAAAATGTAAATTCACCACAACATCAGTCATTTTCTAAACTTTAATTCGAGCCATGTTTTGTGAAAATAAGTTAAAACAAAATGAGGGAGCCAGGAGGATTTTTGTAGCTGATGCCTTCATGTCTCATTGAAACAGCTGGATTCTGTTGATAACAATCGTAACAATAAACCATAACAGAATCAAAGATGGGCGGGGCTTTTATACTGAAGCTCAGAGCATGATGACATCAGACTTCTGAGAGTTACACCAGTTGACCAGTCAGAAAATGAGCTAAAAATGGTCCAGCTGACGTTTCACAGCAGCGAAATTCCCGTCAAATCACAACTTCGTTCTTAAATGAAGTTGCTGAAACATTACTGGAATTGTTTATATGCATATAACATAAATACAAACAAGAATTTCCATTAATCATTTGTATTTCATATTTAAGGTTAATTTTAAAGAAAACTGTCAAAACAAAAAACGAAAGAAACTTAAAAACACTACAATCATGTCAACAGTGTGTTTGTAACAACTGGAGGACAACTCTATCAAAGCAACGATCAAATCCCCAGACCTGTGTGGTCATCGCTCCTCCTGACTTTCTCTGAAGGCTGAATGTTTGCTGTTCGCTCCCTCATTAAGGGTCTTTTTAATCACGAGGAGAGTCACACTCATGGTGTCAGCCAATTGCTCTTTCATTTCTGCCGTCGTGTTTTTGTTGTTTCTTTTCCACTGAACAAAAGTCGATAGTGTCAGGAAGATCATCAGTTTCACTGTTCTCAATGATGGATGTGCTTTTACCTAAACATGTCCTGTTACTGCAAAGAATAGAGATTTCTTTTGGCAGACGTTGTTTTTTATGCATAACTTACTATGATGATCTCCTCTGCTGAACAAAATCCTCGTGAGTGACTCCATGTGTGACCTTTTAACCTTTTCTTGGATGTTAGTGGGATTGGGCCATGTCAAAACTTTATTTCTTAGTTTATTTTCATGTTTTAATCATGTTTTTCAGTATTTCTGTTTTTGTCTTACATGATTTCCTTCTGAATCCCTGTCATATACATTTGCTGACATTTACTGTATTGAAAGAAATCTGGTGAAATGGTTAAATTGGGCCAGCTGTCTTTTTGAGTAATTCAAATGGCTGAAATTTGAAACCCCTCAACATGGTTCAAAGCCAAATGTCTTAATAAATCTTTTGTTATTCACTTTGGTTATTTGTGATCTTCTGATCAATGTCTTGCTTTTGCCAGATGAAGCAATCATTTGTGGATTTTGCCTTTATAAGAGCCTATATCACGTATAGTGTGATATATTGTTTATTTTTTCTGTAAGCAACCACAAAGCAGTATTTTGATCCATTCACACATCTCTGAGTAATCCTCTAAAGACCTGCTCTCTGAGCGCCGGCCCCTCCCATACCCATGGTCCTCACATCATGACGTAGGTAAGTCCTCTTCCAGGATGAGTCTGCGCTGCCAACACCGCCCCAAGACTACAACACACATTTTCTCCACGGAGCTGGCGGTGATCAGCAAAACACTCTCATTTCACATGCACAACATGCACATGTGTCTTTGAAAAGTTTGGCTGTTTGATTTTGTGGGCGAAACACAGACACGCTCCAGGAGGGAGTCATGAAATGAACGGCACCCACCAGGAGAAAAAAGCTGTATTACATTCTGAGTATTACATTTAACTCATACCTGTATTTCCTAAATAAATTGTTCTTTAGTGTGTCAATACATGATCTTTATGCATATAGTTTACTTTGAAAGGCATGAGAATAACAGAGACCCTATAGTCATTAAAGTGTGGAAAAATCCTTTTGAGTTGCCCTCTGACTTTAGATTTTGTATTCTCTAAAATTTGATTTCCTTAATTAAAAAATGGGCAAAAACTACAGTTTGTCAGTTCAGTCATTAAGAGATTCACATTTATGAAGATAAAGTATGATGATCATAAGTATGATGCATTTGAGCAACAACAACTTACATTTAAAGCTTTGACCAAAAAGGATTTCATTTTCTTAAGTTTAATTTTGCTTTTGGAACTAAGCTTAGAGTTTCTATTTCACCTGCCAGGTGGGACGTGGTAAAACCAACCCTAGAATGGGGCTTACGGAGCGGTGCCTCTGTTTAACTGGGAGGAAATGGTCACTGTGTGGCTGACTGGTTCCCTGGCTCTGCATCCAGGGGAAGACCGTGCAGGGAGGTTGATTCAGCCTGTGGATCTTGTCTGCCTCCTGCTGGACTGTTGGTGGTACTTTCCCTTCCTTCAGATTATCCCAAAATGACCCCGTTGGGTGAGGTAATCCAGTGACTGGTGGTGTGTTGGGACGGTTCTGGAAGTGCTATACATGGTGCTATATATGGTCTCCATATGTTCTTGGCTGTGCTGTGCACACATCATCATGTGTACAGAAGATGAAATACTGTATATCTGTATTTGTGAAAAAAAAAAAAAACATTTCGGACTCTGGGCCAGGAATCCAATACATCTGATTTTATTGAAACTATTTTTTTCCAAAAGAAAAACAAACAAAAAACGTTTTTTTCCAGACAATAATCCCACTCATGTTTAATTGCACACTGTAAAGAACCAAGGGGGCGTCCTGCCCCTGCAGGTCTACAGAAACCCAACCAAGCAAGGAACCACAGGAACAAGAGGAGGGCTGACCAACAAGGTGGTGAATGTGCGGTCACATACAGCAACTCAGTGACAAATGATTATTACCGAACTCGCTAATGAACAAGAGGAATACCTCAGATGATCCAACCAGTAAAACAGTAGTTCTCTTCATGTCCACTTAGAAAGAACATCAGATAAAGGAGACAATGCCACAAAACATCATCAACTGCAACTGTCTGTAAGATGACTTCCCAGTAGCTCAGCATCTTCAGTTCTCACACACTTCACCTTCCTTCAATTTTCCACAAGTCCTCTATAGTGATGTGCACCACCTGTAACAGCACAAATACTGCATCAATACTTCCTGTTGGCAAAGCAGAACATTCATTGTTTGGATGTGTGTGTGGACTGGTGGCAGCAGTGGGATATTTGTAAAAGGGTTCAGTCCTTGAACAAAGGTGGAAAGTTCAGCACAAATACAAGTCATCCCTCCATCCATCCATCCCATCCATCCATCCATCCATCCATCCATCCATCCATCCATCCATCCATCCATCCATTCATCCATCCGTCCATCTGTCGGTTTGTTCATCCGTCCATCAGTCGTCCCTCCCTCCCTCTATTGTATAAATGTCCCAGTGATGGTCAGAGGGGCTGTAGGCATGTACCTGCAGCCACGCCTCTGTCAGTCTTCCCCAGGACAGCTGTGGATACATCAGTAGCTCACCATCACCAAGTTTGAATGAGGAGTGAAAAAATAATGGGTGCACAACATGAACACTTCGAGGTCTGGAAAAGTGCAGAAAAATTCATTCCAAAGTGACTACAGTTGCCATTTGATTAATCTTCTTGAATGATTAATTCATTATGACCTGTAGTTAAGTAGTATCATTTAAAAATGTATTCCTATCTAATAATTTTAACATTATTTTTATAATAAAAACTAACCTAAAGCAGTAAAGATGTAATGATTCTACGTCAAACGGTAAAAAGATGATTCAAACTCGTCAACATGCTCCTCGTTGCAGAAAATTATAAAGTCGATTTGTCACAAAAATGTAGAGCAGATGACATTTCTCCATGCAGGCTTGCTGTGAAGTCTGTGTGAAGCAGACTGACTGCATGTTCTTCATCTGCCCCCGTCCTGGGAAATACCTGCAGCTCCTTTGGATTTAAAAGTTTCACATAAGTCAGTCCCTTCAGGATTTACCACTCTCGAAAGTATAAATGTAAATTCAAGCAAACCCGAGATTTGCTCCTTACCCTGCAACATTACATTTTCTTCCAACTTTGACCAATCTACTGTGAAAACAGTCATGGTGACGATTCTCTTCTGACTCCTTCCTGGAGCCGTGCTCTTTTTTATTAACTCTCTTTTGTCCCTTCTGTCTTTTTCTCTGCAAGATCTGCAGGGAAGTGCAGGGGAGGAGTGGTCCATCACGCAAAACGATTTGTGATCATTTCAATATCATGTATAACTGTTTATTTCTATTGAATCCTTTCTGTTAGTAGGAAAACAGACAGTTTGACGCCAGGAACAAATAGAAAACATACTTGGCCTTAAAATACCTTTAATTCATTATTTTGTTAAGAGAAACAAAGTTGGAAAAAATGGAAATTGTGACTTTAAAAATGGAAATCAAATTGAATCGTGACTCGACTGAATCGTTAAATCCCTAAAAAGCAGTGGATGTGAGAGCAAGCTACAAGGCAGCGTGGGCTCTAAGTCTTAAAGAGGAATGATCACAAAACACAGAACATTGATTGAGTTTTGAAGACATTCTCATTTAGGCAATATCGGATCATTCAAGTCCATAATAGTTTCCACTCACCTCGTCATAGTTGGGGTCTGGGTAGCCACAGACATCCTTTGGAAAGGCGGAGCGTATCAGCATTTTTACCTCCTCCGGGTACACATAAGTGGGCTGATGCTGATGGGGCAAACTTCTGTCCTTAACACCAACCCTGTGAGAAATCTGGAAGAAAAGCAAAAATTGACAAAAACTGAAAAAAACAGTAACTGTTTGGGCAGATGTCGTGCACAGGTAGATCAGGAGATCTCTGATTCAGTTCCCTCCACGCCTGCACATGTATTGAAGTTTTGTTGAATGTATATACAAAGAAAAAATAAAGGGCCCATAATGGAACCTTGTGGGACGCCTGTGGGTATAGGGAGCAGAGAGGAATGTTAATCATTTATTTGAACTGACTGAGATATGTTTGATAAATATGATTCAATTTATTTAATTGCATTAGCCAAAAAATGACCTTGAATAGTTTAATTAGTAGTTTTTGATGACTTACGGAGTTAAAGGCTTTTTTCAAGTCAAGAAACACAGCCCCAACCACACCACCTTTGTCTAATAGATTTCTTAAATTTTCAATGAAGCACTTCACTTATGCAATAAAGTGCTTAAGTAAGCATAAGTATACACCATTTATCATTTGTTTCAAAACCTTAACTCAGGAAAAAAGCTGCAGACATGGTTGATGGACTCCTGCACCTGTGTGTTTACTACACCACGATGCTTTATTTTTGAACCTCAAATTAAGTTCTTGATTTGTTTTGTTGGTAAAACCAAATGTAAAAGCAGACTTTCAGACCAAAGAGATGGATTCTTGCTGTTGATACAGCCACTGAAAGCTTCAAAATGCACTGAAGACACCAGATGTTGCTAGAGCTGATCAAAGAACATCAGCAAATGCATAAGTTGTGCTCTTGAACCCTCAGATCTTCTTCCCTCTATTTATTGGGTTCATTCAACAATTGTTTTTATTCCCATGAAAAATTACCTCCATAAACATAATATAGTGTTAACGAAATGGCAACCAGAGAGTGAGATAAGAGAGAGGAGAAGACCTGAGAAATATGAGGGGGGTGACACAGAAATGTGGCAGGACAGACTGATGATGCTCTATCACCTGATGAATGCTCTGCTGCAAAACCCTAGAGTGACATAATGAAAGGCCAGATCCATATCGCACAACCAATGCTTTCCTCCTTTTCTGCCCAATCAGGCCTTCCTGTATCTAAGCCTTTTGACCTGACAACCCTTATCCATCCCTCCGACCAAAGCTGTGACCACAATAACAAACAGACTGCCAAAACAGCCAGCAAACTCCCTGCTGTCATATTAGCAACTGAAGCAGCCCCCACCCCCCACCCCCACCCCCATTGCTGCAGAATCCTCAGATAAATTAAACATTGACTAAAAATTTCGTTGACGTGCCCATCAGTCATGTGACAGTAAGGAAGCTGAAAGGTGAAACAGGTAGATGGTCAGCAGCTGACTGTCATGGAGCGAGTCATGAATGCTTTTATCAAACTAATGTTACTTCACTATGTGTTGAGATGGGCAGCAGGGAGATACCTGTCCAATAAATGTAAGAGACGGGGAGAACCACGGCACTTTCAACTCAGTCGAAGAGGGTAATACATGCAATGCATAAGCTTCTGCTGCACACAGAGAAGAATCTGACATGAGGTTTCTGTTTACTGGGGCGGCCGGGGTAGGGCAGTCCACCTCTGATGGGAAGATTGCGGGTTCGATTCCCACCTTGACTGCTGATGTGTCAAAGTGTCCTTGGGCAAGACACTGAACCCAAGTTGCCTCTGCTGGACGGTTGGCAGTGGAGTGTGAATGTGAATAAATAGGACTGTGACTGTAAAGCGCTTTGGGCCTATGCGGAAGGTAGTAAAGCGTATACAAGTATACGCCATTTACCATTTACTCTTGACAATCTGCAGTCTGGCGACTGTGACAAAGTTTTCCTGCTTTTGCTGTAATAGAAAGTGTCTTGGTGTTGAGTCATGCCATCTGGACTTTAAGACTTCTTTCTTTAAAACATTGTCTCACTCATCTAACTTTGTTCATCAGTAAGAGTGGTGCTGGGTTTAAGCCCCTCATTTGTCCTCCAGGGGAGACAACCACATTCTTTCAATGGGATGGCTCACTGAAGGGAAAGACAGCAGAGAAACCAGAGTACGTGCCTCTCCTCTTGTAACCAATCCTAGCTCCATCACAGGGTCATTGGGCATGGTTGTGCATGAGATTTGGTTTTCTTTGGCACAAATGAAAGGGAAACGCGGTTAACATGAGAGAAAGTATGTCTGTGACCCCCTTTGTTTTTACTGGTTAATCATCTGTACATACACTATACTCGTTCTCTGACTCCTCTTTCAAACCATCTGTCTTCCTTGTCAAAAATTCATACCAAAATGAAGCTTAGGGTTGCAATGGTGATTTAACACTCTGGCCTAAGTTTACATCGTCTGGAGCGGCCACAGCTGGGCTGAGAACTATGGGGAGAACAGGGGGCAGTGGTGTTTGTGCCGGTCCTGGACTGGACAGGACAGGGGGGTTTGGGCTTGTGGTGAGTCAAGGAGCAGTACCAGCCATACATTGATAGAAACCAAATATTTCCAATGACAGTCAGCAGAAGAAATCTGAACACGAGGTGGAATGGGTCCAAGGAGGGCTTCATAAAAATGATAGACTGTTTCAGAGAAAAATATTAATGACATAACAGAAAAAGCCATAAATGTCTTTGGTAAAATAGAAAAAATCTAAAGTTTTTGGTCAGGTCTTAAATCCACCTGTAACTCTGAAAATCTCTCTTAACACTTTGAAAGCATACATAGTATGCGTTTATGAGAGGACTTTATCTCCTTCAAAGTATTTCATGGCTGTTTTGACATAAGCAATAGCACTAATGTATCTTTCCATACACACCAGTTTCCTTTGCAGGAGGCGGTAGGCCTTCTTACGTCGGGAATGGTCACTTCGGAGGCGTTTGGCAGACTGCAGGAGAGCTGCCATCCACACAGGAAGTCTAGAGAAGAATTCAATGAGTTTTTTCTTCTGATGACGCGGTCATTACTGCTATGTTGTGAACCAAACATAAAGGTCACAGTTAAAAAGAGGCTTAAAAAGAGTAATTACGTTTACAAACTGGATAATGATAATACACGTAAAGGAAATGGTACGGTCAAGCCGGGGTGGGATTGTATAAATCCACTTCCTCCCACTCCCTTTCAGGCAATCTCTTGGTTGCTTGAAATAAACAATCTCCAATGCTCCAATCCTGTGCTATATCGCGATTAGTTATTGCAGTGTTGCTGTTAAACTAATTTTTTTAGTGCAACATTGCATGTGTGACAGGAGAATCCAGGTGTTCTCTTTGTGCCGTTCTAACAAGGGATGTCACAATCTGATCACAAAGTTTAAGACTTAAGATCTGTGTCCTGATCAGTGATTGGGGGTTTATTTTACTATAATTTTGATCAAGACTAAATATATAAAGCTTAGTATTTCACATAAATGATGTAGAAGTCTACATTGCATGAACAGATCACAACATTTTATTGCAGTCCAGCACAGTGGAATATTGCACCAGTTTCTACAGGAAATACACAAAAATAGTTCAGTAAAGTTAGGGAGATATTCACAGACTCGGACTTCGAGATCAAAAACTCTTTTAACACCCACTCCAATTAAAATGGGGTTGTTGGTGTTTTTAACATGCTTTTGTAGCATTTTTTCATAATGAGAACATACATCAAATTGTTCAAGATTTAAGCTGTATTTTTTGAGTATTTCATTATTCAAATTGTGCTTGATCATAAGCAGATGAAAACTGGACGATATAAAACGCTCGGACGCCCAAAGTCTCGCTTTCTACGTTTTCATTTTCCTCGTCTGAGCTGGATCTGGCTCTAGGATCTGGATACCTCAGACATTGCTTTCTGGTTTTTTTGTTATGCCAAAGCTAGCTTGGGCTTTTGAGGTGCTAGTAGGAGAAGGTGTAGACAAAGGCATGCTGGGAAAGTAGCTAGGCTAACCTCGCCAACAGTCTTACCCACAACCCAAAAGCTAATTTCTAAAGAGCTTCTACAGCCCTGCAGAATATATGTCTTAAAAACCACAAAAGATTTTTTATTTTAGCTAAAAACTGAATAGTCTAATCATGATTAAAAGACATCTGGAAACATTTCTAAAATAGAAAAAATATATAGTTGGAGTGGAACCTTTAGTAAGTACCACTTTTGCAAAACAGGATAAAAATATGGACCAGCCTGGGTCTGTTCAGGACATTTTCTTTTTTTAATGTGTTACAAAAGTATCAGATCAGGACTTGTAATTGGATTGAGGGCAAGAAATTCTGATTGGTCCCTAGTTCTATCAGAGGCACGGGATTCACCCACTGCATTTTGGGGAGTTTAAACTCTGAGTTTTAAAGAGACAACCATGGAGTTTAGTACCATAAAGGTATTGGACTATAACAGACTTGTGGGTGAGAGTAACAAAGGTAATGATGGAGAAGTTTATTGTCCAGAAATCCAGAAGAACAGTTGGTGGACTTTATTAAAAGAATGGAAATGTCAGAGGGGAAAGCCTTTCAGAAATGAGAGGAGCACAGGGAGACATAAAGGGGTGATTCTCTGAATCTAGAAAAGATTAGAGACCTCGGAGTCTCTGTTCTAGAGCTAAGGAGAGTGTAGCCAGATACCATAGGACAGTGGTGTGAGGAGGAATAGAAAAGAAGCCAGAGCCGAGTACCAAGTGTTGTAAGTAGAACCATGAAGAGTACTGAGTGGCTTTTAGGGGAGAGTTGAAACAGGCTTTGAGAAATTCAAAGATTCTTTTAAATAACTGACTAAAACTTACCCCAATGAATGGCAGAGGTCAACAAAGACATCCATGAATGAAACAGACAGCAGCAAACCTGTAAAAAGCACAATCTACTCAGTCTTAGCATGACACATGTCAGCATTGAGCTTTGTCTCATGATTGATGGTAGTCAACACTATGGGCTTAAAGAACAAACAATGTTTAAATGTTTTAAAGCTTTTATTACTTTTTTAAACTTTAGAAAACCGTTCACACCGAGCTACTTGCACTGGCTGAACTGACCTTTCTATATTTGAAACTAGGCTACTATCTCATCATAAATGATTTTAACAATATTTATCCTGAAGTTAGGAAGTGGTTGAATAAAGATTTTGAGTAAGTATCAATCAACCACTTAACATAGAAATAAAGGTCTGAAATGAAAGCCTGATAGTGCATGTAAAGGTTTCCACAATCTTTTAGGGTTTAAAAAAAGTTGATTAATACGATTAAATTAATTTTCACCTAAAATATGCTACAATGATCCATCAAATCAATCAATTACCCCAATTAACCCTTTTTAAAGCGTAATCTATGAACTATTTCTGAAACTTGGCAGAAGCATGCCAACTAATAGAATCCCCTCCGAAAACATACACACACACCCCCCCCCCACACACACACACACATATATATATATATGACTCTTGATCTATGATCTGTAATATCACTTAATGTACTCAGGAAGCATTTCATTCTGTTATTTGATATCATTACTATTTATTACTTGATAAATTATCTGCACTTGGACTGCCGACATATGAATAATTCTAAATAGAAGTTTAGAGCCAGATTATGGCTGCTATATGCAAAAAAGTCCCTCATGCCACTTTCACACAGAGGGATCTTTGTTTAGTGGATCTGGAGAAAGTTGAAAATGTAAAAGAAATTCAAGTTTGTGACTTGGCTGGAATAACTCCAATTTATCAAATTAACTTCTGATCTCCTCTAAACATTCTTCAAATGAAAAATGAAAGAACCTTAAAAACAAAAAAAATGCATGAAATCAAGAGATTTGAGTTGAAAGAAAAACTGCTTAAAATATTTTTATTTTTTTTTAGCAGCAGAAAACCATCAAGATTTGAACTCATCTCCCTACCTTTTGTTTCAACAAACTCCCTGCAATCAGGTCAGACTGATTCAACCTGATTTAGACTGGTTCAGATTTAGACTGGTTCAGATTTAGACTGATTCAGATTTAGACTGGTTCAGATTTAGACTGATTCAGATTTAGACTGGTTCAGATTTAGACTGGTTCATAATTAGACTGGTTCAGATTTAGACTGGTTCATAATTAGACTGGTTCAGATTTAGACTGGTTCATATTTAGACTGGTTCATATTTAGACTGGTTCAGATTTAGACTGATTCAGATTTAGACTGGTTCAGATTTAGACTGGTTCATATTTAGACTGGTTCATATTTAGACTGGTTCAGATTTAGAATGGTTCATATTTAGACTGGTTCATATTTAGAATGGGTTATTAGACTGGTTCATATTTAGACTGGTTCAGATTTAGAATGGTTCATATTTAAACTGGTTCATATTTAGACTGGTTCAGATTTAGACTGGTTCATATTTAGACTGGTTCATATTTATACTGGTTCAGATTTAGACTGGTTCAGATTTGGACTGGTTCAGATTATTCAGACTGATTTCGTCAGGTTTAGACATATTTCCGATCAGTGAGAGTTCAACTGATCAGATTACACGATCTCCCACGTGTTCTCTTGCTAACAACAGGACATCTTCCACCCACCGCAGCGAGTCGCTGTGGAATGTCAACCTCCAGGCGGGCTGTCTCAGTGGATCCTCTCAGGTCCGTTCTTTTACCTTCTGTCTCCGGAACGCGCAGCGGCCTCGTGCTGTTTCCAGGCGAGCAGAACAAAGATGGTTTAGAGAGAAGAGCTCTCACTCCTCCGCGTTTCACACCAACACCGATCTCCGGCGACCTGTCCGGAGTCTGTCCCGCCTGTATCGAACAGGAGCCGGATTAGAGTGAGCTGTCTCTGTCCGGTGATATCAGGACTAAAACTTTGATCCTCAATGACAGCAACTGGAATCAGACTATCCTTCAAAATACCCCACTCAAAATAAAGGAGGGGAGCAAACGTTCTTTCATTTATCATTTCCTTCAATAATGTTTTGTTTCCTTCAATGCAGCCTCGAAATCTTGACCTGATCTGTGAAAGGTTTAGCTATTAAAAAGGTCTGAGATAATCCTTCGTTTATTAAGACTGCTCCTATGGGCTCCTGCAACTCTGGAGCAATAAATTAGCATGTTTTTAAGTTATATTTTTACATGTTACACATCACACCTGAAACCTTCCTCCACTCCAACCTGCTTGGAGGCGTCTCCTCATCTCCTTCCCACAACTGCACAGATACTGTCTGACTGTGGCTGACTTTCATTCCTGTCCTTTCTAGAGCAAACCTCCACCTCTCTAGATGTTCACCTGCTTCCTGCTATCTCCACAGATCACAATGTCATCTGCAAACATCAGGATCCACAGAGATTCCTGTCTAACCTCATCAACCTTCCCCCTTTCAAGCGATCTATTTGTGATTGATTATGTGATGTTATTTCATGTATTATAACCTGATTGCTTGAAATAAACCATTTCATTCATTCATTCATTTATTCATTCATTCATTCATTCATTCATCTGTCAGTCTGTCCATCTCTGCAGTAAACAAAGCAGCTGAAAGCTGATCTTTTGTGTAGTTCTACCTCCACCCTGAACTCCTCTGCTTCACCTACAGAACATCTCTCCTCTGTCTTCCAGCTCTCATCCATATCCTGAACATCTCCAACATTCTTCTAGACTTCCTCATCTAAACCACCGCTCCTCTCAGGATCCTGTTGTAGACTTTCTATAGATCTACAAAGACAGTTCAGCTCCTTCTGACCTTCTCTGTTCTTCTAATAGAAACATCCTCAAAGCTAAATCTGTGATTCTGTCTCTGCATGAAACCAAATGATTGTTCACAAATGTTCACCTCTGACCTCAGGCTAACTTCCTCTGCTTTTTCTTATAGCTTTGTTGTGACTCATCAGCTTCATTCCTCTGTAGTTTCTACAACTGCCTTCTTCTTTTTCTCTTCCTAGACTTTTATCAAAGTCCTCCGTCTGTCTTCCTGCATTTCTGTCCTGAACACCAAACTTCTCCATCTCGTCCTCATCACTGGTTTTCTTCATCCACATCTGTTAATCAATCCCCCCATATCTTCTTATCCATCATCCTCCAGAGTTCCTCCTTCTCCCATGTTGGATCCGAACTTTACGGCTGGATGGAAATGATATTGCTCACCTTCTGTTGAACTACTAATGTTGGGTTTAGGCTGTAAGCTAGTGGGAAGGATAAAAAATATTATCAAATGATTAACAGAAGCGTCAGACATTTATTAAAATCCCACTCAAATGTTGATCTATTTTCAAAGTGCTCCCAGTGGTCTTGTCATAAGGATTATGATGTTTTTCCCCAAAATAATAATAAACCTGTGTCGTTCTCTAGGACATCGTTTCTGCAGGAGTTCATTAGAACTTCACCTCTGACATGTGGGTGGGACTGCTGGTGTGGAGTCAGCCTGCAACAATTTAGTGTTGAAGCGTATTGATAAAATCCTGTCCACCTTTCTCCATCTTTGTCATGGGAGGGATCACACATCAATATAAGGGTTTTAATATGCCATCTCAGAAAAATGCGCAGAAACATTTGATGACCTTAAATCATTCCCAAATTCCCTTTAAATTGTCCTTACACAACAGCTAACCAAAGATACAATGAAGTTGTATTATATCTTTATTTTACAGATGATCACATTTACAGAACATCCTAGAACCCCTCAATGAAGGAATAAGAAGCACACAGCTGTTTTTGATGGATCCTAGTATGGTTTGCCTCCGATGCCGTTGAGCATCTCCAGGCGCTCTGCTGCTGTGGGCATGTCCGGTTTGACTCCGTCTCTCCTCCTCTGCACCATTATGTTGTGCTGCAAAGGATCAGTCAAAGACATCAAGGATGACAGTGGATCTTTACACTCATAGGCTGACCAGTAGCTGACAGTGCATTTCCATGTGGTCATGTAACAGCGGTTAACTAAGGAGAACTTTGTTTACAGTGGAAATCGCTGCACAATTTGTGTTGACAGCAGGTAGGAGGTTGTACACACTGATGGATAAATCAAACATACAGCTCCTGCTCTCTGGATAACATGTAAAAGTCTGGAGACAAAGGAACAAAACAACATGAACTTGTGTGATTGTCGGTTTTATTGTTCTATGAACATTTGAAAGCACTGAGCTGTATAGAAGGAAACATTTGCTTTTTCTTCACTAAAACAGTCCCTCCTTGATCAGGGAAACGGGTCCATGACAGATACTTCAAACCTAACAGTGTATCACAGAGCCTCGTCACAACACTGCACCACCTCCATGAGGGAAACATTAAACTCCCAAGGAACTAATGCAGATGTCTCAATGCTTGGAACCTGCTCGCTTCAGTACATGTAAAAACACCATCAGCGTAGAGAGTAGGGATGTGATCAAGACGGAAATCTGAGCTCATCACGTAGTTTCAGACTCCATCAGTTATCAGATTTTTATTACATTCTTGTTAAAATCGGCTCTATAGCTTATTATTACAGATGAATACTCTAATAGAAGTCTCCATATTATGAACAGAGTACAACATTTTATTGCGGTAAAGTGTAAAAGAATACCACACTAATTTGAGACACTCAAACACAGTTTGGTAGTTAGCAAGATGTTCACTGATTCCAGGATCAATGAGTCTTAATAAACCTTTAAAACTGATGGCAGGGGTCTCATCTGGTTTGTCTTAAAACAAACAATGACCTGCAAAGGCATGTGTGAAAAAAAAAACACTGTTTTACTTCTTTTCAATGAGAGTTGAAAAGGAAGACAGCAGAGTGACAGCTGTCACAAAAAGAAAGTTCAAACTCCACGAAGAAAATCAAGCGAGACTAATAAATGGTTACATTGGTACGAGCTGGTCATGAAAACTCATCAACCTCAAGTCATTCATTCTGAAGAAGTTTAATGGAGATATGAATCATGTGTGATCAACAATGTTCAAGCTTTCTGAATATCCTAAAGCTTTCAAACTGTCTGACATGAATGATTCTCAGTGATTTTACTAGTTAATGGTTTTCACTGCTACTCCTCTGTTTAAGTATGAAATGATAAAGGAAACTTAATCAAATACAAATATAAGCTAATCTGTTTATTAAATGTGTTCCTTTTGTAAATGTTTTACAAAAGGATGGAATCTGGACTTGGTTTCAACAGATGCTGAAAATCAAAGACTCAGAAATGGATTGGGCACAAATCAGGATCGGATCAGGACATCCCAAATAGAGATTTCCCTAAAGATCCAAGTCACTCTCATGATGCATGGTACTAGGTCTGATGAGGAGAACCTTACCCAGTACTTCCTGCAGTTCTTGTATCTCTGAAAGTAGTTGGAGCACATGCTTTTGTCATAGTTGTAGTGGTCCAAACACTTCTGAGAGGCATCGCTCTCCTGGAAAGAGAAGCACTGATGATCAGAGAACAGGACTAATGTGGAAATGTTCCTCCAGTCTCAGCGACAATCACATACAAACATAAACATCACAAAGACTGTTTTATTCTCATGGAGAGACTCCTTGTTTATATAAGCACAGGTTAAAACAGCTAAGAGGGAACCCTTTTAAATGTATCAACAATATGCAGTTTTACAGCACATGCAGGTAAAGACCTGCTCTGATAGAGCATCAGTAATAAGTAATAAGCTTGATGACACTCATTTGAAATGTGGCTGTCAGATCAGAGGGGAGATGGGGGTGTGTCTAAGAAAGGCTGGTAGAAACTCCACAGGGTGTGAGAGTACTTTACTTGTCTTTTACATTTTGTTAGAGGAATTAAAGTGTAACTTTAAGAAAATGTGGCAGACAGCTCAAGAAGAAATCGTGAAATCCTAAATGAATTTGGAGAAATCTGGTTTCTTTTCTCTGATTTCTGCAGGGAACGTAAGCTGACCTCCGTGCAGGGGTTGGTGTCCAGATTCCGCAGTCTTCTGGTATTTTTATCCATCTGGTTCTGTGGAATGGTCACATTTGCACATTACTTTACCATCTGTTAATCTGACATGAAGCGCTTCAGAAATACAAATGGATGAAAACCAGAATATAATTTGAAAAGCCACTTGCATGGATTTTAGAAAAACAGGAAACACATCTACACAAAACTGCCTCATGTAGGAGATCACAGAGATCAGTCTTCCAAATCTAAAGTTTAATATCATCTAAAAATGTAATTGTAATTCTGTTGATTTGATCAAAATTTAGCACAGAAAAGTAAACAAGCCATATCTTTAATTCACATTTTGATTTGATTTATTGATTTCATTCATCACAAATGACACACACAGGTATGTCAAACTCATTTCAGAAAAAGAAATGTATGGATTAAAATAAAGAAAAACAATCATAAATATAAGAAGAAATTAACTAATAACTCATAATCATACACAGAGATTTTTGGAGTGATGCATAATACACACTTAGGTCACGATACATTTATCTATCAACTAAAGTCGAGTAGAGTTTGATTTATTACTTGAAAGGAAGGGGAGGAAAAGCAAATGTATACAACCCTGCTCCTATTGAGTTATGTCCTTTTATATTTCTGCATACTTCTTATGATCTGGATCTGATCAGATCAAGAGCAGATTTTTCACCAAAAAACAAAAAAAGAGTGATACATGATCATCCTCAGAAGAAAGTATTTTGTACTGTCAGTAAACAGTTTTTCATAATTCCTGGTTGATCAATAGTGGATATTGGTTCATTTTAAACGACCTGATTTAATCCGATTCACTGACCTGGACTTTTTATATTAATTACGGATTCAGATTCAGAAAACTTTATTAGTTCCAGAGGGCAATTCATTTGTAGCATTTCCAATGCAGTTTCTCTCTCACACACACGCACACCCCCACACACACATTTATCTAAATTCAACAATATAATTCTGAGGTCACAAAAGACTGTTAAAAACTATTGGTTTTTCATGTCGACGCCCTGAGGGCATCAAAACAAAGTCAGGAGTGGGAGGATGCTGGGGCTGTCCCAGGATGCTCCTGGCTTTCTTCAGCACCTGTTCTTTCCTTCAGTCTAACACTGATTATTTTAGAGCAGGTCTTGATAATCCTCTGCAGTTTGTTTTTGTCCTTCAAAGACAGACCATAAAACCAGCAAATAAACGAAAATGTTAAAATACTCTCAAAAAAGGAACAATAAAAAATTTAAAAGCATCACATAGGGACGAATCTTGCAGACATGGAAAGAGTCTCACGTCAGATTTGTGCGTAAATGTGGATCTGTGTGTGCGTAACCAGAGACTCATGCCTAACTTTTAAAGATTTGTGTGTATAGTTAGTTTCAAGCTGCTGTCATTTTGGTTTGTGCATGTGTCAATTATATTTTTTTTATTTCATAGGTTTTGTATTAATACACAGAATGTTTTCTATGAGTTACAAATGAAGATTACGCACGCACGAGTCTATCTTCTGTGTAGGACAGAAGTCCATTTACGCCTTCTTCTTTGGTAACTTTAAGCGGGGTCAGGAAAGAACCAACCTCGGAGCTGAATGACGGGGGTCCAGCTCCTACGGATCCCCGGGGCCTGGAAAACGGATCGATCCCGGGATGATCCCGATGTGGAGTCTAACATGAAACCGGTCCCGAACGGTCCCGGTCAGCCGGCGGTGCTGTCACCCTGCTGCTCCGCTAACTGTTAGCAAACACGCTCAGAGGGCTGCCTGACGTCACCAGCAGAGGAAACAACTACATCCAATCAGAACCGTGGGAAATGATCGCTTCAAGCCGACAGTGCTCTGGGCCAATGGGAGCTCTTCCTGAGTTTACGAGTCGAACATCTTCGAGAAACGAACCCGTCAGAGCGGGAACGATTGACGGTGAGCTCAGCAAGTCCAAAAATTGGATTTTATTCAAAGAGTTGATGAAGTGACGCTGAAAGCAGAGTGGCAGCACTCTCAGCCAGTAACAAGCGGTGGAGGCGGGACTCCAGGGGGGCGTGGCCACAGCGAGTGTGGTTGACTCGCAGCGCACACACAATGGCTGCTCGAAAGAGGAGAAAGCAAACAATTTTCAGGCCCGCTGCGTCCCGCAAAAAATATGAGAAAAAAATTAGTAAAAATACGGAAAACAGTTGAAAGTCCAGAAAAACACAGCAGAAAGGATGTTAAAGCGACCAGGGTAAGTTTGATGCTCAGACCTGACACATCCACTCAGTTATTGGTTCCAAATATCGGAGTTATTTAAATTATGAGTGACTGGTGAGCTGGAGCAAAAGTTTGCGTTAATCAGTAGCCAGCCTCGGACGGAGCGGAAACCCAGAGGAAGAGCCAGACTGATGAAGAAACAGCCGCGGAGTCCTGTCACCGCTCTACCGCACGCTGCGTGACAGGAAAACGCACGACGGGCAGCGAGCGGGACAGAAAGTGAAGGAAAGTTGTTCAAGTCCTCATGACTAACTCTTCTGGAGTGTCAGCGCAGCGGCAGACCGCTGCGCCCCGCACGACACGGCCAGCCGCGTGCGCCTTCGCCAACAACGCGGGGTTTGCGTGATCTTCTCTTTTCTGTTTTGAAATGTCAGCGTGTGCGGACCGCTGTGGCCACGTGAAACCGCGCGAGGACCGCTGTCAGGCTGCGCTCGCGCGCCGCGGCGGTCCGGCCGACGGCCGGCAGGTAGGCTGCAGGTCGCTGTCCGCGTGAACCCGCGGCTCGCTCACGTCCTCCGCCGAGCAGAGGCTGGACCGGAGTCTGGACCAGCGCTCCGTGTCCGTCCCCGCACCCTCCGGGCTCTGATTCTGCCCTGAGGAACGGAGTTCAGGAAAGAAGAAAAAAAAGTTCGGTTCGGTTCTGAAAGTCACGCCGCACTCCTCCTCCTGTCTCGGAGCAGCGCTAGGCGGGACTCGAACCTCCGTCTCCACCTGCACTGCGGGGTGGCGGGGCGCACGTTCAGCAGGGATGGCTGCCAGAAAAACAAACATGCAGCCACCAAAAAACTACAGCCACTTCCAATTAACCCTGTGTGTTTGGGTCTGCAGTAAACAAACAAACAACACATGATGTCACATCTTATACACTCAGAAAATAGAACTAAAAAGATCATTCCATCATGCACTGCATAGAGCAAATTGACAATAAAGACTCATTTCAACCTCATTTAAATTCATTGAAAGAAGCATGGGTAATGGTAAACCAACAATATGTTCTGTTGCATAATGTAACATATGTACAATAAATTATAAGATGAATGGTAATGTTTGTAGAGGTACAGAAAAATAAAACCTATTAGAACCCAAATAAAAGTTCATTTGATTCAATAACACAACAACACTGAGGAAGTTGTAGTCTCACTGAGACTGTAGTCTGTTTTTGGTTTGCAGAGAGAAATCAGTTCCAACGTGTTCTCATCAGATTTGAATTGAAGAGTTTAGGAAGTATTGTCCTTTGATGAACAGTCAGACGTAGAGATGTGTGGGATTTAGCACCAGATGAGTAATAAAGATGGAGAGTGCTGCTCTTATCATTGGAGGAGTGAATGATGCTGTAATCTGACTATAGGAGGGAAAGAGGAAGGCAACTTTGTAAAAGCAAAGGTGAGTACTTATTGCTACTGCTGGTTAATAAAAAACACATGTGCTGATGAGATGGTTGTGGAGGAAGACTTTGATGCACAAAATATTCTTTAGTTAAATACCAAGTGAGCCAGACGGACGTTTCATATCCTGTTCCATCTGTTGTCTTTGTATGTTATAATAATAACATCTAAAAACTGCATGAACACACCAGAAGGTCTCTGATTCTGAAAGTTCTTCCACTGAGAGACTTTGGTTTGTAATGTTCATCCAACATATACATCAACTGTTAAAAAGATTCCCATTGTTTGATTTTTTTTAATTTTTGTATTAAAGAATTAATTTTTATTATAAATATCTGGAATTTTTTATTTTACTTTTATTTTTTTTAATGGGAGTGATATGACAAAGAAATGTTTAATGCATTGACATGTACAAAACCACTCAGAGATATGAGCATTTCCAGCATCTGCACAATGTTTTAGAATGTTCTTCACCTGCTGTCAGATCGGGTCCTTTGGTGAGCATACGTTCTTGTAGTTTTGATCCTAGAATGTAACCAAGTAACAGGACTGATCATCAAATAATAGCTGCTCCATTGTTGACTGAGAACTGGGACAATATCTCAATATAAATTCAGAACTTTTTCCCTGTTTGGTAGTTTTTTATAAGAAAGAAAGAACATTGGCCTTTGAGATTCATGTGGTTCACTATAGTTTCTATAATGTTCTGCAACATCTCTTCATTTAGGCCTTGTTTCCAACCACACAGCTCCTCCTGTCGAGTCACACTCAAGTCAATTCTTTAACTCACAGATTAGCTTGTCAGCAATGCAACCAAGAACGTATCCTCCAACTTTTATATTCATAGTTGAATCTTTGTTATGCTCAAACCAAAACTCATGCATGGTTGTGCATCCTAACCTGTTGAGTGGAGTCTTGAACAGAAATGTAGGTGAGGGGAAACTTGTAACTATAAAATAGTTGAACTCCTCAGCAGAAGTCTTCATGCACACTAACACCATTACTGGTTCTTTCTAAGAATGCTGTTCTCAGAAAGCCTTTTGATTTTGTGATGCTGTCTCACATCACAGTGTGGATGAACAACAGGAAAGGTGACGCTATTCACAATGTGAAATGATCCCATGTATTCTTGGTATCTCTTTAGGTGGGTCTGATGGTTTTGATCTCAACAGTGTCTGAAGAGTGGACAGGAACGTGTAAATTGTGTTGAAATGCTGCCCCCTAGTGGTTACACCAAAGTGCAGAATCTGAGTTACAGAAAGCTGGAGTTCAAAGGGTTCAAAGACTTTCAGTCATTAGTCATCAACTTTATGAAACTGTGATTTCTTTGGTGCAGATGAATGTATGTTCCTCTTTGATAGTCCATTATCTCAAGTTTACCTTTATCATTTCTTAGTGATATTCATCAACTTTAAGACATTTCATTATTTTTTAAAACATTTATCCAATAAATTTAATGAGAAAGAAACAGCTGAATACTCAATACTGAATTAAAATTATAACTGAGTTTTTCCATTTTGAAAAGCTAATTTCTACAACATTGTTAAACCGTCAAACATCTTGGCTCAAACTGAAACATCTTTACAAGTCTGTATACAAATCACAAAAATCAACATTCAGATTTGCTAAACATACCAGCACATCTCTATCATTTGAGCAAAAATATTAGTCATTTAATGATGTATTTTCAATATTTTAATTCAACTTTGCCCTGTACTGCCGTGTTTTCAGGGGAAAACCTGGCATCTCGTGCTCTGGTCAGGGGTGATAACTCTGCAACTCGGACAGATTTTTCAGCTGTTCATCAGTGAGGCGAGCTGTGTGTTTGACCTAAGTGAAGTTCATGTCAGAAAAAGCAGATTCACAAAGAGATACTGAACCAAACAGGCTGGCCACTATTACAGCTCCAGAGCAGACACCACTAAATGTTTCTGCATGAACGGCTTTTAGATCATCTTGTCATGTTACAAGTTCAGTTTCCAACTGTCCAGCATCCAAGCTGAACATCGTTGTAGTTCCTCAGCAATGCTGTTGTGTCCACATCTAGAAAATGATGGGAAACGGTCTAAACATTTCTCAAGCTGATCATGGCCTCAGACGCTGTTCTCAAACTCTTGGCCAACTAGGTTCATGACTTCAGAACCCACTTCCAGAACTTTGCTTATAGTCTCAGACCCTTATCTGCTATGCAGCTTCTTTCCTCTGTAAAAGCACAGAGAGAGTGTTCAGCTGGGCTCTATATGGACTCAAGCAACAACCATACCTTTACCTTGCTGTTCACATGGTTCTGTTTCCCAGTAATGAGTTCACAGTCAACCATCTGTACACAACACCTGCTGCTGAAGGATGCAGTGGTAATGCTCAGAGTCTGAATATTCTCTGTCATCTTTACAGTGAACCAGTAATCGGCTGTGTGTCAGCTGACCGTATTCTGGCTTTAAATTCTTATCGTGTTCACAAAAAAAATTTCCTTCACTGTCCTGCAGACATCAACCCCCACATAGTTGTGACACAGAAGTGTCAGATGTTCTTTTGTGCAGAGCTCATCAAACTCCTTTCTAATGAACGTCATACACATACTGAAGTGCTATCCATGGACCCAGCACTCTGGATGCTAGACCACCGGCAAACCCTTCATATCAGTCCTGCCAATCAAACACAGTAAACGCCTTTCCACCACTGTAGTTGTCCCCAGATGGGCATCAGAAAGATTGAACATTGGTTGGTTCCATCTTTAGGCAAAGTTTTTGCAATTACCACTGCATCCCTTCTTTGAGGGTGTATTCAGACTGGATACATATGAACTAGAAGAACCAGATTTTGTTTTCCCTGAAAATCCAGCACACATTTCCAGTCTGAATATACCCAAGCGGGCCATTGGGAATACACCCTAATAATGTGCACATCTGAAAATCCTTTTTATTAACGAAAGATGTATAGCTCTAAATGAGGCCTCGGTTGGAAGTCTTCCTCGGGTTTTATGAAAAAAAAAGCACTTTTTGCGCTCACCCGCTTTTGCCTCAGGGAGTCTTTTGTGCTCATAGTGTCTTGCCTGATGTATAGTTGGCCGGTAACTTGTGTGACACATTCTGGTTAGTGTGGTAGAAGTGTGTTAGTCCAGACTGAGTCTGTTTAATTTGGTCCAGATAGACTCCTGAACCTTGCATTTGGTCTGTATTCAGACTGCCTTTCAGCTGAATTTCCTGTGTCAAACCAAAGCTTGTAAACAAAACCACATGACTAAATATCTCTTCACTTATTGCTCAGAAATTATGAGGGCGGGGAAAAACACTGAGAGAAGGAATAATGGAAGTGCTTTGCGATTCTTGTCAGAATAGTTCACTTATTCAAACTTTATATATCACTGAGTAATTCTGAACGTCTGCATCAATGTCAGGTTCAACACTTTTTACAGCTGCTTTGGTTCAGTGGAGGTATCCTGCAAGACTGTTATGTAGGCAACAACACATAGGAAGGTATGCTGATCAATGTTTATGACGGCTGGATTGTTGGAAAAATGGTGAGGAGCAACATGGATCACGTTAAAAGTTGTTTTGTGAGCCTTCTTTCATCCGAGCACATTTCTATGAGTTGCTGTATCTCATGGTTGCTCCACTACTCTGTTTACATCCCATAAAGCCCTACTATGGTGGCTGTTTTGGTCCAGTTGTTCCGCTCCAAGCACAGAGCTTATTCAGATTGAGGAAACTCTGAGCGACCAGGAGCTCATCCAATTGGAAACAAATGGAGACCACCTCCAAAGATGGATCAGAGAGTAGTTCCTGGCTCAGACCAGGGTCTGGATTGCAAACTTGTTTTGGATTATTGGGAGAACTTAACTTTGGTTAACATCAAAACCAAACCAAATGTGTCCAGTCTGAATAGACCCCAAGAGCAGTTCTAACTTCAAATACCCTTTATGCTTGGGTGCTCAAATCCTTTTCTATACAAACAGGTTCCATGTTAAAGTCAATGAACATGCTTCAATTATTGCAAAGAGGCTTTTTTGGAAATGATCACAAATGTTCTGACTTGTTGTGAGAAGTTTGTAATTTTGGTTTTACACCTCAACTGAAAACCCCCAAAGTCAAACCTCTCACCTGTTCTCTTTCTCTGCTCTTGTTTTCAGGCTTTTGAGTCCAGGGAGTGTTGAAGGCGCCAAACTGGATCGGGTGGTTACATTAGAATTAGTCTGGCACCATGCCGCTGTCCATGTAGCTGCTCTGCTCTAGGGTGCCATGGCCTCGGGAAGCCAGGACCACCGTAGGCACTTCCTGGAGAAAGCCAAGCTCGCACCACCCTCAGCAAGGCGCAGAAGATCAGAAGTAAAAGTGAAAACAAATTTTCTTTGCCCGGAGTGTCAGAAAGCATTCAACAGTCTGGAAAAATTGAAGGTGCACTCATATTCTCACACAGGAGAAAGACCTTACCGCTGCTCCCACCCTGACTGCACCAAGGCTTTCGTCTCCAAATACAAGCTGCTACGGTACAAAAAAGCAGCAGTACATAGCAGACTGCCGCATTTTTCCCTTTACACTTTTGCTAACATAGCGCTGTGCAGTAGTGATGTTGATGAATGCTAGTTTTCAAATCTTCTGATTACATGTAAAGCATGCCTGATTCAATATATTGACAACAATTCTGAGTGTTCATAACATGTGTCTGTGTTCAAAGGCATATGGCAACTCACTCTCCAGAAAAAAACCACAAGTGTTCTTACTGTGAGAAAATGTTCCACCGCAAGGATCACTTAAAAAATCACCTTCACACTCATGACCCGCACAAAGAGGCCTTCACCTGTCAGGAGTGTGGCAAAAGTTACAACACCAAGCTGGGTTTCAAGCGCCACATTGCACTCCACGCCGCCAACAGTGGAGACCTCACCTGCCAGGTGTGTCTGCAGCTCTTCCCAAGCACTGGGGTCCTCCTGGAACATCTCAAAACTCATTCGGGCAAGTCTTCTGGTGGGACCAAAGAAAAGAAACATTGCTGTGAGCACTGCGAGCGATGTTTTTACACCCGGAAAGATGTGCGACGCCATATGGTGGTGCGCACAGGGCGCAAGGACTTCCTGTGTCAGTACTGTGCCCGCTTCGGACGGAAAGACCACCTGACACGCCATGTTAAGAAAAGCCATGCCAGGGAGCTGCTGAGAGTAAAGACTGAGCCAACAGATTTACAGGGGCCTGTGATCGATTTGCCAGTGGGGAGCATAAAGGGAGAGCTCCTGGGGATGTTGACACCGAAGTCCCACCAGCCCAACGCATGTCCAGGACTGGCCGTTGACCCACAGCCCTTTTTCTCCCCGAATCAAGCCTTTTCCTTAAAATATCCTCTGGGCCCAAATATTACCTCATATTTGCCCCCCTCACATCAGAGGGAGCAGGCTCTAAAGGGAGAACTGGAGGCGTACCTGATGGAGTTGCAGAGCAGCACGCCATCCTCCTCCTCTGCAACACAGGAGCCCCAGCAGTCTTTTTCCAAACCTGAGATGGCGCCTGCAGAAAGTGTCCTGAATGATGCAAACGAGGAGGAGGAGGAGGCCCTGTCCAAAATGTCCACACTGGCGGCTGTCACTTCAGGTGACTCTCCTGCCTCGTCTTCTCCTCTGATGGACTTTACTCAGCTCTTCAGCTTCCTTCCTTACAGCCAGGTTCCAGGCAGCAGTGGGGCAGTGGTTGCCTCTCAGCTTAATGAAGAGCCCACACATTTGGCCCAGCTGTCTTCTCAGTCCCCCACAAGCCCAGATGCCTCAGAGAATCCACTTCAAGGAATGCCTTCTCCTTTTTTATCCTCCATGAGCACACCTACCACACTTCCTCGCTTTCATCAAGCTTTCCAGTAGTCAGGAGTTTACTGGACGTCACCCGCCATCGCCCAAAAACAGCGACTCCCTGAGCCTCCGGAGCACAACAGTGGACTGCAACGGAACCTGCAAATAGGCTTCTTCAAGAGCTGATGAGCAGAGTAAGTGTGGCATGACGATCTGGACTGGCTGCAGGTATACACCCCTACACACCACCACCACTCAAAGTCAGGGGCCCAACGCTGTGATATGTTTCTTCTGTCAACAGAGAAGCTTTTCAAGCATCATTGTAAGAAAAAGCTCCTTCCAGTTATTTTAGATTTGCCTCCAAAGCCATTTCCTGCATTTTCACCTTCTTTGAGGTTCATATCAGTTCTGATAATGAAAAGCAGAATGTTATTTTTCTGCTTTCTCTAACACAGCTTAAAGATGATATGAGCTGTTTAGAATTCAATCTAAGTCTTCATTCCCCAAAATACCTGCAGCTGTTCAAGCAGCTGTTTCATGAGAAAAACCTCTACTCTAATGACAGCTTCCTTCATCCAGATTATAAATCTGTTCATTCTCTGTCAGCATCATAACATTTTGATTATTGTTCAAAATGGTCAAAACCTTCTACTTTTACATGAGCCTCAATAACTAGCTTCTTTGACTTTCTGTAAAGTTGTTTACACCAGAAATGTTCTCCTGTAACCAGGAGAGATTACAGAAATGACACATGAATGTCATGGTCATGTTCTTCATCTGCTGTCTTCAGGAGCATAGCAGTATAAGATGCAGAAAAATGACATCCAGTTATCAGAAAAGAAGCAACACGTAAAGTAGCTGCAGTACAATCAAATCCACACTCCGATTACCCTGTACTAATGTACCCAGTGAGGTCAGATTGACTGCCAGCAGCACCGCTCAAACCTTCATTCGGTTTTCCACACCAGTAAAGTTTTATCTAATTCCAGTCCTTTGGACTCGCCACCCTTCATATTTTCAGGGTTCCTGTTTAAGCACAGCAGACTCGACTTGCTGTCGTCACAAAAATCCTACGAGTTGGTGGTCCTGAGGAAACCTACTTCCAGACCAAATCCTACCGTTTCAAATCTCTGTGCCTTTAGTCCATGCATGCGGTGATTTGGATCAAACACTATACTGGTAATTGCCTGAACTCTTAAACCACTTGAAACAGATATTAAAAGGGGAATGTTGTTATCAGTGGCCAAAACACCTTAACTGAGCCAGAAAAACCTAAGAAAAATAAATACTTCTTAACTTTCCCCAAATATTTACATTCTCAAAGTAGAAGCCAAAATACTTTTTGGGACCCTAGATTGTCTTCTTATCGAGGAGGCACTGCTGCTCTCCAGGAATTCTTCTTAGAGTCAGTCTACAGGTGTTCTCCTCCTGTTAGAGGCTGACAGGCTATGTTTGCAGCATGTGGCTCAAAGTATCTATAGTGTCACAATACAACTATAGTATCACAATACAACAATTCCAAGATTCTTGATTGGTTGGTGAGTAGCCAAACATAAAAAATGTGGAGAATCTCCTTTAGTTTAGTTCAATAAGATGGCATGGAGGCACAGAAACTGTCAGCACTCAGAACTCAAAATGCTAGTGTTAACTCAAAGCCAGCATTTCAGTTTAGCTGCATGCACTCTAATTTTAATGAGCACAAAGAGAGACGACCATGTCAACTTGCTTCTCTGACCAACGTAGGCCTAAATGATGCATGTCAGGTAAACATGTTATCTGAAGGGAGAACAGCATAAATCTTTTTCTCCCAGTGATTAAAGTGAAAGTTCCTGACACCGGGGGGGCTTAAAACAAAGTGTTTATTGACCACCAGTTGTCCTGCTATCATACAGCTGTCAGTCAGTTAGCATGTTATTCAGATGATTCTATAAAAACTATTTCAAACATGCAAATGTCTTTTAAAATAAGACTGACATGATGAAGGAACAAAGAAGCATGCGCTTCATGATTACTTTATGTTCCTTTTAGTATAGGATGGACAGAGAGTTCCTCACATTTTCATGCAATTTTCCACTCTGACATTGTTACTTTTACTATATATAATATTTCTATGTCTTTCAAGGTAAAAATGTTGCATTTAATACTGCAAACTTACTGCGTAATTGCTGGCTGTATACAGGGCTGTAAAGGTCACAGTCTGAGTTCCTGACACTGATCACTGCAAAGTTCAACAATTCAATTCTTAGACATTTGGGTTGAGGGAAAAACCATAAGGGATGGAACCTGCTGCTGAAAAAGGCTGTGATGCATACCTGGATGGTTTGTGACGGTGCACACAGGGCAGAGGAGCTTCATCTGTTATCAGCTCTCTTTAGTTCATTGTGTGTAAATGCTGAAGCTGAGAAAATATCCGGCTCTGGGAGATCCGCAGAAGAGCCGGGTCACTTTGGTTCCTCCCTGTTCCGTTACAGTTCACTGTCCATCAAGCCATTCAGAAGGGAGATGCAGGACCGCTCCTTATTTTTCAGACAGTAAAAAGCCTGAGGCCTCAGTCACTGCAAACCTCCTGGTGTTTGTATGTTGTTCATCGCTCGCTTAATATAAAAGTCAAACTAAAATGGGGAGAAAACATGCTTGAACTCTTACATGTGGAAGTTTGTTCTCCATTTTCTATTACACACACATAACTCATAAATATCTCTATTTGATGTTTCATGTTAAAAAATCACTTAAATGTTAAAGCTGGATGCAGCTGAGCTGCACTGGAGCATCTGTCAAGAGAGGGAGACGATAAAAACAACCTGCAGAGAGCGGATTTGGTAAAACTCCTCTTTAAAGAGAGAGCTTTCAAGATCACTGCAGGACATTTAAGCAAGTAAGAATGTCACGACTAAAATCAAACCGGTTAAACATCAGAATCTGTCAGCTGTCAGTCTTTTTCAGAGTTGTTGGAAACAATCTAAGATCTGAAAGTGATTCATGATCTATGGAGCAGTCTTTTCTGAGTCTTCGTTCGCTATAAGTTTAGAAGAAGACACAGGACTGCTCCTTCTACAGAAATCAGGAAGAGGAAACTCACTTTTTAACAGAAACTGTCCATCATCCTCAAAAAGTTACATTTTATGAGCATCTGCAGCCCAAAGGTCATTTTACATGGGAAAATGTATTTTGTGTTTGTACTATATATTGCATGAAAATGGACTTACCTGAATGACATCACATGCAGTCGTAACTGCAGCTGCATACAGTGTGCATGGTTTGAAAACATGTATCAGGGTGGAGATGTGTATCTAGTGAAGCTCTGAGCTTTCACAAAGAGTTTGCAATTTACGATTTTTTTGTCCTCAATAGCACTTTGAATAGAATGTCATATTTCTTTTAAACATTTATAATAAATGTATAGATTATATATTTAGATCTATCAGACAGCACTTATATGTAAATACTATAAAAGTTTTACTTTTACAGATGGTTTCACAGACAGTTTGCCTTTTTGCACAGGGGCTCTGTGTACGTCTTAAGCTATGCTTCTTTAAATTGAGACTTTTTTTGTCAGTTCTGAGGGTTAACATCTTTCATGGGAAATATTAAAACCTACAACTCCATTTTATATTGCCTAATTCTGACTTCTGTTCATGGTTCAAAGAACTTCTTGATGTAAAATTGTGATTTTTCTGATGACACCACTCACATAAATAAGGTCGCTATAGTTGTTTCATCAACTGTATCTCAAGATTTTAAGTTGATTCATTTAAAGCAGATCTGTGAAGATTCATTCATCTAAGATGGTTTATTGCAGAACCGGTTTTAAAGAGCTCATCTGGACTCAGTTGAAGACATTTCACCTCTCATCTCAAGAGGTTCTCTCCATTCTGTGGCGTATTGGGAGTTGTACGTTTTGCACTTGTTTCAAATATGAAAGTGAACCCAGAGTTTCTTATGTAAATCAACAAATTCACTCATGTCTCCGTAATTTAGGTAGAAACAGGTTTTTAGTGAGAAGCCAAACACTGAGCAAGTTTCCGTGGTACAGAGAACTGTTGTGAATGTGTATGTCAGACATATTGCCATGTGCCTTGGTGTTGGAATAAGCTGCTAACGTGTCTGCAGCTCCTGAAGGTGCTACAGAACTCTCTCGTTCCTCTCTCTCTGAAAGGATTTCATTTAAACCGTGCATTGGGCTGAACTCTGTAGTTACATCTGCTCCTGTTGTACTGTGACTGCTGTCAGCATGTTACCCATGTATGTGCCTGTCTGGCCCTCCACCACCCACACCTGTCACCTCTAATACACTTGAGGCCATGCTTTGCTGAAGCAGGTCATGGCTGAACTTCTTGAAGGTGATGCAAGCTTTTACTTTGTAATAAGGCTGATCTTAAAAGTGAGTGAGTACAAATATCTTCATGTTATTTTCCAGATCTATTACACAAACTACTGTTGTATTTTTATACTTATAGATTCATATAAACATACGTGAACTTAATGTTTAGAGTGTGTAAAGTAAGTATTAATGCTGCCTTTTCTTCAAATATAGGCATAATCCAAAGAAACAGATTATTTATTGCTTGGCAGAATAACCTGGTTTAATTCAAATACATTGCTGCTATGGGAGTGAAGAGTTGTTGTCAACAACTCCAGTGTTTTTACTCTGTAATGAAAGTTGAATAAATGAAAGAGGAAGATCCAACATTGTGGGTTTTTTTTATTTACCCCCCCACTGCTGCCCATGTCTGTCTGCGTGTCTTATACCCATCAGTCTTTTAAGACATTTTATTCTACAGACCTCTACTATAAATGCAGCATCGTGATGATAAGGTTGTCACAGAGGGTCCATCTAAATCAGGGGTCCCAACCAAACCACAGCCTGTGGGCCAGATCCGTCCCACCAAACACTATCAGAGACACTTTTTTTCTCAATCCTCTGCCTTAAGTAACCAGAAGGTGCCAATTAAGGCACATTGGCCACACCTGCCAGGTGAGCGGAAGGACTGGATGGAAAAAAGTCCAGCAGTACCAGCGGGGTGAGACATCCGGTTATGTTTATTTCTTTCTGCGCCATGAGTGAGAGGGAGGGAGAGGACAATGACACTCTTATGATGTAAAATCCTGTGTGTTATAAACAGAAATCCAGAGGTCATTAGATCTCTGTCTCCATCATCATAATGTTGCTTCAGTATTTAGAACCGTAGTTACATATGTAGCTTTCGTTTTCACTTTTTGAATCATACATTTTATTTTTACTTAAATGTAGTCTTCAGCATTTTGTCATTTGCACAGACTCTCTGCACCCCCTTTACAATTGCTTAAACACGATCTCAGCCTTTTTTTTTTTTTTTTTTTAGCTTAGGCGTGGTAAAATGAAATCAAAAAATGTTCTGAGTTCAAAATGGTTAAATAAAGAGGCAAGCCAGCAGAACTTCAGCATCATGCGACGACCTGCTCCAGCATTCTCCAGGTGCCATTCTAACAGGAGTCTATTCTGGTTGTGATTGAAGTCATATTGAATTTAGCTTTTAAAACAGAGCTGTGTCTCTCAACCAGCTTACAATATCTTCACAAGGGCAGCAGGATGGCAGCAATGATGGCTTCTCTGCTTGAGCTGCACAGCCCTGCAGAGGGCGCACTCATCCCAGAAATGTGGGAATCCTGTTTGTCTTGGAAATGTTCACGTAAGAGCAAAAGGAAGGACTGTAATACATCAGCAGACCAATGTTCTTTAAACACTTTCAGCTTGTTATCCAATTCAAAGCCATCATTCTGTCCCTCTGAGGGAGACAGAAGCCATCCTGCTCATTGGAAGACAAGGTCTTATGGAGCATCAAGGCTTCCCTCTGCATACACAGAGCTCCAATAGGATCGGGTCAGCTGAAGCTTGTCAGCAAAGTCTGGAGAACTCTAAAATTCATGTCAACAGTTGCCTTTTACACCGGCGTTTTCCAGACGCATCAAATTGATATTCAAAGTTTTAAGCATGTTTGCAACGTGTGTAAAATACAGCCCAACCCAAACACATGCTCAAGTCATTCTAAACCCAAACCTGTGTGGTCCAGGTGTATTTGAATAAACATTACTTTAAGTCTCAAAAGAGTTTTATTGTTTTTTTGGTGAACACAGATTTTTTTAAATGTATATTTATTGATAAAATAATATAAAAAGCATTAGTTTACTCCAAGTTTAACCAAACAAGTGAAATATCAAGAACCCTGAAGGATACATATCAAAGTGGAGAGGAAGTATTAATAATCAAGATAAAGGGGAGTAATCTTGTTTAGTTTATGAATTAAAAAAAATTTAATCAGGTCAACAAACTCTCCTTTTTCTGCTGATGTGTTTTTCAACTAAAAAAACAACTTTTTTTCCCCAACCTATAACATTTTATGCATTAGGAAGGTCGTGCCACAGAGAAATCCGTTTCCACACAGATTCATGAGTTAATATTCAATGTCACTCAAAAGACCAATGAATCAGTGGAAACTGAAGCAGACTCTGGACCTGCTCTGCAATATGAATTAGACCAACTTTTTACAACCCTACAAACTTGAGTGTTTTAAGTGTTTGGATCAGCAGAAAATCGTCTCTTTTCCGTCTGACTCTTGACCTCAACAAATCTTTTGGACTGCCACCAGTCAAATTTAATTCTGCAGTCTGTTGCCGTAGAACTGTGTTTGAAATTGCTCTCACATATAAAGGTCTGAATGACCAAGCTCCATCACAACCTAAAGATATCAAAGTTCCATATTTTCCCAACAGAGTACTTGCCTCAGACTGCAGGCTATATCTCAAGGCTCTAAAAAGATTAGGAAGCAAAGGCTTTTTATAAAGCTGTGGGGTCCCTTTTCTTAACATCAAAAGCTGAGGTAGGTTCACGTGTGTTTCTCTGCTTCCGTTATCTGTTTTGTTTGCCTAAATGTGTGGAGGCACTGAGGTTAGAGGACAGACATGGTGCAGCCACAGTCATCACCTTGACTACCTGGGGAGGAAATAAAGGGTTTGGTCTGATGTCAAGTGCCCTGACCCGTCTCCTTCCTGGCTGTTGGCACTCTGCTGTTTTTGGTATGGGTTTAGTTTTCATCCATTCATTTTTATCTGTTCATTTGGGATCACATTGTGGGAGCAACAGTACAAGCAACAATTCTCAAACTTTCCTCTCCTGGGCCACGTCCTCCAGTTTTTCAAGTTTTTCTCTGGCCAGTTGAAAGACTACATCTCTTGAGCATGTCCAGGGTCTTCCCCAAAGTCTCTGGTGGGACAACACCTTTCTCACTGAGACATTCTGGATGCATCTAAACCAGATACTCAAGACACCTCTCCCTTGTGAGGGTGGCTGAGACATCCTTGGTGTCTTGGATCATGGACTACCTCACTAACAGGCTGCAATACGTCTGCATGAGGGGGATCAGTCTCCAGTCCCCTCAGCTGCCGTGTGGGGACACCGCAGGGGACTGTGCTGTCTCCTCTTCTGTTCACGCTGTATACGTCCGACTATAACACCGCGACCTCCCACATGCAGAAGTTCTCGAATGATGCAGCTATTGGAGAGCGAGTATGGCGGCTGGTGGAGGACATTGTGGACTGGTGTAGGGAGAATAAGTTGCAACTAAATGTCGTAAGACCAGAAGACATGGCTCTGAACTTCAGGAGGAAGGCTCCAACACCTCAGCTGGTGCACATAGAGGGAGACAGCGTACAGAGAGTACAGACCCACAAGTACCTGGGCTTGTGTTGGACCATTAGCTGGACTGGACCGTCGACACAGACCAGTTGTACAAGAAGAGCCAGTCCAGGCTGGACTTTCTCTGAAACATCTGCACAAAGCTGTTGCACATGTTTCATCAGTTTTATCATGTGCTGATGTGTGCTGAAGCATCACCGGCAAGAAGAACATCTCCCGGCTCAATAAAATCATCTAGAGGGCGAGCTCTGTGTCGGGCCTGAAGCTGACTCTCGTGGAGGTGGCAGAGCAGATAACTCTGACTGTTCTGGTCCATCATGAGGAAACCCCTACATGAGGCCTTCACCAGCAGGAGGAATCATTCCCTCCATTGTGGCTCAGAACAATTATAACCATTTGAATGAATGAATGAATCATATTTGAAAAAAATTAAATAAGTAAAGCATATATTCTAACCTATACTGAACATTAACATCTTGTTATTGTCATAGTGATAGAAAGTGGCATATCTGGCTTGGTTTTTTACATTTTAAATAAGTAAAACTGGAATAGGAAGATCTTATTCTGTATTTTATTTTGAAAGGAACTTGTGCATGCTGGTGTCAAAAGTAAAGAAGTTAAAGTTGTTATTTAAAGAAAAATATCACAGTTTTTGTACATATCTTATGTACAAAATATATTTTACGAGGAAATGTCTTAATGGGCACATAAACTTAAATAAACCGTATTTTCTAAAAGTTAAAGTGGGATTTGGAAGCTTTCATTGGGTTTTGGTTTGTAAGAAATTGGACCAAATGGCTCTTTTGGTATTAAAGGTTGCAGAGCTTTGGCCTAAGCAACCTCAGCTGACTCCTCTGGATGTGGGTCTACTCCAACTCTCTCCTGGTGACCACACTTCTTACAGTGACGCTACAGGAGCAGCACCCACATTTTAGGTAGATTCTCCAAAATCCTCTCAGGGATCATCTTAGGCTTATCCTTCTATAAGATTCAGTGGAGTCTGAGCTGGAACCACATCCTGTTCAGTTCTGATTCCTGCCCTCTTGTGGACAGAAACGTCCACCCAAAAACCCAAAATAGACATTTGAATTTTTTGCAGGTGTTTGCCAGTTTAAAGACAGTTTAAGCACAACATGGTGAAATGGACATCTTTAAGTGTGCAACGATGTTATTGGTCCTGTCGTCAACAAATAGTTTAAGTGGAAAAATAAAGATGCAGAAGTTCTACAATGTTCTTAACTCCTCTCTCTACTAATACCTTTACTTTTTCCCAGCTATCATCCATTTGTGAGGGGATTACTAGATGCTGTTTGCTACAATAATGAATAAATGACAGAAATAATCAAGATTGCATCTCTGCACTTCATTTTTCATCATTTCTTTATTGTTTAAGGCACTTTTTTTTATATACTGAACATTTTGCTGTGGGAATCAGACAATGGTGACTGTTCCCTTTTAGTGCACACGCTAAAAGAAAAGCACTATAAATTTGTGGGTAAAAGCAACTTGTGAATGAGTTACAGTTGCTCTGCTTGATGTTGTGATCCTTAAATAAAATGAATGTGAAAATTTGATCACAATGAAAGACATTAATATTCAGGTAGATTTTAGAGTCATACTCTGAAATAAAGGGAAAAAATCTTCTGGTACAGTTTTGGTGTGTGTATTATGATACAAATCATATCACGACACCAGATGCATGTCAGACTACATATTAAATTGCCAGACTCATACCAATACACATCCCTAGAAAATATCTGTCGGACGCTAGTGGAATGTCCACACAAACTACACTGGACACAGAAGCACCCTTGTTAACCTATGGCAGGGGTCCCCAACTAATTTGGCGAGAGGTCCAGTACCTCTGTCCGCTTCGTAGACCGGGGTCCGAACATGCAAAAAACTTACAGACAATATTTGACTTTTCTGTTCTTTTATTTCATCACAATTTCTAGTTAAATTGGCAAAGAACTCTTTTAGCTTGTTGTCTCAACAAGTATTTCTCTCATTCATTTATGTACAAAAATACATACATGTTCATACATTGTAGAGTAAAAAAAAAAAAAAAATTCCTAATAAACTTGCTTCCTTGTAGTGCAATGTGTGCTCTTTCACAAACTAAAATTATGCTGGATTTCACTTAAAGTGCAACAGTTAATATGAACGTACCTCAAAAATTTTTCATAATTAATCCCTTTTCTTGTGCAAATGTTAACTTTCTGTTTTACAACACTTAAAAGTAGATTGTAAATAATGCCACATATTGAACATTAAAGTAATAAGATTTATAAGAGCAAAAAACGTTATAAACATAAAGGTAAACAACAAAACAGACTTAAAGAGATGCAGATGGCACTTTGAATGGTTGTGCTCAGCTGGAACTGTATGGAGCTAAATTGAGGCAAATATTATTTGAAACAAAATTTGGTCATAAGAATTTGAAATGTACGAAACTTTTAACTATTCTAAAATAAGCTTAATTGTTTTTAGCTTCTAATGGTCTCAGAATTTTAATTCCCAAGTTGAATCAGTTTCAACCTTTTTTCCCAGTTTCAACTCTTTTTTTTTTTTGCTTTTGCGAAAATAAAAATGTTAGTTTTGAAACTTTTGGCCCCGTTGTGGCGCGTTGGAGCACAAAGGAACTCATTGAGAGTGGTAACTTCCCTGTGTCTTCACTGACTCCTAGAGCTGAGATAATTACGGTCAGAAAATGGCTGTATTGGCTGTACTACCATAGTCTAAAGTTGTCCCAAGACGGGTGTAAAGAGCAGAGTTTTATCCCGTACAAACACCGAGTGTCCAAAACACCGTTCTACACCGAAACTGAAGTTACCACCCTCATCCATTTTGATTGGTCCTTCATGTTAGCCACAACAGGGCCAAAAGTTTTTAAACTTAAATTTTCATTTTTGAAAGCAAACAAATAAAAAAAGAGTTAAATCTGGAAAAAAAAAAAAGTTTTTAAAATTTATTTTATTTTGAAACCTTATAAAATTTAACATTTGAAGGTGAAGTTAACTTAACTTTTAAATAGAAAACATTTTCTGACATTTAAGCTTTATGGCCAAACACCAATATCTTTTTAATTTGCTTTATTTGGGTTTCAAATAATATTGGCACCAATGTAGCTCCATATCCTTGCACATCTCTGAAAAGCAGCTCGGCTCTTGTTGACTAATGGGGAATCTGTCGGACCTTTTCTTGAAGCTGTTGTCCCTATTATTACAAAATTGTTTCTCTCATCACCTCCATACACTCTTTAATCATTTAATCAGTCACTTTAAAGCACTCGGGCTTACCGTCTGTGTGTTGTCTGCTCGCGCTGACTTTACGTTTCAACTCTGTAACATTTTAGAAACGCCGCTTTGAGCTTTTGCCGGTTTAAGGACCCCGGTCTAAACGTAGCTGTCCTCGCGGGCGCCTGTTCAAAAATCGCGGTATAAAGATGATTGAAAAATCGTACTTTTTATTAAAAATGCTTGGCAGTCCTGATGAAAGGGTCTTGGGGTCCGGACTGCGGTCCGCCAGTTGGAGACCCCTGACCTATGGCGTCGTTCACACCAGGCACGGAGCGGTGCGGTCCTCCGTGGAGGGCTTGCACCGTGCAGCCGCGAGCGTTCCGCGTCAATTCTGGCAGGAAGTTACATCAAGATACATGAGAAAATCTGGTTTATTTTCAAAATATAACCAATTTTCACAATAAAACTCTACAATTAACAAATGTGATCATGTTTTTGCATCTAAACAGACTGTAGACATGGAAATAAACATACAATCACAACATGCACACACACACCTGCAAGCACGTGCGCACCATCACACAAAGATGACAGAGACGCACACATGCACACAAACAGATATGGGCCGACAGAGCGGGTGGGCGGTGTTTTGGGTGTAAAACAACAACAGAGAGCCAGAGAGCAGTTCCTCTTAGCAGAAACATGGGGTAATATCTTTAGGTTATTAACTTATCACCCATGATGACATAAAAAAAAAAAAAAAAAAAATGGCAGAAGCGCCTGTCGACCGTCGCAGAAAAATGCTCGTCTGGTGTGAACCACAGAGCGGGGCGGAAGCTGCGCAGACTCTGTGCGCTGCGCGGACTCTGTGCGCTGCGCAGCACTTCCACGTCCAGCGTGAACCCGGTGTCATCAAATTTCCTCATTTCTAATTGTCAGGCTGCACACAAGGACCATGTAAAACTGAAAAATCCGTGTGGTTTGTCTGCCTCCCACCTGATTCTTCCTGAAAGTGTTCACTACGACCGGTCACCCAAAAATGAAAAAGATGCCTCTTCTCTATGGGTTCACCAAGCGATCTATGGCCTAAATACTGTATCTCCTGCAGGCCTATAGTTTTGCCCATTTTCCGCCTGCAGACAGCCTGTGTCCACCCCAGTTGTGACTAAGACTTTAGCTAAAGCAGTGTGGTTTCTTGCTGAGGATATTCCTTTGAAAAGTATGACTCAGTAATAAAGCAGTGTGTTGCGTAGTGCAAAGTGAAGATGGCAGTCATACAGAAATCAAATGAACCTCTAGAAACTGTCAAAACAAAAATCTGGGGAAACCCAGCTTAAGTCATAAAATGAAACCAATTCTCCATGATTTCAGGTGACACGGCTGACGTCAGTTGTAAGGAGCAGGGCTGTCTTTGTCAGGGATTGGTCAATGTGAGTTTCCAGACAGGAAAAAGACATTTCATGGGCATTCTTGGGGGGAAAATGTCAACGAAGTTTCCCCATTTTTACCTAAAAAGAGGTAGAAAACTCTAACATTCTTTGGAGAAATGCAGAGGTGGTTTAGTGTCCTGATGGTGGAGAAAATCTCAAGACAACTAAAAGCTGTACAGGCTACTTTGACATAAATCCAGGAAGTGAAACAGAGGATAGTACTGATGCTGCTGCAACGTCAGCCAAGAGAAAGTGATGCAGTCAACGCCTTGGATGAGGCAGTATAATAGACTGTAGAATCCCTGGATGGCTCAAACCCCACCCACCCCACCCTCCGTTTAAAACAGGAAGTATCTGCTAGCCCCAAGAAGTCAAAATCCCATAGACTTCTATTGAGAAATAACCAGCTGTTACTCAGTCATTCTATCGGTCAGAATAACCATTCTTGATCTGATACCTTCTTCTTAACATCTTCTTGCTAAACTTATTTTTTAAAGTTATTTTTTTCTTTATCACAAGTTATTCAAGTTATAAACTGACCAATTAGATGCCGTAGTAAAAGCATGTGGTGTTTACTGGCCCTACCTCCAATGTTTGATTGACAGCTTCCCCTGAGCTGCTTTCAGTGAAAGGGGTGTGGATTTTGAACAGGCTCACTCCTAGTTGGTGAGAATAGTTGCCTTAGCAATATCTCTCAGACCGACTTGAACCGATCGCTGTCATCTGGTTCCAAAGCTGTCAAACGTTCGAGGTGGAACCAGTCTTCTTCTGTCCCTGTAACAGAGTTTTCAGAGGCAGGAAGAGTTGCTTTGTCTTCTGACAGAGAGCAAATCCAAATCTTCAGGTGTTGATGTCAACAGAAATAAGAAAAATGTTCCAGTTGATGACAGCTCTACAAAGGTTCAGGAGGATGATTTTTTTAAGATCATCTATGGTTTGGGCATTTTTGGGAACCTGTGTTGTTTCGATTCGCGTGTTTCTTCCTCTTTCAATCAGACAAAGTTCTTAAGTCCCAGGATCCAACAAGTCAATGTCTAGTCACGGTTCCATGGCTGATTTATGAGCTGCTATTGTTGTTGCTCGGTGATATTGTTGAATAGGGCAGACTGTGATTGCCTTCTCTAACCTCTTGCCACTCCGTATCCTGTACTGTCACCAGAGGGCCCCTTGAGGCCCTCACACACTCTCTAATTGGGTTGGGAAGGATTTGTCAGCCTTTAAACTAAAGACCGACCACGACTAAAGGGAAGAATGAGGCAGAGTTTTGAAGGAAAAGGAGGGAAATGGGAGGAGAAAATGGTTTGCTTGGATGACTTCTTTGTCCTGGTGGCTGTAATATAAAAAAGAACTGCAGCAATAACAAAAACAGTGTGTGCTTTCCTGTTGAATAAACAACTTACACAGGAATGGTAATGCACACTGCATGTAAAGTAGCCCTTAAATTGGACAGATCAGGGTGGAGTGAAACACTTTCACATATGGACACAGAAGGAATAGATAAAACATGTCAGACAGACAGAAAACTGTCAATTAAAAATGATCTCTGAAAGCTCTGGCTATTTGAAGTCAGTCCTTCACCATCCCAGAGCAAGTGTGACGACCAGCCTTAGAAACGACACAGATCGGCTTTATCATGGAGAGCATTTAGACCACCCATATACTATCATGCTGCTGGTCAGGTCTTTGTTAATTGACAACATGTTTACATTTATTGAGATGACATTTATCTTTTCATAGTAACTAACACTTGTGTGAAAATGTTAGTGAATGTCACATTCTGCATCTGGTGTCTGATCACTTCATAGAACCAGCCAGATCTCAGTTATTTTCAAAATGCTTTTAAATGTGCCAGAAAGACATAAATATGATTGGAATAAAGTCAGCTTTTGGATTAAATGAATCCAAATCCTAACATAAAGTTTTCATATTGTTTTAGATGTAGAAGTATTTGAATTACTACTAATGTTGACTCAGACATGAATAGTAAAATTTTTAGGCTGCTGGTCATCCAGACATGGAGGACCCACATAAAAAATACTACAACATGGAAGTTCTGACTAAGGGTATGTCCTGAGACCAAATTGTTAAAAGAAAGAGAAAAGAAGGCTTTAAAATGAAAAAAATAAATAAAATACAATATAAGTCTAAAATGCCATATTTCTCCTCTGGGTGATCTACAAGCATCCATCATGTGAACACGCCATGCATGCAGTCAGTAAGGAGCCATTTGTGAAACTTACTAACTAGACGTGTAACAATTAATTTATTGATCCAACCAGATCAATCTGTCTAAGTCAGACAAGTTGTCAATAGAATTGACTTTAAAGGCCTCCCATTAAAAATCATTTCAAAGTGAAATAAACTGATCATAATCAACATCAGAAAACACCATTTGGATTGAGACATTGTAGGTTTATTTTACTATAATGTAAAAACTGCCAACGTCCATCACAGCAGACAGCACAGACGTGATGCAGCAGAAAATGATCAACCATCATCCAGTCCAATGTGGGGAAACACTTTGAATTGATCAAAGTCATGTGACCATACAGTGTGGTAGAATATTCTAATAATGCTACATTTGTGTCAGAAATCCTTTTAATGTCGTTGTTGCACAACAAAAATTGTGACGCTCTCCAGCTATTTAAAGAATGTATAAAAGTTAGGGTTGAAATGAAATAAAATTTAAAAAGAAAATGAGTAGAAAAAAAAGAAGCTAAAACATGTAGTTAAAATATATGCATCCATTCCACTTTCTAAGCCAGAGCTTGCACCTGTGTGGTAATGTCACATTGAATTATATAGTCAACCACAAATTATGATATGAATCGAATCGTTGTTAAGATGAATCATTACACCTGTCACAGAAAAGGTAGGTTTATTAACAACTAAAAGTCCATAAATCCAAATCAGGGTCAGGCAGGCAGAAGTCAGCAACGAGCATAAGAACATCCAAAAACAGACTAGAGAAGTTAGAGTCCAGGTGAGGATCAGAGAATAAGCAGAAACAGAAGATCAGGTCCAGATAGAAACACGCTGTAATGCAGGCAGAGAGACACAAACAATACTTCGCACTGAGTCAGGCTCTGAGCATGGCTTAAGTGTCCTGTAGGTGATCGACAAATGAGAGTCAGCTGAGCGGCATCTGGGGAGTGTGCGCTGGGGCTGTTGGGAAATGCAGTGTCTTCAGTTCTCTGGACCAATGACGAGAGGGGGAGACAGAGCTCTGAGTCCTGACAACACCCCTATTACAAAGATTAGAGTGCGGCATAAGGGCTCCCTATAATGCCAATATGCCATAAGTGCATGCAACTTCCTTTACCCTGACAAATAATTCACAATACACTTACCACACATATGACAGTTGTATATTCCATCTTATGACGCCCTGTGAGGTGGTCATGCTCAAGGGAACACGCCTCTATAACCCTCCATGGGTCTTGACAATCCAAAGACTCAAAGGGTCATCCTCGCCGTACGACTGTATGTGACCAAGGTTTACTCAAGTAAAACATCATTAATTGATGCTTCTTAGGCTAATAAATAATTACAGTATCAAAACATTCGTATTAACTGTCAACCAGCGAGGATAAACCCAGAAGCAGGAAGTCTCAAACAAATCTAAAAATGTTCAGAGTTTTGATCAGGAGCCCAAACTCTCAGACACCGAGCACAATAAAGAACCCTCCTTAAGTGAAGAGGCCAAAGCAGATGATTGCAGGCAGCTGAGACTAATACAGAGGAGGCCACAGTGACTCCGCTCAAAAACACACCACTAGGGAGACTGAAAAAACCCAAGTATTACATGTTTCAGGCAAAATGTTACATTGTACTGCACAAGTTTTTGTTTAGGTTTTTTTCTTCACATTTTAAAGTTGGTCATCCATCTGCCTTCTATCTTTGGTGTATTTGGATCTGCTTGAATCTCTTTGTGATTGCAATGACTGTAGAATCCCCTCAATCACAGCAGGTAATCATCTCCTGTGTCATTATTTAAAATGTCATTTGATAATAGTTATGTGATACTATGGAGAAATTAAAAAGAAGCGTTCTCATCAGGATGACCAGCTTCTCCTTACACTGAGCTGTTTGACACATTTAATCACGGCCGTGTTGGGACAGGAACACCTCGCTCTCTAGTTCTGATGACACGGTAATGAAATTTCTGAGCCTTCTCTCTCCTATTCAAATGATTTCTGTGTTTATGTTCAGTAATCATCAAGGGAATGATCATTACATTTAGATATTAATCTCTGTTGCTGGGACAGACCGATGAATCAAAATGCTCCACCTTCACTCTGCATGAGTGGAGTACAAAGACAAATTAATATGATTTTGTTCTCATCAAAGAGGTCAGGATGTAAGGTGAGGCTTAGAAAAACAATGTGGAAATGAATGCAAGCCAGTGTCACAAAGACAAAGCCAACAAAGTGAGGTGCACTGCCTGTACAGAGAAGCTCTGAGAGCGCATACCAGGCACACTCCATGCACAGTGAAGAGGTGGCCGCTGCGCTCCAGGGCAGCTTCTGAAAGCGCTGAGCAGCGCCTGGTTCCATCAGCGCTGGCCTTCATCAGCACAGATGCAGTTTGATCAGAGAGTAAACTATTGTGCTTCCATAGCCTGAAGATCCCTCTCAAGCTTGTTTCATTAGAGAGCAGTGTACATGTCCTGTGCACGTCATAACCGTGACACCGTAAAGCTTGAAAACTTTGTTTGCATTATTTTAGGACAAAAAACATTTTGTTTATTGTAATTATTATTAATATTATTACTAAAAAATATTTCAGTTTGCTATAATTCCTGAAGTTGTCCCTGTTTGCTGTTGTAAAAGTGTCTTAATGTGAACACAAAAGTAAATATTACTGAAATGAACCTAAAATATACAGAGTGGACCTTTGCATGAAGGCTATTTCTATAACTGGACCCACTGAAATTTTAGTTTGGCAACCTCTGCTTTAGATTGTTACTTTTGTTTCAAGCAGAACCACAACATACATCAAACTTCCTGTGTTGTCTGGACCAATCTCAGGAAATTCCCAGCAAGTACCAGTACTAGTTAGAAAGAAGCAACTGGTTGAAGTGCACATGCAATCTGCTGTCTTCATTTAGAATTGATTCATTAAAATCCCTGCTTCTGTTCCATCTGCCTGAGGTGCTGATGCACAACGGTGAGGGGATTGCAGTAGTGCGGGGGTCCCCAATAATGCCAGACTATAGTTTCCCACACCAGCCTTTACAAGATTCAAGTTGGAATCCATTTTTAGTTTCTCCCTCCGCAGCTTAGGGAAAAGTTCAAGATAAATGTGATGACATTGTCCTTCACAGCGTCTGTGTAAGAAGTCCATTAGAATCTGTAAATGTTTTACAGATTAAAAAAACAAATATGCTGAGTTGTGAAAACCTTGAAATAGAAATTTATGAATTATCCTGTAAAAAAAAAATCTGAATTAGAAATCAACGCTAACTTTGGATGAATCAGATAAATCAACTTGTTTTTTCTTTTTATTCCTATCTCTGCAGGACAATCTGAGCCTGATTTGGGTTGCCTCAGGGCTTCAGGTTCCCACAAAACCTGGACTGAGACAGAGTATTATGACAATCAGCCTGCAATTTAATATAATAAATGTTCACATTTCAGAAACTTTATTTTATTGTTTCATCCTCCTCTGTTAAATACCTGCAGACATGCAGTGAACTGTCTTTGTACTCTAGATTTCCTGTAGGACCTGTTGTAAAATCATGTTGATTTTCCTTTAACTTCTCTCTTAAATATCAAAGGAAGACATGACGACAGCTTAAACCTAATTACACGCGTAAATATTGAAAAAAAAGTTTTGTGTGTGCGTAAGAGGGGATTTGTGTTGTAAAGATAGTAAAGATTTGCATGTGTCAGTCACTCTGGAGGAGAATGCTGGGCCACTCTTCTTTTGACAGAGCTCCGGTCAGAGGTCACAATGAAAGTTGAAGGGTTCCTGGATTTAAGAATTCCTCTTTTAGTGTTTGTGTGTTTGCTGTACAAAGAAACAAAGTACAAATAATATTGATATGCTACTCCAAAAAAGAAATACCTTAGAAGAAGAAGAAGAAGAATCTTTATTTCTATAGCACTTTTCACAGAACGAATTCACAAAGTGCTTCACAAAAGAGCATGAAATCAGAAGACACAGGGAAATAAAATCAATTATCAATAATAAAACAACTAAAACACAGTAAAACACGGTAAAACACAGTAATACAAGGGCTAAGATCAACTAAAAGCTCTTCTGAATAAAAATGTCGTGACCTGAAAGTTAAAGCACTCAACGGAGTTAATCTGACGCAACAGCAGTGGGAGGGAGTTCCAGAGACGAGGAGCAACAGCTTGGAAAGAGACGTCTCCTCTCGTCTTAAAGCGGGTTTTTGGGATGCTTAAAAGATTCTGGCTGGAAGACCTCAAAGTTCGGGCCGAAGAGTACAGGGTTAAAAGGTCACAGATGTACCTTAATAATCATGAAGACTATTTACCTGGGAATATTTTTGAGCAGGTCGTCCCATGATTGAAGGATCGGCAGTTCAATCCCTGCTCCCTCCCTCCCTCCCTCCCTCCATCCAACTGTTGTTTTGTCCCTGGGAAAGACACTTCCCTGTCCCTGCCTCCACAGAAACATTCATCAAACAGGAACTCATGTCAGGGAAAGACATAATACAAAGGCAATCGTGTAAAATAAATTAACGGTCTTTACAGAATACTTAAATCATAGCTTAGACCAGGGGTGTCCAAAGTCAGGCCTCGAGGGCTGACTTCTGCTGGTTCCAGAAATCCCGTCTCATCTGATCCTGAGGTGTGTTTAGTCAATAAGAAACTTCAATTGGAGGTTGGCTTGAAAACAGGAGTTTGATGCCCCTGGATGAGACCAGAGATATTCTAATAAAAGTCTATTCCTCTGCAATGTCTTCAGTTAAGCAGGAAACAGTATTCCCCAACACACCAACAGAAATCGAAAGGAAAACAGCCGTTAATATCAGAACACGTGCATCAGGACTTCAGCTGACACACAGCAGCAGCAGCATGTGCGGCTGCACTCTCAAACAGAAACAGACTTAAATAAAGGAACATTTCTCTTCAACAATTATTGTGCTTCAAAATAAAATACTTAAGAAATGTAAAGACTTTCCTACTTTGATCTTGATCTTCCATTTAACCACATTTTCTCTCGTTTGAACTTAGTCACAAACTTTTGTATTTTCTAAATTATTCCAGAAGTTGCATAAAAGTTTCCTTTCTTAAAATGCATGTGCCTGTCTGAATGAACTTGTCCTCATACATTCAAGAGGTCCCTGCGGTTACAAAACAGGAAGACAACAGAGGGGACACGTCTAGGAATATCTTGGTGTGAAGCTCACATTTCTTCACTTGAATCAGAGAGAAAAAGGAAAGAGACAATCCTATCGCAGCAGCAGAAGATCATGCATAATTCGGTTTGCTGTGAATGCCCCCACCCTTCCCCTCAGCTCCTGCAGTCACACACAAATGCATTTAGCTCCTCCTGGTGCAGAACTAAGCACTCTGAAGCTGGTGTGCAGAGCCACAGGAGGATCCTGAGACGACGCCGGAGCACACTGGCTGTGAACAGGGCTGTGATAGCTTTGTTAAGAGCAGAAAGGATGCTTTTTGAGGGATCAAGAAAAAAACATGAAGAACCTTTAGACTGTCTTTTGAATGCCTTTACGTCCACTTATCTACATCCTTTGAAAACATTGTTGATATTCATCTGATTCAAAAGATTTGGTCTCATCTGCAATGTCAGGGGAAAACCATAGAGGGGATAAAAGGGCAAAAAAGAAAAGCACCAAAAGATTTCAACTGGAAAAGAAGACAGTCTCCATGTCTTGGTTTTCTTGCATCAGTGCAGATTTATTAAAACTTTTGCACATGAGTGATATCAAAGTTGAATAAAAACGTGATGAGCAGACACGGTCTCATCCTCCAGCCTGATCTTCTCCTCTTTCTCCCACATCAACCGTGTGTCTTGTCTCGTCATCTGGTGATCGGCTTGCCTGCATCTGGTGGAATTCTGAGGCCAGCGAGCGTCCTGACAGGGGGCTGGACTGATAGAGGTGATTGAATCAGGAGATCTAAAAATTAGGTGGCTCTTCTGTGTTGTATTGCGGGGGTGGGGGTAGGTGAGTGGGGGAGGGGGGGGGGGGTCGGAGCCGGAGTCTTTGGTCATCTGGTTTGCAGGCTTTCGGTATGATTAGATATCAGGTAAGATATTTCAAAAATTAGCTTGATGTCAGTTTTGTCTGCAGTGTGAAAGCACCAGCTGTGGTAAAACACAGATGGGTTTGGCTTGTAATTCTTGAAAAAATACTTCTTTGAAGTAATTACTGTTGAGAGAAAATGGGTTTCTGCGAGGCCGTGAGAATAAAACTAACAGCTGACTTCCATCACGACAGTAGCAACACGTGTTCAGATTTAAAACCACAATCTGACACTAAAGAAAGTTCTGTCCAAAAATCCTTGCAGACCCTTACACTGGGCCGTTCCCTTTGCTTGAGCTGTTTTCCTTTTCTCCACATGACCAGGAAATAGTTAATCTGATTACCGCTCCTCGGCACAGACCCCAAAGCCGCATAAGGGAATAAGAACAATTCTTAGTGCACATCTGTTCCAGCAGGAGGCGGTGAGAAGAAATGATTCTGCCTTTATTGGTCTTATTTTTCTTTTCCTACCTTCGGCCTGACCAAAGGCCTTGCCATTTCCTTATTGGTCCATATTGCCAAGAAAGAAGTTTCACAGTTTAATGCGAGCCTGATGTTCTCTTCAAACTGAATTACGTCCAGGTCCCTGCACTGACAATAACATCTAATCTGATTTGGGAGACCTCTGTCATTCAGGAGCCTTTTGAGCTATTTTCTTTTGGACAATCTTTCACCAACACACTCATGTGCACACACTGACACACACGTGTCCACTACAGGCAGTTCACGCAGACTGTCAGATTTGTCTTCAGTGCAGCACTCATCCACATGCACGAGCCTGCAGGGCTGCTGCTCCCCTGAGCACCCAAACCCAGGTAAAGTGGTGCTCCACACTGAAGCATCAGACCCCACCTTTAAAAAAAAGGCCTGGGGTATTTCTGCAAATGTTCAACTGGAAGAAAAATATTAACTGGACTCTTACTTCCTTATTTAATTTGTTTGCAAATTATTCACGTGCTAAACTGGAAGGAAATACCAAAGTAGTGGCATTAATCTCAGAGTAAAGAAATCTGTGGATCAAATTCTGGCTAAAATCACATTTTCATGATTGTAGATCTGTATAGTTATGACCTTCCATGGTGTCATCATCCCTGTCATCATTTTATATCTCTTCTTCGTGGTATTGATGTGAAATGTAGCCACGAGGGGGTCTAAGCCGGGTTAAGAGGTTAAAAGCCAAGCCAGGCCAGGATAAATCGGAGGGCTGTGTTAGGAAGGGCATCCGACGTTAAGTCTTTGCCGTTTCAAAGATGCAAATCAGACCTACGATATCCATACCAGACCGGTCGAGGTCCGGACCGAGTTTGGGCTGTGGAGGTAAAGAGTGTCATAGTGATGAGCTGAAGATCAAAGGTGTGATGTTCAATGTTGTTAGTGGGTATGCCCCACAGGTAGGATGTGAGCTGGAAGAGAAGGAGAAGTTCTGGTTGGACCTCGATGAAGTGATGATGAGCATCCCTGGAAATGAGAGAGTTGTCATTGGTGCAGATTTCAATGGACATGTTGGTGATGAGGAGGTGATGAGGAGGTGATGGGCAGGTTTGGTATCCAGGAGAGGAATGTAGAAGGACAGATGGTGGTTGATTTAGCAAAAAAGATGGAAATGGCTCTAGTGAATCCATTCATTGAAAAGAGACAGGAACATAGGGTGACCTATAAGAGTGGAGGGAGAAGCACACAGATAGACTACATCTAGTGTAGACGTTGTCCATCTTGAAGGAGGATCAGTGAGAGAGAGACTGAGCTTACAGTCCTATACACTGACATATTATATATATATATATATATATATATATATATATATATATATATAATATATATATATATATATATATATAATATATATATATATATATATATATATATATTGGATCCTACATGTAGGATTTCAAAACTAGTTTGCCAGTTGTTTCAAGACCAGGATTGTCAAAATCCAGTCCTCCTGTCTTATCTGCAGCTGATCACCTGATCAGGTGTGTTCAGTCAATAAAGAGCTTCAATAGTGGGTTGGTTGGAAAACATGTATGATACCAACCCTCAAAACCTGGGTTCCTGACACCTTTGCTGTAGACGCAGCAAAACCTTCATTCTGTTGTAAGGGATGCAGACCGGACTGGACTGGACTGGACTGGACTGGACTGGACTGGACTGGACTGGACTGGACTGGACTGGACTGGACTGGACTGGACTGGACTGGTTGGCAGGAGAGCAGACTTTTGCATTTTTCCAAATTGTAGATTCCAATTCAGTTTCAAAATGTTAGGCCAACTAGTAACAAGCTGTACTGTGGAGACAATTTTCTGCAGGGAGTCAGCATCATCCCCAGCTGGTCTGTGTGTGTTTGGGGTTTTAGAGAACTCAGAACAACACTGGAGCTACTAAATACTTGTCTGTTAAAAAGGGACATTTACTCCTAATCCATCTCTACATTTGTGTTACTTTTCTGGGCAGCAACTGCCTGCAAAGTTAAAGATCACCTTCTCTCAGTGTCAGTTTCAACTGTCCTTTTTTCAGCTGTTAGACATGGTTTTGATTGTTCTCGGCTCAGCTGGATCGGATGACAGGGGTTTGACTCTTCTTTTGTTGTGTCTGCAGTGCTCTGTCTAATGACACCTGACTTTCCTCCTGAGTTTGTCATCCTGTGGGTTTCCATCTGTAATCCACACTCACAGATTTCCAGATTGAGATCTCCATCACTTTGTCAGTCAGGAAGCTGCTCCGCAGACACTAAAGCATTCCCAGCTGTTCTGGACCAGCGAGGAAAACAGAATCGTTTATGAAAGCTCACTGTGACTGTTGAGCATATTCATAAATGCCTTATAGATGCATATATGCAAAAGAACAGCATCCATGTTTTCCTCTAATAATGGAAAAGCAGGAGCTGGAAAACGCCTTCCCTTCTCAGAGAGAATGAGGTGTTTGACACAGGAGGCTTTGCTCTGGTGACATAAAAGCTTGTTTCAGACCTCTGACACTCAGGAGCAGAGAAAAACAATCCTGTTTGAGCTGGGAGAGTTAAGAAAGGGACTGTGGACAGGGGGGGTTGAGGGTCAGACAAGCTCTCAGGTGGGATAATTATCTCATGTCCCAAATCCAGGATGACCCCTACTCTAATCCAGGCATAAAAAAGTCCAATTATGCCGTGAGCTGTGCGTCCCGTGATGCTCGGAGGTGAGGTTTCACTTCACACTGTTTGTTCTGCATGGGTCCACTCTGTAAACGGATCCAATGCAGAATTGGTTTGTCTGAATTCATGATTTTAACTGAGCAGTTCTCCAGTCACAATTAGTTTTCAAACTTCAAGTTAATCACTGCCTCAGAGGAAATCCTGCTTTTAATCTTCTTAATGTGCCTGCATGGTGCTTTTCCATGCAGCAAGATAACACTAGTGTCAATCAGTGCTGCAGATTTACAGGCAGCCCAAAGATTAGATTCTCACTGGATTGGAGGAATACAGGTCACAGGTTCTGTGTTGCCGTGAGGCTCGAATTTTACAGAAATCGTGATACGACAAAAGTGGTTGAATTTGAATGGGATCACTAAGGGGTAATCGATGCCCAAGACCAGCTTCTGCAGACGGACCTGTGTGACCACCTGAGACAGACTCCAGAAGTCACATCCCTCATACTTCAGATGGAAACTCCAACAGCCAAAGACTTTTCATCCTTTTGTTAACATTAGAGAGGCAAGTGGAGGGGAAAAAACACAAAGAGCATCATGGGAAGCTTCTTTGTTTCCTCAGAACATTGCTCTTGGTGGGTCTAGGTTGGTACCAGTGTTCTACAGTGTGTGAATGTGTTCATGGATGAATGGGCTGACTTAAACATACACAAGTTGTGTGTGTGTGTGAGTTAACAATGTGCCACTCAGTTTAGCAGCAGTTCCTGTGAAAAAAACAGGACAAAACAGATTTCAGACAAGATCCAAAAGATGAAATAGAAGATTAGAAAGCTATGGACGCAAGAACAAATTCTGTACAAAGTGGTCAGAAAAAAAGCTCCCCAAAGGCTTTGGGAGGTGTTGGTGTCCCTGCAAGAGTCCCACACAGACACAGTCTGAGTCTGGATTAGTCTCAGCTTGAAGGCTCTCTGTTGTTTCAAGAGGCTGGAGGTGAAAAAGCTGAGCAGCAAACACAGCGAGACCTTAAGTCTGAGCAGGAGGGTTACTATCACATCATCGTCACACACTGATGTGAAGCTTGATCTCAATCTGTTTCCTCTCATGTCAGCAGCCTGACACCACAGATAAGCAAGAGCAACCAGAGAAAGTAGGTGTATCAGCACATCATTAATCACCGCAATTATTAACAGGCAGACACAAGTACAGAGTGACCCAGAACTTTCTGATGGAGGGAGGGGCTAGGAAAACAATAACACTGATCCCTACAGAGCCAGTACACTGAGTGTCAAACCTGCAGTTCCATGAATGTGGGATGAGGATACAGGCCTAAGAAGATGAGTTGGAAGCAGCGCTGGAAATGCAGCTTTACCAAGACTCAATCCAATTCTTCCTCGACCCATTCAGCTTCTTCTTACCTCTACATTTCAGCCTCCAAACGGAAGGTCATGGGAAATAGTGCCTTCAAATGTGTGCGTTCCTAACCCTTGATGACGTGGTCATCTACGTTAGCACATACAGGTATTTGCCAGGGCTCAGAAAATGCATGACATCAGTTTATAACTGTAAAAAATAATTACATTTAAATGTAAACTTCAGTGCTTCACCCATAGACGGTCTAATTAAGACTGGACATCTGGAGCCATGAGGTCCCCCATTGGAAATGCGTTACCTCCATCCCTCACAATAACAGGCCACCGCCTTCACCGTCACTTCCTGATGTCTACCGCCATATTACAACCACTGCAACCCATCGACAACGATTGGTCTGAGTCGTTGTGAGTCATGGAATCAATAGGAAGTACTGTCTCCAATCTGGAGGGATCTTATTGTGAGTTCCCGCCTCTTTCCACGCCTCTACCAGGAGAACGCCGGATGGAAACAGCTTCCACTCGGGAGAATTGTTCAAGAAGAATCTTTATTTCTATAGCACTTTTCACAGAACGAATTCACAAAGTGCTTCACAAAAGAGAATAAAATCAGAAGACACAGGGAAATCAAATCAATTATCAATAATAAAACAACTAAAACACAGTAAAACACGGTAAAACATAGTAATACAAGGGCTAAGATCAACTAAAAGCTCTTCTGAATAAAAATGTCGTGACCTGAAATTTAAAGCACTCAACGGAGTTAATCTGACGCAACAGCAGTGGGAGGGAGTTCCAGAGACGAGGAGCAACAGCTTGGAAAGAGACGTCTCTTTCCAAGTTGAGGGAGAACCACTCTGCCATCGGTCATTTTGGATTTACTCACAATTATTCCTTTTTGTCTAGCTAAAAAGGAGCATTTGGGTGACGTCACTGCAGTAAGATGCCCCCCCCCCACGCACAGCTTGTCCCTTTACAGTCTGATCAGATGCACGTGAGAAGCCCGTTCAGCGGGATTTAAAATAAATAACCATTCCAACAAGTGAACAGCTGGATTTTTTTCTGCTTGAAAATACAACAAGATCCATTCAAGTTTGTCCCAGCACTCGCTCATCCTCAGAGAAGTCTGTGTCTAATTCAGTCTGCAGGCTTGAAAAGTGCGACAAAGACTAAACTTTGGTTGGAGATTTTATGGAGGAGCCGTACCATTCTGTATGATACCGAACTTATAATTTATAAGCTACAATCAAAACAGTGAAAAAAAGAAAAAAAAAGTCCACAGGGCATAACCTCAGTCTGAAATCTACTTCTACACAGTAAATCCACATCTAAAACATGTCGCTCAGACCAGTTCCTACTTATACAGTCAATGGGATCACCCTACCAGCAGGGGATAGCAAGACCCAAGCTCCTACGGCTTCATTTTAGATTCTAAATCGTCTCTTGGTTTTAAAGGGACCCCACCATAAAAATTCTACTTTTTGAGGTTTTAAATGCGTTTCACTGTTCAATCCTCACTATAAAGAATTCCAAAGCAACATTTTGATCCATTCATGCATTTAACAGTAATCCTGTAAAAACCTGCACTGTCTGCAGCAGCCCCTCCTATACCCACAAAAACGAGCGGTGGGAAACATGCTGATGTAAGAATGATGCCAACAGCTCCCTCCAGGAAGAGTCTGTGCTGCAAGCTCCACCCCCCGGCTTGCACAACACTCAATTTATCCCCTAACCAGTGATAATCAGCAAAAAACTTTCATTTTAGATGCAGAATATCATATATCTTCCAGTTGTGTCCTGCTCAAATAGGCGTTTGTCACTTTTTCCGCAGCACTTCTTTGAGACCCCCCCCCCCAACCCCCAATCCCCGGTCGGCACACCCGTGCCGAAGCCGTGTGTGTGTTTGTGAAGCGGTCTAGCAATGGCCGGGGCTACTAAAGGCAGATATATCATATGTGTATCCATCTTTGATTATTTTTGTTGGAGAAATACAGACATGGTGCCACAGACTCTAGGATGATGTCATGAAGCGGACTGCAGCCACACTCAGCGGCAGGCGGAGCTTCAGGAATCGAGCTGTTTTACTACCTGGTAGGGAAAATCTCACAAAATATAACAAATATTTCATAAATAATTGATTTTTTGTGTTCCAAAGGTAATATATGATCTTAACATAGATATATTTCACTCTGAAAGGCTCAAGTAAATCACTGTAGGGCAACTTTAACCAAATAAATTCAGACACCACTATAGCTCCAAATGCCCCGTCAAATAGAGGGGTAGGGGAAGATTTCAGATTTGGCCTAAATGTGAAGCCTCTAAAGAAGAGAATAGGGTGTGAGAAGTGTCAGAAACCCCTCCACAATCTGTTTTTGAGCAAACTAGCTTGCCAGAATTCCTGTGACAGAAATACTGTTCCTTACAGGCAGCGTGTACGTCATGAGCCTTGACATCGCACCCAAGATTCCTGACGGCTCACTTTCCTCCAGATTTTTCAGGGATTGTGCTTTTTTTTCTACCCATTTCAGGGTTAAGAGCGTCTGGGCTCAGGGACACGTCGAAGTATAGACCACCATAAATCAACCCGTCAATCTGACAAACGCTGCATTCTCAAAGCGCTGCTTCAGCAACATGAAGGTGTGAGGCGTGTTATTGTAACCCTTCCACTCTCCTAGGCTTGTTTACATAAAAGCGGGGTCATCTGGACCCCACAAGACAGGGCACTGAACTTTATTTTTCAGTGATTGTCAATCTTTACTGGTGTCCAATGACAGACATGAAGTCTTGTCCACTTTTGTCATGGAAGGGCTAACGCCTCAATGTAAGGGTGGGGTCATCTGGACGAGGGGAACCTGTGGTTAATGTGGAGTGTCCCTCCTCATCCTCACAGAGAGCTCCTGCAACTACATGGTCTGTCCAGAATGGAGAAAGCTCAGCTCCACACAGTTCAGTTTTAAGAAACTCTTTCCACTTCCAGCAACAACTCCCTGCTCCATGAAGACACACACATCCACTTTCAGCAGCACTCCCCCTCATTAGACCGCTGCAGGGATGTGATGAGAAGTGACAGCTACAGGACTGTCTGGACTAGATGCCAAACACTCGGCTCAGCGCTGATCAGATCTCCAACAACAGACTATTAACGCCCAGAAAATTGTTCCAAGTGGGTTAAAGGAGCCTTGTCTGTTTTAATCTCTCTGATGTCTCTACTCGCTGTTGGCTTGTAAAACAGCTCAGTTAGCCTGATATCAGAGGTGCATCTGCCCCCCACCACATCCACCAGCATCACCTCCACCAACATTCACTCTGCACCTTCCTTCATGGTTTATTTTAAAACTTGCAAAACAGAAACTCTCATCAAAATTGGTTGATTATATCAATTTTTCTCTGTAATAATATGTTATATTTTCTTCTTCTACCTCAATATTGTTGTGGATGAAGCCTGAATGTCTGAATATAAGTTGTTTTTTAAACTAAAAACGGTGCACACAAGAATCTAGAATATAGCTGTTACTCTTACTCCTCTATGCTTTACTGATCCACAAAAACAAGAATTTTAAATAAACTAGCTCTTCTGTGGGACTGAAAAAAGAAAATATTACTCAGTTATAGATTATAAACTGTGAGCAGACAAAGTGCAAACGTTTTCAGGGAATAGAAAATTTAGACTAAACTGAAAATGCCAAATCTTGCCTCAGATGCTGTTAGAGGTAACAGCTAGGAGAGTTGAGGGTCACCTGTCTGGGGCTTTTGCTCCTGCTGGGATTTCTCCTGACTGAGAGGTCCTGAGTGACGAGTCCGACAAACAACTGTTCAGAACCCCCTTTATGAGAAGCACAAACAAAGATTCCAGTGGAATTGGACGAGGGGGTTGGACTCTACCATTTTGGAGTTGCACATGGTGAGAAGGGGGGTGGGCAGTGTGGGCTTACTCCTCAGCTCAGCCGCCAAGTGTTGGAGTTCACACCAGTGGTTTTGGTCTACAGGTCGAACAGAAGTTTGGAGAACCTGGCCTTTTGGTGGCCCTCGAGGGCTACTGGAAAATGCTCCAACGGGGTACTCCACTATTCTCCTGAAGGACTTCCATGCTCACGTGGGCAACAACAGCACCTGGCGGGGTGTGAGCTGTTGGAATGGTTTCTCTGACCCGAACCAGAGCGGTGTGTTGTTGAACTTCTGTGCTCGTCATAGTGTGTCCATATCGAACACCATGCTCAAGCACAGAGGTGTCCATCAGTACACCCGGCATCAGGACACCCTCGGCAGGAGATGGATGATGGACTTTGTCGTTTCGGGAACTCTTCTCATTTGTGTTTTGGTCACTCAAGTAAAGACTGGGCAGAGCTGTCCAGTAATCACTACGTGGTGGTGAGTTGGATTTGCCAGCGGAGGAGGAGGTGTGTGTTTTCTTCTTTTGTTTGCAGGTCCTGGTTGAGCTGGAGTCTCCGCCCTCTGGTTAGGCCTGTCCTCAGAGGACATCAGGCTGCTGGGAGTCGTGGCATCTCTCTTTGACTGCATTGACTGCAAATGAACTCAAAAATGGCTGTGAATAACTGAAAAGTGGTGTTTGTATGAGGATAGACGTGAACCTGAAAACAAACTAGAAATTGAACACAAACAAACCATGACTTCAGGCTAACTAAAGGTAACTATCAGAAGATGAGATCTGGTTCAGCTGAAGGAACTGAGCTTCTTCAGGAGTTGGAGCTGAAACAGGAGACGCAGCAATCCGTTGTTCAACTGTTCAAACATCTTCAACATCTTTCCTACGCCATGGATGAAGATTCACTGCTCGTCTCATTGTACAGGTAGACGAGACCTAACTGCTGCAGTCATGGAGCTGGACATGTCGGAGAAGCAGAAGGTCATTTATTTGAATCAGAAAAGGTGTTTCAAAGCTGGTGTGTGCTTTGTGTGTTCTGTCTGCCTGGACCTCTGAGCCGCTCACCAGCAGGGTGGTGGTGGTGGTGTTATCACTGATGCTGGTCAGACAGACCAGAGCAGGTTTACACCTTCTGTGGATTTGATGGAGAAGAGAGAGAAGGCCCTCTCAAAGTTAAATAGCTCTCCTCACAAAAATCAATTGTGACATTCTCCTGACAGTTTACACCACAATTAATTAGCAAAGAGACACAACAGAGAAAAGCAAAGCATTGGGAGGACAGGCGGGCAGACCGGGCTTGGCTGAAGGATCAGGAGACGACAGTCTGTTAAGTGGAGAAAGATGAGAAAGGCAAAGTGATGAAGAATCCTCTGTGGGAGCACATCGCTGCTTCTTATTAATTTAGCAGCTCTGCTTTATGTTTCACAGCCAGTCCCAATAAGACTTGACAGCAGCTCCTCAATGTTCCATCAGCCCAAAAGTCAAATGAACGTGGTGTTGAAAGCAGCCTCACGCTGACGGAGGTGAGCTGTGTGAAGGCCAGGGAGTCTGTCAAAAGCTGCTGACCGCTCAGCTGACTCACTTTTACAAGCTTTTCAACACGGCAGACACTCATCCTTTTTGGGCTTTTACAGAATTGTTTGAATTCTGTCAGTTTGTCAGCATTGTAGATGTCTTTTACCAGGCACTGCATGGAAAAGTGTCAAGGGCTCTAGACCTCAAAGATTGTAGTAGACTCAGAGAATGTAAAGGGATCGGGGTGATTTGTGTTGGACTTCTTCATCCTGCTTCTACAGAATTTCATCTGGACTCCCTACTGATCTGATAAAAGTTTTAAAACCAGCTTCAGACTTGTTTGTCCAGTAACTTCACATCAGCACTGATCTGAGGTCTGTGTGAGAAGATCGTTCGTATTTCAGCTCAATAATTGCTTTGGTGGAAAGTCTCTTCAGATAAAGACTTTTTAAAGCTCTTTCAGCAAAGACGGGGCAAAAAAGTTCAAACTCTCTGCTCAACACTTAAATAGAAGCAGCCATTCAAACTCAGGTCCGGCTTCTTAATGAGTGAAACTGTTCTCATTGCTCAGTGAAAGAAGTGAAGCCTGTGTTTCTGCCCTGTACCATTTCCCAGAGCGCAGCAGGGTGAACCACAGGTAATCAGGATGACACAAGTCCTCCACCGTGTTCCTGACTCTGGAGAGACTTGAAGAGGTGAAAAGAGGGCAGTTGTCAGTCTGTGGTCTTCTCTACTGCCCTTTTACCCCTTTAACACTGCAGCTCCAATGTTTATATTCTTTGATTTACTGAAACTTTTCTTTGGGGTTCAATCAGGATCAGCTTAAAGTGAATAAAAAACAGATTGAAAACTTGAAAAAGAGACGCTGTAAATGAAAAAAATGGAAAATATGAACAACAGACAATGTAAGTTAGAAAAAAAAGAAAATTTGAAAAGAAAAAGCTTTGAAAATTTGAAAAAGAAAAAACGCTGCAAACACTGAAACAAATCCACCAAACAACGAGACCGTGAAAGGTGCACCGCTGTATTAGTGACGTAAAACTGCAAAGAAGTGATACTGCTCTCCCTAGGTTTGATCAGAGTGGGGGTGACGCAGGCTCAGCTCAGCAGCGAAAACTCAAAAACTCTGAACTGAAACTGTGAACTGAGGGCTGAAAGTGAAGATTCAGAAAAGCAAAAAATGATCCAAGTTTTCAGAATTTTTCTCAAATTTTCAAGATTAATTTCAAGTTTTGATCAGTTTTTTCCAATTTTCAATTTTATTTTTTAATTTTCAAGGTTTATTTTAAAGTTTCAGGTTTTGTTTTCAAATTGTCATTTTTTTTCAGTTACAACATCTATTTTTCAAGTTTTGAATCTGTTTTTTCGTTCACTTTAAGCTGATCCTGATTTGAAGTGAAAAGCTGGTCGAGCCGCTTCAGAATCTGCTGGAATGGTCGTGTTAACGGTTGAACAGTGACAGGATGTCACAGATTTGTTGTTTCTTCATGTCTTTGCGTCAGCGGTGACTGTTAACGGGTTACCCCTCTGCAGTGATTAGCTCTCAGCCTCAGAGCTGCTGCTGTGGGACAGTGGTTCAGCGCGCACCAGCAGCTTCTCTGTTACAACACAAAAGCAGCTGCAGCTGAAACTTCTTCACCGCTCAAGCAATGCTGGACAGAGAAGGTCGTCTGGAGCGTGGGTCACTTGTCTACACATGCTTTGGTCTTTCTGAGAACAAACAATGGAACAAATGATGACCATTTATCAAAATACAAATGCATGACAGTACCACTGAAAAAACATGCCAGCTAAAAATAACAGAAACTTTTCTTAGTGGATAACATGTTTTATTGAGTATTTTGTTTTCAACCAACACAGTATATCTGGATTACTGCTATTATGAATGCGGGGAAAATGTTTAATATTGAAATCATATTTTAATCAACCAATATTTAGTTGTAAAATGAAGAAGCACACATCATTCAGAACATGAATAACATCAAGAGCTGATCATAAATAAAGCTCACTGATCACTTCAAAACCTCCAAGAATCTGTCATTCGTGGTGCAGAAGAACTCTTGAACACAGCGAGCTGCGAGCTTCCATCCTTGATCCTCTGTGAGAAACAAAAGCCAGCAACACAAGGAGAGAGAACAGAAGCATGCACAAATAAATCAATGAAGACAACAGTCAGAGCAGCAACACAAACTTACAGCAATGGGCAGAAAGCCCGTGCTTTTCTTTTCTCATCTTTGAACCCAATGTTGTATCTATTGACCAAGTGATTTAACAGGAAGTTTGGTTTCAGGTGGACGCAAGAAGATCACAGATGTTTCTGATCATGTGTGAAGTTTGGTGAAGAGTCCCTGTGGATTAGTGTGCAGTCAGAAGTATGGGGTGCCGTTTGTAAATCAGAGATGTCAAATTTTTACATCAATGTTTTCAGATATTTAGCGTGTTTTAGGAAAAAAAAACAGGTTTTGTTTTTCAAATGCATATTCTCACCCTTTAAATTAATATATTTATAAATGTTACATTTAATAACTAAATATTTAGTTAACCAACTAAATATTTAATTTTAAGCTAAATATTTAGCCTACAAACTAAATATTTAAGTTTTGCAATTAAATATTTAGTTTGCTCATTAAATATTTAAATCTAACCTAAATATTTATTTTTTCAAACTAAATATATAAGTTTTGCAGCTCAGTATATAGTTAGAATTTAAATATTTAGATTTGAGCTAAATATATAGTTAGGATTTAAATATTTAGATTTCAGTTAAATATATAGTTAAGATTTAAATATTTAGATTTGAGTTAAATATATAGTTAATATTTATATATTTAGATTTGAGTTAAATATATAGTTAAGATTTAAGTATTTAGATTTGAGTTAAATATATAGTTAATATTTATATATTTAGATTTTAGTTAAATATATAGTACGAATTTATATATTTAGATTTTAGTTAAATATATAGTTAGGATTTAAATATTTAGATTTGAGTTAAATATATAGTACGAATTTATATATTTAGATTTGAGTTAAATATATAGTTAGGATTTAAATATTTAGATTTGAGTTAAATGTATTGTACGTAGGATCCGAACACCTGTTCTCCTAACCGTAACCTTGACCCGGCACCGATGCGGGTCGGGTCCAAAATCCTGCTGACCGTCCGGTTCCGTGATTGTTCCGTGCACCCCAGACGTTGCTGTTTTACGATTTTTGAGTCCGAAACGTCAAGCAAAGCAGACAAACTACTGTGACGGTGTAGCACCGTCAGCTGAGAGCTGCACTCAGACACACGCACACACGCGCGCGCATTCACACACCCGCAGCCACACACACGCTCCATTCATCCTCGGTACTTACGTTCCTCTCTGTCCCTCTCCCTCTGCACGTCTCCCTGGGTGCACACAGGGTAGCAGACTCCTAATCCATAGCATACGTTCACATATAACCGATCATGCAGTCACCTTTAGCTCTTTTGTTTACAGGAAGTCAGCGTCCAATCCTGCCGATCACGTGACTTACTGTACCTGACACCTGAACTGCATGTCCAAAATAAATGCATGTAAATATATAAATCATCTAAATATATAAATCTGAACTCTATATTTAACTCAAATTTAAATATATAAATCTGAACTATATATTTAACTCAAATCTAAATATTTAAATCGTAATTATATATTTAACTAAAATCTAAATATATAAATTCGTACTATATATTTAACTCAAATCTAAATATATAAATTCGTACTATATATTTAACTCAAATCTAAATATATAAATTCGTACTATATATTTAACTCAAATCTAAATATTTAAATCCTAACTATATATTTAACTCAAATCTAAATATATAAATTCGTACCATATATTTAACTCAAATCTAAATATTTAAATCCTAACTATATATTTAACTCAAATCTAAATATTTAAATCCTAACTATATATTTGACTCAAATCTAAATATTTAAATCCTAACTATATATTTAACTAAAATCTAAATATATAAATTCGTACTATATATTTAACTCAAATCTAAATATATAAATTCGTACTATATATTTAACTCAAATCTAAATATATAAATTCGTACTATATATTTAACTCAAATCTAAATATTTAAATCCTAACTATATATTTAACTCAAATCTAAATATATAAATTCGTACTATATATTTAACTCAAATCTAAATATATAAAATTCGTACTATATATTTAACTCAGATCTAAATATATAAATTCGTACTATATATTTAACTCAAATCTAAATATTTAAATCCTAACTATATATTTAACTCAAATCTAAATATTTAAATCCTAACTATATATTGGACTCAAATCTAAATATTTAAATCCTAACTATATATTTAACTTAAATCTAAATATTTAAATCTTAACTATGTATTTAACTTAAATCTAAATATATAAATCTTAACTATATATTTAGCTCAAATCTAAATATTTAAATCCTAACTATATATTTAACTGAAATCTAAATATTTAAATCTTAACAATATATTTAACTCAAATCTAAATATTTAAATCTTAACTATATATTTAACTCAAATCTAAATATTTAAATCTTAACTATATATTTAACTTAAATCTAAATATTTAAATCTTAACTATATATTTAACTCAAATCTAAATATTTAAATCTTAACTATATATTTAACTGAAATCTAAATATTTAAATCCTAACTATATATTTAGCTCAAATCTAAATATATAAATTCGTACTATATATTTAACTCAAATCTAAATATATAAATCTTAACTATATATTTAGCTCAAATCTAAATATTTAAATCCTAACTATATATTTAACTGAAATCTAAATATTTAAATCTTAACAATATATTTAACTCAAATCTAAATATTTAAATCTTAACTATATATTTAACTCAAATCTAAATATTTAAATCTTAACTATATATTTAACTTAAATCTAAATATTTAAATCTTAACTATATATTTAACTCAAATCTAAATATTTAAATCTTAACTATATATTTAACTGAAATCTAAATATTTAAATCCTAACTATATATTTAGCTCAAATCTAAATATTTAAATCCTAACTATATATTTAACTCAAATCTAAATATATAAATCCTAACTATATATTTAACTCAAATCTAAATATATAAATCTTAACTCTATATTTAACCGAAATCTAAATATTTAAATCTTAACTATATATTTAACTGAAATCTAAATATTTAAATCCTAACTATATATTTAACTCAAATCTAAATATATAAATCTTAACTCTATATTTAACTGAAATCTAAATATTTAAATCTTAACTATATATTTAACTGAAATCTAAATATTTAAATCCTAACTATATATTTAACTCAAATCTAAATATATAAATCTTAACTATATATTTAACTGAAATCTAAATATTTAAATCCTAACTATATATTTAGCTCAAATCTAAATATATAAATTCTAACTATATATTTAGCTGCAAAACTTATATATTTAGTTTGAAAAAATAAATATTTAGGTTAGATTTAAATATTTAATGAGCAAACTAAAATATTTAATTGCAAAACTTATATATCTAGTTTGTAGGCTAAATATTTAGCTTAAAATTAAATATTTAGTTGGTTAACTAAATATTTAGTTATTAAATGTAACATTTATAAATATATTAATTTAAAGGGTGAGAATATGCATTTGAAAAACAAAACCTTGTTTTTTTTTTCCTAAAACACGCTAAATATCTGAAAACATTGATGTAAAAATTTGACATCTCTGATTTACAAACGGCACCCCATACAGAAGAGGTCATTCTTCTGTGGACTTTCTAAATCATTTGTAAGTACATCTTCGTTGGATGGCGGCTGACCCCTCTGTGTTCTGCACTGACCCCTGGAGGGCATTTGGACGAGGGATGAATCCGACACTGTGGAGACAAAGTCCTTCAGCATTTCAAACCCTCCCAAGGTTTGGCTTGAGAAGGTCAATGTCAGTCCTCACACCTGCTGTGTGCAGAAGACAGAGATAGAATCCGTTTCTCAGGGAGACCTCTTTCGTTTCATGCCGAGCAGACTTCATCTGCATGTAGGTCAGAGGTCGTCACCTGCTGCTCTGCTCCACCATCTTCTGTCTGATTTTCAACAGTCCAGCTCGTGCTCACGTGTTCTAAACCATGCAAATCCAGACAGTTTGGGATTTATTCTAAGACTTTGAGTTCTGGTGGTTCTCCTGGGACCATGTGATGACATGACTATGGCTGCAGGCTGGACATATATCAAGTCTTTGCACACTGACGGTTATCAAGATATAAAGCAGCTTTTGTGTCATGCTAAATGAATCCAAATCTAGAAATGATCAAACCAGAATTGATGACTGTTTAGCACTATTTGGTCCAAAGTGGTTGATCCAACAGCAGGTCTAAGGAAGAATTGGTTCTGGTTCTGGAAATGTTTCTGTTCATCCTCACTTATTCTTCTATTCCTGACATGAACTTGTTTTTATTTTCTGCTTTGTGACAGAGCGATGATCAGCTGTAACTATTGAGTCATGGGCCAAACATGTTTTAATGTTTTTAATTATTTTCCTATTTTACACAGAAAAACATCAGCATTTTATTTTATACAGAGATAATAGTTTGAAAACAAACAGATAGAAAGTCACAACATCATTAAATCATCAGATAAAAACAACTTTATTGTTTATTTTTTGCATTTTTTAGGAAGTAACTTTTTAAGTAACTCGTTTCTTGATTTCTAATCCGTGTTTAATCTATACTTTTGACGTTTCACACCATCAATGAAGTGTTTTTTCTTCCATCACAAAGGACTTGTTTCTGTTTTCTTACTACAGCAGCACAACATCCTGCACCCCCTAGAAAGAGAAGAAAATGTGTTTCTCTTATTTTTTTAAGAAAATAAAATGGCAAAGGAGTCATTTATAAATGGTGTGAAGAAGATGGTTTGATCCAACTGTAAACCAAAGATGTTGAGAAAACAAGGACAGATTGATCCGGGGGGGGGGGGGGGGGGGGGGGGCAGAAAATGTCTTCTTTTCCTAACTCGCATTTTATATTAAATCATGAAAAAAGCTACCTGAAATATTATTAAGTTTTAGATTATTGTCGTTACGTCTCTCTCATGGGGGGTGGGGGTTGTGTCATGTTACAAAGACGCTGCTAACAGTGGATCAATCTTCTCGTTATATTCAGAAAAAAAACGTATTTCCTTAATGAATGTTCTTATATTCATTTTGTTGTATTTGTCTGCCAGCTTAGAGTCTGAACAGCTCATTAGCATCTCAGCATCGTAACATCAGTCTGTAATTGTCTCTAAATCAACACTTTTTATTCAACTTTCTGTTGCTGCTGCAGGTCCAGCCGCTTATCTTCCAGTTCTGTCTGGATCCTGTAGAAAAATCCTTACATGTTCTGCTGCTTCATCAGCCAAAACTCAACGCTGTGCAGACGTGAATTAACAGGAGAGATCAGGTGGGTGGCGGTCTTGTATTGTCTTTTCCTGGTGTGCAGACAGTAGAGGAGGAGCACCAAGGTAAAAAGAAATTCTCCAAAGTGAGGGCTAATAACATGACTAATTTGATGCAAACATTTACTCGCCATGTGGCAACCAAGCCTCTAACTTTTACTCACCAAAGAGGAGAAAATGCTGCTTAGCGTTCATGTTGGACCCTGCTGTCCACGGTGCACCGTGACTCTGCCCAAACACTCTATGGGGACGGGTCCAGCGATCCCTGCCCCCCTGATCGGGACAAGCAGGGATGATTCACTAGCAGAAGGTTTTCATTGATTTTCTCATTGGTTCTTAATTCAAATGCTGAAAACTGTGTTTGGTATGTAGTACTGTATGTTTTGGTAAATGTCCCTGACTGAAGAAGCTAGAGAACTGCAAGAGCAGTTTTAGTTTTTGTTGTTTTTTTAACCACAAACACTGTCAGGGTTTGTTAACGTTGATGCATGAAGCTTTTTTGAATCAAATCATCGGTTATGACACAAAAGAAATCTGTTCCAAACTTTATATATTTGTACTGGATTATTTCTACATATTTAGATCTGTTTGCAAACACAGCACTAATCTGACATATTATTTATAGATTATTAGAGTAAGATCTAATTCTAAAACTGTTCAAAATGCATCTAAAGTTCATCTGAACATGCTCTGCAAAGCAGCCATGATGAAGAGGACAGTACTCTTCATGGTTCTACTGAGTCTTGTAAGAGATGGATGTAATGTGGGACGTGGAGGAACAGGGAACTGAAAACAGTTCTGTTTTATACTGGACTTGCTGGATTCTCATGACAGATTTTTGTAGTGAATACTTGTTACAGTTCAGTGCATCGAGCGGCCTATTGACTCCAGTCATCAGTGTAACTCAGCTCTGCATTGAGAACATGGAAACTTAAGGGAACGCCATCCGTGGAGATCTGTTTCACTGCATTGAAGTTCTTATCCACCCTTTAAAAGGTGTTGGGATGGGTTTGTTTTTCTTATTTATTGAAACTATATTTCTGCATAAAAACAGCAGCTCACCTGTAGCTCTAAAGGAGATAATAATCCACAGATTCCAGACAGATCCAGACATTTCTTCTATATCTGTGATCAAGACTGTTACTGTTCTTTAGCAATGTTTGTACAGTTATCCATTAATACTGTATAGAAGTCAGTACCTGACATGAATTAATAGAAATTATTGGATGAAAACAAAACAGGAAATTGGTGTCTTCAACTTGAAGACTGATCTAATGGCTGAGATGTTGAGAGTGGTTTGTGGAGCCACGATGACATCAGGGCTTTTCTGTGAACTCTTCTTGAAAGTCAAGAAACGGCCAAAAGAAAAGGTCAAAACAAATGTGAGTGCAAACACTTAGTGTGGTTTGGGAACTCTGTCATGGAGTGATGACATTGACAGTATATGAGAACTGGACTGAGTCAGTGTGACGTCACCTGTAGAAAATGATTCACTTTCAGTTCCAGTTTGCATTTTTCCCTGAACAAACATGTTGGAGCCAGACATCATCAGGAAGCAGTGATTGTTTCGAGTCAGTCTAAGCCCATGTCCAAATTCCCTCCCTAACTAAAACTGTGTGCGGGACTATATACAGTAGTGCCCTCCATTTTAAAATCCATTTAGACACCATGCCCAATACTTTTCTTTAATTTTCCTAAATGCCAGGACAGGTATAACGTAACAATTTCAGGAAGTGAAAATCAGATCAATAAGAACATTTCACGGCGTCTATTTGTGACTCCACTGTGTACAAATGATGAAACTCTGGATGCTTTATTTAAAAATTACATTTAAACACATTTTTTCACAAAAATTGTTCAAAGGCAATGCATTGTGTTCTATACTTGCTAATGTAGTGAGCAACGATGCATGCTAGTTTTTCAGACTTCTGAGAAATTTCTAGTTCACTCTTGGAATTGTAGATTCGGACAGCACTAGAAAATGGCAAACGCACTATATACCGTATTTTCCAGATTATAAATTGTGTTTCTTTATAGATTGGCCAGGGGTGCGACTTAAACTCTGCAGTGACTTCTTTTTAATATATTTAAACATAAATAGGCTAATAAGTTCATTATTTTCCTACTAACAACCACTTCTCCTCATGAACTTTATGACATGTTTCTCATTTGCATGAAGACATTATTATTTTAGTTTTTATTTTTCTCTCCTTGGACTAATGTAAGACAGCAAGCCATCAAACTGGGTTACAAACACAGAGAAGAGCAGCTAAAAACAGTCATTCAGAAGCAGCTCCTGCAGGATAGAGGGAACGCTCACCGTAAGAAAAGACATGGAGACGTGATTATAGAGGCTTTTATAGAGCTCTTCAAAATAAATAAACATAACCTCTCCACATCATCTGTTACTTCAGTGTATTTTAAATGAGATATACAGTCAAAGCCTCCATCATGTAGCGATGAAGCTAAAAGGTAGCTTCTCCACACGCGATGGAAGCATTTAGTTTATCAGCACATTTCTGAACAAACATTGAGCATTAATTTGACACGCGTCAAAAGTGGGAGCGGACTCAAATGTGATGCATGAATCGCACTCGGTGTCAAATACAACATTATGTCGGGCTTGTTGAATTTGTTCATAAATGTTGGACTTTTCTATTAAAAACGCGACTTTTACTCCGGAGTGACATATATCTGATTCATGAGCAAGCAGATGGGTGTCTTCAACTCTCAACTCTTTTCAAAGTCATCTACAAGCAACTTTGATCAAAAAGTGCAAAACAGCAGCAATCCTGCAGAAAGGAGAGTTGAACATGGCACCGAAGAAAAATCTAGAAACCGACTTGACGGAGCTTAAAGTTGTGTTTTCTGACATCCGGGCTAAGCTAGCACCGTTGCTACAACTTGTGAAAGATTTCTGACAGAAAAAGGCATCTAAAGAACAACGAGATAATCTGCAAGATCTCCTGGAGAGAAGAATCAACGACATGGATCGACAAGTAAGAGTGAACAACATCATTCTCACAGGTCTTCAACTAACACCCCGGGCCCGGCCTGATGCAAACAACGTTAGCATGGATGCTAATGTAGCTGTCGGAGATGCTAATGAAACCATGGAGAGTAAAACTGGATTATTTCTCACGTCTACAAGGATTTCCTTGGATCTAAGTACTATTGAGGTCTGTCATCTGCTTTCTCGGGAAAAGAATTGGGATAAACCAGCAATTCTGATCAGATTGCAGGAAAGCAGATGATGGTGAGAGTAAACCACTGAAACACCAGAAGAAATCTGACTTGGAAAATAAACCTGAAAGTCCAGAAAAGCTTTTTGTGGAGGAAGGTGCTCCTGTGTTGCAGATCTTTTGTAAGCTGTGCTCCATCCATGACTCTGAATCCTGAATACTCTAATGGACTTTTGTTGTGTTAATGCATTCATCTGTGTGTATTTATTTATTTAATTTATTCAAAGATCTACAAATGTGTTTATGAGAAACAGTAACTGTTTGAATAAAGTTGAAGGGATACCTGTTACAGAAGGGAAGTTCAGCACGTCTGTCATCTATCATGAAGCCCAGAGGTTCAGCCATTGCCCTCTTGCCTTTGATCAAGGCATTAAACTCCACATAGCTTACGAGCGTATGGCACATCCACGTGATAAAGAAGCCCAGAGAGAGACTGAGTGATGGATCTTATCAGCTTTCTGCTTCACAGCAGACACAGGGAGCTTCCGCTGTGAGTTTTTTTCCGACTGAACATCAGACACAGACTAAAGAAGAATCGATCAGATGTGTGCAGGAGTCCTTCACCAGCAGCTGCAGTTTGTTGATGTTCAACAGTTTTACTGACGACACCGTCTTTATGAGACAGTCCTAGTGACATCGACACAGAAGATAAATGATGATGTGGGTTTGTACAAATTATGAGTTAAAGAGTTTGTTTGTAGTCTTGTCTGCTGGAGCACGGGCCAAACATCTAATCGGCGTAGATGATGAAGCCAGAGAAGGTGCTGTACTTGTTGTTGTTGCCTCCGTGGGCTTTGCCTCCATCCAGCTTCACGTAGACCTCATCTCCCGGCTCCAAATGCAGCACGGCACTGTTACTGGCATAGTCGTAGTTCTGGTCTGCATCCTGAGCGATGGCGCTGGCTCGTACCTGCAGGAGCAGAGTACACATGAAAGCACGGCTGGGTCTGTGATGGTAAGGGCTGACAAAAAGCAAATACAGGTTTTCAGGAAAGCTCCAACTCAAGAAGAAAAGCATGATAGGAGAAGGAAACAAAATTATACCATGGACACATTGTGTTGTAGAAGCTTATTATTTAAAAGTCAAATAAAACTAAAGTTTAACTGGAGTTTATTTTTTTCCCCCTTGACTAGTGTTTCCAATGCTCACAACTTCCCTGTTACATGTCACTGTTGTATAAAACACGCTGTTGAAGACAGAGCAAGAGTGGTCATTCTCATGCACAGCTTTTAACTTAGTCAGTCATTCATTAAAGTCCAAATATGACAAATTTAAAAGGAACAAAACAAAACAAAAATATCCCAGTACTGTTTCAATGATGATTTTGAAGTGTTTTACCAAAATCCCACAAACAGAATGTCTTAAAAAGTAATTTTTCATCTGAAGCCTCTGTTTCCAAAATCTCCTCTGAGGGGGCGTGGCTTTTGGAGCTCCGCCCCAACACCCCCTGTCTGATTCTCTCGAGCATAAATCTTCTCCGCTGCTCCATAAAAATCTCCATCACTCTGGGTAATGTCCAGCCGTATGGTTCTGATCCAGATGTCAGCTCAGATCTTCATGGACAGAACTTCCTCCAAAATCCTGATTCTTTCTCCTTCCAGTTCACCAAAGACTCTTTGATGTTTCTTGACGTTGCTGTGATCAATCCATTCAATCCATTGGTTTCTCAGAGCAGAAAATAATGAAAGCTAACATCCAAATGCTCTTTCATTCATTTACAAGCCTTTCCAACTGCGGTCAAATGAGCCGCCGTTCACATTTCTGTGGTCACATCAAGAAGCTCCGTGGAGTCTGTTGGAGATTTTCCAGAGTTCTCAGGACTGCTACCGTAAGTATTGGATGAAACTCACACCAAAAATCCAGTGATGCTGATTGGACCACAGAAATGTGAACGACGGCTCATTTGACTGCAGTCAATGTAAAGATAGCATCTTCTCTTCTCCAGAACCTGAACTAGACACGCTAGCCGGACCAGATGAGGGTTTAGTGCATGTGCAGCAGAAAGAAGATGATTGATGAAAAACAGAGTGTGTCCAAGACTGTTGGATTGATTTAAAAGGAGAAATACTCGGAAATGTAAAAACTAAATGATTTCTTATTACATTTGTTCTCTTTCAGGAGAAAAATGACATAACTCTAAAAACAGGATTTTTATCGGAGAGGACTTTACAGAGGTTTGAACTTAACTGTTATCTGCTTCATCAGTATCAGCTTTAGTTTTCCCTTCAGAATGAAACACCTCGATTCTTCCAAACATCACTACATCCTCTTTCTTGGCAGAGGAAGAAGCATCAAGATTGCCCTCACATAACCTTACCACATGTCAACAGAACTCCACCCCAGTCCTTCTTCTGTTTTACAAAGACCCTCAGTAACCTCTGCAGTAACACCAATCAACATTTATTCTAATTAGCACCTTCCAGACCCACACAGCCACCCGGGTTTGACCACTGCAGAATGAAGTCTCTCTCCACTCCTCACTTATGGAGATATCTTTTTCCCAGTTCTGGGTTGGAACAAGCAGAATTCATCCAAATTTTCATTTCAAACTTTCTTCTTGATGTCCTCTAGTCTGGATTTTTCTTCCCACTGTCACCTTTTGCCTCTCAATACGTGGATTGTACTGAAAACTGTTGGATGTGATCTGGTTTCGGTCTGGACTGTAGACTGATAATGAACATGTCAGATGTTTTTATCTTTTACTTCTTGTTTGGTACTTTGAGACAACCTTGCCTGTACACTGGTGCTTGATTAAAAGCTGAATTGAATTTCAGAAGTGGACATCTCAGAGTGTCTTGGCTCAGGTGCAGGACAATCTTCTGTCTTAATGCTTGATCTTCATGCAACCTTCAGTATCATCAATCATTAAATCCTTCTTTCTAGCTTTACGGTCTGAGTGTGTTACAGTTCTACATCCAACTTATCTGGACAAACTTTTGTAGAAATATGATGATGAACCTAACTCCAGGTGTTCCACAGGGCTCTTGTTCAGATAAGACGTCGGTCTTATCTGAACAAGAGCCCAAGCTCTGGTACAGCTTGAGCAGCACTCCAAAGCCCTCTCTGCCCTGAGCCTCAGAATAAACAACTGAATCTGACGACATGTAGACAGCAGAGGCTCAGCGAGCTCACTGCTGTGCTGATGTTTACATTGTTAAACGAACTTTCTGAAAAGCTCATTAGAAGAAGAGATCCTTTTCCACTAACGTTGGCTTCTTCTCCATGGTTCTGTTGCGATCTGGATGGAATTTACTCTTTTTTTCCTCAAACAGGAGCCTTAAAAAAAAGAGCTTTCAATTATTTCAGAGGTGTAATGATTTCATGTTTTTCAGGGAACTCTCTTGACTTACAGCCTGCAGAATCCCTGCTTCTTTCCAGAGCCTTCAGCTTTGGAGCCATTTTGTCTTTCTTTTTTTGGGGGGGGGCACCACACACTCCCTGTTTCAATTTACTTGTCTTGAAATTCTCACCCCAATGACATTTCATTCTGGGTGGTCTTTTCATTATGATCATTTTTCAATCTATCATTTGTTTAAGACATATTTTCTGCAGTTCGCCAGCAGTTCATCAGATGTTCTCATCTGTTGGCATGGAAATACGGTTGTTTAAAGTCTCACAGAAGCTTTTATCCCCTCACAACACCAAGCTAACATTACCAGTGCAGCAAAAATAATGAGTAATATCAGGGGTATCCAGCCGTACAGTTCTGATCCAGATTCCACAAAACAAAGACGTTCATGGATCTATTTGCTTGCCAGAGGATGCATCAGAATGGAGTGGAGCAGGGAGACTGTGGCTCAACAGGGCCACTGAGTCTGTAGAGATTTTTAAGAAAGGGCTCAAGACGCACCTTTTTAATATAGCTTTTAGATGATTTCTGTACTTTTATAGTTCTCTTAATTTTGTTTTATTGTTTTAGCTAAAATGTATTGTTATTTATTTTCTATTTTATCATGTCCTGAGACTGTTCGATTTTACTCCTTTTTTTTCTGAGCTCCAGTGTTTCCTCGAGTGATCCATTTACTCCAGGTTGTCGGCTGTCTCTGGGGCTCGACTTTTGGTGCTCGGCTTGTCTGAGGGGGGGGGGTTTCTGCACTGCGACTCTACGGTTGTGGTGCAGGACCCCTGCCTCTCTGGTTTGGGTGGGTGCCGTGGCGATGCCCTATGTGTGCAGCCGGCCCCTGTGATAAATAGATCCTTGTTTATTATTTTATGGAGGGTTGATCATTGCAATATTGGGTGGGTGGGGCTAGGGCAGGGTTTGCTGGGGCAATATTTTAAACATGTAACTGTTTTTAATGTTTTTCTTGTTTTTATGTTCAGCGCCTTGGGCTGACGCAAGCCAGGAAATGCGCTTTATAAATAAAATTGAATTGAATTGAATCAACAATGAAAGTTTTTACTGCAATCTTTTTTAAACTGCTTTTTTTCATCTGCTCTCAATTCATTTCAAAGAAGTAATCAGACATGCAATTGTAATCTTTCTATAAATGGGTCCTCCGTCAGGAGAAAACGACTACAAAACATATTAAAAACACAAAAACATCATTTTAATTGGAGTTGAGACGATTAAAAATGTCACAGCTGCACAGAGGTACAATTCCACTTTAACCTTCGAGTTCTTACTTACTTGTGAAAAACGAAAAGTCAAAGTTTTATTTTAACTTTTGTGTTTGGCTTCAGTAACTCCAGAAGATGCAGGTTTTGTTGGTGAACTCCAAATTCAGTAAAACTCTGAGTTTTTGGTTTCTGAAAGAGAGATATCTCAAACCTGTGAAAGTGGGTGAAACCAAACCTGTTTCAAGAAACGGGTTAAGCTGAACTCAGAATCAATCACTATGGCAACTAGGGGTGTGCCAAAATATCAATATTGCGATGTATCATCATATTTAGTCCTGCGATCGATTCTTACCAAGTATCGATCTATTATTTTCATTTGAAGAGGCTGTTGCTCTGAGCGTCTGCACCACGTGACACAGAACTGCTGAGCAGCTGGGCGCGCTGCGTCGGACATGTGATGGCGGCACACGCACCTCATTCAGGACAAAGCACCGGCCAGATACAGGCTCTGTAGCGCGTGTGTAAAGTAGGGCTGTAACGAGTATCCGGGTGCTCGAGTACTCGCAATCTGCTCCCGAAATTTTGAGTACGAATATCCACGACGTCAAAGATCGCTGATTCGCGATCTTTATATGGTAAATTTATGCTACATTAATTATTGTCAAAATATGATCTGGGGACGATGCATTTTTGCTCTGAAATGCAGATTAATGTTGTATTTTAAGCTAACGAACTAAAACAAAGCCAAAAGAGTAGCGGTACCGCCACCGGAAGAAAACATCTTCGTGAGGGTGAACTTTTGGTTTTCAAAGTAAAACTAACCAGAGCTTTTTTTCATTCAGAAACAGAGACTGAAGTCCCGCGCAGTGACATAACTTCTGAAAAAAATGATTAGCTTTATCATCTGAGCTTTAGCTCCAGTGTTTACATTCTTTTGATTATGTAACTCTTCAACAGTTGACGCAATTAACGAAACTCCATCTTATTCTGAAGAAACGCAGCCTCGTGCTGCTGAAAGGAGGATGGAATCAACCTGAATCAGAGGAATCTGCTGCAGAATTTTTTTTTTTTTTCATCGGACCTCTGCACCAATATGTGAAGGTTAGAACGTAAAATATTGAAGAACTTTGTGGATAGAAAACTGTGGAGACAATTTTAAGGTTTTGCTTTTAAATTGTCCTAAACATCAGTGATTTGTATCCTTTTTATGTTACTGCGAACTTAAACAGAAAATTGTCAAAAGAAAAAAAAAAGTTTAAAATGACAAACAGCATTTCTTTCTGTCTGAATCTTTGTGTTTTTTTTAATCAGTTTTGTTGATTCTGATCTCCTGTTTAAAATAAAGGTTTAAATAATGATTAAATACAAATAATTTAAATTTTATTCCATCCAATAAACAGACATTCACATAGCAATAAACATTATATTAAAAAGTAAGAATCGTGGTTCGATTCGTGAATTGTTGAGCTTGATTCGTGAATTGAATCGGATCGCCACCTAAGCAACGATCCACAGCCCGAGTCTAAAGCATGTCTACCTGTGTACAGTTATCATCCATCTGTAGAAGAGACAGCTGGTAAGAAGTGAGTTTGTCTGAGCGCTAGAATGACCGCCATCGCTCATTTCCTGTCTGATCGGTGTGCTGTGGGAACTAGGCGCGGTTCTCCCCTGCCTCTTCGAACACGGTCGTGAAACAAAGCAGGAAAGGTTCAACACCGGGGCGAATAAAAGTCCAGCTGAAAAGAGGACAGAACTTTGGGTTTGGATCTTGAGTCGGGAAAGCTCTGGTCGGACACTTCCTGTTGTCGTAAACATTTCCACCAATCAATGGATTACATTGTGTGACAACAGAAGCTCCTCCCTCTCGGGTCCATCCCGTTTTCCAATGGACCAACGACCAACGTGGGTCTAAAAATGGTACCAGTCAGACCTGCTTACCAGGTCCATTTTGTAATGGAGATGCTGAAAAGTCCGGTCCGGGCCGATCCAGTCCGGTCTGGACCACAGAAACAGACCTCAGAGGTTAAGTTCATATGACACATTTCCTTCAGTAATACACTAAAGGACAATAAACAACAACATTAAATGAGATCAGATATGACAGGATGAATCTTTTGATCCACATATTAAAACGTCTATGGAGCTTCATTGTTTCTACATAGCAGAACCGTCAATGTGGATCTTCATTGCAGCTGATCTGCTGCTATTTCACTGTTTCAGCTCAATAACATGTCTGAGGATCTCCATCGTTACAGAACAAAACGCAACATTTTCTGTGAAAACTCCTTCAAAGTCCACTGTTGGACACAAGAACCTCTCTGGTCTGGAGTCAGTCGTTGGTCTCCTACGGGAGTCGGGTTTTCTGGAGGAAAGTGTTGGTGAGAATCTGCAGATACTTCCTCATTTCTCCACCTCATTCTCTGTCAAATCTGTGCAGGTTTTTAAGGTTGATCATTTAAGTCTTTATTTGGTGAACATCTGAATAAACCTCAGATATTCAATTAGCGTGGAGTGGTTTTGAAGAAGCTTCAAATGGAGCTGCTGTGCTTCTCAGTCTGACAGGGTGGTCATTTGGAGCTCCCGGTGGAGCGTGTTCGGGTTGGGCTGTGTGGCTGCTGAGGCGTGCAGCTGATCTGATAGGAGGATGAGCTCGGCTGAAGCGAAGCTCCAACATGAGCCTCATCCACTCAGCTCACACACAGAGCAGGAAACGTTTCCTCTCAGCTCCAGTCTGACCAGAACTAGACCCACTCAAAGCTCAGTTTCTGGAACATGAAGGGAAGCGTTCTGGAGCAGATGAAGGCAGCTTTCAGAGCAGATCCACAGCTGGACCTCAGAATACCTCTCACATATCTTCATCACCCGTTACTCATCCTTTTTACCCATCATGCAATGCTTTCCTGCGCGCACAAACGAAATGAAACTTAAAAGCTGCACATCTCTGACCACGCCCATTTCTCCACCTGTCCCACCTGTGGCTCAGATAAACAGCAGGGCGTGAATCTGGAGATGCGCGGGTTTGTTTACCTGGTTGTTCTTGCACAGGTCGGCCCACATGCTGGTTCCGTCTCCTCCGCGCATCAGAACGTGGTAGGTGAAGAAGTAGATCCCGGGGATGGAGCACGTGAACCTCCCGGAGGCGGGGTCGTAGTGGTTTCCCAGGTTGGTCACAACGTCGTCAAACTTGAGCACCTCGTAGCCCTCGTGCTGCTTCTTCAGGCCCGCGTAAAAGGCGATCCTGGGCACCGTGCTGTACGTGGCTGCGCTGACGGCCCCTGCAGCTGCGCTGGGACCCGGAGGTCCCGCCGAACCGGGTCTCCCCACCTCACCTCTCTCCCCAGGCGGTCCAGCTGGACCGGGTGGCCCAGGCTCCCCCGGAGCTCCCCTCGGCCCTACTCTACCCGGACGGCCCGGTTCACCTTTGGGACCTTGGATGAAAGTGGGAAAAGAGCGCACGAGGCTGCTGTCTGGGACTGTCCCCCCCGCGGGGGTGCTGCTGGGGGACCTGGTTCCGTATGGATCGCACACCATTCTGCAAGTGCCCAGCATCTCGTAGTGTGCAGATGCTCTAGCTGAGCTGACCAGAACCGGGATCAGAATGACTAAAAGAAGAACCATGACAACCCCCAGGACCCCCGCCGCCAGGAGCCGCTTCCTGCCGCCCAGCCGCGGCAGCGCAGGGCGCTCCTGCTGCCGGCTTTTGGGCGCAATGGTGCTGGCTGGTTTGGGGTCCAAGCAGGGGAGGTGAGCGCAGCGCAGCGCAGCGCGGTGTCCTCCCGGTGCGCGCGGCGGTCCTGTGGGCGCAGCTCCGTCCACTCAGACCCCTGACAGCGCTGGGTTGAGGTCGTCTGGCACTAAAGTTCTGCCGCTCTCTTCATGTTCGGTCCAGAAAGGCGGTGCCGGCAGCTCCTCACCTGCAGCCCGAGGAGTGGAATGCTGCTGCGCCGCGGCACGCGTGGTTCATGACGCGGGAACCCGGGATGAGGACGAGGGGGAGAGGGAGGGAGGGAGGGACAGAAAGTGAGAGCGCGCGCGTGTGTAACGGGGTGGGTTGAGATGGTTTTTCCAAAGTCACTTTAACAAAAAGTTCAATCAAATACTTGTTCATTTGTTGCTGCGGACCGAAAATGAAACAATGTGACCAGAAATAGTTTGTTTAATGAATCCAAAGCATCACGTGTCTGCAGGTTTTCATGTTGAAGCTTTCAGGTTTGTAAAGTCATGAGAATATCTCAGAGCAGAGCTGATGCAGTCTGCACATGCTCAGACTCCAGCTGCAGCTTCAATTCAAACAGTCATAAATTCTCCTAACCGGAAACGCCACGTATGAGAAAATGACAATTTACACATAATTTTCTAAGTGGGGGAATGTTGAACTTTTCTCTTGGCTGCACGGACCGGAGGAACACTCTTAACCCGGATTAAGTTAAATTTACAAGAACAGAGCAATTTTTACAGATACAAAACTAAACAAGTTCAATGAAACAGTGAGTTCATTCATTTATCAATAGGAAAGGATGCTCGTAAAGTTAACTTAACAGTCATAACTTATAACCATAAGTACATTATGTTTTCAAAAAAGATGTTCATGAAAGTAGAATTTACTCAACAACCGTTGTTCTGTTCTGTGGGTCCTGCTCAATGACCCTCACTGGAATATGTGAATGAGCTCACCATTGTTAGTTGTGTTAATTATCAAATCATTTGCTCAATGTGCCTTCTGGGTATCGAACCTTGTCCCAGCCCTGAACCTCACCACGAGCTGTCCAGGAACTCGTTCATGTTTTACCACTAAAGAAGGAAAAAATCCAATTTTTTATTTGATGAACTATCTACTTCTGAATTTTTAGTGGCACAGTCCTTACGAGCTCTGACTGTTTTAATAGGATAAAGAAACTGTACAAAATGTTTTAAACAGTAAAGAAAAAGTCAAATAAAAGCGGAAATGATTTCCTAACAACTGTGAGGATGGACAATAGTTAGGCCTGATTTGGTCACTACATCCAAATTTGATTAAAATCCCAAAAGAAAAAGAATGTTTGCCTTTTCAACATCAAGAAAAAACAAAAAATCAATGTTTACTTATTTTATTTTTGACAAACAACCAGCGCTGTCAAACTCTGGGGAAAAAGTAGGATTGAAAAGCAACTTTTATGATCAATGAATTTACAATTTTACGATGAGAAACTCAGCTTAATGCAAACTCTGATGAAAATGCATACATTGTAAAGAGAATCACCAAGACGTTACTTTTAACAAAGGGCAGAATTAGAGCTGAAAAAAAAGTACATTTTAATCCTTAACTTCTCCGTATGTAGCTGGCTCTTTGGGGGAAATTCTCTTTGTTTGTTCTTTGTTTTTGACATTCAGAAATAGTCAAACCAGCTTCCATCAAAGACAGTTTTAATATAAGCTCCGCCCACTCTTAGTAGTGATCAGTAGTGATCTCTACATAATATAATTAATGACACTTAAAACTCATCTTTAATGTTTTAAACAACAAATATATTTAAGTAATGACACCAAACTAAAAACTAGAATGAATAATTACTCAGAATTATGATTACAGCTAAAGTCAGGGTTTACAGTGAAGGAGAACAGGAGGAAGAGGAGCTGGTTAGGGTTAGGATTCAGTGAACTGCAGCAGATCATCTTGATCATGTCTACATGCATAAAAGCACCGTGTGATTGACTGATTTTAGTTAACAAACAGTTGTAGCTAATATAGCAGCCAATCGTACATTGAAGAAGGCATCTGTCTACAAGAGGGAAAAAGTGATCTCACGAGTGTGTGCAAAGTGACATGCTGAGGGTTGTGTCAGCAAGGTTATCTTGATGTAAACAAAAACTAAACCAACGATGAACAGAACGTTCATTCCAGATTGGCTGTGGCCTGGGGTTGATCTACAGCACCAAGTCCAGGCCCGGGGACCGGATCCGGCCCACCGGGTAATCTAATCCGGCCCTCCAGATCATTTTAGTTTATTGTTATTAACGGCTTGAAGTTATCCTGCACTTGTACAATTTGACAAAATATATTTTTATGGAGAGTAAAATATTGAACGTTATTTAAAGTTTAAGTTGATTTATTCTGGAATAATATTCCTGCCTCTTTATTATTCATAGAAATGTTAAAAAGTTACAGTTTTAAAATGTTATTTTTTATGTGTTTAATAATGTTTATCCTGTTGGGCCGCAACCTAAGGTGTGATTTGGATTTTGGCCCCTGTGTGAAGTTTGATCAATGTCTGCATCTCAAACATGGTTACACTTCAAAGAAGGAATAGATAAAGCAACTGCACTGACTTTACTGTCAAATAAATCATGTAAATTAATGGCAAATGAGTTTAATTCTTTCTTTGCAAATATGGGAACCAATATTGTGGTCAACCTTTCTCTGGAATTTTTTACATAAAATGAAAGTAGCCAAGATAATCCCAATATTTGAACAAAAGGATGGCCGGTATCTCTACTCTCACAACTTTCAAAAATAAAAAAAAATGGTTCACACAAAAATTGGATGTGTTTCTTGAAAGAAATCTTTTACTTATTGAATATCAGTATGGGTTTCCATCTAAAAGATCAACCTCTACTGCACTCATTCATTTAACAGATGAAATTCTTGCTGCAGTTGACAAAAATACTTCATGGTTAGTTTATTTCTTGATTTGCAAAAAGCATTTGATACCATAAACCACAACATTTTGTTAGCAATTATGGTATAAGAGGTACTGTATTTAAATGGTTGGAAAGTTACCTTGAAAACAGACAACAATATGTTCAGATTAATAATTCAAAATCAAAATGTGAAACAGCATTGTCTGGAATTCCACAAGGTTCTGTAATCGGGCCTAAACTATTTATATTACATATCAATGAAATCTCAAAACTATAAACTGCCAACTTCTCTCACAATCAAAACGTCTGCTGTAAATGGGACTCAGCTTGGTGCTGCATAGTTTTCCATCAACGTTTCTCCACATCAGAGTGTAAACCAGATCAGCGCCGTGACAGGAGACCACAGTGCTGACTGCAGCCTCGTCTGAACGTCCACTTCTCAGAGGTCCCTGAGATCTCTGCCAAGGTAACAAAGGCTGTTGGATTGGCATTCACTCAATAAGGCTGTAATGAGTGATGAACGGCTTGAATCATAAAGGATGTGACAGACTGAAAAGTCCTGCTGTTCAGAGTAAAGGAGAAACATCTCTGAGCTGACATTTTTCAGTGGAACAGAGTTTTTCTTTTTATTTAGTTCTTCTCCAGATGGATTGGATTAGTAAAATTTGGTTTGGATTGTTGCCTTTATTTAAAATAAAAGCCTGGAGTCTATCAGCCTGAGATGATGTCACACGCTAAGATGGAAAGTGAGACTGTCTTCTGGCTGATAGAGGGAGGGAGGCTTTTCAAGCAAAGTGTGAAGAAGACAGGCTTCCTAACGTGGGACGCCCCCTGCTGATGTCTTCACAGACACTGACAGCTGCAGAGAAGCTGCAGAACCTCCCTCAAAGAGTCAAGTCAAGAGCAGTTTTCTCTGAACATGTGCAGGTGAACAAAATGCTTCAAAGGGTTTGAAGCTGGGAATCAAACCTCCAACAGACCAGAGTCACAAGCTACTCAAGCCGTGATGTCCTTCCTGAAACAGAGAAGCTGTCAGTTTAGCAGCATATTTATCTTGATTTTTTTCCAGATTCTGATCATCAAACAACAGTTTGAGATGTAACAGCTTTTTGTTAAACTTTCCCGCCCACCTGAAGGGTGTGGTCACTACATGCAGACAGGAAAAGAGAGCCCGAATGAAGCTCTGAATCCCAGGAGCATGTGAGCTTTATCTGTACAGTTCACAGAATCAGCATGTTTCTATGTTTTAAACCAGGGGTGGGCAATTGTTTTGACTCGTGGGCCACAAAGGGTTCTAAAATTTGGCATAAGGACCGGACAAGGAGCAGGTGGAAGGAGAGATTGGGTAATCAACCTCATAAACTAAAAAAATAATATGGAATTTAGAGAAAAACATGCTTTAATTTGGATTCAAATTCACATATATTAATTTAAAAACAGAAAATTTGGGAGTTTTAATTTCTAAATTTAGATTTTTGTTCTCTTTTGGGTGATCGAATGGGTTGATGTTCTTCAGAGGAAAATGTGAACTCAAAGAAATGCTGCATTTATGTGGTGTAGGAATAATCTGAAAGATCACCATCTGACTCAGAAAGAAACACACACGAACGTCAGAGAAACAACACCATTCATGGGAAGAAACCAGAAATACAATGAAAATAAAACAATAATTAGGATTTTTGATTCAATGTATTTTAATTTGGATTGCCACATTAAGTAGCTTAAGGGGCCGCATGTGGCCCCCGGGCCGTAGTTTACCCACCCCTGTTTTACACTGAAGGTGGAATCATACCAGCGATATTTCCTCAGACTGACAAGCTGCTGGCTGATGAGAGATCAGTGAACATTCAGAGCACCAATGCTGGTCCTCTGAATGTGGAGGCTAAGAAGATTAGTCGTTTTCACAACAAACCCAAGCAAAATCAAGCTGGATGTGGAGCTTAAAGCACTCTACAACAATTTTTTCATTTTCTTTAAACATTCCCAGTGGGGTTTTAATTAGGACTGTGAAGTTTTTAACAAAAATTCCACATCCTAAATGTCTTAAAAAAAAACATTTTTCCTGTTGATCTGAAGCCTTCTTTTCCCAAATAATTCCTCTGTGTAGGCGTGGCTTATGGTGCTGAGCTGCATAACCCCGCCCCTTATCTTCCAGACATGTTAGTGAGAGACACAGACTTTAATAAACCCATGAAAAAATAAAATAAACTAAAACGTTTGCATCCAGGCTGCATTGCAGCAGCAGCAGCTCTATCTGGGGTTCAGAACTGATTTCATGCTGATTGTTGAATTCACTTCAACAAGAAATCTCATGAAATGAAATGAAGAATACAGAGAGGGTCTAATCGAGTGTCAGTTTGTAAATGTGTGCAGTGTTGATGTTTTTAGATGAAGGGTTACGTTCAGGAGAACGGTCCTGGTGTCCGGTTAAACCACCTGCTGGATCCTGAGCAGAGCTGCTAGAAACAAAGCAGCGGCGCTCCTTATAGCAGCTCGCCGCGAACTGCTATCAGGAGCGCCGCTGCTGCTGTAAGGAGTAGCAGCGGCGCTCCTCCACGAGTTGGATCAAACACAGACAGAATATCTGTGACAGCTAATGGTATCGTACTTTCAGTTTCTTTTTAAATACATGAGCCCAACTTCAAAAAAGTCCCGTCTTGGACGCAATGAAAATACGAGCGGATAATCCGATCATCCGCGGCTCCGTCCAGTTGAAAAATGTCTCTTTCTCTGCAATAATTATTGAGGTTGCTGTGACCAATAAATCCAATCCATGTTTTCTTCAGATTCCTTGTTAAAATAATGAAAGCTAACATCAGTATGGTCTTTCACTGAATTACAATCCTTTACAGAAGTGAGACGTTAGATTATCTTCTCCAGCCTCTACAGCTGCATCCGGGTTATGTTCGGAAATGAAAACATGAAATGATTTCTTATATTTTTTTCTCTTTCAGAGGAAAAATGCCACACATCCATGTTAAAAACTCAAAAAACATGCATTTAGTGTGTTTCTCTCTGTTTGTTCTACATTTAGGCCAAATTCCAGGTATTCATGGCAGAAATTAAGAAGAGATCTTTTGCATATTGAAGTTTTGTTTCTTGGGTGATATGACCATTATTGCCCTTTTATTTAAGTAATATTGTTACTTTTTTTTAACACTGATCTTACTTTGGTTACAAGTCAATTGAACTTTATTTGGGGGTGAGTGTGGAGGGGCAAACATTCTGTCTGTTTATTTCTTGTGGGGTGTTTCTTCTTGTTTCATCCCATAGTAAATTAAAAGGATTTTCACAACCACAACACCATTCAGAGAGCAGAACACCGTCCTGTTCACACACTTCCTCTGCACTGACTGCAGATTGCAGGTTAAGCACAGACACACATTTTCCTGGTAAGTTTCAATGAAAGTTTAGTCTGTCGAATGGTACGCTCTCCTCTTCTGCTTTTATAACTGCAGTTAGTGCTGACCTGCAACATCCCAAATGTAACTGGTGTGTTACATGTTTGCTTGTTCAGGCTTACGTGACATTATTATTCAGTACGTGAGCTTGTTTGGGACAAGCATTGATGAGACCCTCCATGAATGTAATGAGCTGTGAGAAACAGGCGTGAGTGTGGTCCATTAGCTCTACAGTCTCTATGATCTTCTTGATGTAGAATGGGATTAATCTGAGTTGTAGCAAACTTTATACAGACCAATTCACAACAGAACACTCAGTCCCCATCAGTTCTCTCACAGGTAATAGAAGCAGAGATAATACTTACATGTGTCAGATCTATAGAGGGACATATTGTGAGGTATGTGTGTTCAACAAAGAATTAATTTAACGTGGATCTGTGAACTAAATATGGATCATTTTAGATCCAAGTGTTAAAATTTCACCTAAAACTTAGAGACGCGTTCATAAAACAAAAACGCTGATGAACCACTTCATGCAGTTACGTCGTGGACTTTCTAAAGAGAAACTAGTTACAGAAACAGAGAAGACATAAACACTGAAAGAATAAAATGTGTCACATTTCAAAGAGTTTGTCCTGTTTCATTCTTAGGGAACTAAATATAAATGCAAGTCTTTTGTTTCTGAGAACAATCTGTGAAAATGTTCATGTATCCGATCACAATATACAGTATGTCCAACTACAAAAGTGTAATTGAATGAAACACAAAAAATCCTCAATCTGAATATTAAAAATGTTTGCTTGAGGTTTGGTTTTCTTTACTTTGATGACACATAGCAGCAGCTGCATGTCAGCGGCGTGTCATCAGCACAGTGAGGATGCTCTTCTCTCCAGCCCATGTCATCGCCTTCATTAGGGAGGAACTGCTGCCGGTGCTAACACACGCCAACTATAAATCACCCTGTGAAAATCAATGGGCTTTAGTTAGCCTGAGACCCACTGTGCACATAGAAGTGTGAGAAGAATGAGATGAAGTGAGAACAGAACAGGAACAACATCCAGCCACAGAGTGTGAGGTGGACAGAGTTGGAGTTGATGTTTGAAGGAAAGTCGGCACATTTTACCAATGTTAGCTTAGAGTTCACCCCGAGGCCCATTTCTAACCTCGTACAGACGAACAAGGATGAGGAAGGAGAAGGGAAGGACGTACAAGCTAAACTATTTCTAAAAGCCCTTTGAAAACTGTGATTGATTATACTTGACACGTCGTCATGACCCTTTAAACTATCATATTCAACAAAAAACCTTTCCTTCTTCCTGCAAAACTAGTCTTATTTTAAAAAGCCAGCGATTGCAGAATTCCCGTTCAATTCATTTCAATTGTTAGTGTTAACTTCTAGTTTAAGTTTCCTCTTTAGAACTCTTCTTTGTTGAGCCTTTTTTTCTGGTCCTGTCCAACAGCTGAACAAACAGATAAGCACTGAGAGCCTCTAGTGTTAGAGAGATTTTACTGTGACAACAGAGTTATTGATCTTCTGACACGCACAGCATATATTTGCATAAACCCCCTTTGTATTAATGCTAAACTTCATCTATATTGATTACGTTTGTATCTGGATGGAAAAGAATGTTAGACAAATTAAACACAACGATTAACCAGAAAGGTAGGTACTATGGATATCACTGATTGGATGATGACATCTAGTACCATTTTCCAACAAATAACTTTCAGTTGAAATGATGGACTGATGTCATCATCCAATCAGTGATATTCCACAGTCCCTACCTTTTCCAATTTCTGTAAACAAAAAAAAATTGGAATGTAAAATTAATTTTCAGAAATCAAAAGGAAATGTATCATTTTTTTGTTGTTTACTTTTTTGTTTCTGGAATTTTGTTTTGTTTTCAAAAATCTCATGTCATTTTAAAAACATTTGTTTTGCTATTTCCAATAGTAATTGTGATTTCTTTTTAAATGTTTGTGCGTTGAGGGAGCTACTTGACAGTGGCCCCTCCCACAGTTGCTGCATGAATTTGGACCCCTCTCCTTTTCTTAATTGGACCATAGACATGTAGGACCCTTAGTGTGTGTGTGTGGGGGGGGGTATTTGGACATCACTACCAGACAACAGGAGATGTCTTCTCAGTGTTCAGTGGTATATACAAATATGAGCTTGAATGACAAAAGGGGTTTATCATAAGATTCATTACTCTTACAGTAACAGTGAAAACTGTCCAACACAAGAGGCCTTCAGCTCTGATCTGTCTGCTCTGCTGTTGGACAGGACAAGTTCAAAAAGAGAAGTTTAGGGGTTGAGAGATTTCCATCCGTCCACTTTCTAAACCTGTTTTGTCCCTCACTGGGCTGCCAGAGCCTAACCCAGCTACTGTCAGGCAAAGGCAGGATACGATTTATCATGTCGCAGACCACATCAGGTCTCATTTCACTTCACCGTACAGAAGGGAGCGAGAAAACCTTACCTGTGATTCCTCTTAAAGAGGATGATCCCTCCCACAGCCTCACAACCTTTTACTGAGAGAAGGTGCAGTTGGTTCTTTGTCTCATCATGTCTCTGCCTCCATCAAAGCCCAAAGTGCTTTACAGTCTCAATCTTCACTCACACACTGATGGAGGCAGAGCTACCATGCAAGGTACCAACTGGGACCAATGTGGGGTTCATCCAAAAACAACTCCACACACGGCAGGCAGGACGGGAACCAGTCCTGGAACTTGATGATCAAAGATCTACCACTCTACCCTCGTGCCATGGCTGCCCTACAATAGTTGGTTATTACATGAAACAACAACTGCCCATTCTGGTAGGAGAAGCTTAAGCTGATGACTAGATGAGTGTTTTTCAGTTTCTCTAGTCCTACGTGCTTTGGGGTTCATCCTCTGGGATGCTCCTGTCAGAGAGGAGAACAGCTCTCATCAGATGAAGCTCTTGGACATGTCTGAATGCTGTCATTTTGGCTGAGTATGTAGTGATTCACGTCTGTGTCCTTACCCGAGGCTGGCAGGAAATGGTCCACACGTTTCTCTTCCTCTCAGCACTCTGACACTCGTTCATTTAGACAAAACTCATGCTTTCAGTCAGGCAGCTTCAGGCAGGACTCCTGACCTTCCCTCGGGGTCTGTGAACCCTTACAAAACAGACCGGCGCAGGCTGGTCTTTTTCACTGGTTGAATGAGTTTAAGACATCAAAACACATTGTGTTATAAGTACTGTTGACACAGCAAGTCCTTACAAAGGTGAGTTTACAGGCGGTGGGTTTCTTCGCTCTAAAGAATGTCAAACCAGTATGAAACCATTTCTTAGCCACCTCCCTGGAGGAGGAGCTTACAGCTGCAGATTACACAAGGAAACTTTCAAATCAACATGAAATTTAGATCTGAAATGTGGCAGGGTCTTTGAATGGATGAACCTTTAAACAGCTCTTTAAGGGTGTAGCAAAATCTAAATCTCATCTAAACCACCTAAAATGTAACCTGAACCCTTTCAAGACTTTGATTGAACTCACTCTAAACTCAACCTTGGAGAGGATATTCTACTGGAGTCTGAACTTTCATATTTTCCTACAGAACTATCTGAAAACAACTCTACAAATGCACTGATGAATGACACAAGTGAATGTGAAGGAGTAACTAAAGTCCACCTTTGACAGGTTTTTTTTTAATACCACATGAATGAACTGAGGAGTCTTCTATGGTTTGGACATTTCTTTTGAATATGAAAACCAGTTTCAGGGCTGACCAGGAGAAGCTTGGTCTGTTCTAGAGTCGGTGTTTGGGATGAGTAAGATCATAATGGCTGTGGTCCTCTGCATTCAACAGGTCAGCATGAACACGGCAGAGCCAAACATCACACAGAAAGACTTTTCCTGGTTCCTGAATGAAGAGCGCAGCTAAGTGGTGCTTTACACGACTTTATTTTGAAGGTAAAATGTTGAAATATGAGGACACTTGGTGAAATGAGAAACTGACAGGGATGGTGAAAGCTTGAAGGCAGTGGTCAGTCAGGACCATGGCCACATGCTGGTGACCAGTGGATTACAGAAAAGCTGTCCTGTGGTTTAGCTGCTCAGAGTGAAGATGCTGCTGCTGCTTGAACCACTAGCACCTTTTGCTGGACTCCAACATGTTCTGCTGATTTTCTGGATCAGACGGGTTCAGTCAGTGTTTGGAGAAGCAGCAGGACAGTGGCCCGGAGGCCCGTTGGTGGACTCTTTGGTCCACAGACAGGCAAGAAGACGTACAGAGAGAAGGCAGAACCCCCTACGCTCAAAAGGCTAAGCAGGTCATGGGAACTGGTGGCTCGTCCCACACCAGACATGAAGACCGCCAACAAGTGGAGTTCTGCTTAGACTCGACACCGCCGCCGTGGCCTGTCAGCTGTGAAGACACACGTTACAGTCTGCCGGGCTTATCCAGCAGTCAGCAACACTTAACATTTCTCCAGGACAAAATCGGTGTTTAACCTTTAAAAAATACAAAGCTTTAAATTCCATTACTGACATAGTAGGAATCAGCAAAAACACACCTGTAGTTTCTATGTTTTTCAGTCAACAGAAACGTTTTTGGTGGGATTTAAATGAGTGGGCGGTCCTTCAGGTGAGAGGGCTCCCTTCGTTCTTCTATGAATGACAGCAGCATCTCAGCACCGCTGGGTTTATCTGCTGCAGCTCAATCAGCAGGAAGAGGGTTTCTATCAAACTTTCAAAATAAAGCTGTAGTGAGTCAAACATGTCTGGACTCCAGGCCTGAGCCTCAACCAACACTTAAGCACAAATGAGTTTAGTTCAAGAATAATACTGAGCAGTAGCTGACTGGATGTTAGTAAATGAAGCTGATGTTCTCACAGCTTAGAGAACCCAAATGTCAAACAGGACTCCTGGTTTTGGTTAGATGGTAGCCATGACAACTTCAGAGGAGCATGAACAAATAAAGCGAGGGAGACAACAGCCTTTCTTTCGTTTAGGATCTTTGAGCTTTTACAGATCTAGTCCTGTGTCATGTTCTCCTCCTCTGCGTTCTCATGACGCAGTGATGTCACTGCCTTCCTTCTGTAGGAACTTTCCATGTCAGAGCTCTGAGAGAAAAAGTATAAAAACTGGTGAGGGTAAAAAACAATACATAAAAAGGCAGTTAACAGAAGCAGGCCGTCTGTCCGTCCATGTGATCTGCTGTGAAGCACTGAAGGCACATGCAGCGCATCCTCCCGCTCTTCTGCAGCTCCTCCTCACTTGTTCTTGGCAGCCAGAGGTTTGCGGCTGATCTTCTTACTCTTGTCGTTGTTCTTCTTTGGAGGCTCCGGATTGGCCTGCATGTGTCTGCCGTAGAGGCTGAGGAGGTAAGACACAAGAAAAGAGAATTCTTCTCACACTAAAGTCAAACAGACAATTCTATAGTAAGATAAATGATCATGAGGCACCAGCCTCACAGAGTTCTCCAAGTATTAGAAATCTACTGAGTGGATGACTGGATCTGACTGAGCAAGAGATGCACAGTTCTGTGTGGACCTTGGTTGCATGTCACAGAATCCTCACGCCACAACAGAACTTCCCATCAGCCAGGCATCCAGAGGAGGGCTGGCCTTCTGTCCATCAGGGTTTTTCTTGAGACTACTTTGTGTTTAAGCGTCACTGGTGACGCCTCAGGTGGTAAAGGGTTAAACATGTCAGAAGACTTGACCTAGACTACCAACTATTCCACCTCTGACACGGCAGACCCCAAACACATCAGTGTGTTCATCTGCTGTGTTGACACTAATGTCTCATGTTGAGTAAGACCAGTTCCTGCTGCCAGGTACACACTCTGCACTCAAAACACAGGAAACTACAAGTTACACTGTGGAGCTGGATCGGAAAAAACCATTTAATTCATAAGGTGTCAATACAGTTGAATATGTGCTGATCAATACAGAGGTGACTGTATATTAGTCTGCTAACTGTGTTCTCTAGATAAACCTCAGAAGAGTCAAAGGAGGCTTTAAATCTTCAACAGAACAAAGAAACGGGAGCGGCAGCTTCAGCTGACTGCACTTTCTTCTCTTTCTGTGTGCTGGAGCCGCCTGGACCCAGGAGAACATGATCTCCATCCAGCCAGAAACACTTCAAACACACACACACACGACCTGAGCTCGTGTAAGGGCTGCTTCTTGTTTTACTGTGTCTTTATTTCAAGCGCTGCAAAGCTTTGAGACTTTGCTACAGATCAACATATTGGTTTTTGGCTACATTAAATGTTTTAGTGTGAAGCGTGTGGGTGTGGGTGTGGTGTGTGTGTGTGTGTGTGTGTGTGTGTGTGAGTGTGTTCATGGGAAGGCCTTTGATGACCCGTTAAGAGCCAATTAAAGCAGACCAAGAAAGTAGAGTGGATTCAGATTCTTGATGACATTCTTATGGACTTCTGCTATTCCTCATGGTTTAATTAACCCTAGTCTCTCTCTGTGAGTGCTGACATTTGGTTTTATTTTACCCTTGTGTGTTTGAGAGTTGAAAATATATGTTTATGTGATAAATGTGAAAGAAGAGTGCTATTGAGTGGAGGTGGACCTTTCCCTTACAGCCTCATCTCCTTAAGTGAGGCTAAATGACTTCATCTGGTTATTTTTCTCCCTTCTTTACATTTTTGCAGGCACACACAAAGGATCAGTATATTGGCAAAGACCAGGAGCCGTGCAGATAACAAGAAGAGGAAAAGGAAAATAAAGAGAACTAAATGTCTTGCAAAAACGATTCTTTAAAGATGTGAAACAAACGTGTTTTTTTCTATGCTCATGTTTTATTAATCAGCAGCATTTTTAGTACTTTAGGAAAAGCCGATTCCTCCTCCCCGTTTTCAAACTGAAAATTCTGTCAGTCTGAACCAAGTTCACTTAATTCATCCCGGATCGAGTCCTGAACCTCGAGTTTGGTCTGTATTCAGACTGCTGTCAACAGGACAAGCCTTGTGAACAAAACCATGTGACTAAGCATCTCTTCACTCACTGGCCAGTTCACTTTTCAAACTTTATTTTTCACTGATCAATTTTGAACGCTTATATCTAGATCAAGTACATCACTTTTTACTGGTACTTGTCCGGTGGAGGCATGCTTCGAGACGGTAACTGAGGAGACGATGATAAGTGTTTATGACAAATAGATTGTTAGGGAAACCGTGGCAACCAACGTCGACCACGTTAAAAGTTGTTTTAATGAGCCTACCGTACATTCATCCAACTACATTTCAATAAGTTGCTGTGTCTCATTGTTGCTGAGTACTTTAACTTGCTTTAAAGCCCAAAGTTCTCAACACTCACAGCCCCATTGACTCCTGAACACATTCACACTAAACCAGCTTCACTGCTGAACACTGACACCAACCCTTTAACCACAGGAGTAATCTCAATCTGGGGTTCAGTGTCTTCCCCAATGACACGTTCACATGTGTGTTGGCAACACGGGAAGAGAGCTCGTAATCCTCCGACCAGAGGTTCGGCTCCACCGGCTGTTCCAGAGAGTGAAAGCAGAGCACGACGGTGGACTCTGACTTTGTAAAGCAACAGCTTTGTTATAAAGATATAGTCCAGAAAAGTCCAATTCAAGGCTTTTAGGATAAATCCATGTCTGCTTCTGTGTGCAGGACCATGACTTAACAAGAATGTCTTCAAAACAAGGAGCAGGAAAGATCTGCACTGCAATCACGGAATCTTCAGAAGGAAACAAGACTCTTGTTTCAAGAAAAAAAATGTCTTATTTTTTACAAGAAAAAAATCTTATCAAGAAAATTTTATTAACAGAAAATCATCTTTGTTTGTGGAAATGCGTCTTCGTGACTAGAACATTTTTCTTAAAATAAGAATTCTTTTTAGGGCCATTGTTCTCACCCCAGAGACAGATTTTATTTGCTTATTTGGAGAAAGTCTGCCGCTGGGGTAAAAATTTGGACTTATTTCTAAGGAGCCTGTTTTTGCAGTGCAGCATCTGAACAGTATAAAGAGATGCATTAAGATCATCTCTAAACAGGAAGGAAAGATGGAACAAAATGACAGAGCCTATGTCAGGATTTGCAGATGCGTGAAGATGTCTTCCATCTGTAGATGTACCACATGACAGAGCAGGTCTGCACCAATGACAACTCTCTCATTTCCAGGGATGTTCATCATCACTTCATCGAGGTCCAACCAGAACTTATCCTTCTCTTCCAGCTCACATCCTACCTGTGGGGCATACCCACTAACAACATTGAACATCACACCCTCCATTTCTATCTTCAGACTCATCACTCTATCTGACACTCTTTTTACCTCCACAACACTCCTAACAAACTCCTCCTTTAAGATAACTCCTCCTCCATTTCTCTTCCATCTCCACCATGATAGAACAACTTGAACCTGCTCCTGAGCTTCTAGCCTTGCTACCTTTCCACCTGGTCTCCTGGACACACAGTATGTCTACCTTTCTCCTCTGCATCATGTCAACTAACTCTCTACCTTTTCCTGTCATAGTTCCAACATTCAAAGTTCCAACTCTCAGTCCAACAGTAACTTTCCTCTTCTCTCTCTTCCTATGAATCCTCCTTCCTCCTCTCCTTCTTCCACCAACAGTAGTCCAATTTCCACCGGCACCCTGTCGCTGAACAGCACCGATGGCGGTCGTTGTTAACCCGGGCCTCGACTGATCCTGTATGGATATCGTAGATCTGATTCACATATTTGATTTGGCAAAGATTTTACGTCGGATGCCCTTCCTGACACAACCCTCTGGATTTATCCGGGCTTGGGACCGGCACAATGAGACCCTGGCTTGGGCCCCCTTATGGAGAGTATAATATTGAAAATTATTTAAGGTTTAATTAGATTTATTATGGAATCATATTCCTGCCTTTTTATTATTTATAATTATGCTAAAATATTACAGTTTTAAAGTTTTGAAAAATTGGCATTCTGTTAGCTTTTTGGACTACTTTGGCATTTACTAAGATTTTTAGGCTATTTTGGAGTTTAGCTATTTTTTCAGGTACATGCTTGGCTAACCTAGAATTTCTTTTATTTTTTTAGCTAATTTTAATTTTAAGCCATTTAGTTATGTTTTAGCTGGCATCAGCTTCAGCATTTTTAGCTATCAGCAGTAGCATCTTTAGCAGCCAAATTCACCTTACAGAATTCACACTAGCATTGTCGTAGGTAATCTAGTTCTTAACTATGTTTAAAAAAATGATGGTTTGAAAGTTTTAAAAATGTAGTGTATAGGCTGGTTTATTCTTCCATGTGATTCGTAATTGCTCGCATAGCATCCACAATCTGGCGGTCTCGTTCATACTAATGTTGACTGGATTTGACTGCGACTCTCCGCATAACTGCGATGTGCTTCTGACTGGTGTTTATACTTTTCTGGGTTTATTTTTAACACGTTCAGCATCCCGCTCAGACACTTGCAGCATCTGCGAGCGCGCAGGTTCATGAAAGGCAGAGGAGGAAGTGATAAATTCATCCGCTAAACAGAAGCAGAGAATACAAAGATCACAACATTAAATTAAAAAAGGAGCAAATTGAATTCTCTAGTGCTGTAAGAGATGAGAAAGAAGACATGTTTTATTTGCTCCATTTTCTATCTAGTTGTCCGCTCTCTGTCTCTCTGCGTGAAGTTCAGTATTTCTTAAATTCTTCAGGAACTTTCATCATTTTCAGTGTTAAAATACATTTTTCTGGTCAGAGTTTTCTGCGTAGTCGCGTACTCTAATCGCTGAAATAGATACCAGTTAAATGATGCCATTTCCATGTGATTGCGCTCCGGGTGTAACATTTCAACTGTGGGTGACGTCACCAGCAGATGCAGCGTTCTGATGCGACTGAAGGGATTCTGCTCTGATGGCCGTACGACCACTGCGACGCCAGCGATTATGAATCGTGTAGATGTCTAAACCAGCCTGAAGAGTGTTCAATAAATGTTTATCCAGTTCGGTCCACGGACTGAGGTGTGTTTGTCAAGGTGTGCTCTGATGCTGAGGCGGCGCGTGACGAGATGGAAACCTCTGTGGTCACATGACTCCACGTTGAGCTCATATGAAAGCAGCTCTAAGCTCATCGTTTACACATGCAGGACTGGGGTTGGGCTGCTCAGGATTTTTGGGCTCCTTTAGAACCCATCCCCACTGCTGTAGGACCCATGGAGGGAGCAGCAGATCGGGGGACACCAACACCTGCCACCTACCTACAGCAAAGTTCCTCTATTGTCTGAAATCTCCTGAAGTTATGGAGTGAAAGAGTAAAATCTTTGTGCTAGAAGAAGAAATAGAAAGAGCGCAGCAGCAGACGATGATGTCAATCTGTACAAATCCAACACTAACTTCAGATGACTCCAGGGCTCCCCAAACCCTGGTCCCATGATCCACCCCCCTGCCTGCTCTCTAGTCCTCTCTGCCCTGTAGCTACACTTCACAGACCTTTAGAAATAAACTCCATTCATGCGTTGAGAAGGTGAACGCCTGTCAGGACGTTTTTCTTCTGTCACTCAACAGACTCCAGCAGGCGGACCTTCTAGAGCAGACGAGGACGCTCCAGTGTCTGCTGAAGGACCGGATCTTCAGGAGAACAGCGTGTGGGCAACAGCTGAGACTGTGGATCTGTGATCACAAGTGTTGGGATTCTTTACTTACTACTTGTAGGTCTCTGAGCGAACATATTCAAAGACATGCGAGACGCCGAGCTGGAACTGGTCTGCGATAGGAGTGACCCACGGGTTGTTCTCAGCCTTGAAAACCTGCTTGGGACCGGTCAGATCCAAATTCCCTGCAGACACAACAGTAACACTGAAGAGTGTGGCCTGATCTTCACATGCACAGGCTGCAGACGGGCGAAGAGCTGGGGTCATCATTGTCTTCATCTCTTGCTCAGAAAAATATCAAGCCCACATATTCCTCAGCTACCAACACTTCAGAAGCCTGATTGTCCTAGAAGGAGACTGGATCTTCTCAGGTTGCTCCCAACAGCCTCACCCGATGTCCCTGAGGCCTGAACTCCAGCTTCTGCTCCCCTGGGTTGTCTACATATTGTTCAATTTGTAGTCCAACACTGTTTTAATGATGTAAGATCACTAATATTCCTACGTTTTGTTGGATTGGACAACCTTTTCTCAGCAGTCAGGTGTGAGGCTGTTATGCTGAGAAGGAACATTTCTGTTTCAAACATTCTAGGACATGAAACTGTTCTCTTGAACATGATCTTGACTTTTGCCTGCACTGGAGCCTGTTGTAATTAGTTACTCTCACCACAGGGTGGCAGCAAAGCTTTGGAGTGTTTGCCAGCAGGCAGCAAACTTTCACAAGATGTGAGTGAGATGTTCAGTTCATGTACATCAGGGGTCACCAACCTTTTTGAAACTGAGGGCTACTTCCTAGTACTGAGTCATATGAAGAGCTACCAGTTTGAAATAACACATTTGCTCAGTTTGCCTTTAGTTCTACATGATTAATAATGATTCTCCTGATTTCTCATCATAATCATCAACAATGACAACAAGCTAGGAAACAAATATCAATATTCAGAACTTTATTCATCTCAACAGATCTTGTCACATTTTGCGGTAATGACCAAATGCAATGTTTTCAACAAAATCACAACTATTATTAATGAATTATGAATTATTATTAATACATTTTAACTGTTATTAGTGGATCTACGCTCCTCAAACGCTTTCATTCAGTCTAGTGCACCTGTCTCTTTATTTTCCTTAAACCTCTGAACAGGTTGATTGACAGATCCCACAGCAGACAAGAATCTGCACATGGTGCGTTCACTGAGCTCTGGACATAAGCCAACTCAAACAGCTGCTCAGTCCAACTCAGTCTGCTACAAGCTGTCATTTTGATACAATCTGCAGCAAAACAAATCAGTTTTTCAGGGAAATCATCGACACTATTTAATCAATCGATTATATACAGATTAGTGCCGGTGTTCAATGTTTTCTCTGATAAACGGTTTCGTTTTACTGCCGATATCTGGTGCTCAGTGAACGCAGCATGCAGAAACTCAGCAGCCCTGGGTTCTGTTTCCAATATACAGGAAACTTTAACCAAATTCTAGGAATTTTGATAAAACATAGTGTGGCAATGACACGGTTTCATAATAATGCCATAAAACACAAACAGACTCAAGCGATAAGTCATTAAAAACATGTCGATGTGTGTGCTTTTTATTTGATTCACTAAAAATGGAGCATCTGGGAGACGTCACAGCAGTGTGGTGCGCGCGGGCTGCGCTGGTGCGCACAGAGAGTCCACTGACAAGAGAGAAGTCTGTTAAAAGAATGTCCATAACAAGTAAGCAGCTGGAAGATTTTTCGACTAGATCCATTGAAGTTTGTCTCTGCACTCGTTCTGATCCGAGACTTCTGCATCGTGTTCAGGCTGCAGCTGCAGAAGTGCAGCTATAGATGAAGCCAGGAGGAAATCTGGGTTATGGATTTTACAGAGGAGATGCAGATTAACTGATGCTGTGGATCTCTCGTGGCGCCCGCTGTGCTGTACTCGGACAGACACTTCAGAAGTGCATTTCATTAGAATAAAGTCCATCTCCATCACAGTTTGGTCAGTCCATCCATTTCAATACGACCCCAAAACCAGCTCCTCTAAGCGCAAAGACTTGTTTAAAAAAAAAACACGTTTTTTTTTTTTTTTTTAGAAATTATGTTTCCATTAAAGAGAACTAATTATGAAAAATCCAATTTGTGAAATTTCAGAGTTAATGGAAAAGCAGCTGGGGTTTGAGGGAATAAAGGGAGGGGGGGCTGGTTCACTCAGACGTTTGAGGAGCGCAGCTCCACTAATCAGTGAAAGAATTGACCAAAAACAACTTTTGTGGAGTGTTTTCTTCTATCGTTTCTGTTGTTAACCACTAAATAAAGAATCTTAAAACATGCGTTAAAGGGAGAAGGGGACACTTCATTCTTTGTTAGTGATTAATTCGTTATAACAAGACAATGATAAAAAAATAAAAATACAAAAAAAGTGGTTTTAGCTGATTTTGGCTTCAGCAATAATGAACATATATTTTTAAGATGTTTTCATTTTTAACTCTTTGTAAAGACAAGTGTGATTTTAAAAAGTTGCATCACAATAAAATGTCATTTTTGAGCAGCTCACAAGTGAGTAATGCTATTTTCAGAAGAGACCTGCGGACGACTTATGTGGTGCTTGAGGGCGACCGGGCGCCCGCGGGCACCGTGTTGGTGACCCCTGATGTACATAGTTTGGTCTGTCATCCGTCTACTTTACCACCATGCACACTAGCTAAAGCGGTGAGAGCCTGAAGGCGGTGTGGTCCTCATACATACCCAGCTCTGGAGGCAGGACGGTCAGCCTGTTGCCCTGAATGTGGAGCTCTTTGAGCTGAGCCAGCTCCCCGATTTCTTTGGGCAGGGAGATCAGATCATTATCCCGAAGACTCAGCTGGAAACAGAGAGACCAGCACTCAGAGCTGCAGGGCTGCACCTCATGACATAACAGTAAGGATGCAAACAGTAACCTGCCACTGCGATGAGGCTTTACACTGCAGGGAGGAATGCAGCTCTGGAGGTTTCCAAATACAGTTGAGAGTGGGAGGAGCATTTCTCCCATTATCACTGATTTTTTGGTTTTGACATCAAGTTTCTTTTCAACTTTTTTCTAGTCAATTCTCACTCTGGCAGGATCTTCTCTTTTAACCCGAGTGTCAGTCCACTGCTCTCTCATGGGGCGCTGTGCTGCAGCGGGAGAGTAGTCGACCTCTGATCAGAAGACTGCAGGTTCGGTTCCTCACCGTGTGTTGAAGTGTCTCTGGGCAGAACACTGAACGCCACCGTGCCTCAGGTAGATGGTCTGCACTAGTGTTTGGCAGCAGAGCTGCCATCAGTGTGTGTGAACAGATGAACGTGTCTGTGACTGTAAAGCGCTTTGGGCCTTCAAGGAAGGTAGAGAAGAGGTAGGTATATGACATTTACCACTCATGTCCCTGTTCTCTGAGGTGCTCTGTCCTTCAACCTCACCTCATATCATGATTTCTCTCACGCTGCCAGATGTACAGCCTGGAAGTGGAGAGGTGCTTTGTCGTCTGACCTGGAGTTTGACTTGGTGTGCTTAACAGACAGACTGAGGCCCGAAAAGACCAAAAGCAGAAGCCTTCTCCAGCAGAACGCTGACGGGACACGGAGGTGAAGTGAGTGGTACAGCGTCTGCCCCATTGACAGTATATAGAACTGGACAGAGCGGCTGTAATGTCACCCAAAGAGAATGCCTTACTTGCGGTTCCAACAAAATCAAGTCAATACAGTCACCATTTTTCCACAGTACAGACGTCACCATGTTGAAGTCTATTGAAGTCTATGGGATTTTGGCTTTCTGGGACCAGCTGGTACTTCCTGTTTGAAACATGAGGGGGGTGGAGTTATTCCATCCAGTTCTCATAGACTGTTAATAATCTGCCCTGACACTGGGAGGAAAGTTGGACCTGACCCCTCCCACCTTAACTCAGTATTAAGGTATCTACTGGTTGACGGCTGCGGCTGCAGCTGAGACTGCAGCTGCGACTGCGGCTGAGACTGCAGCTGTGACTGCGGCTGCGACTGCGGCTGCGGCTAAAACTGCGGCTGAGACTGCAGCTGCGACTGCGGCTGAAACTGCAGCTGAGACTGCAGCTGAAACTGCAGCTGAGACTGCAGCTGAAACTGCAGCTGAGACTGCAGCTGCGACTGCGGCTGAGACTGCAGCTGAGACTGCAGCTGCGACTGCAGCTGAAACTGCGGCTGAGACTGCGGCTGAGACTGCAGCTGAGACTGCGGCTGCGACTGCAGCTGAGACTGCGGCTGCGACTGCAGCTGAGACTGCGGCTGCGACTGCGGCTGCAGCTGAGACTGCAGCTGAGACTGCAGCTGAGACTGCGGCTGCGACTGCAGCTGAGACTGCGGCTGCGACTGCAGCTGAGACTGCAGCTGCAACTGCGGCTGAAACTGCAGCTGAGACTGCGGCTGCGACTGCAGCTGAGACTGCAGCTGAGACTGCAGCTGCGACTGCAGCTGAGACTGCAGCTGCGACTGCAGCTGAAACTGCGGCTGAGACTGCAGCTGAAACTGCGGCTGAGACTGCAGCTGAGACTGCAGCTGAGACTGCAGCTGAGACTGCAGCTGAGACTGCGGCTGCGACTGCAGCTGAGACTGCAGCTGCGACTGCGGCTGAAACTGCAGCTGAGACTGCGGCTGCGACTGCAGCTGAGACTGCAGCTGAGACTGCAGCTGAGACTGCAGCTGAGACTGCAGCTGCGACTGCAGCTGAGACTGCGGCTGCGACTGCAGCTGAGACTGCGGCTGCGACTGCAGCTGAGACTGCGGCTGCGACTGCAGCTGAGACTGCGGCTGCGACTGCAGCTGAGACTGCGGCTGAGACTGCGGCTGAGACTGCGGCTGAGACTGCAGCTGAGACTGCGGCTGTGACTGCAGCTGAGACTGCGGCTGCAGCTGAGACTGCAGCTGCGACTACGGCTGCGACTGCAGCTGCGACTACGGCTGCGACTGCAGCTGAGACTGCAGCTGCGACTGCAGCTGCGACTGCGGCTGAGACTGCAGCTGAGACTGCAGCTGCGACTACGGCTGAGACTGCAGCTGCGACTGCAGCTGAGACTGCAGCTGCGACTGCGGCTGAAACTGCGGCTGAGACTGCGGCTGAGACTGCAGCTGAGACTGCGGCTGCGACTGCAGCTGAGACTGCGGCTGCGACTGCAGCTGAGACTGCGGCTGCGACTGCGGCTGCAGCTGAGACTGCAGCTGAGACTGCAGCTGAGACTGCGGCTGCGACTGCAGCTGAGACTGCGGCTGCGACTGCAGCTGAGACTGCAGCTGCAACTGCGGCTGAAACTGCAGCTGAGACTGCGGCTGCGACTGCAGCTGAGACTGCAGCTGAGACTGCAGCTGCGACTGCAGCTGAGACTGCAGCTGCGACTGCAGCTGAAACTGCGGCTGAGACTGCAGCTGAAACTGCGGCTGAGACTGCAGCTGAGACTGCAGCTGAGACTGCAGCTGAGACTGCAGCTGAGACTGCGGCTGCGACTGCAGCTGAGACTGCAGCTGCGACTGCGGCTGAAACTGCAGCTGAGACTGCGGCTGCGACTGCAGCTGAGACTGCAGCTGAGACTGCAGCTGAGACTGCAGCTGAGACTGCAGCTGCGACTGCAGCTGAGACTGCGGCTGCGACTGCAGCTGAGACTGCGGCTGCGACTGCAGCTGAGACTGCGGCTGCGACTGCAGCTGAGACTGCGGCTGCGACTGCAGCTGAGACTGCGGCTGAGACTGCGGCTGAGACTGCGGCTGAGACTGCAGCTGAGACTGCGGCTGTGACTGCAGCTGTGACTGCAGCTGAGACTGCGGCTGCAGCTGAGACTGCAGCTGCGACTACGGCTGCGACTGCAGCTGCGACTACGGCTGCGACTGCAGCTGAGACTGCAGCTGCGACTGCAGCTGCGACTGCGGCTGAGACTGCAGCTGAGACTGCAGCTGCGACTACGGCTGAGACTGCAGCTGCGACTGCAGCTGAGACTGCAGCTGCGACTGCGGCTGAAACTGCAGCTGCGACTGCAGCTGAGACTGCAGCTGAGACTTCCCGGCTTGGTGTGTGGTGACTGATCCGACTCTTTAGGACCAGAGTGACACTGAACAGTTACAACAGTCACTCTAGACTTTATGAATAGTTCAACTGAGGAAAAACTTACTATTTGCAGCTTGGTCAGTTTCCCAATGTCCGCAGGAAGAGCCTCAAAGTCATTGTCGCTCAAATAAAGGGCGCGCAGAGTGGCTGTAAATCATAAAATGTCTGTTAGTCTCAGTGGTTAGGAGCTTCACCTCTGAGGTGATGCTTCAGGAAAGACAACAAACTGATGAAGAGCATGAGGGCTGACAGGTATCCAGAGGCTGACAGAAACACGGATGAATGCAGAAGTCTCGACGCACACAGGATAGAATGGCAGTTCCACACTGATCACAGCAGCTTTAGGGACCAACCAAACCCCCATAGAGAGAATGTTCTCTGGTGGATCTAGCTCGTCTGTACGCATCATTAGACTCCGCCCTCTCATCTTAATCTCTTTCCTGAAAAAGGTCTTCTCTTGTGGAATCAAATCCTCTCTGACTCACTCTGCAAAGCAGCGTGTGGTCTGACTCGGTCAACCTTCCCTCATGAACCTGACTCTGTATCATCATCTGATCCTGTGGTTGACTGAGCCTCTCTTCTCTAGGTCCATCAGAACTCTGTGTTTGAGTTTTTCATAAATCTGCTGATTCCTAAAGAAAGGGTTCCATTCTCTAACCAGCTTCAGTGCAGACTTTTGCTGACATACAAACCAAACTGGTTGATGCTGCTTCCAGAAACGTCATTCAGACAACAAGTGACTGACTGAGAGCTCAGATGATGGTTAGCAAAAGCTAGAGGTCAGTGAGTGAATCAGCTGTGAGTGGTTTGTTCTTACTCAGGTAGAAGAAGTTTCCGGGGAGAGAGCTTTGGTTCAGGTTGTTGTAAGTCAGGTCCAGGACTTCCAAAGCAGGAAGAGAACCGAATCCTCTTGGCAAGCTGCTCAGACGGTTCATGCTGAATCACAAAAAAGACTGCTCAGTATGCAAGAACCTGGAGGCCATCTTCCAGCAGTCTGAACTTGACAGGTGAGGAGCCCTGGAGCCATCTCTGACCTCCAACATGCGGGCAGACTTCAGACAGATGCTCAGTGACATCTGTGCAGAGTAAATCTGTCTGCTGGAACTGCAGCTCTGAGTTCCAACAGACGTGGTTCATGCAGACACACCTGCATGCTGGCCGGAGCATGAGCTTTTTTTAAAACATCTTTTATCATATGTGGATATGCAGTGTTGGGGGTAACAGATTAAGTATGTTATTTAATTACTTTTTTCTGTAGCGGAGGAACGTAACGAATTACAGTTCAAATTTCTGTAATTAAATTAATTACATTTACTGGACTACAGAAACCCTCGTCACTCCGTCACTTTGGTTTTGAAGGCTCTGACATTTTCTCTCGGTTAAATGAAACGAAGCGATAAAAAAAAAAAAAAAAGGCAATCAGTACATTTGCGCGGCGTGTGCACGCGTTCCACTGCAGAGTTTGGGTTATCGTTCAGAGTCCAGACACGCCCTGAATGCTCGGATCACAGCGTTTAAATTCAAAATCCAGTGAGAGACTGAGATGCTGCAGGAGACTTCTCATCTCAGTGTCAGACTCCTGGAGCTGCAAGGTGCAGCAGCAGAGCTCCGCCGCCGCAGAAAACGAGGCTCCGCCTCCTTCCTGGGAGTGTTTATAAATGTATTCTTTTATCTTTCTTCCTTTATTTTTCACACTGAGCTGCTCGTGATCTGTCAATGTGAGCCTTGACTGTAAAGTTGTTTCACAGGGAGTGCAGAAACTGCGTGCTGACAGTTTCCACTGCACCCAAGATTCAGAGGCTTCAGGAGACAGATGCAGCCACAGGCCTGTGGCTGCACCGAGAAGAGAACGTGCGAGGCCTCCATTGTTTAAGCTGTTTCTGATGTTGTTGTGCAAAAATGATTGGTCTCATCTGAAAAGTATACTCAGCCCCTCCCCTCAGCAGATGAGACCTTGTGTAGCTAGGGCAGTTCCTTATCTAATAAAAGCATGGGGAGCAGAGTCTGCTTCAGAGTGAGTTTGGAGGATTGTAACTGAAGTTTTAACTTTAATTAATTCTCTGTGTCTTCTTTGTGTGCAGGTTGATTTCTTATAAATGTTTGGTGTTTAAACCTAACAGATTTAATTAATGGTTTGTGCTGAGCAGGGGGGGGGGGGAGCTCGCGACACCTACAGGTGTTTTTTAAAGTAACTTGTATATGTATAATGTCTTTCTTCTGCTGCTACATGTGTATATAAGAGTTTGTCTCTGCAGCTCTGTGTACATATATTTATAAGAGTTTGGATTCCTGCTGTGTTCGTGCTTTTCCTTATTATTATGCTGCTTCTGCAACAGAATTTCCCTGTAGGGATAAATAAAGTTGATCTTGAACCTGCACACCTGAGAGGACACATACCCGAGGTTCAGGTGCTTGAGCTTCTGTAGACTGCTGATCTGGGTGGGCAGCTCTTCAATCTGGTTGTTGAACATGTTCAGCACTTCCAGATTCTTCAGCTCAGCGATGTTAGGAGGTACAGCTGAGGAGCACAGAGACGAGGACAAAAGCAGCTGACATGCTGGGACAAACACCTTCACTCTTTCACCTTTCAGGTGTGACACAGTGAATGCTGTCATGAAGGACACCTGACTGACCGCCACTACAGATCACAGAGGAAGTCCTCCATGAAGACTGATTTGATCAACCTGCCCTCCTCCCATTCTCTAAAGGGGTTCTCTGAAGATCGGCTTTAACGCTCAGGAGTTTCTAGGATTGACGGCACGGACCCCCCCCCCCTTCTCATTGGCTGATGCCGTTACCTGTGAGCTTGTTGTGACTCAGGACCAGCTGGGTGATGTGAGACAGCGTGACTGAAAAGACAAGAGGACTTCACGTTAGCAAGTCAGGAGCCGTCTGAACGGAGGATCAAACTTTCCTCAGTCTTCATCCACAAGATTCAGAAGAGCTGAGCAGGATCAGCCCACCAGAACCACTCTGTGTGCCCAACAGCAGGGGGGGTGAGATACAGACAGCACTGTCCTGAATGTTTTTCCATGTTCACCATCAGACTCTGCAGAGAACTGATGTGAACTGCATCAAAGGTTGATTAAAAAATGCAGAACAATGTTTCTCGAGGACCAGCTATGAGAAACACCATGTTTGGAACATCTTTCCACTCCTGAGATCTAAGGTTAGAAAATATTTCAATGCAACTTTTTAGAATTCTAAACCACAGGCAACGACCAAAACAAAGAACTGCTGCCGTCATCTTCACAGAAGTGAAAGGTTCTGAACCAATCCAGAGACGAAACCAGGAGATGAATCCGGTCCAGGATTCGGCCCAATGAAGGAGTTTTAGAGAAGAAAAAAAAAAAGTTTGGTCTTTTGTGCCTTTTATCTGAATTTGAATTCAAACTGGAATAAATCAAAGTTAAATGATTCTCCAACTCTTCAGAGGTTTTGATGCAGTTTTCCAACACTCAGATGTGAGTGACGGGACGGCACAGCCGGCTGCTCGCCATGACCTCAGGTGTGTGCAGCAGGGCGGGGCTTCCTGCTTCTCACCAGGTCAGGATGCAGTGCTGCATGCACACATGCTCCTCATGCAAACCAGCTCTGAAGAGAGAATGCTTGAGCTCCTGCAGCCCCCGCGGGACGAGCGGAGGAGTGTGGAGAGATAATACAGTCACCCCAATTTGTTCGTGTGTAATTCTTGATTTGTCAACAACACAATACATTTTGTGCATAAGTTAAAAAAAAGACAATTCAATAAAATCCAAAAATACAGTTTACACATGCACAGATTACAACCGCTTGAAACTAACTGTATCGTGAATCACTTGTTATGAACACACAGAAGTTCAGTTATGCACAAATCTGATGTGAGACTCTCACGTCTCATCCAACAGGGATGCATTTAAATGCTGCTAGAATGCTGGGTCATCAGAGTTTTTTTAGTCAGTTTAAACATAGATTGTGAATATTATTTGGTGAAACTTGACATTTTCTTAAACAAAATGTCCCAATAAATAATCTATAAAGTCTAAATATGTTTTTTTGAAACTCTTATTTCTTCAACCATCACATTATTTTCCAGAACTGGCGGCTTCCTCTCTGCAGCCCGCCCCCCTGACAGAGCCAGGGTCACATTTTTAGACTTTTTTATATTAGTTATTGAGCATATTTGTTTAAGAAAGTGGGAAAATGTCAGGTTTCACCTGATGTTATTCACAATCTAATTTCAAAGTGACTGAAAAGAAAGCTGATGACCCAGCATCCTCAGCATTAAATGCATCACTTATGGATGAATCTTGGAAACATGAAGAGTCAGGTTTAAACGTTCTTGTGTGCGTAACAAGCAATTTGTGCGTCATTTTTAAAAGATCTGTGCGTGTAGTTTGTTTCAAGATGTACTCATTTTAAATTGTGAATGTCTAGAAATTTTATTTTTTTTTTATTTTGTAATTTTTGTACTTCTGCACAAACTGTCTTGTATGAGTTACAAATCAAGAATTACGCACGCACGAATCCAAAGTTTCGCGCAAAAACCAAGAATTACGGAGGAATTCCACCCCGTAAAAAAGGATTTCGGCTGTTTTCCATCTTTTCCGGGACTCTCGGGCCGATGGACCCTGCGTCCCCGTCCTCGTCCCCGTCCACGCCCCAGACCCCGACAGAGCGCACGTCTTACACAGTCCCGGGACGTCCGCCATGCTGGACATGCCCCTGTCGGACATGTCCACCTCGGGGAGGTTCTTGTCTCGACTCTCGTCCACGATCTTCCTCAGGGACTTGGACATCTTTCTGAAACACAACGACACGGAGCACGGCGTCAGCCCGCAGCTTCCGGAGAACGGCCAGCGGGATGACCGTCTGCGCCTGCGCGCCGCCGCAGGGACAGGGTCCGCGCACGCTTACCGTTCCTCTGTGGAGCACAATTTCAGGATTTTAGGATTTTATTCCAGGATCGAAACTTCCTTTCTAACTCGGAGCAAACCGGAAGTTCCACTGACACCCCACGCTCCAAATAAGGAGACTTCCTGTTTCTGCAGCTGGGCGGATCCGAGTTAACTCCGCGGTTCAGCCCATAGACAGTACACAGAGAACTGGACTGATCCTCCCTTTCAAGCAGGAAGTTCCCACTGGACCCAGAAAGCCTAAATCCCTCAGACTTCTATTGAGAAATCAGCAGCTGTTTCTTCCTCTGATGTCTCTAAACATGTTCTAAGTTTATTTTCTTGATATATTTGACTTATCACACTTCTAAACCGACCAATCAGGTGCCTCATTAAGAGCATGTGGTGTCCGCCGGCCACACCTCAAACGGCTGAAGCGTTTGATTGACAGATTCTCAGACCAATCACTGCATGCTAATGTCATCAAGTCCCAAAATGGCAAAATCTGCGATATCGGTATCATGGAAAAATGGCGACTGGAATGACTTTTTTGTTGGATCCCGAGGTAACAGCCTGTGGTTCATCTCGATTCATGTCAATGATTCATCCAGAATCGGATTCCTGAACTTTTCTTTAAAAAAGAAACAATTATTCTTTTAATTAAATCATTTGAGAGTTTTATTATATATTCATCTTTTTACAGTCATTGATCAAAACAGCAGATCATAATTTGATCTCATTCAAAAGCTGAACCGGGACGTCCTAATCTCTCCCACAATGCTTTACGGCCACAATATGGAAAGCACATTGACTGCGACTATATGTATATACAACCTATAGGAAAGCATCCACTGCTTCATCACAGTGTTTATTTCAACCAACCTATGAGAAATTCTGTCCAAAGCTGACATGTCAAGTTGGTCCACATAGAAACATGAGCATTTCTCTGAGGAGACAGTCATCGATAGGTCTGACCTCCAACAACGCATCATCATTGATTACACGTGTTCATCAGTGCCAGCTAGAGGTGGACGATGCTGGAAATTTGAGGATCAATCTGGTACAAAGTAATTACAATATATATTGTCAATACTGATGCTTTTTTCTTGAGATATTGTCCATCCATCCATCCATCCATCCATAGATCTATCCATCCATCTTTTTCAATTATGGGTTGAGGGGGGCAGCAGTCTAAGCAAAGATGCCCAGACTTCCCTCTCCCCGGTCACTTCCTCCAGCTCCTCTGGAGGGACCCCGAGGCGTTCCCAGGATCCCCAAGTCTACAATAAAAACACATGACCAAGACTTTTGGCAAATAAAAATATTTATTAGCTAGTTACAGCAATGTGCATCAACTACATGTATATTAATAGCATTATATTAAGAAAACAGTAACTAGGGCGACAGTTAGAAACAGCAAAACATGTAAATACAACAACACAAATACACATTTAAAAAACACTAAGAATAATAAAGTATCTAAGTCATTAAAGAAAATGTAAACAAAAGCAACTCTGTAATATAAAAATACACACAACACAAAATCTTGCCCCTGGTGCAAATATGTTATTCTTTAATGACTCTCTCCAATAAGGCAGGAAGGGGAGGTGTGAGGGGGGTGGGGGGCAGATTTCACAGACAGACATTGTGGCCAGATTGGACAGTTTCTCCCATCGACATGTACACAGATGGTGTTACGGCTGTGGCCGTATTTAGTTTTGTTCTGTCTATTGTGTCAGAGTGGGACGTCTTTGTGTTTTGTGGATCTTTGTTTGTGTGTCTGTTCTGTCTTTATTTCTTTCAGGTGTGGTGCTGGAGGGAGTGGCTCCCATTGGCCCAAAGCAGGTGGAGCCACCTTTAAAAGCACCATGAGGACCTCCAGCTCATAGCAACCAGTCTCCACTGCAGCTCAGTGCTCTTCTCCACCTGGTTTAGTTTGTGCACATTGTAGTTTGTTTGGGGTTCTGTTTTGGGTCCCACTCTGTTCTTTGTATGTGTAGTTTTGTGTTAGTTTAGTTAAGTGAAGCTGTAGGGGTGAACCGCCATTTTCTTTAGTGTGAATTTTCTCCTGTTTGTGTTAGTCCAGGGAGGTTAGAGTTTGTCATTCTTTTACTGTTTCTTTTGCAGGTAAGCTCCCTGGTTGAGTTAGTTGGGGTTTTGTTTGTTGTTTTGGCCTTGGTTCACCCTGAAGCCTTTAGCTTCACTTTTGAGTTATTGATTGGTTTATGGTTGTAAATAAATTTTTTTATATTTTTATGGAGACATTTGTGTGTGTTTTGTTTTCCTTTATGCTACGCCTCAAACCCCTAACGGGGCGTAACAGATGGACACTGCAAGGCTGTGATATCACCCATAAAAAACGCCTTACACCTCCAGTTCCAACAAGGTGAAGTCTATTCAGTCAGCATTCATCCACTGTACGGACTTCACCATTCTGGGACCAAACGACGTCAGTAAACAGAGAACGGTCTGAGTCTTCATCTCTATGGTAACCACTCTTGCTAATCAGGAGTGAGATTATTGGAAAGCCACACCCCTTCCTCATGAATGGACTCATGGACAATCTGTCAGATGATCTGAACGTTCGAGGTGGGGGCCTCTTAGTGAGGCTTCTGATTGGTCAGTTTATAACGTCTACTCTTAGAACCTGCAAGTTTACAGAAATGTCAAAGTCCACATTTCACGTTTGTTCATCCGGCGCTTTTGATTGAAGAAAACTAATTCTGAGTGACGAGATTTGATTTATGCGACAAATCTTTCCTTAAAATATTTATTCCATCCAAAATGTAAGAAGACAGTTCACATTATTAATGAAAGCCTCTCAGCTGAAACTACAGACCTTCTCTAAAAAAATAAAAGTTGGACATCATGAAATAGTATATTCAGTTCCATGATACAAACTCTGACAGAATCCCGATTCAGGGCTCACTTGATTACAAGTATATATTTTTACAGAAATTGTAATTCCAGCTCATGAAACCCATAAAAACAGATTTCAGGAACTAAGGATAAGCCCATGTGTGTATTTCTCACAAATAAGAGGTTATTGTAAGAATTACTTTAAAATGATTAAAAATTAAAAGCACTTTCTGTGAGAAAAACTTTCATAGCTTTATTTTTTTTAAATAAATGCCACTTAAATCTATTTCAGTGTGTGAGGGAGAAATGAACCAACGTTTACTTACTTCTTTACTTACTGCAGGGATTTCGGGTTGAACAAATCCGAGTTTACCAAACCCCAGAACTGGACATTACAGCCCAGATCCTGACTGACTGGAGATTCCAGTCTGGACCCCAGCAGCAGGTTCTGCTCCTCACCAGTCTTGGACCTTATTACCAAATGAAAGACAAGCTTTAGTTCCATCAGAGAACTGGGCCTTGGACCTCCGGCCAACAGTCCAGTCCTCTCGTTTGGTCCGTTGGTCCAGAGTCAGAAGTTTCTTGACCCGATTAACCCGACAGTTGTAGTCCGTCTCTGAATGTGCAGGTTTTTGGAGCTGTTCCTCTTCCTTCCACTCTTTCTGAATGTCTGCAGGTTCTTGAATCTTTTGGAGTTGATGGTTGTTTCTGTTGCTGCTGCTTCTGATCTGATCAGATCAGATCAGGCACAGCGCTCTGTGAACGGCAGCCTCCTTAGTTATAAACTGTAGTGGATTACCCAGACTATGGAGGAGATCTTCTGGATAGTTGTCCAGTCTGAAGTCTTCCCCATTTTAAACCCAAACTGAACCAGTTTAATGACATGTGGGGAACCTGTGCAGGTGTTTGAGTTTAGGAGAGGATCAGCTGGTGAAACTCAATTTAAAACATTCATGTCCTGAAACATCCGGGCAGATTTCTCCACAATATTTACATTTTCTGAAATCCTATTTTTGTGAATTTCTGAAGCTGGATCCCAATTCATGTCAAAACAAACAGATATTTGAAATCATTTAAACAGTGGAACTGCAGCCTATATTACTTTAAATGAAAATGTATATATTTAATGTAATTCTGGAAAGAATACACTCTTTCATGATATTGCATGTTTTAGAAAAGGGTCTGTATGTCCTGCTCATGAGAATCATGGGAAAATACAAAGCAGTTGTGAAGAAAAACAGAATGAATACACGAAGAGTGTGTGAGTGTTCACATGCTCGGATGTAAACGTGCATCTTAGGAAGCTTCTTCTGGAATGCAGTAAAGGCATAGATTTCTATTTCTGAGACATTTTGATCCTTTCTGCTTGAAATGATCAAATCATGTTTTGCTGGATCAAGACCCAATTCAGTCCTGGTTCTTCAAATGGGGAAACACAGTGTTGTTTTAGAGAAAATGGTTAAACATTAGTGATCAAGGACTGATTAGATCAAAGCAGTTTGATGTAATCCTCTGCACTGAAAAGCATTGCTCTAGTAGCTTTGCTGCTGAGTTCTACCTGCAGCAAGATGAAAAAAAAAATCCAAAGATCTTTTTTCTGCAGTTCCTTCACATGACCTGAAACCTTAAGGTGGTCAGTTTTTGTAAACTTTACAATACATTTTTGACATCAACTTTTACAAACACAACCAAACCCTCTGGATCCCTTTCTTTAATTTAAAGACAAACTCTAGTCTGGAGAAGAAATATATATTTTCATGAATTAAATCTTAAATCTAATTGGTCAAAAATAAGCCACTTATCTGCAGAGCCCAGGACAAGCAGAGCTTAGGCCAAAAGTTTTCACTCAAAGAGTTAAACTCTAAATGGGATTCTGAATCCTGGGCCAAATGAAAACCGTTAACTGGGATCCTATTGAGAGACGTGGAGCTGCTCTTCAGACTTTATCCGTTCGCCGTTGTCGCTCCATCTTAGCTAGCTGAAAAAGGACACTAAAAGCATTGAACTTGGCAGGCCTAAAGATAATCTTTGGTGGGCCAAATTTGGCCCGCGGGCTACAAGTCTTACAGAATGGGGAGGAACAGACGGTGAAGTGAAAACATCAGAGAACATTCTCAGGACGGCTCAGGATGGAGATATGGATGAACACAACACCACTGATGTTATGCTGCTCTACACAACTGTGTTCCAGAAAGTCAGAGCATTCATTCCATTCTAATGTGGCATTACAGAAGTACACAACGAGTTCAACATGACATTTCAGGTAAAAACCAAACCAAAGTCTCTTCTTCTGTGTTTGTACCAGCGTTGTCTTCATGAACACTGGATGGATGCTAAGAACAAAGATGAAAGATCACCTCAATCTGTTCATTCTTTCATGTAGATCCACATCAGTTTACATTTCTGCTTGAGATGAGGACAGCAACTACAGTTCAGAAATAAAGTGAATCAAAGTAAATGTAAGCTTAGAAGAAACAGAGCACCCCCGAGGCAGCAAGGTTTGGAAAGTTCTTCACAAGCTGAGCTTCAGACTTGACAAAACAAAGGAGAGCAGAACCGGGGCTGTGATGATGAAGATGGATAGCTGGAGTCCTCGTATGAAAACTCATCATTCATAAAACAATAGTACATGAACCCCGGCAGGGCTGTAACGATGGTTTCACTCTGGACTGTACCATGATGAAGCCCACAGGACGACCACTACAACATGTCTCTTTCCTTTTGATCCGCTCCTGCTTCCTCAGGAGAGACTGGGTTCTGGGTTTGTGGGGCTGTGCTGCTCGAGTCCACACAGCTGGGAGGAGGCTGTGTGGAAAACAGCAACCGCACCAACTTGGCCACCAGTAGGACATTGAGACTGTTTCCCAACACGCGGTACCGTTGGATGGTGGAGATGTGTTCTGGAAATGCTGCAAACACACGGACAGAAAGAGGACAGATCAGAGCAGGTGGTTTGATGCAGCAGCTTTCATCTGGAACCTCCTTCACACAGTGTGTTCTCCGTAGATACCGGGTCAAGTAAAGGCAGCAGAAGCATGAGCTTACTAGGCATGGATCTTTTTAGAGTTACTCAGAACAACAGAAGGTTTCAAAGTCAAACTGATGCTTTAGAGAGCAGGTATCTGATGTTCTGTAGGCCCTGATCATCTCTTAAAACTGAAGACAACTACTTCTTTGTGTGTGTGCTGTTATTTTTATGACACATTTATCAAAGTTAAGGCCCAGGGGCCGGATCTGGCCTCCATATAAATTAATTTTATTGTTATTAATGTTAATATTATTAAAGTAATACTATTATTTTTATGGAGGGTAACATTTTGAAACTTATTTAAGGTTTAAGTTGATTTATTCTGGAATAATATTCCTGCATTTTTATTATTCATAGAAATGTTAAAAAGTCACGTTTCTAAAGTTTTAAAAAATTAGTTTAAGAGTGTTCAATAACTGTTTATCCTTTAACTGCAGGTGTGTTTTGGATTTTGGCCCCTGAATTGAGTTTGACGGCCTGCTTTAGTTGGTGCCCCAACAGATCATCTAACAGTCTCCTGCAGCTCCTCTTCTCATCACTGTCCTCCTCTCCATCTGTCCAAACATCTCCATCTGCTTCCCTGCATTGATCTCCAGAACATCTACCATGATCTGATCCTCTGATGGATTCATCCTGAACCATCCTGGTCTCTCCCAAAGAGAACCTCATCATCTTCATCTGCTATCTCCACTCGTTCTTGCTGACAGTCTTCAGTCATACATCACATGTGAAACCTTCCTCCACCCACCTCAACCTGTTAGCAGATGCTTCTTCACTTCTTCCAACACTCTGTGGTTCTGGCCCAGATTAGTTCAAACAAAAGAAGGAGCTGAAAGCTGATCTTCTACCTCCACCCTGAACTCCTCAGCTTCACCCACAGAACATCTCTCCTCTGTCTTCCAGCTCTCATCCCTGCCCTGAAAACTCTCCAGTGTTCCTCATCCAAACCACAGCTCCTCTCTGGATCCTGTCATAGACTTTCTCTAGATCTCCAGACACAAAGCAGCTCCTTCTGACTGTCTCTGTTCTTCTACATGTAACCCTTAGTAAAGTTACTTTCCTTTTTCTTAACATTTACCTTATATAGGGTGTAATTTTCAGTTTCTCCACTCGTGGCAGTAAAGATTTTAAGCGTTGTATTTTTATTTGTTCAGAGTCATTGTTTTGATCTTTGACGTTTTTTTCCAAAATGAGCGAGAAGCAGCGAGTAAAAGGGAAGAAAAAAGACTGAGCAAGGTAAAAGATTAAAAAAAAAACAGAAATTGTATTTTATTAAAACAGTATTAAACCTAAGTTGACCGAAAACTAATTTCCAACAGTTAGTGTGTACGTGGGAAGAAGATAAATCTGGTGAAAACCAAGAGTGGACTTTGAAAATTGTGGAAACGTTCGTTATCTCGGTGAGTGGTAACCCCATTTTGTGTCATATTAGGCTGCTATATCCATTAAAGTGTGTCAACTAATTAAAAAAAGGGGTGAAATGGAAACCTAATGTTATAAAAAACCAGTTGAGGTAACAAAGGAAACATGTGATTGATATACAGTGTTTTTTTTTATTTAATTTTCATGTGTGAAGTCTCCTCAGTTCACCACGTGTTGAAGGCTAAATATCCAGGAAGCTAGTTTTGACTTGTCGGGCTTTGCATGTTAAGTTAATAAATTTTGTTGTGTATTTTGGGTTTAAAATTCTGATGAGGAAAAGACTGTGAAACAATGGAAATAGTGTTAAAAGGTTATAATGGACTATGTTTGATTATTTTCTGCACATTTGTGTAGACTGGTTTTTTGTTGGAGTTCATCTGGATCCTGGCTTTCATCTCTTCATCTAATCTACCATCATCCATCCATCATCTTTACATCTCTACTCCTCTCAACTCATCTCTCATCACCGTCATCTGGAATTCTCGACTTGGACATTAAGTGGGTTTCTTTAATTTTTTTTGAGTGCACTCAAGGGTTTTATTTTCTTCTTTTTTTTTTAAAAAAAAAGGATTGAACTCGAGTCCTTATAGGAACACCTTTTTTTTCTGAGATCTTAGTTTTTTATTTACATTTTTTTATGTTAGTGGCCTCTTTTTTTTTAGGTTAAAATTTTACGTACTTGGAAATATTTTGAATTTACATTGAGTTTTTGCAGACTGTACTTTATATTTTTGTCATATCTCAAATAATAATTCATTTCTATTCCAACTGGTATTGTTTCAGTGTGATTTCTTGGAGTGCACTATTCCAAATTTTGGAATATATGACTGTGAACAATCTCCTAATTGAATCTAGAGCTAGAGTAACTCCAGTTGATGATATTTAGAGCTGCCACATAATACAGCAGCAGCACTTAGGGGTTACATACAGAAACGTATTCTGGGACCAAATATCAAAGTAAAATAATGAAATACTTAATGATTTTGTTCAGGTTAATTTTAGGCTGAAATGTTTTCAACTTTTCAGAATTGGTTGAATATAGAGATCTCCCTCAGGCGTCCCTCCACCAGACAGAGCTGCAGCTTGAGTCTGTGCTCTGGTTCAGCTGCTGCACTTACAGAAGCAGGGAGGAAAGCACATGAGGTTGGCCACTTCTCTGGGAGTGAAATAACGCAGCTGGAGACTCATCAGCTGCTGGAGTCGATCTTCCTCAGAGAGCAGCTCCAGGTCTGTGAACACATTCTGGACCTGGAAAGCAACACATGAAGTCTTTAACCTTTGATGTGAAAATCCCTCACAGACAATCCTCAGTTCCAACATCTTCATGACGTCAGCATCCTGCCTGATGACTCCTCGTTCTCCTCTGACTTATGCTGCTTTGATTGTCTTCATTTCTCTCAGCAAACATGGTTTTATCACTGGGTTGAGTTAGAGGAACATGTCTCAACCATCTCAAAAATGACGTGTTTTCTCATGACACACGAGTGAATTGACAAATGTTTGGACTTTTGTGGTAGTTTGAATCCACCATGACACCACAAAGTCTGACAGGATAAAGAAAGGAAAAGCTCTTCATGTTACATTGACTCTATGGGGCCAGAACTCTGCAGTTTTCCATGATTGACTCATTTGACCAGCTATCAGTGTCTTACAACAGAGTAACATGTTATTTAGGATCACAACAGCAGAAATGACAGAAATTGCATTATTTACAACTGTGGCCTGGCAAAAGTCAGAAAATTCAACTGTAATACCTCAATTCAACCTGTAGATGGCAGCAAACAGACGGTTTTTGACTAACTATTCAAGAAATTAACAAGTTTATTTTAATTTGTCAAAAAAATTTGGCAATGACCAACAGACAAAACTTTTAAAGCCCCATTCATAGATGTTAACAGACAAAAACTGACTTACAGAAGCTAAATATAAGACTTTAAAACCAGTTACAATCTAGTTTAAGAGCATATAGAAAAGCCAAAATGATAAACCAGAGTGTAATACTTCTCAAATATTACAAATCCTACTCTATCATTGTCATTCGGAACATTTATTAACAGTATCATCAAAAAATGTTGTTTCAGCAAACTACTCAAATATTAATCTTAACCACCAGTGTGTGAATGTGTGAATGGGTGAATGGGTCTGTGAAGCGCTCTGGGCCCTCGAAGGAGGGTAGAAAGCGCTGTACAAGTATATGTCATTTACCATTTTAACCAACTAAAACACAAGTCAAATGTTACAACATCCTAATGTAACTTGTGCGTATTTGTTTTGTAGTCTTGGTCACAAATTGCAAATATCAATCATCTTAATTTAAATTAAGATCTTTTTAAGACTTTTTAAGGATCTGTTGACAGCCTGCTTTAATGTGGTGGTTAAGACACTATACATTTATGGTACAGACCAAGACAGAAGGAAAGTTCACAGAAAATTGTACAGTATTCTCTTTGGAAGGTATTCCAGCATGACCAGAGTTCTCTAGTTTGATCCAGACTGGAGTTCAGGTAAGCTTTCACCTTTGCCAAAGGAAGTTGACTATCAGAGGACTCAAAGCTTTGAGTAAATCAAACCTGCCAGTGTGAACGTGTCCAAGAAAACCAGGTTCCTTGAAAAAGTCAACCGTAAGCTAGTTATAAATAAACACACCCCCTGGATAAGAAAAACTCTCAGACTCAAGCAACAGGAAATATCCACCACATATTATATTGTGAGTACATTGTCATTTCCGTGAAAGACTTACCTCCGTGTTCATGCAGCTCTGCAGCACTGAGCCTGTTCCTTCCACATACCTCCCATACCTGTGCAAAGAGCACACGGTGAACGGCGTGGCAGAGCGATCAAGGCGGGGTGGAGAGACAGAAGTTACTGTTACTACAGGAGGTAAGAATCTTCTTAAGGTGTATTGTTGTATAAACCGTTTTTGTAATTGAAGCTAAACTTATTTATATTGATTATGTTTGTATCATTTGATGTTGGAACAGACAGAAAAGAAGAAGATGGGATAAGAAAGAGAGAGAGAGATGTTGGGGGTTCAAAATCCAACTCCAGCCAGTTAACACACTTATGCATACAAACCAACACATGTAAAGCGTTTCACTCCGTCATGCAGAATATTTGTGGAAAGGTGAGCTGACACCTGAGCTCAGGTGTGTGGAAAGACTTCTGCCTTCAGGCATTGTGGGGGCTGCACCCACTGTGTCCACTCCAAACTTAAAATCATATAAAAATATGTTCATGTAAAAATGAAATGTTTTTCAAAACATTAAAAACGATATAAACCCCAAAAAACTGAAACAGACGAGAAGAAGAAGTTTGAATTATTTTCATAGGAGAAATGCAGAGACAGGATTTCTCTGGGATGAAGTGAACTGCAGCAGCAGGCGGAGCTTCAGGAATACTCCTGGAATATAACTAATATTTCATCAATACTTTGTTTCTTATTGGTCCAAATGTAATACATGATCATATAGATGGATGTAGTTCACTCTGAAAGACTTAAGAAAATCATGGTAGAGCCTTTTAAGATTTATAAGTCTGTAAATCAATTTTTTATCAATATCATTTTTATTGTTTTAATGATGTCAAAGAGCATTTCTGCAAAGCTTTCTTTTCATGTATTACATAAAGGAAGCTCTTTTGAATGTCTTCCAATGGCAGTCATGATCCTGTCCGTCACTTCCTCTAATGAGGACTCCTTCAGTTCTGGTTAAGTTGACTGTAATCATAGGTTTAGAACCACAGAAAATCAGAACCTTTTGAGTTTGACAGCAGAACTCTCCTAATAATAAAAATACTTGTATCAGATAAAAACCGCGGGTGCAGAAACTGAACTCACCCTTTGGTGAAGCAGACAGACCTTCTGGACGTGGGCTGAACGATGTCCAACAGGAGACCGTACCTCAGCAGCGTTTTAGGAGGAAGTAAATGCTCCTCCACATTCACCTGAGAGTCAGGTTCCAAAAAGTCTCGAATCTGCCTCACATCTGGATTGTTGTCCTGAGTCATCTTCCTCTGAAGCTGCGTCTCCGTCTCCAACTTATACAGAACCGGACCTCTGCTCCCCTTCTCCTCAGGTCCAGTGGTCCTTGGACGAGCTGCCTTTGACTCCGAGGCCAAGTCGTCCTCAGCTGGATGCGTGCACACGCCCCACACCTAACAGGAAAACTGGTTTACCACAACTCAACATCCTCATGGGGTTTCTCTGGGTATGAGGCAGCAAATAAAGACAATCCACCTTCTGTTGCACAAAATCATGAGAGAGGTCTGTGATGTTCTTCAGAGATTCACTTCAGCTGTGAAGGAACTCACACAGAGTGATGTTCCAAGAATTGATTTGTATAATGGAGCAGAGAGAGTATTAAGCTCCTGAAAACAAATGAGAGTTCTGTCCCTCACAGGCCTGTCCCTTCTCTAATAATATAATAATGACCCCTGTTTGAACTGGTTACCTGTAAAACAGACACCTGTCCACCATCTCAAACAGTCACACTGCAACACCCCCCCACCACGGCCATGACCAAAGAGCTGTCAGAGTTTGCAGACCTGAACAAGACTGAACCAATCTACAATAGACAAGCAGCTTGGAGGGAAGAGATCGACTGTTGGAGGAACTATTAGAAAATGGAAGAAATACAAGATCCCTGATGATCTCAGCTGGTGAAGAACAAACAGGGAGGAAACAGTCCAGAACTGAACGGAGGCACTGGTCAATGACCTGAAGAGAGCCGAGAGCACAGCAGCAGTTCAATTTGAAACTTTTTAAGATCGTGCAAAATTAAGAGGTTTCTCTGCCCCTTTTCCAGTCCTGCTGACAAAGAAACATGAAATCCTTGAATTTCAGAACAAGAATGTAAAAAAAACACACACACAGACAGTACTTCTGAATGTGAATATGTAAATAAACAATAAGTTAAAAAGTAACAGGTAAACATCATCATTCACAAACATCTTTAGCCTGCACTCTTGGCATCAATTGCTTCATTAACTAGAGTCACTTTTGCCAACTTCTCCTTCAGACCTCTCCTCAGATATTAGGTCTGTGATCCAGCTCCCTGTCTGGCCCTCAGACATCTTATAGAGGCTTCTTCTTTTCATCTTTAGCTCCTGAAGCTGGTCCTCCATTCCCTTCCTCTTAGCAGCCTCGGCTTCTGCCTTCACCTTCCATCTCTGTTTTACATCCCGTCCCGTTCCATTGTTAAGTCTTCCATCTGTTTTATTTATTCATTTTTCGGGGTCATAGGGCCGTCAGAGCCTGACCTGGGACAGACTAACAGGGACAGGTCGTTAGTCTGTCGCAGGGCCACACAATCAAACATCCAACACTGCCACACCTAGAGACAGGTCAGTTTAATCAACCTATGGAGCATGTTTCTGGACAGTGGAGCTGGAGTTCCTGGAGAAAACCTACACCAGCAAACAGCTGAGATTTGAACCAGGGCCTTTTCCCTAAGAGGCAAAGGTGCTAACCACTGCACCACTGTGCTGCCCTCTAGTGGAAGTAATAATTATATTTGTTTGGTTTGCAATAAGCATTCACTAAAACAAACAGACTTGTTTCAACAATAATATGAATGGTTGGATTTCTAACTTACAGAAATGCATAATAAAAACATTAAATCACATTTTCTGAGTGTAAAGTAGTAATAAAACATAGTAACAATAATGTATTTTATGAGTTGTGTGTAGGAAAAGTACTGACATTGTTGAAGTTGTAAAAAGTTTGGAACTTTGGGTGGAGCTAAACAGAAACAAGCCTCTCACCTCTGAATCTGTCTGGATGTTCATGTTTTCTGTTGAATGATGAGCAATCAGAAAGTATCGCAATCTAGAATTTGGGATTCCAACCTGAAAATAATGTGAAAAACAGGGACATAAATATACCTGACGTCTATCTCAACATAATCCAACTCATTGCTTCAGATCAATGACTGTATAAAAGACCTGGAGCGAGTGAGTGTGATGTCACCAATAGAAAATGGTTTACTTCCAGTTTGTTCAGAGAAGACTATGGGTGTTTTGGTTTGTTGGAACCAGAGGGTTCATCCACTATGGAATGCAGGGGGGAGGGGGGTCACTCAGTCCAGTCCTCATATACAGTCAATGTTTCCGATGGATCAAGTGAAAACATTTCTTACACTGGGAGAGCCAAATCTCTTCTGAACAAAGTATCACACCGGTCAGAATAAGAAGTTCTATCCCAATCGATCTCTGAAGAAAAGAAGTTTGGAGTGAAGAAGATTTCATGGATGAAGGAAACAAGTCAGATGTAAAAAGGTGTTAATCAATTTTTTTTTTTTTTTGCCCTTAGTTTTCCCAGAATGAGGTTTATGCATTAGTTGGGCCTAAACAGGCTCCCTTTACACTGACAGGCCCATCAGAAAGGTACTTTATGCACATACTTACAGTACAATGTAGCAGAGTAACTGTACTGGTTTCACTAAATAACCCTTTGAAGTTACTGACGTGTTAGGAACGAGTGAACATGACTCGTTCCCCCGACCTCTAATTATTCATTATTTCAATAGTTGCCCATTTCCCCCCTTTGAAAGAGAATCAACCTGTTTGCATAGAATCCAGGTGACCAGAAGAACTGTGGATGTGTCATCACTACCTGGCAGTGGACGTCTCAAAGCCCTTCACATTCTCCAGCAGAATGAAGCGAGGGAGTCTGTGCAGCCTGGAAACACATCAGCATGGTGGGATGAAGGGCAGCAGCGCCTCAAGGACACATGACTTTCCTGCAGCTCTAACACGGGCTCAGAACCTAAAGACTTGAAGACCAAACCTTCTAGTCCCTTCTAACATATTTACAAATGCTGCCTTTCATCTTCATGCCATCATTTTTCTGCGGTTATTTTGTGTCCTTTCCAGATCTTTGTACTGCACAGTAGTAATCATCTTCCACTGGGAGCTGCCTCAGCTCCTCTGTCCATGTCGAGCAGAACCTTCAGAACCAGCTCAAACACCAACCGCCATCATTCATGCACCTGTTGCTTGATTTAAGTTATATTTCACTGAGACACAGTTTCATGAACCACAGAGGCACCACAGGGTACTGTCCTGGGCATCTCTAACTTTAATTTTTATTTTTGTTTAAACCCATTTTCTTAAGCATCACATACTTCAGCATGAGTGGACTCGTTTCTGACTGCTCTCTCCCCACTGCATCCTGGAGGCAAAAAGTTGGGTTCATACAATTTACCTAAGTTTAATCCAGATACAGCAGCAATGCTGACCACACTTCCCCATCCATTTTCTGCTTTGTCCCTCAGGGTCTCTGCGTTACTGGACTGCTGGAGCCTAACCTGGCCCCTCCTGGGGGAAGGCAGGATACATCCTGAAAAGGTGGTTGGTCTGTTGCAGAGCACACTTCACCTAAAGAAGAGTTTCTCCACCTGCCTCCATCTCTCACCCCTTCAGGGTTGGACCTCACGGCCCTTCCCCTCAAACATCAGCAGCGTTAGCTTTCCCGCTCTGCTGCTGTTCTTCTCTGCTCTCTGTTCAACTTCTGCCCCGTCCTCCCCCCACTAACCCCGGCTAGTGCAGGATTCAGTAGAACGGATCAGAACAAGAACCCACTCACTGCTTCCACTGATTCTATCCTGCTTCTCGCCTGTCAGAGTCTCTCCATTCAGTTGTTCTCCCTCATGTTACCACACATTTACACTCTCCTGACTGCTGGGGAGGAGAAGCAGGAGCCCCCACTTCCTCTGACCTTCAAAACATTCAGAGCCAACTACAGACGCATTTGTTGCTGAGATATACTTCCTACAGAAGTCTGAAAGCTTCAATAGTCTGTCTGAGTCTCAGGGGTACATCCTGTAAGAGCTGCTTTAAAACACAGTATGGAAAACAAACGGCTTATTCTTATTATAATACCTGGGCAGAAGATGCAGGATGTGGAGAAAGCTCTTGGTTCTGGGATCACTCACATCTCCCTGCAGTCCTATCCTGCAGAGAACACAGACCTTCAGGTGATCAGCGTGTTCTCATCACAGCAGAGGGTCAGCGGTCCGGTGATGATTCAGGACGTTTTCACTGACAGTGAGCTGTGTTTCTCTCGTTAGAGATGGACGAGGTTTGCACAGCTGCAGTATTAAGAGCTCGATCAACTTCTCGTCCATCTTGTTATGATGTCCTGCAGCAGAGGTGCAGCAACATTCTGACACCTCCAGGGTTCAGGATCTCTGGGCTGCTGATTGGATGAGCCTGAGGCCCAGCTGCTAGCTGAGCTTTGCTTCATGCATTCAGCAGCATTGTGAGGTCATGGAGAACACCGAGGAACATACAGAGTTTGCTTTTCTCTTTCTGCATTTTGATCTTGTAGTTGAAGCTTCTGAAGATCTCTCTGTATAAAAAGTTGTCTTTCATCATCATCAGATCTTTGAGGAAGGAGAACTCCTCTTCATCCTTTTAAATTCCTTTAAGAACTTTGAAAGTGATGTACACAACTAGCAACCTGAGAACTTCAACAACCCTGCTGCCCCCTACAGTCTGCAGCAGAAACTGCACACACTCCACAGTTCAACAAGAAGCTTTCCTTTAGTTTGAAGAGATGTCTTTGAAGAGGCAGTGGAGACTGGAGGAAGGACTGTCTACAGAAGCTGGAAGCAGTCACCTGGTAAAAGGCTGGCAGGGCGGGCTCATCATCACCATGTCGACAGACAGAGCGGTCAAGTCCTCCAGGGTTAGACCCTACAACAAGACACGGATGTTATCTTCCCACCTGACTGATGAGAGAAACAACACAACCAACACTATCAATCAAAGAACAGAAACCTAGAATCCTCCCTGATAGAGTCATCCCACATCAGGATCAGCCCTTTGGTCTGTGTTCTCTCAAACTCTGCTGATGGAGCCCGGCTCTGACAAACTATCTGCTTTTTGTTCTAGAGTGTCTTTGAACAGCAGTGAACACTTTCTGACACTCGTCAGATTCAAAACAAATTCAAGATCAACCAAAGATAACCAGAGAAAATACTGGGCCTTTTGAAAATGAAGATGATGTAAGTCTGGAGTCCAAACCTCAATGGACTTGTTCCAGAGCGGTGTGTCAGGGAAGTTGTGTTTGTAGATCTGGTTGGCCATGGTGTTGATGTCCACAGCAGCCACCACCTGAGCAGGAACGCCACTCTCTGCAGGAAACAGAAACCCCATCAGCTCAGGTCATTACCCCCCCCCCTTATCCTGTAAACACCAAAACCCATCTGTCCTTCCACTCTCTGACTGGAGCCTTTGCAAAGAGAGCCTTGCTGTCCAGATTGAGCTGACGTCCTGGTTCAGATGATGAAACAAGTCTTCTGGAGGACTTGGCTGCTCATTAGTTCAAACCCGTGTCTGGTTCTGTTCATAAAAGAATTTGAAATCATTTGGTGATTGAAAGCAGAGGAAGTACCTCACACACTTTCATATGTAGAGCTAAACTGGAAATGATGGATGATAATCTAACTGTATTGAGGGATTTATTAACAACTGGACTTTTAGAAAAACAAATGAAACCGTGTTGTCTGCAAACTGACTCATTCTAAACTGCTCATCAAAAACATCAATACATTGAATCTATTGACTAACAGTTAGTGGCTAATGTAAACTGTTTAGTGGAGTTAGGGTACACTTGATGAATACCCTGGAAAATAATTGTATTTTTAAGGTGATTAATGTTTTTAAGAAAGAATATTTAGAATGTTTTATACTGCCGGTAGTTTTTCAGGTAAATCTGTTAGAGAAAGTGGGAAAATGTAAGTTTCAAAGCGGTTGACAAGAAAACTCTGATGACCCAGCATTCTGGAAGCACTTAAACGTCACATTTACGGACGAATCTTGGAGAGGTGAAGGAGTCTCATTTATTCATAAATGTGGTTTTGTGTAATTCTTTTTTAAAGATTTGTGCGTTTAGTTAGTTTCAAGCTGTTGTCTTTTTCATTTCAGCATGTCTCCATCACATGTTGTATTTTTTCAATTTAATAATTTTTGTACTTCTGCGCAATATGTATTGCATGAGTTACATCAAGAATTACGCACACACCTCTCGGGGTGCGTCCATTTGATCTTCCTGAATAGGAGAAGGATATTCCTGGATTTAGGGAACTTTTGTCCCGATCAACCGTGACTTCACAGCTGCAGGTACAGGAAGCTCCAGTCTGAGCAGGAAGTTCTCTGTACATGTCGATGCTTCCTCTCAGAACCAGCTCTGTCATCTGAGGCGAAGAAATAAAGTTCTGCTGGAGTATTTGACGTCACAGAAGGCAAGAGGGCTCCACCGCGCGTGCGCGCATGGCCCGCGTGCTGTTGCTTCTTTCCTTTACTTTCGTGTGAAAGAGGTGATGATGTAAGAGAGCGCGAGCCTCTTCAGAGGTCCGGTCCCGGAACCCGTCCGGACTCACCCTTCAGCGCGTAATGCATCCCTCCTATCCCGCTGTACAGCTCCAGCACCCGGACGGTCTCCATGCTCCCTCTGCGAGTCATGTGTGTGTGGCAGAAGGTCGCCCCCTATCGGACTGGAGGAGTCGTATGTTTACTCACTGAACAGGATTGTAGCCTACTCGATTACTTTTTAAAAATGAAGTGTTTCTATTTTTATTGAAGTATCACACTGTATTTTAAATGTGATTTAACTTCATTACTAGCTACTATAAAAAGGCAAAGGTGGAAATCTCATAAACCAAAGAGCAAAAGTTTCCCTAAAAGTTATTTCTGTTGAATTTCTTTCAGATTTGAATGACTCTAATGGAATAATGGGTCAGCTCGTGTGCTTTTCTAACCACTGATGCTCTAGAATGTTTGCACACTGGTGGAAGGCAGCCATGCTGAGGGTTTAGTTCAGCTGAAAAACACCTTTTCTGTGGTAGCTGGAACTTGAACCAGCAACCCTTTTGATTGTCCTAGGACTACTTTACCTTAGAGCCACAGTCACACCTGAAACAGAACAAGTCCACATAAATACTTGAGGAGCTATACAGTCAGCCTTTATTTACCAGATTTTTTGTATGTAAAATATTTTTGAAATACTTCCCTAAATATTTTACATTTTATTTTAAAATACAATTATAAATTTGGACTAAGTATGAATCTAAATGAATGACTTTTACTGATATTAGAGTAATGTTGATAAGATGAGTCCTGTTATAGTGTTTGCACCATTGTCTGATCATAAATTGATACACTGGATAACATTATTAAATTCTTACTGATAGTTAATTTAATGATTATATTTCACATTTGTGCAGTGAAGTGTTTTTACTGCAGGAATTAAATTAAAAAGCCAGACATTTGGTTTGAGATGTATTCCTGCTCCTTTTGTCTTCTTCGTTCTCAGATCAGAGTCAAAGTTAATCTCAGATGGGGCATGAAGCTGCATTCCCTCATTACGATCATGAAAACACAGAAGGATGCAGCGGGGTAAGAATGAAAGGATGATTCCTCTGTAGGCTTTTATGTCTGTCTTTTCCTGGTAGGAGGTTATCATGTGGTTTTTGATGTCTTGCCCTGTAGAAGGCGCTGTTTACTCATTCATTCAGCTAAGCAGAGGATTAAGTAGATTTGGGCAAAGCGCACCATTCTGTTTTATGTGCAGTGGGTTGTATGCAGGTTTAGGTCTTGCTGTGGGTCATCTTTGAACTTGTAACCATGTAAACGTACACGGCCGAGTTAGAACATTTCTGAGCTGCTTTTCAGTTTAAAATGATTTGGATTCTAGCAGGACTGGAGCTTCATTGTTTGTATTCATCGACACAGACACACAGAGAACTTATTATCTTTTTTTATGCCCATATGTGCAAACATGTGAGATCCATTTCTATATATAAAACATAGTCAGAAAAATGTTTGATTAAGAGTTCAGTCAAATGAAAGCTCAGTGTTGATGTTTCTGTTCTTTGAGATGACCTCCTCTGTGAAGTGATGCTGTGTAGAGGAAGTCAAATGAACTGAGTAACGAAAAGGTCCCAAAGGGAACAAGATGGTTATAAACAGGGTAATTTTATTCTGATACACTTTATTACCAAAGTATTGACTCAACAACCTTGACTCATATATGAACTGAAGTGTCATCACATAGAGTTAATTATGATGCTAGTTCACATCTAGCAGTTGTTCCAGCTTCAACTCTTCTGGAAGACTGTCCACAGGTAGAAGAGTGTTTCTAGGAATTCTGCATCATTCTTCTAAAGCTCATTGGTCAGGTCACACACTGATGATGGTGGAGAAGGTCTGGTGCTCTAATTCATCTCAAAGGTGTTCTATGGGGTTCAGGTCAGGACTCTGTCCAGTCCAGACTCTGTCCTCCATGTCTTTATGGACCTTGCTTTGTGTTCTGGTGAGAGTCATGTTGGAAGAGGAAGGACCGCTCCAAACTGTTCCTACAAGGTTGGAGCATGGAATTGTCCTGAATGTTTTGGATCCTGAAGATTCAAAGTGTGACCTGAATGGCCTATGTTGTGTTTTTTTGGTAAAGGGGCATGAATAATAAGACCTGGTCTTCAACATGCTCCCTTTGCACATGTGTTGCGCTGTTTTGTTTTATTATGTATGGTTGACCATTGTTTATTATTGATATGGTGGCACATGAGAAAAGTTCCTTTCACTGGAACTAAGGGGCCTGAAAATCAAGCCCACACCATCATTCCTCCTCCACCAATGCAGTCTGAAATGTCCTGTTCTCCTGCAACCTCCAAACCCAGACTGATCCATCTGATTTCCAGATGATTCCTCCTCCAGAGACGGCGTCTCCACTGCTCTAGAGTCCAGTGACGACGTGCTTTACATCACTGCATCCACACCCTGTAATTTACTTGGTGATGTGTGTCTTGATGCAGCTGCTGCCATGGAAACCCATCCATGAAGATCTCTGTGTACTTGGACTGATCTGAAGGTCACATGAAGGTTGGAGCTCTGTAACAGTTGACTGCAGAAAGTCTGTGACCTCTTTGACCTTCATCATCCTCTGACCTCTCTCCATCACGTGGTCGACCACTTGGTGTCTGAGTTGCTGTTGTTCCTAAACTCTTCCATGTTGTTCTGATAGAGCTGACAGTTGACTGTAGAATATTTAGAACTTTTCTGGATTTGTTGTACATGTATCATCCTATGACAGTTCCACGCTGGAATTCACTGAGATCCTGAGAGAAGAACATTCTTTCTCTGATGTTTGTAAAAACAGTCTGCATGCCAGAGTGTTGGATTTCATACACCTGTGGCCAGAACAAGTGATTGGATATCTGATTCTGATCATTTGGATGGGTGAACTAATACTTGTGATAATATAGGTTATGTTCAAATTCCCAGCCTAATCCTTAACTACTAAAAAAGTATATATTGTGGTGCTATCTGGAATGTCAAAGCAATTGGACACCATGCTCTTTACTTTCTTTCCCTTTTTTTTCATTGTATGAAATGACATCACCGATTTCATAAGGTGAAAATCTAATCAATACGAACATTTTATGACATCTATTTGTGACTCCACTGTGTTCTGATGATTAAAGTGTGAATGTTTGATTAGTTTGTTTATTTTTTTGCAAAAAGTGTTTGACTGCAATCACTGCATTGCGGTTTATATTTGCTGATGTAGTGAGCATCAAAACACACTAGTAGTTTGCAAAGACTTCTGGGAATTTTCAAGGGCATCCCATTTTAGAATTATAGATTCAGCATTCGGACATAGCTTATTATAGCATATGTAGAGAAAGATAAATTATATAAAGTAAATATTATTTCAACTCTTCACTTTGGATAATGAGGTCTGCTCCTTAAGCACCTGGAGATTGATGAACTGATGTGGATCTCAGGATTTTTTGGGTTGTTTTTCACTTTTGAGTTCAAGTTTTGTTTCTTTCTGGTTTTAGTTTTATTGATAAATCCAATTCCTGTTCATAATCATTACCTGCTTTTATGAAAGTCAGATACTGTAGAATGTTTGGTAAAGCCTTTAGCAACAGGTTCACAGTTTGGCGTTCTGTTGTCATTAGAGATGTAACCATTAATTTCAGTGATGATTCGATTCATGTCAAAATGATTTTGGTTGATGATATGGTGTGTAGCGCTGTTCTACCTTCCTTGAAGGCCCAAAGTACTTCACATTCATGTCCCATCCACCCACCCACTCACACATTCACACACCGACGGCAACTCAAACACTGGCACCAATCTATAACCACCAGAGCACGGTGGGCTTCAGTGTCTTATTGCCAAAGAACCCATGGGCGGCCAAGGCAGGCATTGAACCTGTAATCCACAGATCAGAGGTCAGCCACCCTGCCTATGCACCACTGCCACCCTGGCCTTAGGTAATCGTATGATTCACAGTCGATATTGGATCATCTTAAGCAATCCTTTTGGATCAGATTTACTGACCTAAAATGGATCCAGAACATCTTCATGTCAAACTTCCATCAGTGTGACTCAGAGATGGATACCTGGTACTGAACAGTGCAGGAGCAGTTTTCCAGATTCTGTCAAGATAATACATTAAATATGTGTACAAACAAACAAGAATGAATGTCAAATCCTGTCATGGTGCACCTGTCTTCCTGCTCCACCTCCTGATTGGAACCAGCTGTCGGCACTCATCACCTCTTCTCAGTCTACATAACAGCAGCCTTCCCCAGCATTCTTTGCCAGTTCGTTGCCTTTCCTGGTGCAGTACCCTGGCCTCTAGTTTAATAGTTAAAAGTATTTTGAGCTTTGCCTCCACTCACCTCGTTCCCCTCTGTCTCCAGATCTTCTTCCTTCCATCCACGTGCCGACTCTGATCTCCTCTCTTCGCTCACCACTCCAGCCCGTAGCTTCAAGTCCTGGCTTCTTCTCCACTCCTCTCCGGACAATAAACCTTTCTAACTACCATCCGTCTACAGTCTTCCTTCCGGGTTGCAGCGTCTGGGTCTGCCGAACTTAGTCATGACAAAATCCATTCACATTTTAGTTTGATAAAGTTCAGTCCACTGTTGCTTTTCTATATCAGAATAATCATTATTAGAACATTCTACCTCACTGTCTGGTCACATGACTTTGATCAATTCAAAGACTGGATGATGGTTGATCAGTTTCATGTGTTTTGTCTGCTGGGATGGGATGTGGTAGTTTTAACATTACAGTAAAAAAATAACTTACCATGTCTCAGTCCAAATGTTGTTTTCCAGTCAGATTGATCTGGTTGGATAATGTGAAATTACATTGCTTCATTGATCAGTCGTTATACCCCTTGCCTCTATATGTCGTATTAGAAATGCTCTATTTTATTGGGAGATGATGATGGTTCTATGATGTCTCTGAGATATAAGGTGCAGTGACTGGGTCACCTATAACCAAATCCATTCAGACTGTTGTGCCTCCTCCGCCAAAGAGAATCCTGACTGGTGTTTGTTGCTGTTATGCTCCTAATTGGTCCAGCTGTTTCTATTCAGTTGTTTGTGTTGTAGGTACTTATGGATCCTCATCGTGTCCCTGGAATGTTTTGGTTGGTCTCCTGTGTGTTTTGCTTCAAGTTTTTGCTATGAAAGTGTTTGGTGGAAACTGACCTTCCTGGTTTTGAGTCCAATCCTGACAAGCATCATTTCAGCGTCAGGAAACCGACACTCATCAGAGAACACGTTAGGTTGGCCAGGTCACATGGTCGTGTCCACTGCAGACACTCATGGTGGTTTCTTGGAGTCAGTGCAACAGTGATCTGTTTTCAAGCTAAAGCGGTGGAGATGGTTGTGAATGGTTTGTCTGTAAACCCTCGTACCCTCACATCTGGGAAACGTCCTGCAGCTGTGTGGTGTTTGCAGGACCATGTCTGAGGTCAAAGGTCGCTAGGTTCTGGTCCTGGTTGTGGTCCGTCACTGACGGGGGTCCACTCCTGTGAAATGTGTGTGCATTCACTCCTGTGAACGCACACACATTTTTAAATGAACACATTTCTAAAGAATTTCCAGATGCAGGACGGTTAAAGAATGGTCTGTTGGGTTAATCAAAATACCCAGAAGTTAGATTAATTATTTGACACAAAAATGAAACAACTCTTCCGCCAATTACTATCAGTAATCCTGTCTGCAGTCAGAACAGCAGATCAGATGTTTCCCATAATTCCTCTGGATGATATTAAACGAGTCGTGGATTTTTTCTCTCTGACAACCCGATTAAAGTTAGACAAAGATTACAAGTACCTCACTGAATTCTGCTTGTTTGATTATGAAGGTAATTATGATTTTACTTCTTTAATCTGTGCTAACACTAGCATTAGCCTATTGTGTCTATGAGTCGTGGAGCTGCAGAAGATCTTTTCCCTCCAGTTCAAAGTTTCTTAAATTTCCGTTCTCACATAATCCTTGTAAACAGAACAAAAGTCAGACAATTCCAGCGTGTCTGACATTAAAGTCAAACTTCTTCCTGTTGTAATGTTTTCTCCTGCGGTCAGTGAGCTGCTGTTAGCTCAGCCGTGGTTCTAGCTCTTTGTTTTGATCAGAACTGTGTCTGATCTGCAGGAAAATAGAGGTAAAACATGATCACATTCATTGAAACTGTTAAAAAAATCAAAGTGACTATTTCCACGTAATGTTATAAAACATGTTCACCCAGAGATTCTTTTTTACTCGGCCGCTCTTATTTTGAAAGCTGAAAATCTGGCTCGATTTCTGCTCTGAGCATTTTCACTGAACCAAACCATTCCTGTTTTTACAATTATCCCACAAAATATCCTGTAGAACAACAACATACATTTATCCTAGGCAGAGATTAAAATGCAGCGATGTTTGTCTTTACTGACTGAATTAAATGTGGAAAACATTAATTTTCACCGTCTTTTGTGCTGATCACACTTAAAATACATGCAAATAACATCAACCAAAATAGAACCTGTTAGACTATTATCTTTTCAAATGAAAGGTTGATATTTTCTAGAATACATCAAATATTAAAGGATATCAAACATTTGTATTTTGATTTGAGAACAATCAGAGAGGAAATGAACAGTTCAGCGGGACATTTATTAAATCATTTATTGTACATTTTCTTTTGAAATTGGTAAGATCACCTTTTTATTACTTAGATAAAATTGTGGGACCCGCCTCACCACAGCTGGGTGGCGATGCAGGCCCCCATCCAGAGCGGCTGTGGCTGAACAACAGCCGACCCAGAGGGGGAGAACCCAAATGAGGAAGCACCAGAATTAAAAATGAGGAAGTAAACGTACTGATAAAAGGAATCAATAAATGGATAAACAGTAAAACATAGAATTAAAAATGAGGAAGTAAAAGTACAGATAAAAGGAATCAATAAATGAAAAAACAATAAAACATTAAAAATTAACTAAAAGCCAAGGTAAAAAGATGAGTTTTGAGTTTTTTCTTAAAAGCATCTATGTTCTCTGCGGCTCTCAGGTCCTCTGGCAGACCGTTCCACAAACGGGGGCCATAATACTTAAAAGATGCCTCTCCATATGTTTTTGTTTGAACAGTTGGAATTACTAAAAGACTAGTGCCAGAAGATCTTAGAGTCTGCGAGGGTTCGATTTGACTAAAAGATCTGACAGATAAGAAGGTGCTTGGCCGTTAAGACATTTAAAAACCATTAAAAGTATCTTAAAATCAATCCTGAAACTTATGGGGAGCCAATGCAGGGATTTTAAAATTGGAGTGATATGAGCCCGTCGTCTGGTCTATGTGAGAATTCTTGCAGCTGAATTCTGGAGAAGCTGAAGGTTTCTAATTCTCGTTTTTGGAAGACCAGCAAGCAGAGTGTTACAATAGTCAATTCTACTCATAATAAAAGCAGGCATCAGCATCTCCATATTAGCAAGAGAGAGAATCGGGCGGATTCTGGCCAAGTTTCTAAGATGATAAAAACCTGTTTTAACTTGTTGTTTAATGTGAGGAATAAAAGTTAGCTCAGAGTCAAAAATAACGCCCAGGTTTCTGACTGTTTCTGAACAGCTTAATGAAAGTCCTTGTAGTTTCAAAAACTGTCTCTCTCTCTTGGCCTCAGGACCGATTATTAAAATTTCAGTTTTTTCCTGGTTTAGCTGCAGAAAATTATTCGCCATCCATAATTTCACATCTAAAATACAATTAAAAAGTGCTTCTACTGGCCTTGTGTCATCAGGAGACATGGATATGTACAACTGGGTGTCATCAGCATAGCTGTGAAAGCTGATGTTGTGCTTCCTGATGACATTCCCCAAAGGGAGCATGTAGATATTAAAAAGCAAGGGGCCAAGGATGGAACCTTGAGGCACACCACATTCAATACTGTGGACCCCAGAGAAGCATGTGTCCATATTCACCATAAAGTTTCTCTCAATGAGATAGGATGTGAACCACTCGAGGACAGTCCCTGAAAGTCCTATGTTTTTTAGTCTGTTTATCAGGATCAAGTGGTCAACAGTGTCAAAGGCAGCACTTAGATCTAAAAGAACTAACACTGAGATCTGACCTGAATCCAATGCATATCTAATATCATTAACGATCTTTACCAGGGCCGTCTCGGTGCTGTGGTTCACTCTAAAACCAGACTGGTTTATCTCAAAGATGTTGTTATTTAAGAGAAACTCATTAACTTGAATAAAAACAAGCTTTTCTAAAATCTTGCTTAAAAATGGCAAGTTGGACACTGGTCTGTAGTTATTTAAAACTGTTGGATCTAAATTTGTCTTCTTCAGTAATGGTTTCACCACTGCACTTTTAAAGGCAGTGGGAAAAACGCCTGTCTGAAGAGAGCAATTTATAATATTTAAAATCTCGCTCTCAAAAGATCCATAGAATGATTTAAAAAGTGATGTGGGGACGGGATCTAAAAAACAGGTTGTTGGATTAACTTGGGGAGAAAACTCGACCAAGTGTTGCAGCTTCAACCAGATCAAAACTGTCCAGTGCTTCCTCAGGTAAGATCAAGTCATCATCTTCAATAAAAGGACTTCTCTGGTCGTTTAAAACGTTCGATCTTACAGAATCAATTTTACTCCTGAAGTGGTCTGCAAAGTCCTCACACAATAAAGCAGAAGCTGGCATTGTGTTTCTGTTCGCATCAGAGTTGATCAAAGATTCAATTGTGTTAAAGAGGACTCTGGGATTATTTTTATTTTCAGAGATGATGTTTGCAAAATATGAATTTCTAGTCTGTTTTACTGTTCGGTTGTATAGTTTTAGTTGATTTTGATATAGTTGATAGTTAATTTCGAGCTTATGTTTTCTCCAAAGTCTTTCAGCGGCCCTGCACTGTCTCTTCAGTTTTTTAATTTCCTCAGTTCTCCAAGGGGGTGTGGATTTGATTCTGATCTTTTTAGATTTTAGCGGAGCAACTGAGTTGAGACTCGATTTCAGTTTATTATTAAAACTTTGTACAAGTAAGTCACAGGGGGCTGGTAAAATTATTGGAGGGTGGAAGCGAACAGCTGAAATAAATTTTTCGACCACTTCAGGAGTTAAGTAGCGTTTCCTCACCGTTCTCACAGAGGTCTCTTGTTTTCTAAAACCAGCGATGTTAAAAAGCACACTGTAATGATCAGATGCAGCCAGATCCACAACAGAGGACACACTAGTGGGTAAACCATGACTGATGACAAAGTCAGGAGTGTGCCCCCTGTTGTGAGTCGGCTGCATGACATGTTTAAAATCCAGAGAAGTGAGCAAGTCCATAAACTGAGTGGCGCAATAGTCTGTCTCACTGTCCACATGCAGGTTAAAATCACCTGTTATCAAAATCATATTAAAGGAAGTGTGGACAGATGCTAAGAACTCAGAGAACTCCTCAATAAAGCAAGTGTTTGATTTTGGTGGTCTATATACTGTAATGCATAAAACTGGAGGGCTGTTAAAAACAAAGGCATGGTGTTCAAAGCTGGGGTACTGATCCAATGAGATTTGCTTTACTGCAAATGAGTTGGACATTATAGATGCAGTACCACCACCCCTTTTGCCCTCTCTGCATGAAAAAACAAACCTAAAATCTGGTGGAGAGGCCTCTGTAAGAACAGCGGGGGCTTCCGTGCTCAGCCATGTTTCAGTTAAAAAGACACAATCAATGTTATAGTCTAAGATAAAATCATTGATCAAAAAAGTTTTGTTAGAAATAGACCTAACATTGTAGAGTGCCATATTAAAAGTGGAAGGTTGATTGTCTGTTTTTGACACTGCTTCCTCAGACTTTGTTGCTTCCTTTAGTGAGCGAAGGCTGTCAATATTTGGTTTCCTCCTCGCTGGTCTCCTCATCGAAAGCCTGTCTGTGACAATGGTTGTAATGGCATAGGCTGGAGGGGCAACAAGGTTTGGAGGGGAAGCAGTTTGGGTGGTTGAAGCAGTTTGTTGAGAAATGTGGGAGGAAGATGCCAAAACCAGTCAGTTATTTCTGCACAGAGATGTTTGTATGGAAGAAGTTATGGTTTGGACCAGGCCCGGATTTAGGCATGGGCAAGGGGGGGCAATGCCCCCCCAAATGCCAGAACTGCCCCCCCAAACGTGATCGCAAAACTATCTAAATTTAAAAATGTGTTTAAAGAAAAACAGAGCGCTCTCTGCTCTCTCTGGCTCTCATTCAAACAAGCAGCTAATGCTGATTGGTAGATGGAAGAGAGGGCGTGGCCTCTCGTGAAACTCCATAAAATTCTCTGCATAGCTCTCAGGCTCAGAGCGAGGCGCCGTCCAGCAGAGCTTAGCGGCCGTTCAGTGTCTTCGTCGTGCGTTTACAACTGAAGTTATTCGATCACTCATCATTTTAAAAATTCTCATCCTCTATCCTATCTGTCGCTCTCTTTGTTCCAGCTTGCTGTAAACCAAGAAACGAGTTTACTATGCGCAAGTTTCTTGTTGCTAAAGCTAGCGCTAGCATTAGCAGCGAAGCTACTAGTCCCGAGGCATTAGCGGCAGCAGCAGAGACCGACTCGTCGGTTGGTACTGCCCAGCCCAGTGCATCTAGTTTTTCTAGTGTCTCAAGCACAGCCCCAGCTTCCCCAGTTGCTCCAAGGCCTGCAGTGCCCGCTGCAGATGATGTAAAATCAGGCTTGACCATGTTAGCACCGTCACAGCCCACAGCTCTGGTTTTCCCCAGGCGTAACTTCGGAAAAAACACACGCTCATTCTGCCCAGGTTGGTATCGTGGAAGACCATGGCTGGAATATTCAGCAAAGCTTGATGCATGCTTTTGTTTCCCGTGTCGTAAATTTGGGGGAAACAATGACAGGGATTTGGTTTTCACAAAACATGGATTTAATAACTGGAAAACCGCACTGGAGAAAGACAAGGGATTCACAAAGCATGCCTCAAGTCAATGCCACATAAAAAATGCAAAATCCTGGTCTGAAATGTCCCAGAGAGAAGCCACAGGGGAAAGCATTAGTAACCTAATAGGGCCCTCACAAATCGAAAAAAATAAATATTATATAAAAACAATTGGAGAAGTCGTTCAGTTCCTTGCAGTGAATGAACTTCCACTTCGTGGCAGTGTGGAAAGCTCAAATGAGGATTTCTCTGCAGGACTGTTCTTAAAACTGGTGGACTACACATTAACAAAGGACCCAAGTTTAACGAAATAAGCAAAACCATCCACAAAATGCAAAATACACCTCTCACAACATCCAAAATGAAATAATTGAAACACTGGCCAAAATGGTATTAAATAAAATCAAAGATAATTATAACAAAGCAGATTCTGCTGGTTTTTGCATCAAAAGTGATGGAACCAGAGACAGATGCAATGTGGAGAATCTGTCAGTCATTATCAGATTTGTCTGTAAAGGTCTTCCAGAAGAGCACCTGATTGGTCTGCTGGACCTCAGTCAGTTAAATGCAGAATTTATTACCACCACCAAATTCTTCAGCATCTTTCTGACTGTGGTTATAATGCAGCTGAAATGATCAGTCAATGCTATGATGGAGCTTCTGTCATGAGTGGGGTCAGGGGTGGGGTTCAGGCCCTATTGCAAAAGAGGGTAGGGAAAGATATTCCTTATATCCACTGCTATAACCACCAGCTGCATTTGGCAGTGGTGCATGCAATGCAAGCAGAGCCATGTGCAAAAACCTTTTTTGATCTGTCAGGATCCCTGCACTCATTCTTTCATCGTCATTATGTGTCACAGAACTATGATGTTCCCTCCCTAAAACGGCTGTTGGAGATCAGGTGGACAAGCCACCATGATGTGACCAAGTGCCTTATGGAGAATCAGGATGCTATTATGAGGATCCTGTCAGAAGTCACAAAGGACAGAGCTGCTGCTGTTGACATCTGCACAGAGGCATCGGGGTTACTGATGATGTTACGGAGGCATAATTTCTTTGAAATAGGAAAGTTCCTTCTGAAAGTCTTGGGGTCATTGAAGGCAGCAAATGCCATGCTGCAGGCTCATTCAGTTGACCTGTGCTGTGCTTCAGAAGTAGTCAGTGCATCCCTGCAGGCTCTGAGGCAGATGAGGGTTGAGGAGAGTGAGACATTAGCCAGAATGCCTCCAGCAGCTGCTAAAAGAAAGAGAACAATGAGCTCAGCGCTCACAGGTAGTGCTGTTCTGTCCACTCTGTGCCGTGCAGAAGACTCCTTGACTCCTTGCCCGTCTCTGAAGAGAGCTCTTCTCAACATTTTGGACAGAGCCATTGTAGAGATGGAGACAAGGTTCTCCAAAAGCAATCTGGAGCTGATGAAAGCAGTTAGTAGTCTTCAACCTCAATCTCCCTCTTTTCTGGATGTTTCCATGTTAAGCCCTCTGCAGAAAATGGCAGGAAGTGACAGTGACAAACTCTTCAATGAGATTCTGGTTGCAAAAATAATGTTGGAAAAAGAGTTCAAAAAGACTGATGCTGGTGGCAATGTAGAGTTTGTAGACCTCTCCACCATCTGCAAATATCTACATGGGTATAAGAATGCCTTTCCTCAGCTCCATCTCATGTATGTGACCTCCATCGTGATTGGTGTGTCATCTGCATCATGTGAAAGCTCTTTCTCTACTTTGTCTCGAGTTCTTACCCCCTTCCGCTGCACCATGCTACATGAGAGAAAACAACATTTAGTTATCTTGGCTCATGAGAAGGCAATAACAAAAAGCCTGGATATGGACTCATTTGTTCAGACTTTTGCACAAAAAAGCAGACGGCTAATGCTGTAATGACTGATACAAGACATGCTCTGTGTTCAGCGCTTAATAAACAACAGTGACAAAAAATACATGTCGTAAATAAAAGACAAAAAAAACAACTAAACCAAAGATAAACTTGAACGTAAATAAATAAAAGTGAAACAAACTACATCATAAATAAAAAAGATGCTTAAGGAAGGCCAATAGAGATGCATAAACAGTCAGGCTTCAAAATTATGAAAGTAACAAAAAATACACAAAAGGAATTAAAAAATAAAAACAAATTACACTGACTCACTTAAAAATGAATAAATTAATTTCTAAAAATGTAGTCTCCACAGGGCATAAGCTAGTGTGACATCTGCACCACCCCTAGCCAGGGTAAACGCAGAGGGTATCCTGGTGCCAGGAATGCCATCCTACATAAAAATATTCATTCATTCATTCATTTTCCTGACTGGTTTGTCCCTTTCGGGGTCGCGGGGTGCCAGAGCCTAATCCGGCTACAGAAGGGCGAAGGCGGGGTTCACCCTGGACAGGTCTCCAGTTTGTCGCAGGGCCTCAATCAACACCACCTTCACTCACACATCCACACCAAGGGGCAATTTAGAGTCACCAATTAACCTATGAGGCATGTTTTTGGATGGTGGGAGGAAGCCGGAGTCCCTGGTGAAAACCCACACATGCAGGGGGAGAACATACTGAAGACAAATTACATGGATCACAAAAGACAATAGTTATAGCTCAGTTATCTTTCATTTTTAATGCATTTTATGCTCTCAGGAGGATTTGACATCCTAACCTCTAGGTATACCCAAACTTGCCCCCCCTGATATTCTGTTTGCACCCCCAACTGGGGCTGGCTAGATCCGGCCCTGGTTTGGACTGGTGTGAACGTAATGGGGGCAGGTGATGTCTGGACACAGTGTCTGACGTTTGCTGTTAAGACGTTACTGCCCAGTGAACTGGGGTGGATCCCATCAGTTTTGTAAAAAGATTGTCTGTTCCAGAACAGGTTGAAATTTTCAATGAACAAAAATCCATTTTGTCTGGAAGCAGACTGAAGCCAGGTGTTAAGGCTCAACAGCCTGCTGAAACGGCCCTGGCCGCGGGAGAGGGAGGGGAGGGGCGCCGAAATAAAAACAGTCAATGGGCATGATTTTAAAAAATTAAAAAGTTCAATAAAAGCCTTCTTAGTCGTTTCAGACTCTCGATAAGAAGTGTCATTAAAACCGACGTGTAAAATCAGTCTCATCACAGTGGAAGGAAAGGAGTGCAGCAGTTCTGGAAGTTTCTCCAGAATATCCAGCACCGTGGCTCTGGGGAAACAGTGAGTCACTGCGTTAAAAAAAGCGGACATTCTTTATAATTGAATCTCCGATTATTGCCGTCATCGGGGAAAACAGCGGAGGAGGAGACGCGGGAGCAGGTGAAGCGCTGACAGGTGTACTCGCGGCAGAGCGTACCTGCGCGACGGCGGCCGCCTCACCTTGTTGCCGGTGGCTCATTTGCGATGGTGAGGCGCGGGCTCCGCCGGAGTGAAAGCGGACGGCCTCCTTCAGGATCCGACGTCGGGTGGAAGATGTTGATGCCGCGGGACGGGAGGACGCGGGAAGCTCCAGCTGGCGATGCTCGTCAGATCCGGATGAGGTGATCCTCAGGCCCCGAGACGAGCTGCTGCCTGCCGCGTTCTTTCCATGTATGACCGGGATCTCTTTGGCGTCTCTCTGGAGAGCGGGGAACTCGATGACGGAGCCCGGGTCAGGTTGAGTCCGCGCCACTGTGGCCGGAGCAGAAGGAGCCGGAGAATCCGTAGCCAGGCTTGCAAAGCGGTTAGAGAGACTCAGCATTGGAGGCTTTTGAGTCTCGTCTAAACTCCTTCTGGGCCTTCGGACCACCACTTCTTCATCTGGCGAGTTGTGTTTGGGAGTGGAAAATGATGAAGGCCGTGGGCAGGTGGAAGGATCCCATGGAGCTGTGTCCTGGAGTGCGGTGTTGAGTGAAGTAAGCCTCTTTGACTGCGCGAAGGAGACATCCTGTTGGGTTGAAGAGCGAGACTGGAGAATCAATGTAGCAGACACGGATAAAGGGACTTAAGTTTGGTTTATTGTAGAAAGGTGAGCTGAGCTTGAGGCTGGAGCTGAGCTTGAGGCTGGCTTGGAGCTGAGCAGACAGGCTGGCTTGGAGCTGAGCAGACAGGCTGGCTTGGAGCTGGAGCTGAGCAGGCAGACAATCAGGCAGAGAGTGGAAGCAGAAGCTGGGTCTTTATACTGGAGGCTTAAGCAGGTGATTGGAGGCAGCTGTGTAATTGGTGAGGCCACCAAAGCACTCCACTCACAGCCTAACAGCGAGGGATCCCAACACATCCATAAACTTGGAGAGAAGTGAGTCCTTCAATTCCAGCTCAGCTCTTAAACGACGGATGTCTTCTTCGTTCAGCGATTATTCCAGCAGTTTTACCCAGAAGTTCTGGGTCCAGATTAGTTGGTTTTTGTCGTGAAATTTCTTCCCGACTCACCGCTGCTGTGCAACTCTCCGCCATTTTGGTATGTGGAGGATTCGTCTGAGGAAAAAACTAGGGGGTGGATGGAGTGGATGGAGTCTAAAGGCAGTTGTTCTCTGACTATTGAACCTTTTTGGTATTAAACTCAGGGAAACACTGAAGGTCACATAGACTTCCTTATTACTTGAAGCCTCAGATGTTTGATGGTACAGCCTGATGTCTGAGATGGACCGATGCATCAGTCGCGTCCTTTCAAGTGTTTGTTGGACTTCCAATAAAAAGTTTGTCTTTTTTATGTTTTTTTTTCATAATTTGATTAATATTTGTTGTTAGCACAATCATTAGATCAATTTTCACTGGTTCTACATTTGTATGTGAAGTAACCAAAAACATGATCTGAAATTACATTGAGAAGTTCAGAATCTTAACATCACCAGTCATGTTTTGATAAACTGAATGAACTTTAGCATCTGCATTCAGCAGTCACAGCAATCGTCTCAGAAGGAGAAAGACAGACCACATCCAAACTCTTCCTTTACATTTTTATTGGTTCACAGATGTCTTCGAAGCACAAATGAAATGTGAGCAGCCCCTTCCCTTCAGCTGACCTCCAAACACACAGCAGCGGCTTGCGCTTGTTCAAATATCAAGTATTAATCATTTGGACTCCTTATACCTCAACAACAAAGCGTACAAACATTCAATGGAAAGTTGCTCTGTTGGTAAGGTCCAGTGAATGAAACCTTCTTTAAATGGATGAACTGGGCAGGAGGAGAAGTAAAGACCATGGTAAAAATACAAACATTTATTAAATGTGTTAATGTAATTATGAAACGTGTCCTTCAGTACAGAATGACATCACTTGAATCACACGCAGGTTAAGGTCTTGCCGTGTCTTAGAAAGAGGCTTTTCTGAATTGAACATGGCTTCATTTAAGAACTTAGAAGAGCAGAAATACTCGTCTCTTCTCACGTTGGTATGAATGAATGCTGAGTTACATTCATGTGTAAACCTGTGCTGTTCACATTCTCTGTTTAACTCATTTAAACTCCTCAACAATCCACTTCAGGTACTGGTTCTCGTACCATTACCGGCACAACTCATGTAACCATCACTCTTCATGTTGTCTTTGTCTTTTGCTTGCAGAAATAAGATAAAGTAAAAACAAAACAGCTGAACATACTCATCATGTAAATCCTGCTAAACACACTGATACTCTAATAAATCATGACGTTTCACTTCTGTTTTTCTTAAAATACATTGAGATTGTCTTTGGATCATGTAGCTGTTTTAAATGTCATGTAAATGTCATGTAAAGAATGGAATGTTCACCAGGATGTCCTGGTTCTGGCTGGCCCCTCTCATGATGAGCGTTACTTTATCATCAGGAAGCAGAGCCGTACCATGCTGCCAAAGTGATTGTGACTGGAAAGCTCAAGCTGTGGCTGGTGCACAGTGATGCTCAGCAGTGGTATGTGTATGCACACTTACACACACAGAGTGGAACAGTGTGCCGTGGTTGAGCTTTGTTTCATGTGTTAAAGATGTTGAGTTACATTTGCTGTTTCACTGTTTTTGAATTAGTAAGTATTTACATGCAGATTTGTGTGTGAGTTGAGTTATTGTTACATGCACATGTGTGCTCCATATGAACATGTTAGACATATGTCAGTTCGTGTAAACATTTCGTTTTGTTTTCTGAGCTTATTTCAAAGCTGTCAGAGGACTTCATCCTTTAGTGACAGACGGTGTCAGTCAGCCGCAGACCCGATCACAGAAAACCCTCAAGATCCTAAGAAATCCTGAAGATCTGTTCATACTTTACATCTATGGTTTAGCTATTACACAAAAAACATGGAGTTTAGAAGAGCAAGAAGACAAAGATCATGTAAGAGTGATGACTTCAGTTTCTCTGTTTGGTGCTGCACTGCATCATCCTAAATCTCCCAGAGGGAATTGTGTTAAAAATGATGATGTGTATCGAAAACCTAACAGTTCCAACAGCAGGGAATTTAATATAGCTCTTATACTTTCATCCATTTTATATTTCATAAAAACATGTTTAATATATTTTGTACATAATGTTTATTTCAAATCAGCGAGTTTTCCCTGAAGCACAAAGCAGGACACAATGTGAAAATACAGCTGAAATACATTAGGCAATATAGAAAGATTTCTCTTCATCAATAAGCACAGCAACACCAAAAATATGTTTACAAATAGCTTTTACAGTTTTCAGTAATAGAAACCTTCTCTGAGGACCAACATACATTACATTTGTCAGATGCAGTACATTCAGGCATGTCGACAAAACAGGAAAAAACATCAGAAAACTGTCTCTTCTTTGTGCTTTTTTACAGTTATATTCCTCTAAATCTGCAGTTTTATGCAAGTTAAAAACAAAATCCAGAACCTCTCAGAAATGCTGCACTGGAGTCTAGAGTTTGCCTCGAGAAGATCTGCAGATGCTGCTCTTCTACGGTTTCAGCTGAAAAATCCTCCATTGTGACGTCATCTCATGAACAAAGAATGATTCCATGCTGATGAGCTGAAGCTGAAGCAGGCAGACTATTGCAACAACCCAACACTTTCCTACACATCATTTTACACTTTTACACAACACAATCCTCCCTCCCCTCTTTATCACTGAAATCTACCGAACATTGATCTCAAACTTGACTATTTAAAAAAAAAGAAATGACCCTACTAACTTTATTGCCTTTCTGTCTACAATGTGCTGCAACCGAGACTGCAGCCCACCTCCAGCGGGAGAATTCTGATTTCTCGACAGAGTGAACACATTAGGTTCTTCTTCAGGAACGAGGTGAAGTGATGTGTGGATGCTTCTTCAGTGCAATTAAACAGACTCAGATCCATTCTCAAAAGGCTAAACTATTGATGAGGCTCACTGACATGATAGTCTGTGGAAAACATGCAGCATGCAGAAATATTTTAGAGTTCCTGCAATGAATCTGGCAGGGAGCTATCACCAAGAAGAGCTCTGCACTCAGCCCAAACAATCTACCAAACTCAGCCACAAAAAGCAGTCCACGCTGCCTGACTCACCGGACAAATTCCCTAAATCAAACTCTTGGCTGGTGAATGGCATATAGTTGTCAAAAGGGAGTTTCAAAATTTCCTTCCAGAATTTCTTCCATATTTTGCATAATCAATGGCCCAATCGGAATTCTTCCCTTCTCCCTCCAGACACAGTTATGAAAAAAGTGTGTCTCATATTTCAGACGTCAATTCTGTTCGCTAACGTCACCAATGATCGCTGGTCTGCTAACATTTGCGCTGAGCTTCCAGCACTCAAATAAACAAAAGAGGTTTTATCATTTGAAAAAGGTCAAAGGTGTTTCAGAGCGCACCTACGTGACGCGACGCGGTTTACCATCACGATGGAGGACTTTATATCCCTTACTTTGGAGGGTGGGATTTGAAAAAATGCCCCTTCAAATGGAGGGGTAGAGTGAAGGGAAGAATTCAGATTGGACAAATGTTTTGCTACCAAGCACCACACCTTTGTTTTGAACTCATGCGAGTCATCAGTAACCTGCTAAGATGTATGCACAAACACACAGAACTGCTCCTTCCTGCTGGTTCATGATTGAGTTACTCAATGCACATTTGTCTAAGTGCCATTGTTGCGTGTAAATGCTGTGTCATGCTGCACAGAAACGTGCACTCAGTGTAAGAATCTTGGTAACGCTGCTCTGTCAAGTCCTCTGTGATGGGAATAAATCCACCAAAGACACAAGTGCATCTTCTAAAGGGCATTTAAAGCTACGGAACAGATTTCAAGCTGCAAACAAAGCAGCTTCCTTCAAAGCTGAATCAATACCATTGACTGTATAAGATAACTGGACTTAGTCAGTGTGATGTCATGGCTTACATGCAGCTCCAACCAAATGAAGACAATTCAGTTGCTTTTTCTCTGTGACGTACAATTGGAGCCAGCCGAGGTTAGTAAGCAATGATTGGTCCAGGTTGGTCTGCATCATTGTTTCTATGGCAACTACTCACCAATCAGGAGTGAGCCTGTTGGGAGTCCACACCCCTTTTACTGAGTTTGGGAGATTCTGTCAGGTGAGGCCAATGTGGATCACATGCTTTTACTGAGGCATCTGATTGGTCAGTTTATAGGTTGAATAACTTGCACTACAGAAAAAAATATTTAAAAAAAAATCTAGATATTCAGGAGCATGTTAAGAAAGTATCAGATCAAGAATGGCTATTCTGACCAACAGAATGACTACGTCACACCTGTTTATTTCTCTTTAGAAGTCTTCGGGGTTTTGGCTTCCTGGAGCCAGCAGCTACTTCCTGTTTGGAACATGAGGGGGAGGGGTCCAATTCTCTTTTACAGTCAATGAAAAATAGCAGCCTAATGGGCACTTAGGCCAGAGCATGGAGCTCTTTTACAAAGTGAAATCGATATTGCTTCAGGCTGGTGCACCAGTGCGCCTGGGTGGTGTACCACCCACCGATTGTCATTGACGGACGGGGCCTGTTAGTTTACCTTTATTTTCTCTTGGTCTTTGGGCCAAATTGTAATTTGGAGACCAAGCTTGTCATCCAGTCTTGTCTTTATGCAGAAGCATCTGTAACTTCAAGGTACGCCAAGAACCTCATGACAAGTAGTGGAATCTAAACTACCCAGAGAAGACGTGATCATCAAGAACGTGCAGGTTTTAATGGCTTTAGCAGAAGTGGTTGGAAAGCAATAAAAATATACATTTTGAGTACGGTGGAACACAACTCCCCCCTGATTAATTCTGCTTCAGTTCCTTTCCCACCTCATATCATGGGCTATTTTCTGGTTGATTGATCATCAATCAATCAGTCATATTTCTCATACTGAAAAGCACTGTGTGTCAGGAAAGCCGCCAGTGGCACAGTCCCCTCCCAGATAACGTCTTTGATTCTGGGAGGTGCAGGGCTGTGTAAAGACCAACAAGAAGTATAAAGGCTCCAGAAATTTTCATGGGCCACAGGTTTGATTTTTCCTGTGAAAATGTACAAACATTGTGCAGTGCCGCCATTAAACTGAGACCAAATGCAGGCCTGTGTTGATCCTTACTTTCCAAAAGATGTGCAAAGGAGCAGGCTTCTCTACTTTTGATTTTTAAACATATTTGACAAGCATTGCAGTCATAATTGATTCTGTATTGTATTGAAAAAAAACATTTAATCTCATTTTGGGATTTATATGTCTTTGAGACTTCTTCTTTCCACATTACATTAGCGTTTAGGACATTGTTGTACCTTTGGGTTAAACAATTCCAACTTTTTTATCTTGTCCTCTGTGGAAAAAATATCCACCTTTAGTAAGGGTCACTTATTTACCTCAGACATACCAGTCCATTTGAAAGTATTTCGTATCGCTATCTTTGAAAAAGCGCATGAATTGGACCAGGTGGCTTCTAACTGTGTTTTCATTGAAAGATTTTCTGAAAATGTCAAGTTTGTGTAAATATATAATTAAAAAAAGAAAAGTGTTTCTAATCCCTAACCCCCTATCCTATCCCGTTTGGGGGTCATGTAAGATTATTGCTAGTCTTACATATTGTCAGTTGTATAAAATTTTAATTCCAAGTAAAAATGGACTCTACCTTACACATGTGGCACAAACATTCTTATGGTTTTTCCAAGGCATCACAGAAGCATAATGTTGGTTTTGCGGTAACATGAGGCGACTAACTGTAGCAGCACATCTAAAGATAACAAAATCACCACCGAAAAGGTTTCCCTTCTCCTGCGAGGTGGTTCACTTCTTCCACTTCAGTTGTTTTTTATAAACTCGCCGGCCTCCCAGCGCAGAGCCATGGCACTCTTGCGTCTCCCTCCTGCGTAGTCCTCAGGAAACTGAAAGACAGTTACGTTGTACTTTTACATCAAGTTTTCCACCATGTTGTATTTTTACAAGGAAGGTCAGTTCAGTATCAACCTTTAACAATTTGACTGTTCTTAGTTAGTGAAGTTAGCTAACTGTGGCTCATTTACACTGAGATGATTGTTGCTATGTTGATTAGCAGCATACATTATAATGCTACGTGCTGCATTGTCCTAATTCACATAAATAAATCAAATGTTGGGTGAGAGGCATCAGACAGTCGTAGGCTTTCTCTGATTTGCAGCAGAGATTTCCTCATTTGAGTCAAAGGTGAATTTTTCTCTGCTGATCAGAAGGAAGCTTTCCTCTTCTTTTATTGGATAACAGATCCTGATGGTCATTCGTGCTTGTTGTGGTCTGAATAACATTTAAGACTTCCCAATGTTCTTCAGGTTGAGGTTTTAAGAACTCCAAAAAGACAAAGGTGTGTGTTATCTACACAACTATGATTTAACACTTGAGAAAGATGCTGAGTGTAGTGCATGATGCTGCAAAAGCAGCATTTCCCTGCAGAAGGAAGCATGGCTCTGGGGGGCAGCAGTGATGGCAGGAGGCACAGGAAGAGCCTGGGGTGTCAAATCAGTCACAGCAGGCAGAGGTGAAAATTAGAGCCGTTACTAACTGCTTAAATTATACTTTAAAGTCTGAAAATGTGCTGATGTGCTCTTTTAATTTTTCATAACTTTTTATAATTCCCTGTTTGATCACAGAGCATCATCCTGTCATGACAGCATCAGCCGGTTGGTTCTTCATCTTCTCCACACAAGCAGAAGCTGGTTCTCCTCTGAATTGTTTCTGAGATGCCTTCAGTCACAAGAGGAAACATTAAACCACTCTGGAACAGCCTTTTTGTACAGAACCACATGGCGGAGCAGACAGCTCAGAGTTGAATGACGGCTGTGTAAGGTTGGCTGTAGAAGCCTGGAGGGATGGAGGGATTGGAAGGTGGGGCTGTGAGGGCACTGAATATTAGAATGAAACCTGTGAGGTGAAAAGTAGTCAGCTGGTGAATGATATCACTAAGAATCAACCAATATTTATTGATGATCTAGCCCAATATATTATTAAAGATTGCTCCAATTGCAAACGGAACATACTGCATGTCTGAAAAGAGCTTTAACTTTCATTTTAGAGCCACCAACACCCCTCTGTGGTTTTTGATAATCTTGACATAATCGTTCAAATGAGTTCTTAATCAGAGGTTCTTTGACTTTTATATTGTTAAATTTATGTGTAAAAGAGTTATCAAGGCTTATATTGTTCTTGATTTTGTCAGAAGATGTTTAGAGTAAGAGCCTGAGTAAAACCGTACTCTGTGATCACAGGAGAGGACAGAGCGATCCATCCTGTAGGCCGTTTTCATTGGAGATGAAGGAGAGGACTTGCACTTCACTGGTACATCCACTTTTAAGAGAAAGATGACAACTATTAGTTATTTGAATAAAGTTTGACTGGATTTGGAGGTGTTCGGGTGTTCACTGAAATCTGTGAACTTACCTGACTTGTCAAAAGCCAACGTGTCCATGCGATGAGTCAACACATTTTCTGTGCTGAACCCGTCTTTGCCGTACAGATTTGCTCTCTCTTTCCTCAACTCTTCCTCCCTTTGCTTCACCATCTTAATTTCTTCATCCACCAATGATATGGTGCTTCTTGACCGCAGCTTGAAGAATGGATTGTTCAGGAACATTTTCTCCTCTGGCTGCTCACAGGACTTGTTGAGGGAGAACTCTGAGGCACTGCGGATAATCACGTTTGACGTCTCGAGGATGATGAGGTTCGAGCTGTGGTCTTCAGACTTCCACCCGCCAGGCCAAGAGGACATGTTGTCTTTAGCGAGAGTTGAGCTTGAGGTGGTGTCATTTGTTGGGTCCAGAATGATGACATTGTTTGCAGACATTTCGTGTTTCAGTGGTTCCTCAGTGGGTGACGACGTGATAATGAACGAGGGGGTCAGCGGCGTGCTGATGGACCTGGGTAAGCCTCGTGATGGAGCGCAGTCAGTTGACTTGCCCATCCTAGTGAACCCCCTCTCTCTTTTGAAGTGTTCCTCCCTCTCCACTGAAATGCGTATCTCCCTCTCAACTGGGGTTTCTAAGTCATCACAGGGCGATCTGTAGCTGGAATCATCTAGTCCTGAATCCTCTGAGCAGGGGCTGAACTGTGTCTGTGGGTAAAAACCGACCAGATTCAGGTTCTCCAGGTCGTGTGCTTTATTGTGAGCTCTTTCAATGTTGCGAACAGGTGTGTGCATGAAGCTGTAACTGCTACGCAAGACTGGCTGCTTGGTTGCAGGCAAGATAATCTTGTTTTTCATCTGTTCTTCCATTTCACGCCACTGTTTACGAGCCATCTGAAAATCGACATGCTCCGTGCTAACGTTCTCACTCTTTGTCTCCTGGATCACACAGAAGTCTTTTGGCAGCTTCTTGGTGGTGCCTGCACTGGTGTGCTTGCTGTGGTTGTGATTGGAGTCTTTGCCATTTTCATTCTCATCTTCAGATATTTTGGACAAGCTCTGGAAACTGAGAGGATTGTATTTCACCTCTAGTGGGGCTGTGGGAAAGGAACCTAAATCTTTTGGCTGTTCCAGGACTTCTGTCACCTGGGGGACCTCAAAACTAACTTCTTCAAAGTTATGGAGGTCTTCTTCTTCGATGTTAGCCTCTTCAGCTTTCTGAACAAATAATTCTTGGGCACTCAGTTGAAGACTGTCCAAATATGAGTCATCATCCTCTTTATTGATGGAGGAGGAGAAAATTGTTCTCCATTTGTCATCTGCCTCACTATCTGACAGGTTCTCTTCTATCTCAACTCTGAGGCACTCATCCATTTCATCAAGGTCATGGCAGGACTCATCTGACATCACCTCTTCTCTGATGCAGTGCTCTAATGCTGACTCTTCCTGAAAAGGTGGTTTGTAGAGTATTTCATGCTCCTCTGGCTCCTCATTTGAATAATCCTCGAGATTTTGGTAACCATCATCATCCTCAGGACACAGGCCATCGATGTCTGTGCCGGCATAAGGAATACTGTATAAATCTAACTCAGGGTCGTGTTCTGTCTCAAAGTACAGCTGTGGATCCAGATCAGGTTCTGGTTCACTGTAATCTCCCATTTCAAAATCTTCCACGGGCTGTAAACTTTCCTGGAGTTTTGGGTCGTGCTCAGGCTCCGTGACCTCCTCTGGTTCAGGAACGTGCTCAGGATCATGCTCTGCTGTGTCCTCTTTTTCATAGTGGGCCTCCTTCTGAGAGTCGATGTCGGCACTGGATGGAGTGTCAGACACGGACGTTGGAACTGATTCATTTCTGTTGAGCTCCTCAAGGTCTGGTTCTAAAGCCAAGTCCTCTACTTCACACTGAAAAGGCATCTGACTGCAAACAGTGCTCCCAGAGCGGTCAGCCTCATCAGTCTCACATGTGCTGGTGAGCATGTCAGAAAAGGAAGAGCTCACGGTTTCCATCAGAGTGACTGATGAGTCTGGCTCCACTAACAGAAATGGTTTATCTTCAGAAAAATCCTCCTCCTGCTCAGGTGAATCAGTGACCTTTGCCTCACACTCCATCACAGGATTTGATTGTTCTGGTGTTTCCATGGAGACAGAGATGAAATTGTCGCCCTTCAGTTCTTTTCCATCTGTCTCTTTCTCTGCCAAGGTAGCTTTCTGATGAAAAAGCAGAATAAAAGCATTTTAGAGGGAGAAAAAAGCTTTGCATTGATTCAACACTGAAACTAATGATAGACTCAACATTTTTGTTTGTGTCTTTTTACTTAAAAAAATAACATGTAGATTTTTATTAAGGGATTCATTATTACTAATTTCATGTCCTTATATTAGGTAATTTCATCAACTTTTATCTGTAACAATTTACAGTTTTACATTTTTTTACTGTTAATGTATCTCAGAAATAAAACATACCATGCCAAAACATGTAGATGGTAACATTTAGCAGTTCATTTAACATGGTACACATGGCAGGACGTACAAATGTAAATGCATATTTTTCCATCCATCCATCCATCCATCCATCCATCCATCCATCCATCCATCCATCCATCCATCCATCCATCCATCCATCCATCCATCATCCATCCATCCATCCATCCATCCATCCATCCATCCATCCATCCATCCACGGGGCAGACTGCAGCCCCATGCAACCCAGTCTGTAAAGACTTTCCTCTCCCCGGTGAGAGATGCAGTTTTCTCACATATTTTGTAGTAAATAAAATTGGTGTAAAGAAAAAAAGAAAAGATTGTAAATTTGTAAATGCAAGTGTTAAATGTGTTTGTTAAAAGCACTCTAATTATTTATGCCAAGTTTAAATGTAGACATAATGTTCAACAGGAAAACTAAATACAGAAATAAATTCAAATGTACAGAATTGTAAAATTCTATGTTCAAAATAAACAAAAAGATTGTAAATCTAAATGCTCTGAAAGAGTATTAATACTTAAGGCATTATATTAGTAAAATGCTTAAACATAAATAATAAATCTACATGTGTAATTATAAGCTAAATGTGTTCATCTTCTATTCCTTTCTTGGTCCTGTGCGGGGTAATAGGGGTTGCGGGGGCCAGACCCCAGCCATGTCCAAATACTACACCTAAATGCTAAATGCACATGCGATAGTTTACTTTTATTTACAGATGTTATGTTGATGTTTAAACTTTCATTAGATATTTAGATTTACATTAACAATTTAATGTTTTTTCAAATGTAACACTAATGTTTATTTTTATGTTTTGAGATATACATATACAATACATGTTCTTTCATAAATGTATTTAACATATAAAGTTACTTTTACCACTTTTACAGTGGTGTTTAAATTATGATTATGACGTCTATTATCTAAAACTCACAACCTAAATGTCATAAAAATACATTTTTCATGTTGATCTGAAGCCTCTGTTTCCAAAATCTCCTCTGAGGGGGCGTGGCTTTTTGAGCTCCGCCCCTGATCCCCCCCTGTCTAACTATGATAGCTCTGTATCTCTCTAGCATAAATCTTCCCCGCTGCTCCATAAAAACCTCCATCAATCTGGGTAATGTCCACCCGTATGGTTCTGATCCAGATGTCAGCTCAGATCTTCATGGACAGAACTTCCTCCAAAATCCTGATTCTTTCTCCTTCCAGTTCACCAAAGACTCTTTGATGTTTCTTGACGTTGCTGTGATCAATCCATTCAATCCATTGGTTTCTCAGAGCAGAAAATAATGAAAGCTAACATCCAAATGCTCTTTCATTGATTTACAACCCTTTCCAACTGCGGTCAAATGAGCCGCCGTTCACATTTCCGTGGTCACATCAAGAAACTCCGTGGAGTCTGGTGGAGATTTTCCAGTGTTCTCATCCTTGCTACCGTAAGTATTGGATGAAACTTACAGCAAAAATCCAGTGATGGCTGATTGGACCACAGAAATGTGAACGACTCCTCATTTATTTTATTTATTTATTTATTTATTTGTTGTTTGCACATATACAGCATTTGTATGTGACTCAAAGAAACTTTTTCAAATAAAATAAGTGCAGGAAGAGGCAAAAAACCCCAAAGGGTTTGTATGAAAGCCTCCACCCAACAAAACAATAATCAGTTCCAACAATAGCTGTGCATACAATCACATGAGACACATATTAACAATAATACATTAAAACAGAACGAACAAAGAGAAAAAAAAAAGATAAATAAAAATTAAATTCAGTGAAGCATCAGATAATTTTTTAAGCTTTTTTTAAATGATAATTCTGATATTTCTTTGTTTGCAAGGTGTGAAAACTGACTCCACAATTTACAGCCTCTAAATCGTAGACAAAACTGACCTCTAGATGTGACACATTTTGGAATATGGAAATGACTGCGCTGACGAGTGTCATAGTGATGAAGTTCTGCATTAGCTTTAAAGTAGAAAGTAAAATGCTCTGGAATTTTGACTCTATTAAACATAATCTTGTATATAAAAATGCATATTTGGTAGATGTTAATTTGATAAATGTTAAGAATATTAAGTTTGAGGAATAAGTGGGCAGAAGGGGTTGACATTTTAGAATGAGTTGCAATGCGATTTGACTGCAGTCAATGTGAAGATAGCATCTTCTCTTCTCCAGAAGCTGAACTAGACACGCTAGCCGGACCAGATGAGGGTTTAGTGCATGTGCAGCAGAAAGGAGATGATTGATGAAAAACAGAGTCTGTCCAAGACTGTTGGATTGATTTAAAAGGAGAAATACTGGGAAATATAAAAACTAAATAAATTTCTGATTACATTTGTTCTCTTATAGAAGAAAAATGACACACAGACATGATAAAAACTCTAAAAACAGGATTTTCATCAGAGGGAGATTTTAGTTACTAAATTTTGCTTTAAATTTTAGATTTTCATCTAACATTCAGATTAACAATGATGCTTATGTTTAGAAAAAATATTTATGATACATTTCTACATTTTTTCACATTGTATAATTACTTAGCAGACACTAAAGAATGTGTTGCAAGTTTTTTGGTTTACTTGAAAAAGTTATTTTTCTTTCAATGTTGAAAAATTACAGATTTTTTTAAATTAAGGTTTCAGTAATTGGAACATAAATAAAGCTACCATCAGTAGATTTACTGTTCTGACTGTTCAACATTCATGTACAAAGTTACTTGTATAGTTTTATCATTACTGAATGTACTCTTATCTAAATATTCCAAATGATCGTTTTACTATTGTGTCATAATGACATTATAAATGAACCAGCTGAGCATCTTAATGATGAAGAAAACACTTTCTCTTGTCATTTATATTTGAATACTTGTACTTGCTCATACTTGATCATGTAAAATGTACACATTTTAAACAGTTTAAAAAAGAAAAAAGTTAAATATTTATGTATTAGGTAGCTCCTATTATGTATGGGATGATTACACAAAGGTTGAAGATGTCAAGCCAGTTCTGCTTCATGTTGAAAGTTCCACATGTTCATCAACCATCAACACCCACATGGTGTTATACTCCTGTGTGTCGTCGTTTCAGGTGGGATGATGTGAGTGGGTGCTCTAACTTTTTGTGCCTTACATAGACAAAAAAGAGGAGCAAGACTCACACTAATCTGGCAGAAGAGTCCGGTTGTATTGCCTGGTGATGGTCACCACACTGTTATAGGCTCCACAGAGAAAAATGCTGGATCTGTTCAGCAGCACTTCACAGTTTTATTGTGAAAATAATAGTGCTTGTGTGACTTTGGCAAGTCTTTGTGAAAGGTGCTGAGCATAACTGAAGAGACCAAACATAGCAGTTACATAATCTCTGCAGAGAAACACTCTCAGATAGGAGTCTGCCAGCGGGAGCGAGGTTTCTGCTGTTGCTGTGGTGACTAGATGTTTACTGCAGAGATTTTTGAGCATTAAAAGAGAAAGCACATCAAAGGCACTTGAATGAGAAGACATTTCATTTGCTCTTACGTAAGGCAAAGGACTGTGGTGTGTCTGACTCCCACACACCACAAGATAAGCTGCATGCAAGATTATGACAAAGTCCCACCTCTCTCACACTCTGCATTCACTCTGTACCCAACAGCACTCTCCCACATTCTCATTTAAAAGCAGGATAACAGAAAAGTATCATTCTGTTTCGTCTCTGTCCTGAAAGCTGTGGAGTACAATCAGGAAATTCTCACAATTATAATGATGATATTTGCTATTAGCAATGGTTACTATCCTTTTGAGAGCATAGAAAGCAGAGACAAAACTTTCAATACTTTCAAGCAATCAGTAACCTTCATCTGTAACTAGACTCAAAGCCTTTTTCTTGGTCTGGTCCTTTTAGGTATGAACATCCTCCATAGAGCTATGGTAGAAAAGCTCTGCCCTCCCACGGAGGGTGGGATAATGTATATATACAAACATCTGCCACTGTATTATGGACTCAACCCATCCAACTGCTCATTACGGTAAACTCTGATCAGCCAATCACATGGCAGCACCTTTAGGCATGTAAACATGATCAAGACAATGTGCTGAACAAATCAAGCATCAGAATGGGTAAGAATGGGGATTGAAGTGACTTAAATATCCAGAGAGCAGCAGTTCTGTGGATGGAAACATCTTGATGATGTCAGAGGAGAAAGACCAGACTGGCTCCAGCTGATAGAAAGACAACAGGAACTCCAATAACCACTGGTTCCAACCGAGGTCTGCAGAAGAACATCTCTGATTGGACAACACGTCTAACCTTGATGCAGATGGACCACAGCAGCAGAAGAACACACCAGTATCACTGCTGTCAGATCAGAACAGGAAACTGAGGCTACAATTCACACAGAATCACCAAAACTGGACAACAGAAGATGGAAAACCTTGTTGGTCTGATGAGTCTCTGTTTCTGCTGAAACATTCTGATGGTTTATGGTCAGAATTTAACATCAACATGAAATCATGGATCCATCCTGACTTCTATCAACGGTTCAGACTGGTGGTGGTGGTGTCATGGTGTGGAGGATATTTTCTTGACACACTTTGGACCCCTCAGTACCACCTGATCATGGCTCCAACCCCACAGTCTACCAGAGTATTGCTGCTGACCATGTCCATCCCTTATGACCACAGTGTTCCATCTTCTGATGCTACTTCCAGCAGGATAAGACTCCATGTCATAAACTGGAATCATCTCAGACTGGTTTCTAGAACAATGAGTTCTCTGGACTCTAATGACCTCCACAGTCTCCAGAACCCAACAGAACCTTTGGGATGTGGTGGAACAGGAGATCATCATCATGGATGTTCAGATGATAAATCTGCAGCAGCTGTGATGCTGTCATGTTGATCTGGACCAAACTCTTTGAAGAATGTTTCCAGAACCTTGAAGAATCTCTGACACCAAAGATGAAGGCGGTTCTGAAGGTAAAAGGGGGTCCACCCCGGTACTAGCAAGGTGGACCTTATAAAGTGGCTGGTGAATGTATATTAATAGTGTATTTACATATGATAACATTGCAATTTCCTCCATGTGGGATCAGTCGTTGTATTCTATGAGGGCAAGAAGAGATTGTATGTTTGGTGGTTTTTCACCCAAGCCCTGCTCTTTTCTGGACTGAGATGTCTGAGGTCTTTCCAGGATCTGCTGTAGCCACTCCTCCAGTTTGGAGGTTACAGCCCCGAGTCCCGAGTGCTCCAATGACCACGGGCACCACTGTAACTTTCACCTTCCAATCTTTCTCCAGTTCCTCTCTGAGTTCCTGGTATTTCTCCAGTTCCTCATGTTCCTTCTTCTTGATGTTACCATCTCTTGGTTCTACCACATCCACCACAACAGCTTTCCTCTGTTCTGTATCCACCACTACAATGTCTGGTTGGTTCTCCATTACCATCCTGTCTGTCTGGATCTGGAAGTCCCACAGGATCTTTGCTCTCTCATTCTCCACCACTTTCTGAGGTGTTTCTCATTTAGACTTTAGGGTTTCCAGTCCATATTCTGTACACATGTTTCTGCATATTATTCCAGCCTCTTGGTTGTGTTGTTCCATGTATGCTTTCCCAGCCAGCAGAGATGTGCTGGATTGTTTTCAGGGGACTCTCTCCACAGCCCACACTATAATAACTGTCTTGTCATCTGGTTTTTGTGGACATGTACATTGGTTCAATTTAACATTAGAAGAGTGGATCAGAGATTTTTGATGGAGGCTCCCACAGGTAGAGATACATGTAAAGTACACATGGAGTTTTTTCTGTTTATGTGATTAACTCTTCTCCCTGTTTTGTTTATGAAGCTTCAGGCGTAGTTTTTCTGCTTCTATGAAGGGTTTTTCACACAATTTTGATGCAGTCCTAGTTCTAATCACATTTAGCAGTTTGCTGATGAAGCGATGTGGGGGAGGTGGATACAGTGACAGCTGAGCACTGCAGTAAGTGCCAGGCTTGCTGATGGTTACCATGGCGCTCAGTCTGTTTCTGCCACCACACAGGCTCCCTTTGGGGGTTTGTAGGTATCCTACGTATATGTTCAGAATTCTGATCATAAAATAGAAGTCTAACAACCTACCTTTTCCTGAAAACCAGTGTTGAGAATAGGGATGTAATGATTCAGTCAAGCCACGATTCGATTTGATTCACAGTATTAAAGTCACGATTTTGATGTTTTTCTATTTTTGTTTTTCACATTTAAAGGGCAAATATGTTTTCTTTTTGCCCCTTACATCAAACTGTCTGTTTCCCTAATAGAAAGGATTCAATACAAATAAACAATCATACATAATATTGAAATGATCACACATCCTTTCATTTTTGGTTCATGTTGTGCTTCATGTGACAGACAAAAGTTAGGATGTTTTTTAATATAAATATTTTCTGAAAGGCACCTAAAAATGTTAACAATGAAATAAATTCACATTCTTATGTTTTAATTATTTTTATTGTGATACATGCACTTTAGGAAAATATTCATCATTTAACCTAAACAGAACTGAGTAACACAAAATGAACCTTTGGTCCTCTCTGTGAAATCCTGGAGGGTCTAATAGAATTAGAATCTCCTCCTGCAGATATCTGTGTGAGCGTGCTCCTCCAGTGTGGATCCACCTGCTGAGCACATGTTCATGAACCCGGCAGGTGTGTAAGCACCTTGAGCCGGGCTGAACATCCAGTTCAGTTTGTGCCCGATTTGTTTATAGAGCTCGCGGCCCGACTAAAACACTTGCACAGCAATGCGGGCTCCGTGCGTGGAGTCCAGGAATTCTGGTGCGTGAGTTTTTGCATCAACTTCATTAAAAGTATCCGCCTGATTACACGGCCGGTGTGTCAGCACACTCACACACAGACGCGCCTGCATGGAAAGCTGTCCAATCGGTTTTTCAACTTTCTGCTTCCATGAATGTTTTGATTAGTTTGAATCGATTTTTCACAGATTCTTGAAGAATCGTTACATCTCTAGTTGAGAAGCACAATCCTCTCTCTTTTCTCGTGCTGATGAAGTGGACCCAGCAGTTGGAAATAACAGTAATTCACATGGGTTTTATAATTAGAAAATTGACATAAAAATATGTTGTTCAAACGTACATGTTATGTTTGATTGTCTCAAACTGTTATCAGTGGAGACGATGTGGAATTCAACATTCTAAAAACTATTATGATTCAGAACTGTTCCAGTCTGAACATCACATCCAAATACTTCATGTTTGGGGTTTTTTGTGCTTTTAAAAGTGGGAAATAAGGTTAAGTCATTGCATTCTTCCTCTAAATGAACATTGGAGCATTCCCAAAGAGAACAATTTCTTGTCTTTTTTCTCCTCGATGTCTTAAGCCCTTCTGGCTCATGGGATTTTTATTCAAACCAAAGTGTATTCATTTTTGTTAATTTGTGTCTTTAATGTTTTCAACTGATGATTCAGTCCAAGGTCACCTGAAAAGGGAGTGGGGGCCCTAATTAAAGATGCACTTCATGCAAGCAGTAAATAAACGAGTCATTGGTTTGAGTTTGTAGTGAACAACTACAACTTGACTGTCTATTTTTTGGGGGATTTTGGTTTGGTGTTGGCTATACCGGGGCAGATTTGCAGATTTCTCTCCAGGCATCTTATGAACCAGCTCAATCTCTTTTTGGATCACAGGTTTGCTGTAGTTTGTAACAACTATTGTTGGGCAATGCCGGGCAGGTCACCGTTCTGTCTCAGGGCCACACATGCTCATGCATACAATCATTTACACCTAGGGGCAATTTAGGATCACCAGTTGACCAGTGAAGCATGTTTTAGAACTGTTGGAGGGAACCGGAGGGCCTGGAGAAAACCCACACATGCAGGAATAGAACATGCAAACTTGACAAGGAAAGAACCCAGCAGGGATTTGAACCAGAACTGTCTTGCTGTGATGCAAGACTGTAAACCAAAGCACCACTGTGCTGCCCCAGACATGAGGTCTGCTTTCTTTAACTTCAGCTTCAACTGGAACTTAAAGAAAAGAAACCATATGGTTTGGGAGACTGAGGATGTGTCATTGCTTGCTTCCTTTGATCATAATATGAAAGAATTGAACATCTGTGGCAGTTTGAAGAGTAAAATCTTATTTTCTTTCAATAGTTCAAGTGGGTCTTAGTCCAGAGCTGGAAGCACAGCTTTAATTCTGTTTTTGTATCAATCTGTAAGTACTGCATATTGGTTCAAACTCCAATCAGAAAAAGGAGATCTCATGGGATTTGGCTTAAAACTCATGTACATCCTTTACTTCCAAAATAAAATTTAAACAGAAGTTTTAGATGAATCAGGAACATAAAGTCTAATTTTATATCATGGATTCTGCTGTGAAGCTCATTCCACACATCCAGCTTTTCAAAGGTTTTATCCAGGAGTAAAAACTATTTAGTCAATGGTACAACAGGAGACACATTAAGAAACCCAAAACGAAACAGAGAGGCCTGTAATTGTAATCGTGGATACATTTAATCCCTTCATGTTACATATTCACAACATTCTATTTAATAAGGATGTTGTAGATGAAACATGTCTTATTCCTTCAGCATGACATTGATCCCAGACACACCCCTGGACAACGGAAGAGTAACTTAGTAAAAAGCATTTCAACGTCCTGGAGTGACCTCATATAAGATCTTTGGAGGAAGTTGAAAGTTTGTGTTGCCTAGTGACAGCTTCAAACCTCCCAGCTGTCGAGGAGATCTGCAGGGAGGAATGGACCTGCAGAAAATGTGTGAGAAACTGAGCCAAGAGTCACAGACAATGCTTGACCAAAAGGTGAACCACGATATAATGAACTGAGATCAACTCCAGTTGTTGACCAAAAACTTTTCCTCTACAATTGTAAATAAATAAATATCTAAATAATAATCTTTTAAAGTCTGACAATAGGATGTTTTGGGTTTTCTCTGGACTTATCAGTTCTTTCTCAAGACAAGACCTTTAACTGTTAAGTGACAACATTAACATGTGAGTTTATCTGAGAGCAAGCACTGCTGATCCAAACCTTTGCTTTTAAATGAATGATAATACAAATAATGATCATGTTAAACGGTGATCTGGATGATCAGCAGCCTGGTACTTTGCAGGAAGCATCAATCCTTCATGCAGATACAGAAAGATAACTGTACACATAAAACATAAAAGCCCACTGGTTTACGCTGAAAGCTTCAATCACTACCAACAGGATGAAGAACAGCAGCATTCTGGAAGACTTCAGGGAGTCCAACACGTTTTAGTCTTCAACCATGTCTCTGGTCAGAAATAATAATTATGTCTGCAAAATGTGAAAAAAGCTGCTGTTTTAATTGACAAAAAGTTTATGTCAAAATTCACTAAATTTGCAATATAAATATTATGAGTCGTTTTTATTAGAATATATATTATTCAAATGTACTAAGAGATGGCAGAAATAAGTGCTCCCTGCAGACTGGAGGTGTGACACAGAAATCTGTTGTTTATGATTACATAATTTAAACGAGAATTTTGTTTTCCTTACTTTTCTACATATGAAATAAAAATGAAAACGCAAAACATGTAATGATAAAATAACCTCATTAAAATCTTCTTCAGCTGCCTCTGCAATGTCTATAGACTTCAGGAATGGAGGGAGAAAGAAAACAAGAACCAGAAGGTAAGTTTTCATCCACCGAGCTTCTAATCTGGATTTAGAAAAATCTAACATTTCTAAAAAACTCCCAGCACCAAGATCCGCAAACACCAACAACTAGAAGAAGACAGCCAGCACAGCATCAATGACAGTCCTCTGCTGTGAGCTCTGCAGCATCAAACCCACACCAAAGCTTCTGATCCCTTCAGCTCAGCGGCTGAAGTCCTTGAAGCAGTGCTGATGGACACGCGGCAGAGGAACGTCTGTGCATGTGTGAGATGAGATGAGTGAATGGACCTACCTGGAGCAGAGTGGCAGGCTAATGCAAAGTCCACTGCTGCGTCTCTGAGAGCATCCCTGCACTGGCAGCTCTGCCTGGCTGCTCCTGCATCTGATTGGACGGCTGCTTGAAGGAGGGAGGTGGGAGTCCACTGGAGGCAGCCAATATTTGAGCTGTCTCTGATGAAAACCTAATCTGGTTCTCATGCTTGCAGTCCCCCAGCAGGGCTGATCTCCACCACCTGCTCGTGTGTCAGAGCTGCGTCAGAGGAGCAGACGTGTTGTTGGAGGAACACGGAGCTTTCAGGCAACATCGGATGAATTCATTCTGAGTTTTTGTAATTCTATATCACAATTTGTTTTAATATAGTACTAGTCAGATGCTAAAACAACCTTTGTGTCCTCCCTTAAGCCTGACTTTACTGCTTCAGGTTTGTGCTCAAACTCAGTATGGAGCAGCATCCCTTCGCTCCAAAATGCTGTGTTTTGGTTCATCATGTTCCTCTCATAGGTGGAACCCAGCATCATTGCTGTGTGGCGGCTGCACCGTGGTTCTGAGAGGTTCTGGATCCTGCAGCAGCTCTATCAGTTAAAGTGGAGGCAGGAGAACCAGTCAGTGTGAAACCCCCAGTTCTGAATGTTCCGGCCTGTTATCTGTGAGTTCTTCTTATTCAAGAACTTCTGACCTGGCTCCGTCCAGATCTCTTTGCCAGTTAACCACATTTGGCTTTTTATCAGGCTGATGAGAGCTCATTTACTGGAGAAAATATGTATCTGGACCTTTTGCCTGACAGACTAACCGTTATCAGCAATTACAGCAGTCACAGTTGATGAGCAGGTTTCTGCACATACCAGGAGGAATGTTGCTCCACTTTTAGACAATGATTTCTAAATCCTTGAGATTTGGAGGCTGTTGCTTGGCAGCTCTGAGCTTTAGCTCTGGATAGGTTTTCTCTAGGACAGCGGTCCTGACTGGCTGGACTCCAGTCTACTGGAGGGGGAAGGTCATGACACGCTCCTTCTCCATCAGTCTGGTAGTCAGGTTGAATCCTCTCAAGCCCTGCTCTGCTGATCAGGGGCAGAACGTAGCCTGTGACTCCACAGCCAGACTGGGAGGGGCCTCTTTTGCCTACCGAGACTTTGCTGCCATTAGTTTGTCGTCTGGCCTCTCAGGAGAGACTGTGTTTCAGTGGATGTGGATCTGACACCCCCTGGTCTAACGACGAGTTCATATCTCAAACTTATTGCATTTTCTGTGATTTCAAAAAACACTTTTGCTTTTCAAATTTGGAAATGTTTCCAGATTTTCTATTTTTAAAAAATGCACCAGATGAAATCCATATTTTTCTTTCAGGTTTTAAAGTAATCTGTTGGCACAGAAGTGCAAATTGCAACTGAGTCCAATTGGATATGATTCAAAATATATTTAAAGCTAAATTATCAAAGCAGCCAGTTTTAGCATTCTCGTGTGTCCCTCCACTCTGTGATGGACTGACAAACTGTCCAGGCTGTAGTCTGCCTTCCATCGACTGACTCCAGCGGCATACAACGCGATTAAGTAGGTTTAAAGGAATTGATCCAAGTTTCTTTCAGTGAAGACCTCTGAAGATGACGGCGAATGCAGACAGAATAAAATATCTAAAAACCTTATTAAACCCTCAAAAGAGAAATGACCTAATGATTAATGATTACTTCCTTCAAACATTGAACTGTTTTCAATCCTTTTCTAATCCTCCTTTAATCTCTCATTTGTTGTTCTAGATGTAATCCTCATCACATTAACAGGAAATAAGCATGAATTTAGTGCATCTAAAGAAAGGCCTGTGCCTCTGCCTAAATCACAGCACTGAGAACTGTTGTTTATCATGTAAATATGATCCTACAAACGTGGGATTCCAAATCAAAACATCCACATTAAAACTCCACATTAAAGGGCCTTTATGATGCAACAACATTTTTGAGATTTTAATTTTTTATCATGTTAATTTGTGGTATTAGTGGTATGTTCAGCCAGTCGTGCGTTTCTTAAGGGTTCCTCAAAAACCATGCTCTTTGAGCACCAGCCCCTCCCAATCCCAGAGGGGTCCTCACATTTATGTGTATCAGTGAGAGGTCATGCTCTAAGACTCTCTGCCTGGTATGGAGCGACTCTCAAATGATGGGAGCTGATTCTTTACTTTTTTCAACTGCTGGTCCAGACCTAATGTGATTTGTGGGAGGCTGATCGATGGGCTGACACAGAGCTGCTGCGGCGTGGAGAGGCAGCCTGCTCGGATCTCCTCAAATTTATCATGTTTTTAATATTTACCTCGAGACAACAACAAAAAAGTTACTCTTATTTTTCCCTTCCGAGGTTAATGCGGAGGTTAATTTAATTCTTTAAATAAAAACGTTTTGGTATTTATTAGATCTATATTTCATTTCTTTACATCAAGAAAATAAAAAATAATTACAATTTTATAGATGAAGAGGAGCAGAAAAAGAAAGACATGTGTTCTATGCACGTCGTTTAATTCTTTAGATGAATAAATGAAAAGCTTAAGTAATAATAACTAAATATTAAACAAAAGAACAGTTTGTAATAGAATAAAGCAGAACAAATTTGGCAATTCTAAGGCCAGATCCAAATTCTCCCCTTCTCCCTCCCTCTTGATTTGAAGTGGCAGTTGAAGTCTAAATCCTGTCCGGGATTATAATTTTACAACTTTCATCCTCCAAACAGAGAGGTCTAAAGTCCACTATCGTGAGAGTAAACCGCTCACAATGAGAAGCTCTTTTCTTCACATCGGTGTTCTCTGAACCACAGATGTTTACATTTAAATGTAAGTAATGACTTTAAGTTGTAGCGTGAGCTTTTTAAAGTTAGAAAACTGCTTTTATTATGGATATTCGAGCGCTGGAATGCTAATGCTAGCGGACTGACGATATTGATGACGTCATTGAACGAAACTCACGTCTGAAATGTTAGACACTATTATTTGCTCACCCTCCGTTTGGAGCAAGCACGGAGGGATAAACGAAGGGGGAGGGCTTAGGGGAAGGGGGAAGGGGAGAATTCGGATGGAGCCTAAGGCTTCCCCTGAATACACTCACATTAAAGCATATTTTAGCATACAAACCATCATTTTTTGCAAAGTTCTGGTAAAACAAAGACCATCAAAAATTCATTTGTAAAGAGTCGAGAGTCAAAAGAAGGAGTCGAACTGAAAGAATCAGTTCTTGAGAAACAATCAAAGTGTGTATCATTAATCTGTCTGAATGTTTGGGAACCGCCGCCGTGTCTGCAGGGAGAGTCTGTACTGCTGGCTCCGCCCCCATGCTAACACACACCCACTTTCTCCACAGAGCTACAATGTGGCAAAACGTTTTCATCTTAGTTTTTATTTTATCTGTCTGAGGGCCGAGGCCAGCCCCACACTGTAAGCCCGGATAAGTAGAGTTTACTAAAAAAATTTATAGAAAGTGGTTGCCCTAAAAAAATTAAGTAATGTCTAGTTTAACGTAAGATAATTAGTAATATTAATTGCTTAGTCACTTGATCCTGCTGTAATTTTAAGTTAAGTGCACAAACTTCCAGGTTGATTAAACTTAAAATAATTAGTAATATTAATTTCATTGACATTTTATTCCACTGTTAATTTTAAGTTAAATGTACTAGTCTTCAAGATGATTCAACGTACCATTACTAGTAAGATCAATTTCTTTATATATTTATTCCACATATAACTTGAAGCTGAATACACTAACCTCCAAGTTGATTTACCTTAAAAATCCCTTTGCCCAAAACTGCTAGATTACATTAAGGGAATAAAATGCTAAACGGGACGTGCGTGTTAAGCAAAGGCTGTACTACGGGATAAACTACTGTTTTAATTGTGTTGATCTCTACATTGCAAGCGCTCAGTAGAAGTATTTCGGACATTGTGTCGACAACATAATAAGAGGGGTGGTCATCAGTCTCTCCCTCATTCTCACTCAGGGTGCAGGAAGAAGTGAAACACAACAGGCCAAAATAACAAATGGAAACAGTGTTAAACGGTCAGACAACAAAACACATACATGAAAACTCAAACTTAAACCCAATTCTAACCAGACAGGCAAAAAGAAATGGTTACCCACAATTCCTTGCGCTGCCAGATCTGACAGCAAGCCCAACAAACTGCAACCATCACTACAATAGATTTTAGTTTCGTTTTGATCACGTGGTCAGACAACCTCTGGAGCATTTAAAAATGCTGGTTAAGGTTAGGATTACGTTTACGGTTCTAAAAGCAAATTGTAGGTTTTGCGGCTGTTCTCTGATGCTCACGTGTCCACCAGGGATGTGTCAAATGTGGAAAAGACATTTAAACACATTCAGGACCGTGCAGGACTTCAGAAATTACGTAGTCCAGCTACAAAAGAAAGAAAGAAAAAAAAGAGATCAAAATAATAAAAACTAGTTTCAAGCTATTTTCTTGTCTTTTCCTGTTTTTTTCTGGTTAGTCATATACTTTAACCTTAATATTTTCAATTTTGTAACCAGTTAAACTGGAGATCTTAACTGTTAAAGTGGATTAGTTGTGAGCCTGTGTGCGTAAAGTGTATTATTTGTTTCACATCTGGGTTCTATGTTTCGCAATAGTATATTCATAAATCTGTTGGTAGTTTTTAAGATTAATATTAACCATAAACAACTACTCGATGCTGACAAAACATAATGTAACCACTCTAAAAAAATGTACCAATCATAGCCACATCAGTGTAGAACCGCCCCTGTGTGTACTGCAACGCAACGGTCCTCAGACAGGTGCTCTATGCTGCGTTCAGGTGCTACCAGAAAAATCGGTCATATTTATATCAGACTGAAATATAAAGCTTAAAAAGGTTTCGGCTTGAACAAACATTTAAAATGAAAGTACAACAGTTAAGCCATGTTCTTTTTTTAAATGCTTTTAGTATGAAAAAATATAAAAAGTCATTTTTGTAGCATCCACTAAATTGAAAAATGACTTTGGAAACTAAATCTTCCAACAGTACATGAATGCAGCGAAGAATTTTGAGACCAAAACTTAAACATTCAATCACAATTCCCTTAAAGTTACTCGTCCATGACATTACTTTCAAATGTAAGTTCATTCTGCTTTGATTGTATAGATTGTGCTTAAATTTGATAGTAATACTATGAAACTTAAATTATTTATGTACATTGGAATTGGTTGTTCGAGTTGAGATGACATCCGGGCTAACAGTGCAGGTGGATGTCATGGGATGGGTGACACCCACAAGGAGCAAAGGCGGAGCCTCAAATATAAAGGTGTTGGACTTCTGGGTAGGAAAAAGAGCAAGTGAAAATAATTTGTGCTTCAGGGTTTATAGATATTGTTTCCTTTAAAATACTTTAATAGCAAAAACAAATTATTGTCAACTAGTGATTATTAACTATACCAGTCAGACAAAAGATAAATGAATGAATGAATGAATGAATGAATGAATGAATGAAGGAATGATGTAAACTGTGTGAACCATTTAATAATGTTGAATAGTGGTTTGCTGAAAAACATTCATTGCCATGTTCTTTCAGACATCTGATGATTGGATTTTTTTATCTATTTTCTGTGCCTTTCTGAAAATGCTTTAGCGACAGAAATGGCACCAGAGTGGACCAAGGACAGTCCGTTTTCATTTCCTCTGGAACAACAGCTCTGTCTCACTCAGCTGCCCGCCTCTTCAGACACCCTTTCAGAGCACAGCTGCCGTCTCTTTCATGCAAAGCTCACCACACGAATGTTTGTGTGCCGAGGTCTGGACTTTGTTGCAGCTCATATCTCGTCTTTAAAATGATCTTTTACTTACATATTCAATTCATGCAACCTTCTTTAAAAACAGTGGCGGTTGTCGTACAAATAACCACCAAGGTTTGTTTCATAAATTCAGAGTCCAAATGCTCCTGAAGCCTTTTGACTGGATCCATCTGTCAACTTTCTAAACCTGTTGAGATCTCATTCGGGTTTCAGAAACAGACCCAGCTGTTGAAGGACAAACAGTTCTCCACTGCGCTGAGACAACCACACACTCACATTCACATCTTTGAGGCAATCCAGAATCACCTGTAATGCATGTGTTGGGACAACATGCACACGGAGAACTCTGATCAGATTCACTGAGCATATTTATTTTGCTCATGTTGGTTTCCTCCTGAGTAAAACTATCTAGATTTCTCCTAAAGCAACAACAAAAGGACAAGAATTCAAACTTTATTGCAGTCAGTGGTTGGTCCCTCTTATGTCCTAACAGTGCAGTACTTGTGTTATTCTGTTTCTCTCAGTTGCCTAATGCTATGTCCAGTATGACAGATTGTCCTGCAGACCCTTTAATGTGGTCATCTGTCGGCGTGCGGTCTTAAGTCTAACACCCCCTGCAGAGCAGAAAGCTGCAGTTGGTTTACACCTGTCCACACTGAAGGCAAACATTGACTCGCTTTACACAAATCTATGGTGAAGAAGAGCCAGACTTTCAAATCCAGGAACATTTGCTCATTTTCGTGTGGTGCAAGCTGGGAGTTTGTTTCTGGTAAGTTCATAACCTTTGCTGTGGACGTGGGCATCTAAGATCACGCGTGTGTTTTTTTAACATGCTATAATAAGTTCCTGAAAGAAGATGCCGTCTGAACCCTGAAGTCATTCCAAATGTCCTCACACAGTTTAAAATACACAACCAGACGTTTCAAGCTAATCTGTTGATATCTAGCAGTTTAACAATAAACTTGATGACAAAGTTGCTTATTAAAACTGAAAACTGCTCAGACAAATTGTGAAGAAACTACAGTCAAACAAGGAGTTCTAAAAATGCCACCAAAGAGGATCAAAGACTTACAGGGAGAAGAAGATATTGATAAGGGTTATCAATATAGATTATTTCAGCAAAGCAGGCCATAATAAATACTTTAAATGCAGCAGTTTGTCCATCGCTGAACATAATTAGGGAAAAATGATCAACAGGGGAGCTGAATGAATGTGGCATAAAACAACATTAACTATAAACTACATACAGTATATTCCATCTGAGAGGATCACACTTAACGTTTTAGGAAAATGACAAGTTGAGTTTTAGATCCAATCACTACATTGAAATGACGCTGGTCAGGGTTGTTAGTGACCACCAGTCTTGGTTTTGTTGGAGCTTGATGTAGCCTTTGACACAGAGGCCACTTGTTTTTTAAGAGACTCCATGACTTAGTTGGAGTCACTATCTATTTCACAGATAGATTTTACTGTAAATACTTACAAAGGGGTGACATGTGGGGTATCTCCAGATTCTGTTCAATGTCCTACAATTTTAAAGTCTTGACATGCTACCACTTGGTGATGTCATCAAGAGATTAGACATGAACTCTCACAGTAATGGAAATGATACAACTGTATGTCACTCTGTTACCCGATGATTTGGAAACCACTGACAAACTTTGGTCGCATCTGAACTCCTCCCAACCCCTCAATACTTCTTACCTGTTTCAGATGCCCCTACCCAGTTGTAGGGGCATCTGAAGCAGTAGTTGTGTCTGAACTTGTTTTTACAAGGAGAAGCTGTAGAGACTTTGGACTGGCAATCCCTCCACTGAGTGATCACCCTATGCCGTGGAGGAGAAGTGCATTTCTTACATGGGTGTACTCTGAAACACAGAAGATTACGGTTAAAAGTAAATCAGTAATTTTTGTTTTAGCACAACCTTTTAATGTCATAAAACTGATAGTGTTGGGTTTTGAGTGCTAGCTCGCCAATGTGACCGGCAACTAGTGGTACTAACGTCAGACTTTGAAGACCCTATTTCTCCGTAAGCATGCGTATGGAAGGCTAAATGTAGTGGTACGGAGACGCTGTATGGTTATGGGAAGAACTCCAATTTGGTCTTTATCACTGGATTTAGGATGTAAGGAGGTCTTTAACTTTGAGTAGCTGAAGCAGGACAACACTGAGGTTTCAATGCTTGATCCTAAGACTAAAACGAGACTCACAAAATAAATCTGCTTACCAAAAGTATTTTCTCATCCATTCAAATGATTAGCATCAGATGTTCTGATCACTTGTCCTGGCCACAGACATGCAGACGGTTTTTACAAACATCAGTGAAAGAATGTTCTTCTCTCAGGATCTCAGTGAATTCCAGCGTGGAACTGTCATAGGATGATACATGTACAACAAATCCAGAAAAGTTCTAAATATTCCAGTCGACTGTCAGCTCTATCAGAACAACATGGAAGAGTTTAGGAACAACAGCAACTCAGACACCAAGTGGTCGACCACGTGATGGAGAGAGGTCAGAGGATGATGAAGGTCAAAGAGGTCACAGACTTTCTGCAGTCAATTGTTACAGAGCTCCAACCTTCATGTGACCTTCAAATCAGTCCAAGTACACAGAGAGCTTCATGGATGGGTTTCCATGGCAGCAGCTGCATCAACACACACATCACCAAGTACAAAGTGTGGATGCAGTGATGTAAAACACACCGTCACTGGACTCTGGAGCAGTGGAGACGTTTTCTCTAGAGGAGGAATCACAGTTGCTTTGAAGAATTCATGCAATAAATGACAAAAAACTTTAAACTTTTTCATGGTTTTACTTTTGGAGATGTACCAGTATATCTCTTACAACAGTTTCTTTATAAGTTACATCGATGCAGAAACTCTTTTATTCTCCCTTTGCAGTGAAAGTTTACTGTCTATTTGAAATTAAACAACGTAGCTGTATTTCATCACACAGAGGAAGTGAAAAGTCCAGCATCATTATCACAGACCTGTGCTGTGAAAGTTGAGAAGTTATACTTTTACTCTGCACTTTATGACACACTGAGATCTCCATTGTTCTCTGGTGTTTCTTGAAAGTGTCGAGTCAGTTATTCTAAAGTGGTGAGTGAAGCAGGAACCGGATCATTTCTGTCCTGACAGTGGTCCTCTCAAGACCCAAACACCACTGACATCCACAAAGAACTGTTTTGCCATATCCCCCTGTAAAATTGTTATTTCAACAAGATTAGGTAAAAAAAAAAAAAAAAAAAGAATCAAATGTCCTTAATTTATTCAGAGGTAAGACAGAAGTCAAGTTATGAAGTCATGTAAGGACTGGACAAGAAGTGGCAGCAAAGATCTTAGGCACAGCGAATAGAGAAATCAGCAAAGCAGCTTGAGTGCTGCTGTTCTGAACGTTTGGTTAAACATGGTCAGTCTGAGCAGAGCTTCATTTTGTTGTGCTCAGGCCTCCTGACTCCTCCCCTTCCTGCCCCCGGCTGTGCGTGCTCCGTTTCCCCGGCCTGTGGATGAAGGTTGGCTTGTGGAGCTCCAGGTCATCCCAGCTGGTGTCAGTGTCAGTAGAAATGAGCGGGCCAATCTTGGCTTTGCCCACTTTGGGTTGGTAAATCTTACTTCTGTATCCTTCTGGATGGTATGAGATGTACTCCTCAGTCTCAGGTTCCTTTTCAACAACATTTTCCTCATTATCTTCATCATCGCTGTGTCCTATGACGACTATCTCAGCTTGAACGTTGTCCTCGTGTTCATCTGCGTTCTTATAACCCATGAAGATCATTGTGATGGACTCAGACTGATGCTCCTCTGACCGTGTGTTGACAGAAACATGTTGACGGTCCCTGAAGGGGCTGGGATGTGGAGGCGAGGATTCTGGCTGTGAGGGGACAGGCGCTCCCTCAGACCGGACTGTGACACACACTGGAGCAGACGCTGTGGCGCTCGCTCTCGTTTGCATGAAGGCGGCTCCTTCTGGAATTGTGTCATCACAGTTTGTATTGGAAATCCAATTCCCATTAAAGGTTGAATGTCTGGTCATGTCTGACAGTGGCAGCTTGCTCTCATGACCAGATATCTGAACTCCTGCAGCAGGATGTTGTGGGATTTTTGAAGGGGCTCTCTGTTCTTGCAGCGGTTGAATGCATGGAGTTTCCTCTGCATCATCTCTGTGTCTCTGAGTTGGTGTTCCACGAGTCGGCTTGCCGGTCCCTGTGTATGGAGCGGAGTACACGGGGTGGTGGTACTGCACCTCAGTGGGCACCTCCTGCTCTGCCGCCTGCAGCAGAAGCTCTTCTACTTGTGTGGGGGTCATCTGTCCAACAGGGTCTCTGCTCACTTTGCCCCCGTCTGACCGCAGAGCAAACACAGACTTCCGGCCGTCATCGAACACCTTCAGACCTCTGTCTTGAATGGAGCTTGGGTTTACGGTTGCCGTGGAGACCACCTGACTCCTGCCTGTTTGCTGGTCGTGTTCAACACTGATTTCTATAGCAAAGGTGGCTGTAACAGAGACGACAGTTCAACACATTAAAACTGAACATCAGATTTGGGTTTGTTTGAAACAATGAGAGAACAACTGAGACGTGACCTTCAAGCTGCTGTCAAGTAAATGGAGGACACCCCCCCCCCCCCCCCCCCCCATATGAAGCCAAATCCTTTCAGAAAACTCTGGCAGAGTGAGACAGATTTTCCTACCACACCTGAGGTCCTGATCCTCCAGAACCCGTCTGTCAGTGCTCCAGCATGCACTCTTCAGCTCTGCAGAGCCCTGATTGTGACTAACAGAGTTTTGAATGAAGTGTGTGGGAGCAGAGAAATGTGTCATCCATGCAGGACCACCGTTCACACGCAGCATGCTTTCAATGAACCTTTGCTTTACTGTCACAACCAACAGGACATTTACTGCATTCAAATGCACTAGGAAGTTAGCTGTGTGACCATTCTGGTAATTTACACAATAACTTTAAGGAGTGAAGCTGGTGTGTCCAGAACTGAGGTCCTGGACTCAGACTGTGAGATCTGCTGCCCAGTATGAGTCATCTGCAGCCTTTACCAGAGTCAATTCTGTTCATGCTTTTTCACTGCAGCTCTGCAAACAGACAGGAAAGGGATTTCATCCTGCATTATGCTTGACAGCAGCTTTTCTGTGTACTGATTACCAACAGGCCCTGCAGCTGTTTTCTCCCACATTTTCAGAAATGTTTTTATTTTACATGACTTTAAAATTGAAGCCCACTGACACATATTCATTCACAGTATAATTGAATTATAATTTTAAAAAAAAAAAAAAAAGAATCCTCATCATCTGCATAACATGATTGGTTTCATTGCTGGGCTCGCTCTTTGGAAGAGTGTTTACTTGAGCTGCTGGGATGACGGGCAGCTTGTCTGGGAGTTGGGATGCATGGTACATCCCAGCTAAGAGGAAAACACAATTGAAGGAGTTATGATCGCTTAAAGAAAAAGCTTTGTATCAAATGACTCATCCTTTCAACAAAAACTGAAGAACAATTTCATCTCATCAGTGATACCAAAAGTTGATGGACCTCTCAGAGCTTTGCAGTCTGCATCCTATAACCTGCTTTGAGCGTAAACATCCAGTGATTTCCAGGATTTATAATAGTGAACACACTGCTGGAATCTCCCTGTAGAAATGTGAAGGTTCTCTAAAAGGATTCTGGGTTCTGAAATGATCAACACTGAACATATTTCTTCTGCTGTCACTCTCAACCAAAGAGTTCTGGCTGATTCTGTGTTCCACTAAAGTGAAATGTTCCTTTGAGTTGTTTGATGTTTGGATCACATCAGTTCTGAAGATGCTGTCAAGGACGATACGTTAAAGTGTGGACTGTGAAGGGAAAACCCGACTGCACACATTACCAGACTGTGGGGGGACTCACTGTGGCCCTGAAAACTGTTCAAGCAGCCAGACTTTTCTTAACTAACGATAAACAGCTACTTTCCCCACGAACACGTGAGATCATTACACAGCTTTTAATTGAATTATCAGTGAAAAGGAAAGACATTCAGAAGTCTTAAGAGCCGAGGGGTGAAGAGGTCTTTACCTGAGTGGAGCTCGGAGTTCAGGTCCTACATGGAGACAGAAATCAAATCCACTGATGTTAGCAGTCCACCAACACCTGAGCTTGAAGTCACACCATGTCCTCCAGTCCACGGCCAGACTGAAGCAAAGCTTCATGCGGGTTAGTGCTGTCACAGCGCCTCCATGTGGAAACGTGTGGCTGTGAAGCTGCATCTCTGAGTCCTGAGCGAGTCTTGTTAGGAAGGCAGAAGAAGAGCCACAGGAAGCATCCATCATGCACTGCTCTGTTATTGACCTGATGCGCATGTGAGGACTGCCTGAACCCGTAACCACCGGACACCTGCTCAAATGCTGGTCATTGTTAATCAAACGTTTGCAGATTCCCCGTTAAACTCTTCCGGATCAGTTATCTGTCCCAGACGAGCCAAAGAACAAAGACAATTTTATTTGTTACGAGTATAATACGTATTGTTTTTGTTTTGTTTTTCAGAAATAAAACGTAAACAAAGAATATATATATATATATATATATATATATATATATATATATATAATATTTTCACTAAATATGAGATAATGAGGTAATTTTAAACAGAGGTTTACATGACTTCTTTTCAAAATAAAAGACATCCTGTGTCACATCGTTTGAATAAAGTTTGAGTTAGTTTTCTTTACTTTTTTTGAACACTTTGCAGATACTTTTTCAAAATTAAACTCTACATTTTGTCTTTAACCATCAAGCCTTGATGGATGAGTGAAAGAGGCCCATGTGACCTTGGAGCCGCAGGTCGCAGACCCGTGTTCTACCCGCTCCAAGTGCCAGATCTGCCAGACATTCCAGCCGTGTACTAATCATTCTTAGTGGAAGACTGATCATGTCAAACATTTGATCAAACCCACACACTAACGCACACACGTGCACGCGCGCTGATGTTTTCATGAATTGTGGTTAGAAAGTGTGAAAAAGATCTGGTTTGCAAAATGAAAGAAACATCTGCATCCTCATTGCGTGGGAACTCGTGAATCCACACGTTTTGGTGTTAAAGCAAAGCATGCAGGCAGTCACAGGTAGGAGTCCTACCCTGATGATCTCCTCCGCCGTCCTCTCCACCTCCTTCAGCCGTTTCAGGACCACCTCCTCATTGGCAGAGATGCTCAGCTCTTGCATTTCCAAAGCTTCAATCTCCTTTTCTATTCTGTGTGAGCCAAGAAAAAGTATTTTGGTAACATGTTCCAACCCTGTAGTCTATATCGACGCCTGCATGTGGAGATTCTTATGGAATCTTTCTAAATGTATATTTTATATTGAGAAATGATCCTGTTGTGTGAGTGACACCCATGGAGAAAAAGACATTTCACTTTGACTGTAAACAGGAACCTGGTCATAATCCATGTCTGTTTTCTGGCTTTCAGAGACACACAGGAAACACTGAGGACATTATGTTTCTTTAGCTTCTCTAAATAGAACTGTGGCGCCACCATCTGTTGATGACTTGCAGGTACACAGATTCGAAGAGAACTGTAGGATTGTGAGGATCCCCCAGAATACCGGAGACAGTTTTGAAGGCAGCTGCATGCGTCTCCCACGTTTTCCTGACAAATCTTTTATTTTATTTATTTTTTTAGATTTTCTGCAAAGCTGCAGAATAAAGGCTGGAACACAGGGGCTCCCATGCAGAGAGGAGCGGGTGTGCATGGAAGCTCTGCACATGTGCAGCTCCCTCTGGTCCAGGATGTCAGATGAGAGCTGAGGGCTTTGGAAGTTTGTTGAGCAGCTGATGCATTTATATGTTGTGAAGGGTTCCATAAAACCTCAGTCTTTTCATCACATCAGCAGCTCTCTGACAAATACAATGCTAAAGATGACGTTTAAATGAAGAATTCTGGCCTGAGAGAAGAGTTTTATAAATGTTGCATTAGAATCACAATGAAAACATAGTCTTGATTCTTAAAGCTCCGCCCCCAGATATTTATTATCATAGACTTCATTCTACAAATCGATCAGGTCAGCGCAGGGAACGATTCTATATTACCTTTGCTGCCCTAAATATTGTCTTTTCATGTGCCAGCCATTTCTATCAAGCAGTCAGTCTTTTCTGATGCAGACATGAGCAGAGACTGTTGGTGTCGTTCATCCTCCACAGTCTCCCTTTTGTGTTGTAGGAACATACAGCTCCCCAAACACCAACCATTAAAGCCCTCCTACATGCCTCACTGACACCCAGTGGGCTCTCAATGAGAAAACCTGCTTCTAATCACAGGAGGTAACCATGGAAACTGCAAAAGCAGAAAGGCTCATGAGAGGAAAGTGGCGAGTTTATTATGAATCAAAACATGACAGTTGGAGCAGAGGACAATGGTGTTCCACCTTCTCTTTTGGTGGAACTGTTGGGCAGCGTTTCAATACCTTTGCTGAAGAAAATGTATCTGAAGAATGTTTCTTAGCTGGAAGTCTCAGAGCGCCGCTGTCTTCCTGTCCCCTGCTGTAGATGGCTTTAGGATCTTTGTGTTGTTTCATGAACTCAAGCATCAGCTGTTACTTATGATTCTCTGGATCCTTTAATCCTTTAACACCAGAGCTCCAGTGTTCATGTTTTTGTTTTTACTGTAACTTTTGAACCGTTAAAATGATCAATCCAGTAGAAGGATGTTCTGAAGGAGAATGAATCATAGTAATGCTTCAAAAGTTACAGTATGCTAAACATGTTGAGGTTTAAAGCTCCCTCTGAAGGTTATTTTACATTTTATTGATTCTCTATTAAAGATTTAAGAAAGAAAGTATTTTTACCCACCACTGCAGTGAGTCTGGATGAAGTCAGGTTTATCCAGCCTCTGCTCTGTTTATTCCCTTTTCTGCTGAGATGCCATTAAGTTCCCTCATCATCTTTTTTATTACTTTTTTCATTTTCGTTCTAATTATTTCTTCATTAAATGTCTGCTCATCTGCTGACACAGATGAACAGACATGATTTATTTGGGTCCAGGTCTCATTAAAGCTTTGGTAAGTGCTGAGCCAGGCTGGTTCATCAGCATGGTCCTGTGTGTTCTGATTCTGCCTGTTCTGCTGCTGCACTGACAGGAAACACCTCCTCATGCTTCTCCCAAGTTTCTAGCTGGCCTTCTGCCAAAGTTCTGCTCTCTTACAAAGAAGCATCCAAGCCGTCATTCTGCTGAATCTTACGGTGGCGCTCTGACACAGATTCTCTGCATCCTTTATTTAATGTGGAGTGCTCACTCCAGTGTGTGTGGACTGTGCCGACCATGTCTGTTCATTCTCAGTCTGCAGGACTACTAGGTGTCCCCAAACTAGAATGTGGGAGCAGAGCCCCCAGCTCTTTCTCTGTCATGGGACTCACTCTCTGTTCCCTTCAGCAGGCAGATACCATCTCTGGATGAGGGTCATTGTTAAAGACGGCCTTGAATGGAACTGCACAACACACCTGTGAGCCTCTTAAGATGCAGCCCCCTCCCTTCTACAACCCTCTACAGGTGTGGACAACCCCTGTGTTGACCCATAAGGTGCATGTGAAGAAGGCTTTACTTTGTACCTGTGAAGCATGAGGCAACAGAGAAAAACCAGAGGAGAAACAGATGCTACCATGTGATAGAAGATGTATTCTAGTAACCTCTTCATTGACCTCCAAGTACTTAGTTCCAAACATGAACCCAGTGACTATCTATTGATGGTAAAAATCAAACATCAGTCTAAGAAAAGATGCTTTATGTCTCAAGAACTCATGGACACATTTTTATATTGACTCTATTCACTTCATCCTAGATGGTATGAACAGTTGATCATTCATTCATTCTGTCCCTGCAGGAGTGGAAGGCTTTAGATTACCTGAGAATGTTCTGCTGGAGCTCATCACTCTGCTGCTGCTCGCCTTCAGCCTGGAGCCTCATGGCCTCCTGTTCCTCCTCCGACTGCTGACTCAGACCGTCCATCAGCCACTGCTCCCTCAGGGCTTTTTTCTGTGGTTCAAATGAAATTCACCTTCACATTCTAACCTGCTGTCTTTGAAAGACTGAAAACATCCCACTGATCTGTTCATCTGCTTCCAGTTCAAAATCACATGTGGGAACGGTCATTCATTCATTCATGCGTTCATATTTTCAATCAATCATTTGTTCATTCAATCATTCTTTCATTTGCTCATTCATGCTATCGTCCTTTCATTCATTCATTTGTTTGTTCATTCATTCATTCCATTGTTCATCAGTTCATTAGTTAATGTATTTATTTTCTCATTCAGTCTATCATTTGCTCATCCATTCGTTTGTTTGTTTGTTAATTCATTCATTCTATCGTTCTTTCATTCATTCATTCATTCCATCATTTGTTGGTTTGTTCATTCATTCGTGCATCCAATCATTCATTTGTTCGGCAATTCGTTCTTCATTCATTCATTCAACCATAAGTTTATTTGTTTGTTAATTCCTTCATTCTATCACTTGTTCGTTCGTTCATTCTTTCATCTGTTCATTACTTCATTAATTCGCTCATTCATTCACTTATTCGCTCATTTGTTCATTCTATCGTTCGTTTGTTCATTCATTCATATTTTCATTCATTGATTTATTTATTTGATCATTCATTCTATCATTTGCTCATTCATTCATTCATTCATTCATTCATTCTATCATTCGTCCATTCAGTCATTCATTTATTCCATTGTCGGTTCATTCATTCAATCATTCATGTGTTTTTTGTTCATTCATTCATTTAGTCATTCATTCATTCATTTATTTGAATGTTCATGTATTTATTCATTCATTCATTTGTCCGTTTATTCAATCAGTTGGTAACTGGTCAGCATGTTGGGTCACATTCACAAACATTATTTTTAGAAATGTCCCATCATAGTTTTTAAAAAGCACTCCAAGAAATATTTATGTTGTATTCTTAACCCTTGTGCTATCCTGGGTATGTTGACATTGGGGGTGTGTATGTGTGTGTGTGTGTGGGGGGGGGGGTGTGGGTGTGTGTGTGTGTGTGTGTGTCATCTGGACCCCACAAGAGAGTGCGCTGAACTTTTTTTTTTATAGATTTTTGATTTTCAGTGGTGTCCGTTGCAGACATGAAAACCTGTCCACCTTCATCCACATTTGTCACAGGAGGGATCACACGTCTATGTAAGGCTTGGGTCATCTGCACCCCATGAGAGAGCAGAGGGTTAACATGGTGAGGGAAATGCTAGAATCATTTAGAGAGAATCATAAATCCAGAGTGTTCTTTTAGTTCTGGATTCTGCATGTTTGAAACTTTCCTGTGTCCTAATTTTCCAAAAACAAAAGAAACTAAAAAATTGTTGGCAGTTCTTGAAAAGAGGAAGAAATCCCACAGCAGGTTAACTGAAATCAGTTGGTGGGTGTGAAACCGCTCAGACTAAAGCATGGAAACAGTCTGAGTCCTGGGCAGTGAGCTCTGGTTGCAGGAGTGGGACATTGTGAGAGCCTGATGACTTCAGATGGTGCAGCAGAAGACAAGAGAACATGACTCCATCGTATCTCTGAGAAGCTGAAGTCGTTTTATCCAAATAATCATTGGAGCAACAGCTACTCTAAATGAAACACAAGTGTGCTGGTTTGAAGTGTTGACACGTTTCAACTTGAAGTACCTTTATGTACTGGAGTTTTAGCTTCTCCTCTTCAATCTGTCTTCTTTTCTTTGCGATGTCCTCCTGGATCCTTCTCTTGTCCTGTGAGGGAGGACCACACGTTAGCATGAGTACAGTTTTCAGCATGGAAACTATTCCACCTGTTGTCATCCTCTGCTGACAACCCTGAGCGGTCAGCTGGATGCAAAGAGGCCACAAATAGTTTGGTATATTTTGACTGACATGACTCTACCTGTTGTTCATGTGTGTTTGTGCTCTCTGCTTCACCACATGTGGTGGAAGAAACAACTTCATTTTTACAACATGATTAACAAAAAGCCCACATTTTATCTATTTGTTTCTCTGTGTATTAATACATGAACATTTGTCTGCCATGTTTGTAGTTCCTGCGTGCCACAACAGCGCAGACTCACAGTTGGCTGACTGGAGCTAGAGGCAGAGTTGATCTTCGGTGGCGTGAAAGGAGAGCTCCCTGATGACGTCTGCTGGTATTTTTAGTCAGCATCCTTGCTGCTCATCCACAATGTCTGGACATTGATCAAATGATTTTGAAGGCAAATAGCACTGTGTAACCTTTGACCTGAATCTCCTCACTGTTTTTTTCTATTTTGATTTTATCTGTCCTTGCTAACTTTACTTTTCAAACTTTCTTATCTTGTTTTAAAACTTTTTTTTGACAAATCATGACAGTTATTAACTACAAATCCTGATGTCTTTACTTTGAATAAGATGATTATAAAGACCATGTCATGCAATGTTAAAACTACATCATTAGTGGGATGCCCCGCCCCCATCGTCATGGGTTCTGATGAACTTTTTCTTATAGTGGATAACTTATAGGCACTTTTTTATTTTAACAATAAGAATAAAATGTCTTTGACTTAACAGCTTCAAAAGTTCAAACCTGCATTTTGGTCTTTTAGACCTTGTAGAAACATTTTTGTTCTTTGTAGTTAAAAAATGGGTCATATTAATATATATTTTGTGGAAATACCACACATCCCTCACTGTGGGTCATCTTCAGTCAACTGGAACTGTCCTAACTTGGTAGAAGTGAGTTTGTGATTAATGTCTTTTTGTTTGGATCATTATGAACATTAAGAGAAAAAAAACAGAATGAGAAATTGACAAAGTTTGGCAGAAACTGACTATGTACTTCTGGATCCATAATATATCTTTTTATCAAAACAATCTTGTTGTTTTGAACCAATACTGCTGGTACTACAAGTACTTGATCTATTCTTAAAACATATCTTTTACATCCTTACTTATAACACGAGTTCCAAAAGTCCCAGATGACTCTTTATTGAAGTAGAGGAAAAGAATTCTCCTGAACCTTCTGTCCTCTGCGCTCTCTGTAGTTTGGCATTCAATCATTTCCATGCTTGTAAAGAAAGTGGTGTATTGGTTTTGTTGCAAAATGGTGTCCACTAATGTATTTGTAATTGCTTTTGTGTAGTTTTAACATCAATTAGTTGTGTTTAAAACAAATTTGGGACTGCAAAAATGTTTGGTAAAACTTTTTTACAATATTTTTGAGGTACACAGAACAGCTCAAAGAAATGTTCTTTACACACAGATCTACAGACACAAACATTGTAGTTGGGTTTGGACAGCCGATGATTTTAAATATCTTGACTGTGGGCGGAGCTTTAACTAAGGCTTAGAAAGACGTGGTTTTGGAACAGGCTGTGGACTGCTTTAGTCCTTTAACTGATCCTGTCCAGGCAGAGTTTTTTAGACACACCGACTTGATCCAGTTAATCAACAGCAGGTGGAGCAGAGATCTAAAACAACACAGGACCCTGACTCGTGGGCGCAGCATTTTACCAGCCATGGGCAAGAATGGGGACACTTGGATCTCTTCTGTTTCATTGTCAACACGAAGCCATGCAGAGAAGATCCTGTGTGCACGAGCTCTGAGCATGCACTTTGTGTTACAAGCACCAAACTCCTCATAGATGTACCTAAGGACTCTTCTTTCAGAAAAGCTTGTTAGCTATGAAAAAATACAAAACCTGATAATCTAGATCAGGAGAGTCAAACTCAATCCCACAGAGGGCCAAAATCCAGAACACACTTGAGGTCGCCGGTCGAAGAGGATAAACATTTATTGAACATTTTAAAACTGTAAAACTGTAACTTTTTTTAAGATAATTATGAAATATATATATCGCATTACCTGAGATAATGCTAGTGTGAATGCTGTAAACTGAATTTGGCCACTAAAGATGCTAGTGCTGATAGCTGAAGATGCTGAAATTGATAACTAAAAACGCTGAAGCTGATAGCAGCTATAATATTAGCTAAATGCCAAACTGGCCAAAAAAAACTTAGGTTAGCAAAAACAGCTAGCATCTTGCTGAAAAATAGCTACACTTTAAAATAGTCCAAAAACCTGAAGAAAGCCTGAATTAGCCAAAACAGCTAAACTATGAAGCTAAACTCCAAAATAGCCTGAAAAACTTAAAAAAATAATAAATTAGCCAAAACAGTTAGCGTGTAGCTGAAATATCAGCTTAACTCCAAAATAGTTCAGACTTTTTTAAACACTTAAATTATCCTAAGCAGCGAGCATGTAGCGGAAATATTAGCTAAACACCAAAATATCCCAAAAACAGTCCAAAAAGCTAGCAGAATGCTAATTTTTATAACCGTAACTCTTTAACATAATTATGAATAATAAACAGGAATCCTATTCCAGAATAAATCAACTTAAACCTAAAATAATTTTCAAAATTTTACTCTCCATTAAAATTCATTTTGTCAAATTTATACAAGTTAGAAATTAGCTTAAGATAACTTTTGCCCATTATTAACAATAAAATAAAATGATCCGGAGGGTTGGACAGACTTACCCGGGCCTCGACTTTGACGTGATTTATGTGTTAATCATATTACATACATATAATAATATTCTGTAAGAACCCCTCAAGTTTAATGACTTCCTTTTGTGTATGAACAGCCCTGATTTTATAGACCAGGGCAGATAGACTGAGAACTTTTGTAACAATTGAGTGTATGGCAGCCACATTTGCAAATGGCTGCCATTTTGGATTTTTTCATGACAAACGTGTTTTTCTAAAAGAGGGAATCCTAAGGTACATCCATGACAGGTTTGGTGCTTGCTCCACAAAATGCAGGATTTGTCTGAATTATCAACCTTTAAGAACCATAAACCCAGCTTTGTGCCTCAAGTGAACGATGTCTTTGTACCGTGATGGCTTGGAGCCTCTCCTTCAGCAGCTCAGCCTCCTCCATGACAGCCTGCAGAACAAAAAACCAACACAGAGACGGTAAACAAGATGGAGGCAGACCCATTCTTAGATCAGCAACATTTGCCATTCTGCTCCAGTGTTTATGTTTTTTGATTTACTGTGACTTTTCAACCATTAACACGGTAATTCCAGTAGATTCTGAAGGAGAAAAACGGCTCACAAGTAACAGTATGTTAAAGATTTTATGTTTAAACGCCACCAAGACCCCTTAGGTGTTAAAAGGTTAAAGTGTAAAAACATCCAGACAGACAACATTTCCATTTGCTTTATTCCAAACTAAGGATTCTTCATAAAAAAAAGGTAAAACACACAGGCATAAACAAACAGTCAAACACTTAGACACTTGTCCTGTCTGTGTGACGCCTGCAGTCAGGTGCACACTCACTCTGCCGTGTGTGTCCCACTGCAATATGGGTCACACATCACACAGGTTGCATGTGTTGGCTCTAGAGGGACCAGACATAGTGTCTGCTCCATGTCAGAGGAATGACTGATGCCAGCCAGTGCAGCCACATGAAGACAAACCACAGAGGACAGACAGGCAGACAGACAGAGAGAGAGTTTACACAGAAGATCCCTCAGCGCATGGATGGAAGGACACTTCCAATCCAAAGACACAGATAACTAAACCCAGCTGTGTCACAGATATAACAGGTCTGCTACAGACTGAGAAAATTCAGAGAGAAGCATCTTGAATTTCTTTAGAATCATTATTAAAAATTAAAGATGAAAGTGATTTGTAAACATTTATTTATTCTGTCTGAAGGAGAGATTTGTAATAAGAACCAGCATGAATGTTGATGTGGATTCACTGAGACACCAGAACACTTTGTGTTATAAACTTCAACCCTATAAGACTTTTGCTGTAAAAAATTACCCCATCACTTTTGCTGGGTAATTTTTACTCCATATACTATCCTCAATAAAAGTGTTGGTCATAAAAAAATAGATCAAAACATGACAACACATGATGAATTAGAGTAGTTTTCTTTTATTTTCAACTCTGGTTCATGGAACAAAATGGAAAATAAATACTTATAGGAAGATCCCCAAAAAAAATTACTTAAAAATTAGTTATTTGCGAAAAAAAAAAAAAACTATAAATATTAATACTGGAGACTTGGCCTTTGGTCCACCCATACCTTTAAGCAGGGACCCATGATACTCAGAAAAATGCATCATGCTGAAAATCACCTGGCGATAGTGCTTTAGTGTTAATGAAGACGTCACACTGAAACACAGACGATCTGAAGAGCAGTTCTCTGTTCACTGGAAGTCACCATGTGGTGAGAAATGAGAGTTTGTCACAGAAACAAGAAGGAGCAAAGCAAGTGCTGAGAAAGAACATGACGGAGGTTCCCCTCACTGCTGTCTTCTCCAGGATCAAAGAATTAAAGTCAGAAGGTGTAATATTTCTAATGTCATGACTGTCACTGTCCCACCCCAACCGATTAACCTGTGTCAACTACTGTACATTCAAGTCTCTGCAGTTTTCTAAAGATGATTTTCTAGACAGTCTCGGGCACCACCAGCCCTCACAGAACCCGCTATGATCTCATCAAATGCAGATGTCATTGGACCTGTACGCAGAAGCTCTCCATGATCCGAGTCATGGTGTGGTGTCATGTGTGCCACGCCTGTTCCTTTGATAACACGGGCACATACCAGAGCTGGTTTCAGGTTACACACCTGTTTGACTCTCAGAACATCACAGTGGTCTCATCAGATTCTTTATGGATGACAGTCGTTTGAAATGTTAGAGTGAGCTCAGCCTCTGTTCTGCTGATTCCAAACAACTTTGGAACACAGCTGAACAACCAAGCCCCCACCTTCCTCTGAAAATGTTGCAGAATTACATTAAATCCTGATATTTATGACCAAAGCCATGTCTGCTGTGATGTCAAGCCAATGTTTGTTACTTTCTTTTAGATTCAGATTAGATTTAGATTGCAGACCATCAGCCAACAGTTTCCTCATGACTCTGTAATCCGGTTTAACATAAAATGACATAAAATGACATCAGCGGGTGTTTTAAAACCATGTTTGCTGCATGCAAAGTGAGTCTGTCTGTTCATGGAGGGTGATTCAGCCTCACACCATGTTCCTGTGACCTTAAAGCAGTGCATGGGTTCATGGGTTCATGTTCTGAGGAGCCAAAGGGTTCTGGAGTTTAAACTGATTAAACCTTTTAGGCTGTGTGTGTCATATTTAGCATGTCCTTGTTTAAATAGAGCAAAGGTGTGAAGGTTGCAGTCCTCCTCAGCTGCAGGAGAGTTCACTTTTGTCAACTTTTTGTTACCTTTTTCATCAGTCTATAACAGGTTATCCAAAAATGTTCATGTATTTTTTGGCACACATGCATTAATTGTCTTTCTCTTTTTCTGGGCAGCTACACATGTTGTTGTGTGTATTGACTTCATGTGCAGCAGATTGTGGTGGTTGGTCGCCTCAGTCTAAAGTCAATTGAATTCATGCTGATGCTGAAACATTCCTCACATACAGCTGAGTATGACACAATCCTGTAATACAACATGATCCCGTTTGTCGTCTGCTTTTTCCAGTTATTCCAAAGAGGGTTTTCAGATTTTGCTGCTACAAAACAGCTTCTGTTTAAGGTGCAGAAGGACAAAAAGTTTATTTCTAGAGAGGTCAAGACTTCTGCAAAAGAAACAAACCCTCAAATGAAGACACACACACAAAGTGTCAGGATCCGGTGAGGACACAGGCGCAGAAGCAGGGGGTTCAATGAGAACGTTCTACTTTTTATCATTTTCTTTTCTTTTGCTGAGCGTAAACTCAAAATGTTGGAAAGCTCATAGCACTCGCGAAAGCACATAAAACCATCTGGCAACGAGTAGAGGAGGACATGCAGCTTATGACAGAAACAAAACAATCAAACACAGGTGCGTCCATTAAGATGGCAGAAGGACCAGGTGGAAAAAGGAAGGAAATCAATGAACCTGTACAGAGAGGAAGGTGAAACAGAAAACAACCACATCTGGCTCTAAACCCCACACAAAGCAGAGGATAAATACTTTTAGATTTGACTTATAAACACTACAAAACAATGTACACAAAGTGACTGCTCCTCTCTTCAGGTGCTCTTTCTAAGCTGTATAACCCCTCAGAATGGCCTTTTATCAAAACAACTAATGCCTGTCTTCTTCTTTATCTTATCAAATCAAAAGCAAGACATTACACACTAAAATGTAGTGACTAAATTAGATTAAATTGAATAAATAGGCAGATATAAATCAGTAAAAGTGAATAAAAAATAAAAGTTGTATAACTTAAATATCAAATAATAGAAAATCTAAATATCCACTGGAGGCCAGATTATAAAGATGTTGAGATGTTGAGCCTTCCTTTCATGTCTCGGAGACTCTGTGGGAGGCTGTTCCACAGCAAGCTCCATACAGACTGAACGAGGCCTGAGGCCCGTACCAGACGACCTCAGGGTTTAAACCCATTATAGACAGATATGATTGATCAAGACCATAAAAATGTAAAAACCGATTTAAGAATTTGACAATTATAAAGAGATTATAAAATGGTAGTAATGTGTTCCTGCTCCCTCGACCACATGTATGCAGCTGAGTTCTGTGGTGGATGAAGGTTTGAGATAATCTGATATCACTCAGAGTTGATCAAATCCCAAAAATACTGAGTCAGCTGTGGTTTCAATGGGGTGTAAAATGAGCACGAATGCCTCACAGGGTGGAAGAGCGTCAGTGTGTGCTTGATTTAGGTGGGCGTGTCTGTGAAGCTGCAGACAGACGGGCTGAGAATGAGTCTGAGGCGGATGCAGAACACACGAATGAGGTTCTCTCCTTCAACCAGCCATGTCTGCTCCAACACACAGGGTCAGAGGGAGACGTCTGCCCACAAGGAACTCTTCTCAAAAACACCGTTATTTTTTTAACCCTTTAATACGCTTAAACACAGAATCTTTAACATACTGTAACTTTTCAACATGATCAATGTAATTCCAGTAGATTGTGTTGTGAAGAAGAAAAGCAGCTCGATGATCTGCTTTTCTTCTTCACAATCTACTGGAATGACTTTGATCGTGCTAACAATTAAAACGTTACAGAAAATCAAAGAAAATAAAAACTGGAGCTACAGTGTTAAAGGGTTCAATAACAAAATGGCCATGAACTTAGATTCCAGCAGGAATCAAAGAACAATGAAAAGGAGCCAGAACAGCTGACATGGGAGAAAATGAATGCATCAGATATCAGTGGAGAGCTGCTCTGGCTGCACATTCATGGCCGGCCCCCTCACACTCCTACATCTTCTGCCTGAAAGCAGCGTTTCACTCAGATGTGGCAAACAACAGGACTCTGTGATGTTTGAGTCCCACTGCAAATATAAAGATCTTAATTTATAGTTACAAGCGTTGAAAGTATTCCACTTTGTTCTGGTTTAAATTTATCATTTACGTAAAGATTAAGTGCAAGGAGCAGCTGTAGGCTTTCAGGCTGCCGGGACACAGTTTGCATGCTGATCAATCCTCCAACCTTTTGCATTGTAGGAGTCTTGACAGAAACAACACATCAAGAGATGTGGGGGCATAAAGAACGAAGGCTACACTGTCTAGAAGTTACAGATTGGTCTACACTTCCTGTCCTTTTTCCATAGATCATGTCAACATGTGATGCAAAACAAATGTGGTGTTTGACCCCTGAACAGTTGGACGAGCCTCACATCACTGTGGATATGTCACACACAGACTTTTGAGGGAAACAACACAGATTCTGATGGGAGGTTTGGAAAAGGACGGGACAGTCACTGAAGGAGACTGTGTACAATCCTCGTCAAGGATTAAGCCAAGCTTGAAACTGAGAGTCGGAGTGGATTGAGGGAAGTAAAAGTCAAGCTGTGGTTACACGTCCACCTGTTTACACTATGGAGGTCTGATCCCTCTCTGCTGAAAATAGAGCCCGGAGCACAGCTGGAGCAGCATGAAGGCCTCAGTGTGGGTTACATAAGTAGAGTCAACACATCCTGTTAGGCTAAAAGCTTGTACTGCTCTACAGAATGAGACCAAGAAAACTGGAAGACACTGAAGAAAGAAAAGAAACAGCACACCTTTACCAGCTCAGATGAGAACAGTCAGACACCCCTCTGTGAGAGCTACCTTTAAAAGAGTGTACACCTGCCACTTCATCACATACACCTTGCTAGTACCGGGGTGGACCCCCTTTTACCCTCAGAACCGCCTTCATCTTTGGTGTCAGAGATTCTTCAAGGTTCTGGAAACATTCCTCAGAGAGTTTGGTCCAGATCAACATGACAGCATCACAGCTGCTGCAGATTTATCATCTGAACATCCATGATGATGATCTCCTGTTCCACCTCATCCCAAAGGTTCTATTGGGTTCTGGTGACTGTGGAGGTCATTAGAGTCCAGAGAACTCATTGTTCTAGAAACCAGTCTGAGATGATTCCAGTTTATGACATGGAGTCTTATCCTGCTGGAAGTAGCATCAGAAGATGGAACACTGTGGTCATAAGGGATGGACATGGTCAGCAACAATACTCTGGTAGACTGTGGGGTTGGAACCATGATCAGGTGGTACTGAGGGGTCCAAAGTGTGTTAAGAAAATATCCCCACACCATGACACCACCACCACCAGTCTGAACCGTTGATACAAGGCTTTCATGCTTTAGATTTTTTTGTTTGATTTTTGTTTGTGGTTCACCTTTTTTCCTCTGTGCAGGCTGACTGTGGCTCCTCCCAGCTGATCTCCACCTGCTCCTGATCTCTGTGGAGGAGTGCACAGCTTTCCTCACTTAGTTGAAATAGCTTCCTTTTTAAGTTAAGGTCCTCCTGATGTTCGTTTTGTACGCTCTTTCTGTGGTTTTCCCCAGCTCTGTTTATTGTCTAGTTTTTTCCCTTTTTCCTCTGATGAGGTTTTTATTTGTTATTAAATAATGTTTCTTCAACCTTGTTTCTGAGCTGCGTCCTCGCTGACCAGCCCGTGACAAAGTCAGGATAGATCCATGATTCATGTTGATGTTAAATTCTGACCATAAACCATCAGAATGTTTCAGCAGAAATAGAGACTCATCAGACCAACAAGGTTCTCCATCTTCTGTTGTCCAGTTTTGGTGATTCTGTGTGAATTGTAGCCTCAGTTTCCTGTTCTGATCTGACAGCAGTGATACTGCTGTGTTCTTCTGCTGCTGTAGTCCATCTACATCAAGGTTGGATGTGTTGTCCAATCAGAGACGTTCTTCTGCAGACCTCGGTTGGAACCAGTGGTTATTGGAGTTCCTGTTGTCTTTCTATCAGCTGGAACCAGTCTGGTCATTCTCCTCTGACATCATCAAGATGTTTCCATCCACAGAACTGCAGCTCTCTGGATATTTTCTCTTTTTCTGACCATTCTCTGTAAACCCCAGAGATGGTTTTGGGTGAAAGTCCCAGTAGATCATCAGTTTCTGGGATCCTCAGACCAGGTACCAACAACCATGCAATGTTCAAAGTCACTTCAATCACCTTTCTCCTCCATTCTGATTTTCTGTTTGAACTGCAGCAGATCATCTTGATCAGGTCTACATTCTGCCATTTGATTGGCTGATGAGAACTTTGCGTTGTATGCCTTTAAAGTAGCCAGTGAGTGTAGAGCATTTGTCTGAGATGTCTCTGCTCCGCATGCATCAACTGGTTCTGGTCCTGAAACAGTTACAGTTGTTATTTTGATTCCTTCATTATCAAGTCTCACTTTGGTTTAAACATTGGACACATAGATAAGAGTGGTGGATCAACTATATGTAAAGTTTCAAAGTCTTCCAGTACATTAATACTGATCTAAAAAGCAGTGTTAGAAGACAGCCACAACACACGTCTACCCACCTGTCTGCAGGTTAGTCCCTGCCCCCCTCAGGTTTGTTCCAAAAGATACAATGAATGACTCCTTCAGGTGAAAGGATTTTTCATAGGACTAAAAGTGTTACTGAAAACTTTACAAACTTCTTCAGTGTACAAAGCCTTCAACACAGCAAGAGGAAGCAGTGTTGCTACATTCATGGTTAGGAACACAGCTCTGACTGAACCTGACACACCAGATGGTTGGGAACACACTGCCATCTGGGAAGGCCTTGTTCTCAAAGAGGAAAAGCTTGGCGCATGACTGGATGAGCCATCTGTCTATCACTGTCCAGCCCAGAGAAGCTTCAGTGAGGCAGGAAAACAAACGAGAGTATCTCAGCAAAATGTAAGTCTCACCGAGGTCAAGCTGTGGACAAACTTGAGATAGAGTTTATTCTCATTCATTTCAGTGAAGAAATCCCCACATGTGCGACCTGATGGAAGTTTTTGATTGTGAGAAATACGAAGAATAAACCAAAGATCCATTTTTATTAAAACACTAAGCATAACATGACCTGATGGTACACTGAGATGTTCTCTCTGCTCTTTCTCTGAATGTTCAGGACCATGAGAACATCCTCTCATTCAAGATAACAAGAGGGTATTTTTATTGTGTTGTTTGCTTTATGTACAGCACTTTGAAATGTATTTGTTTACATGAAAAGTGCTCTATAAATAAAATCAATTTGAATTTGAATTTGAAGATCAATGTTTGTGCCTCCAAACACCTGACCAATGAGATGTCTTCTTAGTTTGCTGCACTCATTGAGAGGAAAGGTAGGCTGCTGCAGGAATTTGTAGTCAGTCTAGTAAATCTTTATCTTAGCTAGATAATAATGCAATCTTCCTTGTGTGGCAGTGGTGTGCTGATCTGAGCTGATCTGCTGATCTGAGCTGATCTGCTCCAGCTCCTCATTCTCAGCAGATACTTTAACATTTCTTAGAGTATTTTGTCAATGACCAGGAAGTACTCTGGTCCCAGACACACAACCCTGTCACCTTCCACTCTGTCTGGTCATTCAGCCAAGACTCCTCTAACCTTTAATCCCTTAATCTGATCTCTGATGGATTAAGGGTACACAAATGAGCAACACGTGTCTTTGTTAGAGGCTGTCGTCTTCTAAACACCAGTTAATGAGGTTCACATATGAGCAGTTCCCAAGTTCTAGACCTTGTTCATTTCAAATGTCATTTCAAATTGTTTTTTGGTGATTTTGGTGTTTCACTCTCTCAGAAGGGACAGATCTGAGTTTTTTGTTATTGCCAACCACTCTGTGACTGCATAGGCGGGGTTATTTTTCTGATTTGTGCTTTCAAATAGTTCCTTTCCTGCTGGTATCTCATTGTATCCAGTTTACAGTGGCTGTGAATTTAGATTTGGTGCATAAAATCAATCTCCTCTCCAGTGATTCTGACTCATTCCTGAATCCCAAAAGATCTGAGAAACCTTTCAGATTTAGACATGCAGCCAGTGCTGTGATGACAGAGGGATCCTGAATCTTCATCATGACAGGTGACCATGACAAAACCTCCCTGCATTTATGACGGTGAGCTCTGCCTCCTGTGGGACCATTTCTTGTCTGCATTGGGAAAAGTTTGTTGGGGTTAGAAGTCTATTTCCAACTGGACACAGCATGTGTGAAGGCAGCTGCTCACCTGCATTCAACACACATGTGCATGTCTTTACTGATTTAGATGTATTTGTTTTGTGTGTTTGTTTTTCTTCTGAAAGATTACCACAAGTGAGAGTTTCTGTCAGTCCATGAATAGAAATACTTGCAAACAGACCTCCTGCTGAGACGATACAAACAGTCAACAGCTTAAAGGAATTAAAGGATTACAGAATCAAGAGACCCTTGTTTCTAACGTGTCTTCATCTGAACCTCAAATGAAAGTCAGGACAGCAGAAATGCAGAGGGAGAAGTTCACCGCCTAACTGATCTACACAGTGTGAAATCTGAAAAAAACAGAGCATCTCTGAGAAGGCTGGCATATCATAAAGCTGCGATACCCCAACCGGAGGCTGTACTCACCGGCTTTTGGCTCAGTGTGTCCTCGAGCAGCACAGAGGTTTCAAACGCTGGAGCTCCCTCTCATAGCAAATCCAGCATTACTGAGCCTGAGGTGGAGTGAGGAGATGGTGTAGGCTGAGAGAGATTCAGGCTGACGGGAATGCTCCCTGTCTCCTCCCCTTCGCTGTTCTCTCTCTGCCCTGTACAGTATGCAGCTCTAACTGCTGCATGTCCTCTTTTAGCTCACACACACTTCTTTAGAAGTTAGCTCACCTGTGTGTGCCCCTTCAAATTTGTTACCACCTTTTACTTTCATACATGAGCGTCCTCTGTTTTTGGGTGTCTTTGAAACCATGGAAACTGTGGAGGATGAAACATCCTGAGACTGTCTGAGATGCTTCTGATGGAGATCACATCGACATGACGACAAAAGGCTGCATTTTATCCAGACTACATGCTCTCTGCATTTGTCTTCATTGGAGTTAAATTAGAATATTACACCCATTTAACCCTTTAACCACCAGTGCTTCTGTGATTTACTGTAACTTTTCCCCAATAACACGATCAATTTTTCTATTTCAGAAATTACATCGACCATGTTAACAGTAGAAAAGTTACAGTATGTTAAAGATTTTGTGCTTAAGCATCACCGGCGACGCCTCAGGTATTAAAGGGTTAAATGAGTTGAAATGCAGGATTTCACTGAGATGCATAGCTTTGTGTTCTATTGGCTGATAGCTAATATTTCATTGTTTATAAAAATATTTTTTTTTCAATTTTTTGTTTTGAAACAATGTATTTTATGTTGGTTTAAAGCTATTAATAAAGTTGTAGTTTTTCTTAGCTAAACTGATTGGAAGTCAGACAAATTAACTAAATAAATTTAGGCAAAGATTATGGGATTCATCGGTTTGGCTTGCAGTAATGTGTAGCTCATTTGTGTTATCTAAATACTGGTCTAGTCCGGTTGTCACAGTAGCTTTAGCACAATGCAACCATGAGGAGACATTCAGGAGGGGAAAGAGGAACACAGGTTCATTATACTGTATTTTGTAGCAATGTAATCTGTACAAAAGTCATGAGTGACTCTATAGTTGTTGCTGAGGAGAAAGCAGCCACATGGCAGATGACGGTGGTGCGAGGATGACTCTGATGGTGAGGAAGATAACGACGAGGGCAGAACAAAGGAGCAAGGGGTGAAAGTTAAAAAATAAGGAGTACTGTGTGACTTTTAGGGAAGAGGTGAAACATGTTTTTGGGAGATCAGGAGATCATCCGGATGACTGGACCGCTGCAGCTAAAGTGATCATGGAGACTGAGAGGAAAGTTCTTGATATTTCCCCCTAATCACTATATAGTGCGTTCTCCATGTTCTAGTGCTGGCTGAATCTAAATCCATCATTGAGTGAACTAGAAATTTCCCAGAAGTCTTTGTGAAAAACTAGTGTGAATCGATGCACACTAGAGTAGCAAATAAAGACCACAATGCATTGCGCTCAAACAATTGCAAAAAAAAAAAAAAAAAAAGTGTTTACATTTTATTTTTTAATAAACTATCCCGGCTGCACGGTGGCGCAGTGGTTAGCGCTCTTGCCTCACAGCAAGAAGGCCCCGGTTCAAATCCCGGCTGGGGGATCAAAAAACACCAACTGGGACCTTTCTGTGTGGAGTTTGCATGTTCTCCCCGTGCATGCGTGGGTTCCCACCGGGTACTCCGGCTTCCTCCCACCGTCCAAAAACATGCTTCATAGGTTAATTGGCAACTCTAAATTGTCCCTAGGTATGAATGTGAGAGTGACTGTGTGTGCGAATGTGGCCCTGCAACAGACTGGCGAACTGTCCAGGGTAAACCCTGCCTTCGCCCATCAGCAGCCGGGATAGGCTCCGGCATCCCCGCGACCCCGAAAGGGATAAAGCGGCATGGAAAATGAATGAATGAATAAACTATCCACATTTGAATCATCAGAACACAGTGAAGTCATAAATAAACGTTCTGAAATGTTTATGTTTGTATTCATTTGATTTTGACTTTGTGAAATTGGTGACATCATATCTGATGTTTGGAAAAACAAAAGACAAATAGTGAGCATTATGTCTGAATTGCCTTTGAAATCCAGGGCATTATATTTTCCCGTACTATATAGTTTTATAGTAGTTATGGGCGGGGGGGGGGGGGGGGGTTCAGACACAACCACAGAAACAGATAGAAGGATGTGCAGCAGGTGAGGATGATGGGAAATGTGTTGACAGGTTCTACTAGTATGAAGAAAAGATGGAAGGAGAACTTGGAAGCATCGCATAAGGAGATGAAGAGACAAGATGCTTTCCTAGATATTTCTAAAGAAGATCTATAGAAAAGATCTATAGAAAGTCTATGACAGGATCCTGAGAGGAGCTGTGGTTTAGATGAGGAAGTCTATCAGAGAAGAATATTGGAGATGTTCAGGACATGGATGAGAGCTGGAAGACAGAGGAGAGATGTTCTGTAGGTGAAGCAGAGGAGTTCAGGGTGGAGGTAGAACTACAACATAGATCAGCTTTCAGCTGCTTTTTAGGAAGGAAGGAAGGAAGGAAGGAAGAAAGGAAGGAAGGAATGAAGGAAGGAAGGAAGGAAGGAAGGAAAGGAAGTATCAGGAGAGAAGCTAAGTCCAGAGATCAGGTTCATGGGTGCAGAGGAGGACATGAGGGAGGATGTGTGAGTGAGGGGGAGCAGAGGGCATGGATGAGCGGGGTGGATGTTGTTTTGCAGCAACCCCTAAAGGGAACATTATAGCTCTTCTATACAAGGACTGAACACGTAAATGAAAAGTTCCATCCAAATGTTCCTGTTCCAATGGGGACTGGTGCTTTAACCACACATAGATTTGTAAAAAAGTTATTTGAAATGAATTGTAATAAAAGCACAGCAGAACAAACTGCAGAGATAATGTTGAGAGATCGGTGAACAACCATCTCTGAGATCAGAGAGAGTGAGGGGTTTCCATGTCCTCACGAGGCCATGCTGAATGTCCAGGTCCAGTCGTACTGTCATGATCTGCCTGATGTTTGATGAGTTCATGGTTACACATCTGTTATATCTGCAGAAACTGTACAAGAGCTGAATGCTGCTTTCTTTTAACCATGAGAAACTTCACTGTACAAAAAAGCTTTAATTAGAGAAGTTGATGTTGCCATGGCAACATTTCTTCTCAGAATCTGTGCATAGAAGACCAATCACACATTGATGTGTCTATTACATAGATTTGAGACAAGCTTCTTCTGAGAAATACGGTTCATTCCATTTGACAACAGTTCATTTGAGGAAACATTGATGGAAATAAAAAAAAAAGACTCTTCAGACAAAAAGTCATTACTGTCTTTTGCATTTTATTTTTCAAAAAGATCTGCTGGTGAGGTGAACCTTTACAGTACAAAAATCGCTCAATGTTTTTATGAATTTCGGTTTAAATAGATCTTTAACTGGAGTCTGCATTTTTTATAATCTCAGAACTAACTCTAGAATTAATTCAGTTTAAAATGTAAGTATTTCTTTTACCTTTAATGTAATCCACAACAATAATAGTTTAAGATGCAAAAATATTGACATGAGTTTTCAGGAAAAAGCACCTTAATAACCTACTGTCTCAAATGGGAATCACACATGTTTGACATGCTGTAACTGTATTATAAAAACTAATTATAAACAAGTGTTGCATTCTTTCAATGCAGCTAGTTGACATAAAAAAAGTCAACTTTTTTTTAGATTTATAGAAAGAACCATTTAGAAAGGAAAACCTCTAGTGGAATGATGATGAACTACAGGGTTGAAAACAGACCAGGTTATGTAGAATGTTTCTCTTTAGGATAGTTTGGATCGTTCTAATGAGATAAGGGTGTATCAAATGTGATCCGAATGCTTAACCTTTCAAAACCGGAGCTCCAGCGTTTATGTTCTTTGATTTAGTATAGATACAATACGTTAAAAATGTTGTGTTTAAGCGTCACTGGTGACGCCCCAGGTGTTAAAGGGTTTAATAAGGCTACATTTTGTGGTAACTCTTGACTGTGAAGTCATGTGGTTATGTAACAGGAGTTTCATGCTGTAAAACAATGTGGATGTCTACTTTAGAACACACTAAGCTCTTTCTCCATCCCTTTCCATCATTCTCCTTTAAACAGCAGCATTGCTCCTCTGCTGTCGGTCGGGCAGCCTTGTTCCCATAGCAACAGCTGAAGTGAAGTGGTGTGTTGTAGTTGTTGCAGTCTAAAGATAGAGTCCTTACAAACACAGTTGGCCACTCACAGTTAACAAAACTCAAGCAGAGGAGCTGCAGCCAGTGAGCATGGTCGCTCAATTTTTTTGTACAAAGACAAAAAAAGGTGTAAAAATGTTGTAATCCTCTCATTCATGATGGGAAGGATAATTATCTTGTGTCTGAGTAGTTTTACTAGCTTGAGGATAAAATCCAACGAGGGCCCATTTACAGAGACAGGTTGACTTTGCACCTGCAGTCATTTCCTGGAATTGTCAGTCTTGTTTGTGTGAAGGTTTACCTGATCTCTGGTGCAGACAAACCTGGTCTGTTTGACAGCAGCGGTCTCAATTCACCTGGGGGGGATCCAAAGCACAAGCTAAAGTACGAGGAGGTTTATGAATACCTTTATAAGGTTACATGAGGCATTTCAACAAATGAAACTATGAAAACACTTGAAGAGTCCTCCAAATGCTTTCATACCATTTCTACAACATGTTCTCCACACAGGCGGGTCATCATAGACTAATGTTTCCCTCTGCTGGTGAAGGAAGCAATGCAGGATGGGTCTTTATTGGAACAAATATACAAGCAGCAAATAAACACATTATTGGAAATTAATCTAACATGGGCATTCAGTCAAAGGCTGCAGTTCAATGTCATCTAATGTGTCAATAGGTGATGATGACGTTTATGTTTTTTTTTCTTTACACTGGAGAGAAATCAACACACTCATGTGCTCAAAGCTGAGAGGAACTTTCACCAGAAGTTTTGAGGCATTGTTTTTGTTTTGGCTGAGTGGAACATTTCTTACCATCACCAAAGATTTTTCTGACCTGGGGGGTTAATGCACCTTTACAAGGAAATGTGCTGCGTGAAAATCCCCAGACATTTTACTTATAGTCGTTTTAAAAGATATTACATTATTTTTCCAGTGCAGGTGGTAAGTTTGCTGCACTTCAATGCATAAAAACCAGACATACAGTCCGATGAAATCCTTAACCCCACCATACAAACTCATGCTGATTGGATGACACCAAATCTTTTCTACAACCATAAACAACCTTCTATTCTTTACACTCCCCTGAACTCCCAAATTGTGTGGTAGTCTAACACATTTCATGGTTTATTTGTGTGTCTATTATGCTGCCAACACAAATAATGGAAGCAGACAGCTGGTTATTCCACATAAGTAGAGGGTGTGGGTTTATTCTACCGCTCAAAGCTTAGCCTCCGAGCTTGACTTGTCTCTGGACCACTGTGGCCCAGGAGCAGAGCTGTCTCTATACTGTAAAATAATTGCTGTTGATTTTACAGTAACTTACTGCCAGCTGGACCCCATTAATTAATAACAAGGCCACTCACCATTCACAAACAAGGTTTCTGCTTAAAATTATTAAGTAAAAAATAACAAGATATTTAAGATTTATTCTCTAATAAAACTTTTTTTTTAGCTCACTAAAAAGGTAATTTTGTCTTAAAATCGAGACAAAACAAGTGTAAGAACATACTTATTCTTAAAACTAGACAAAAATACTTGGTAAGATTTTGTGTTTTTCCAGTGTGTAGCATTTACTGTGTTATTACGCGAAAATGAAATGCCATAGAATGTTTGTGTACCATAGTTACTTTGACATTTGTGTTACTATAAAATGAACTACAGTAGTTACTGGCATCCAGCTGCCAGTAACTACTGTAAATGTTCCTACAATATTTTTACTGTGCTTCCTGTTACAACAATATAACAATATTTCAATTTCTAGTTTATTAACTGCAAAAAAACACTGAACCACCATGTCAACATAATTGCAATGTTGAGTGAATGTTGAGTGAGTATGTTGATGTTCATGTCTATGTAATGAGTGTGTTCGTAACCACTGTAACTTTGTCAACAAAAACTGCTCCTGAAAAAATGTAAAAGTTCCAGGTGAATTAGTTTGAAACAAGAAACAAAATAAACATATTAATTTATGTTTTAACTTTGTGTGAAGATTATTTGTTACTATTTCTAATTTGTCACATATAAAATCTTCCAATCCAGTTTTTCTCAACTGAATTTCTTATTTAACAACCTGTGAATAAACATCAAAGTTTTTTTTCAAGTTGAAAACTCTCGGAGAGGCTAAAGAAAACTGACAGGTCTCACTGTATGAAATGCTCAACTGGTTTCATCCTAAAAACACCAACAGAAAATCATTTTGATACAAAAATTTAAGAGGATAATAGCCTGTCTTACTGGATGAGGCAGCGCCGCGAAGTGGCGCGACACGGAGGCCGCCTCTATTCGGCGCCCTTGTTAACCTATGGCATCGTTCAGGCCAGGCGTGGAGCAGCCAGTCGTTTCAGTGTCTGCTCTATTTTGTGCGTGAGCCACAAGCGATCCGTGTCAATTCTTGCAGGAAGTGGCACCAAGATGCATGAAAAAATCCGGTTTATTTTCAAAATATAACCAATTTTTTACAATAAAACGCTGCGATTGACAAATATGATCATATGATTAAATTTTTTAAACATGGAAATAAACATACAATCACAACACGCATACACACACGTGCGCGCTCGAGCACAGAGACATACAAAACAGACACACATGCACACTTTTTTTTTTGACAGACATGCACAGATCAATGTAGTGGGCAGACTCCGATGCGGGGCGCAGGGCCGGGTTTCATGAGTTTAAAATACTACAAGAGCAGCTCATCTAAGCAGAAACATGGGGTAATAGTTTTAGTTTATTAATTTATCCACACACACACACCTGCGAGAGCGTACACACAGACACACACAAAACAGATACACACACACAGATCAATGTAGTGGGTCGACTCCAGAGCGGGTGGGCGGGGCGGGGTTTTGGGTGTAAAACAACAGCAGAGAGGCAGAGATCAGTACCTCTTAGCAGAAACACGGGGTAATATCTTTAGGGTATTAACTTACGGCATTACCCATGATGGCAAAAACAACAAAAAAGTTCTAACAGAAGTGCCTGTCGACCGACAAGGAAAAATGCGTGTCTGCTGTGAACCGCAGAGCGGAGCAGAATCTGCGCGCACTCCGCTGGAGCGTCCAGTGTGAATCCGCCGTTAGTGACATTATTAATATGTGGAATAAAAATCAGAGTCAAAAAGTACAGCCAAGATTCTCATGCAGTGAGAAGGTTTGAAATTCTGCAAATTTGGTAAAATCCTCTCTCTCTTGTCTTCAGGACCGATGATTGAAACTTCAGTTTTGTCCTGGTTGAGCTGTAGGAAGTTCTCTGCCATCCATGACTTTATATCTAAATCACAATTTAAGAGTGTTTATTGTCAGTTAAGCTGGGAGCCAGAAATAATCAGGTGATTACTGTCAGGCAGAGCCCTGACACCACCCCCTCCCTCAAGGATCGGCCCCCGATAATCCACTAGAATGATCCGGATGGTCACAGTGGAAGGCAGAGATCAGGTCAGGATCCAAAACAAAGCGGGCAGGAACCCAGGACCATTCCTCAGGCCCGTAACCCTCCCAGTCAACCAGGTACTGCAGACCCTTCCCATGACGTCGGGATTGCAACAGGCGCCGGACAGCATAGGCAGGACCACCATCGATGAAACGGGCGGGAGGAGGGGCTCTGGAAGGAGAGACCAGGTTACGTCTTAATCTCACTGCCACTGGATTGACCACCTCGGATTTGATGAAAGCCCCCACTAACCGAGGAGCCAACCTACGACTCTCTACTTGTAAAGGAAGGTTGGCAGTAAACAGCCACACCCCCTGGCCCGTGGCATATTGAGGGACAGGGGAACGTTTCTTGTTGGTCTGTTTCTTGTTACGGGAAACTGTGCGGAGCAGTTCCCGCCTTGCCTCCCACTGAGACACTTTAGCTTGGTTACATTCAGGACAAGGTGCTACATAGTCCCTGGCATCCTTCTCCATTGATGGCCACCAGAAGCGTTGCTTGAGGAAGGAAGTGGTACAAGAAGCCCCATGGTGTCAGTTAAGGTGAGATGATGACTCCAGTGCAACACTCATGACTTGAATCCATCAGGAACAAACAGCTTGTCAGAGGGACAAGAGGATGGTGTTGGAATACCTCAAAGGACTTGACCCGGCTCCTCTTCAATGTCCGTGTTCATGATGTCGAGTCGGGCTGAGGGTGGAAGAATAGGGTCGCAGGCCCCCGTCCTTTTTCTTAACAAAACAGAAATCTGCTCTTGCCAACAAAAAAGGGCGAACGAGTCCAACTGACAGAGACTCCTGGATGTATTTTTGCATGGCATCTCTTTCAGGACCAGAAAGAGAGTATAGATGTCCTCAGGGAAGGGATGTTCCGAGTAATAAGTCATTAGCACAGTCATAAGGTCTATGAGGAAGAAGTGAAGAGACTTTGGATGTACTGAATACTTCTCATAATCGTCGTAGACACCAGGAACCTTTGAAAGGACTGGAAACTCATTTGGGGTCTCGGGTTTAGTCAGATTTGGCAGAGTAGCAAGAAGACAAGAGTTGGAACATTTTGGGCTCCAGCTGAGGATTTTACCAGTCTGCCAGTCAATAGTCGGGTTTTGTTCCCGGAGCCAAGAAAGACCAAGGATTACTTGGGATGAACTGGAACGAATGATGTAGAACGTACGATATTCAATGTGGTGTTAATCTGGATCTTGACAGGTTCAGTTTTGAGAAGAGGGAATAATGTGGTTGTCCATAGCTGTATCTTGAGGGGTTGAGTGGCTTGACAGGTATTTTGTGTTTAGTGACCAACTGTTCATCAGTAAAGTCTGCATCAGCACCGGAATCCACAAAGACATTCATAGACGAGGTTTGTGAAGGGAAATGGAAAACTGCTTTAATGAGACATGGGTTGCTGGGGGTATCCATCATGAAACGACTCAACACCGGTCCCCCGTCCGTGTCGAGCCTTTTCTTTTAACGGGCAGTTGCTCACTCTGTGACCGGGTGCAGAGCAATACAGGCCTAATTTGTTATCAAAGCGTTGTTTACATTCCTCTTGTGTCAGACAAGGTCTCCCCATCTGCATGGGTTCTTCAAGGTTCTCTGACTCTCCTTTGGTACAGAAGAAAAGCTCCTGGTGCGGTGAACAGGTCCTTGAACTGCCTTTCTTTCACCTCTTCGTTCCATGACTCTTCTGTCTATGCTAGCTGCCAGTTTCACGAATGATTTCAGGTCTGCAGGGAGTTCTTGTGCTGCAAGCTCATCTTTCATCTGATCAGATAGTCCTAGGTAGAACTTTTCATGCAATGCCGGTTCATTCCACCTTGTGGAAGCCGCCAGGATACAGAACTCGATGGCATAGTCATCAACGGATTGAGTATCTTGTTTTATGGTTGTCAGGAGGTGTGAGGCCTCTCTTTCTGGTCTTGATGGATCAAACAGCTGTCTTAATTCTTCTGCAAACCGGGAGAATAACGAGCAGTGGGCCGATCTCCTCTCCCACTCTGTAGTTCCCCACTGGCGTGCCTTCCGGTGAGAAGGGAGATAACATAAGCAACTTTTGCTTCTTCGAGTGTGAACACCATACACTCAAAAACCCTCATGTGCGTTGTATTTATTTTACTACATAATAATCTCTGAAACTGAAAAATTGCAGCATTATTTTTTCTGAAACCCAAAGGTTCTGTAACAGTTCATGAAAAAAAACAGCACTAAGCAGAATTCTGAAGAGGAAACTTGGTGTGCAGACCTACTGGAAAAAGCCGGAGTTACCTTGTTTTGAGAGTTTGATCAAACTTTAAAAATGTTGTCATTGATTTAGATAAATTCTTTGAACTCCTAATAGTTTCCTCTCTAAACTCTGTGACCCACTTAGACCAAAGGATGATAATCACACTTGGCAGTGATAACAACTTTAGTCACACTTAAGATCAAACCAGCATGGAGATGTTGTGGGGGTTCAGAAGTGAAAACAGCTAAATTAACAAAGACAAGGGGACCTGAAAATGTGTTAAAATGACTGTTTTTTCTGCTTTAATTTGAGAGGACACATCTGGGGCAGGAAAAGGATCCACAGATCTCAGTCTAGTGATGTAAAGAGTTCAGAGAAAGATCCATGCAGAGGCTGATCTCCAAGGATGGACAAGGCGTCGTATACCTGTTCTGATGCTCAGATGTTATGCTTGATTAACATGATTGATCAGATGTTAGTTATGGCCTCTTGTGCACCAAGCACACAGAGATATTTCCTCTCTGGAAAGTAGATCTACACTGTTACTTTAAACAAAACTTAACTTTTAGTTATTTCATTTTAATAAATGAAAATGAACTTTGTATATTTACGTTTATGTTTATTTTAATTTTTCCTACATACAGTTGAGACCAGAAATTTACATACACCACATAAAAACACACATATGCTTTTTTTTCTCACCATCACACGTGAAATAAAAATAAACTTTTCCTCTTTTAGGTCAATTACAATTAACAAAATTATTTTTATTTGCTAAATGTCAGAATAATAAGACCAGGGTTGTTTAGACAACTTTTAATTACTTTAATCAAAGTCAAAAGTTTACATACATTATTCATACATGTTCATTTTGATGTTGATTTTTCCAGTCTGAATATATCCTGAAACTGGGAAAAGAAACCAAGGTTCAAAGTCTGTTTTTGTTTTTTTATTTTGAGATTCAACGCCTTTTTTTTTTTTAAAGCTTTCAGCTTATACTTCAGTTTTCAAAACTTTTGGTCCCAATTTGGCAGCATAAAATTCATGCAAGTAAGCTAATGTCTTCAAACATTGATAAGTCCTGCGACAGAAATTAGGAAGAGCAACTCACCGTTAAAAGAACAATAACGAAGGTCTTAAAGTTTAGCTTGTGTTTCTGTGTGCTCCCTTTAGTGACTCAAGTTTGAAAAAATTCCTGAATTTCTGGAGCAGGTGTCTCAGAGACTGTTTCAACACCTGCTTGCTATTTGCAGCCTCAAAGGTGAGCAGGTTCACCAAGCAGCAAAGGATCTGCTTTGCTGCACTGCATGTTTCACTTCGTAGAATCAGAAACTGGAGTGTTCTCTGTTGAAAACTGTCTCACAACAGCAGATCCCTGAACTTCAGTTGTGTCTAAAACTGTTTTTGCTGACAAGAACCCTCAGCTGCACTGAAAAGGGCCTGAAACAGCATATAAGGTCCAAAAAAGCTGGACCGCTTCACCCTGTTGGAAATTGTACACCTGGAAGCAGTTGGAGACTTTTCTGAGGGGGAGGTCTCATCCAGACCAGAGTTCACATCAGTGAACCTGCTCTGTTTAAGCCAACCATAGAAGGCTGGTCTGAATCAGCCCAAGACGACGCTCACATTACTTCCAGATCTAAGAAGAAACACATTTGCAGTATTTAAACATTAAAACAGCAAATTAAAAACAGCTGTTTCATCTGCTGACAGAATCTCTCCAGACGGACGTTTACCTTCAAACATTTGAACTGAAAAAATAAATCAAGGGAGGAAAATCTCTAACTTTATATTGAGTAGAGACTACTCCACATGAATCATGACTCATTTGTTAAGTAAACTCTGTAGTTTACTGAATGTCAAACTTTGCTCATGAACCCATCTAAAGAACAGTGTATTAGCATAGAAGAACTTTATGTTTAAATAAAGATTTTCATTTTTTCTAAACAGGACGGTCCTGAGTGAGTTTGTGCTGCTCTGGCTGATGCTAGCTGACAAAAGACATTCTTTCAGTGGAGGAAATGAGAGGCGTGTCCAACAGGAAGACTCATTTTGATTGACAAGACAACATGCAATCAGTTGTCCAACGTCAAACCTTCAGAATAAAAGCCTCCGGACAGAACAGATCTTTATAGCAAACATTTATTCCAATATTTGATATGTTTGACAGAACTTTGACAGATGTGGAGACTTGCTGGATCAAACTAGAGTGCCATGAGTTTCAGCTGCTTTTAAATGGTTTGTATTTAATCAATCATTTATAAAACCAGAAGAACATTTCATTTTTCTTCACATGACAGCAAAGATATGTTTTGATTTTCAGGATGCATAGAATAGAAACAGCTGATGACATGATCAGAAAACTTTTATTATGGTCGGGGGACGTCACTGCAATGCATGACCGTCTGCTCACTTCTACACGTGTCTGTCACTTCAGGATCCTGGATTAGAAAAGCCTTTCAGACAATCCGTCCTTTGACAAAGATTCCATTTGGATTTTTTTTAATGAATGTGAACATTTACAGACATTGTCAACCAGGACTCTGATAAAATCATCACATAGCAAAGCAGCCATCAGAGGCTCAGGGCTCTTTGTCATGCAGACATGGAGAAGATCAGCTTCTGAGGGTTAAAATGAGCATCAGAATGGAGAAGAAATGTGGCTGAGGTAACTTTGAACATAGTACACAACTTATGAACTCTAACGTCACCATCTGAGAGGGACAGCTGAAATCTGGAGGGTTTGTGTTACTTCTGGCATTTTAGCAGCCCCTCATCTGAACGCTCTGAGCTGCTGGAGCTGCATTGATTCACTGCTGAGGCCAGTCTATCAAGACAACATAAATGTTTAAAAGTCAATCGGCACAGTTTTAAGGACTTCAGGAAAAGGACATCATTTCAAAACAAACTCAAGAATCCTTGTGGGTTCACACATCAGAGTCTGCTGCTTTTTCACATTTAACAGTTTTTAAGTTTTCTGGGTTTTTTTTAACATTTGACAGTTTTAACATTTCTGTCAAAATGTTAAAACTGTCATTAATATTTGTCAGTTGACAGAAGTTCATATTAAGTATTTTTTAAAAACAGTCTGAATCTGTATTTTGGATTTTGATGGGACTGGGGCTGAGTCCCCCCCACCCCACCCCAAAAAAAGGCTAACTGAAATAAGCTCACAGGATTAGTTGACTGCCTGTTGAAGACAACAAGTGATTGTTCTTGCAAATATGAACTCCAATCAATGTACAGATGAAATGATAAATGTAGGTTTGATTAGACTCCAACTAATGTTGGAGCAGAGACGTCTAATCAGGCATCTAGTGATTATTAATATGTGTAACTAATAGAATCTGTATCTCCCTGGATCTTCTGGAGAATCTGATAAGGAGATTCTGGAAATGGAGAGCTTTAGTTAACTGAGGCATCCAATAGGGAAGATGCCTTTTTAAAGGAAAATGTCTTATTTTTAGAGTAAAGGAATAATCGTCAAACTTTGAATTTGATGTTCCTAAAGCTTCTCAACATCTGCTTATTAGCCAAGATTGTGTTTAAGACCGTCTACATTGAAAATGCATTTCCAGAGAAGGCTTCTGTTTTAGACTTCAAAGGATATTTTAGAAAACCTGTCATTCAGAATGTTTGTGAAAACAGTACAGAATGGAATGAAAACATGAACACCTACAGCACACTGGAAGCACAAATGGGTCAATCAGTACCAGAATTCTTAAAGTGATGCCACTCTTCCATCTTTTTGTGGGAAAGCATCAGTTATCTGGTCTCAGGTTCTCTTTACATGTTTAGGTGTTTTCACAAAACACTATGGTCACTTTTCAAAAAACTGAAGACAGAATGAGCAGCAGTAGAAAGTAATAAGAGAAAACCTGTGTTGTGATGACATAAAGCAAAGCAGTTTGTTCATTAAAATATTGTTACACTATGAAATACTCACACGCACAAAACACAATAAAAATTGCATAATGCTTTGTAAAGTCATCATTATAACACACTGTGAACCATGCAACTTCATCTGGGAATGCTAAATCATGTTTAACACAAAGCAAAATTTATATCATATACAGAACTGGTTGAGCCACAACTCTTGGCTTTGGAAATCTTCACAGATAGTCCCACTGATATTGAAACGGTGGCTACAGTAGCACGCGTGCCAAAATTTCAAGTATTTCCACATTTTTATTCTGCAACATGAAAACATGTTCTTATGAACTGGAATCAAAACAGCCCAACTCTTCAGACTTGATACCTGAAACTCTTCTGGAATGTCTCCACTCAGCCCTGAAACCAGGAACCGTGAAACAACCAACGCTCACAGTAAAAAGCTGCTGGTTACTTAATGGCACAGAAGGAAATCGCAGCCCGACTTCACTGCTGGTTCAGCTCATGCAGGTGAAAAGGGAGATCAGATCTTCTCCTCATCAGAACCACAAATACAGACCAGACAACTCCACTGAGGTATTACGATTTCATGACGTGATGCTGATAAAAAATGCTACAAACGCAGCTGTTGGAGTCAAGTTAGCACTAAACCTGAAAGCAAACTGTGCTACATTTCCAAAGAAACAATGTCATGTATTCATTGAAAAAACACAACGCATTATTTAGGAAATACTGGCTGACATCAGATGCGGTGATAATATTCAAAGCAGTCTTTTACTTTACGTGAGTTTATGTTGGACAGTTTTTATTCTTTGGGTTTAGTAAAAATGAGAAAATGTTAACTTTGACGTGTTCAAACAATGTTCAGACTGCTGATGCCAGCAGGTGAACATGTGGCGCCCATCAGACGGTCTGTACTGGGCTCCAGTCGGCTTGGTTCTGTGCTGGGGTGATAGCTAAACATGGCAGGGTGTCAGCTACAGTCCACGCTCTACCAAAGGATTCACATCCTCAACACAACTGCAGACAACATTGTGCTACAAGTCAGATCACAGTGGCAAATATAAAACACACTTTTTACTTTCCTCATTAGACTTCCTTTATCTGTGAGTCAAGCTTTTTTTCTGCACATTTTGGGTCGAACCAAATCAAAGAGTCACTGACACGTCCTGTCAGAGCTGTGACAAATAATTTATCCCCAAGTAATGATATGTCAGTTTGAGCTGTTTCTCCTGTTTGTGCTGGAAATATGTGTATCTCTATGTATTTCAGAGCAACACAGATTGAGGATTTGGGTGTACCTCACACAGAGTAAACATTTGTTTCAGTGCAAGTCGCAGCATATTTGCTTTGATAGCTACAGGAGGGAGGCTAAGCACACTTCGGTTCAGACGGTTTTCTGTTGATTTTAAAGTTTCTGAGCAGAAAACGTGGAAAATAGAAAAGATCTGAATGTCATAGTTCTAGGTTTTTACAAAATGCTTTTTTCCTTTTACAACGATAGAATTGTTCTGGGTTGTATTAAACAGTGTAGCACCACCTTTAGGTATACACACCACTTACAATGCTAAGAAATAACACTGCTCTCACTGCTGTTACATAGTAATGAACTCAGTTTAAATGGAAATGTTATGATTCTTCTTGTTAAAGATCTATAACTAGATAGAGAAACTCTGTCTATATGTGTAGATATATATTTATTTTAACATATTTATATAATCATTATTTATTGAACTGTAAATAAACGTCTGCCTCCAGTAAAAACTACAGACTCAACATCAACAAGGGTTTTTGGGCGTGACCACAAGCACACAGTGATAACTTTTACAAGACTTAAATGTCAGTGCTTTAGTGTAAACTAGTACAAAATCATGCTATGGAAAACCTCATAACTTGTGTACTCTGACCATTTACAATGTTAGTTGGCGTTGAGCGGCGTCTCCTCAGAGAAACGCTCCGATCTTTTTGGCTACATCGTGATCGGACTGCCAGGTCTCTGCAGACTTCACTCTTTGAATGCAGGAGTCATTGATGTTCCCTTGTAGAAGACGTTGCGAGCAATGTCGGGGCTGTTGGCTCTCTCTGGGACCATGATCCTGCTGTTTCCTTTTCTTCGCAGTGTGGACTCTCGACTGGAAGCAACTGAGTGGGTTTCTGAGGCGGTCTCCCCACCTCCTCCGGATGCAGAGCCTCCTCCGTCTCCTGGAGTGACGCGTATGGTAGAGAGACTCTGTGGGTTGAGTCTCTGCTCTGGCTGGCTGGTGCTGATGCTCTGGGTGTGGACCGTCGCTCCGGGTGTGCTTCCCACAGTGGAAGCCGTGGTGACGATGTGATTGCATCTCTTCCTGTCGATCGACCCTTCACGTATGGAGTCTGAACTCTCTGAGTCTACGTTCTGATCACTGTGCTCAAAGGACTGTCTCAGACCTGCAGCAGCGCTCCCTGTGGTTCCACCGGCTCCAGTGCCGTGATCCAGGGAGCGCCATCGCCATGACCCGCTGCCGTCTGTAGATGGAGGTTGAATCACCGGTTTGCTGCTTTCAGGGTGGGCGTCGACCCTCACGATGGCTCCGGTGCTCCCTGAAATGCTGCGTGAGGTACTGCCCAGTGAACTGCAGGCCGGGTTGCTGCTGAGCTCTGGATCAACAGGTGCCCTGCAATGAGGAGCCCCCTGGCTGCTGCCATTCTTGCTTCCACCGATGCTGCTCTCGTCTAAGCTTTTGGAGTGGGTCTGCAGAAGCCCCTGCTGCTTGGACATGGCAATGACCTGCATGATTCGTGGCTGGCTGTTTGGCATGTTTCCGTTAGTCCTGCACACTCCCGCCATGTCTGCGGCCCTTTGCCAGTTAGCTTGAGCCGTACTATTTACCATCGGCATTCGCTCACTGCCTCCATCTCCTGGTGTTTTCTGGGAGGTGCTGCTGTAGTTCTCATGAGCCTCCTCTGGTATGTGGACCAGCTGTGAGGAGCCCGGTCTGGACTGCATGGATATCCTGGTTCCTCCAGCTATGCCACTGCAGTTAGTGGGTAGGGTCGTACTCGAGCCTGGGGGCAGGCTGGACATGTACGCGTGGCTGTCCAGACCTCCGTTCAGGCTCACAGCAGACGGTTCAGAGCTGGATCGGAACTCCATGCTGCCGTGGTGGTGTGCATGCTGGGATTGGCCCGATGCAGAGTCCACAGAGGAGGAAAAAGACTCCGACACCAGCATGGAGCACTTGTGGTTGTTATTCTTGCTCTTCCACTGAGACAGGAGTTGTTTGGAGCGGCTGGAGTCCATTGAAGCATGGTGAAGTGTGGCGACGTGACGTCTGGCAGCTTCCTCGTACATTGAGATGGCTTGAGGGGTGTGAACCCGCGGGAGGGTGTGGCTAAAAGTCATTATAGCATCTTTGTTATGAGGGTTGCAGGGGGAGATGACCTCGACGTCGGCACTGGAGCGTTTCAGGCTCTCGTCGGCTCTCTGCTGAAAGCTTTGGTGCAGCAGGCCTTCAGAGTGGGAGGTGGGCATGCCCGCCTCACCCACCATGCCGGCTTTGACCTGGAGGTGATGGAGAATGGGCTCCTGGCCAAGATGGGGTATGGAGCAAGAGGCTTGATGTACAAGCAGAGGGGGGGTGCTGCTGGCCTCTTCACTAGACTGAAAATTTCCAACTGCATACAGACCCTGGTGACACATGAAACAAAAGTCAAATGTGATCCTAACATCAACTTTAACACGACAGACAGTCTTTGTAGTGACATTACTTGACAGTCCAGATCAAGTTAATCTGCTCTAAATTCAAAGGACTTCTGTGTTTCCTCAAGTTACTGTAGGCCAACATTCCTAAATCCTGGCTGCTGCTCCCTGATAAGTCTGAGGTACTCCACCGATACACGTCTCCACTGTTCCAGCAGAGTCCTGCACTAAAAACTAAAGCCTTAATCATAACTCTGGATACGGCTGTCCAGTAGGGGGCACAGGTGGCCCTCACAAAACAGAAGGTCACAGCTCACTTGGTGAGTCCATCAGGCAAAAATAATCATGCACTTCTTTTCTTTTTCAGGCCCATTGCGGGCGGCAGGTTGTGGTGAACACTTCAGAAACATGTGAGGGTGAAGCGTGAAGCAGGCGTGTCGTACAGATTTTTCTTTTTATTAACACTCCCCCCAAAAATCCTGCAGAGGAAGCCCCTTAGTGCAGTTCTTACGGGGGACCCCTCAGCTCTCAAGCCCAAACTGGCAAACACAGAATTTAAAGACAATCTGCAGAAACAGGCTAACGGAGGCTCACCAGGTACACAGCGATTGCACCGCCAATAAGAAAGCCCAGGTAGACATCTACAGCATGGTTCTTGTACTGAATAATTCTGGTCAGACCACAGATGATGGCGCTCATGACGAAGGAGAAGACCAGCAGCGGTTTGAGCAGCTTGGAAGAGTCTGTGAGTGTGCTGTTGAAGTACATCTGTCAAGAGAAAACACATCAAAGGTCAAAGGCCATCGCCTATACACTCTTCAATGTGCATGGGTTCCTAGCCACGACCGCCGCCTGCTATCACCGTGACGCTCGCTGGCAGAAGATGAAGGCGCCGCGAGGGAGCGATGACAGAGAAACTTTAGTGCTGAGTGTTTAAAAATGCATATTTCAACATTTTTATTCATTTATTTTTTGAAATTCACTTTTTTTTATTAGTTTTCTTACATTTTTTGATACAACAACACTTTCACAATTGACACTGATAACACAACCAAACTAAAAAAGGGGTTACTGGTTACATAGAAGAATTACAAAAGTTCCCTTCAGAGTTGTATCTTTTAAGCTGCACATGGGAGCTCTCCTCATAAAACAAGTATCAAACAGACACCTCAGAGTAAGGAGGTTCTGACAGACATAGAGGTCTTAAGTTTCTACAACATAGATAATATCTTCCAAACATATTCATCTTGATTCTTCATTCTGCTTATTCTTTTCTATGAGCATCTCATCCATAAGAAGACCCCACGTCTTCTGAAATATCTTCATTTTATTGTTCATTTTAAATACAGACTGCTCTATATTTGCTATTTTTGTCATTTCTCCCGACCATTCTCTAAAATGTGTTATATTGTTAGTTTTTCAATGTCTAAGTATAATTTTTCACCCTGTGGAGAGGGCCAGCCGACACCAGTGTTTGCTGAGTTGTTAGTCTTTGTTCATTACAAGTTTTGTAACTAATATTTTATTAATGAGTCCTTTGACGTTCTTCCATAGGTTTTGGTTCCACTGACAGTTGTATAACATGTGTAGGAGCGCGCCTTCGCTCCTGTTGCACATATCTGTGTGCTGCAGTTTTAGTCTTTTCATCTTACATGGGGTCCAATAAATTCTGTAAATGATTTTGTAAATAATTAGTCTGGTCTGTATTTCTCTGGATATTTTATACCATGACCCTGTGATATTGTGCCACACCTCCTCCTCTATCCCTCCCCCCAAATCTTCCCCCCAAACCTCCCTAAGACCTGAAAGGTCTGGCGGGTCAGATTGTCTCATCAAACTGTAAATGCAGATGCAGTTTTTTTCGGCTGGCTGTTTCTCTGTTTCATTTCCTGTATTAGAATCTGCTTTATTAGGGGTACTTTCTCTCTTGTGGACAGAAAACAGCTCCTTAATTGAAGATATTTCCAAAAATCTGTTTTAGGTATGTGATATTTAGAAATCATCTGTTCAAATGAAATGAATTCCTCCCCCTACAAGACATCTGCAATATACACCAATCCTAATTTAATCCATCTGTGCCAATACAGCACCTTTCAGTCCACACAAATGGGTCTCCTGCCAAAACTACATGTCAACTTTTGTTTGTTTTAGGTACATTCAAAGTTTCTTTCACTTGATGATTTCATTTGCCCCTTTTACATTCCATGAGAGAAGGTTAATTCGGTCGGCCATGTCAGTCAGCGTTTAGTTGTATGCCTAAAACTGAGCATCTGAACATATTTTGTGGAGAGGCGTATCATACAATTCTTGACATGGTTGATCTCCATAGTAACCAACATACACAAAACAATAAATAAAAGAAAAAATAAACACACACAGACAAAACCAACATGTACACGTGTGAGAACCTTAGAATAGGATGGTTCTCTACATGCAACCGTACAACACAATGACACCATAGTGCGTCCGCGAAGCTTCAACTACCGGACTCTCCGGGTTCCCCCTCTCCCGCTTTAAACTCAACTAAGTCCATACGTGTCTCCAATTCTGTTTTAAAATGTGTGTTACAGAATGTCACGGTATGACTGACTTCAAATGATTTATACACTAGATTCCACCTCCTCCTCCATCCGTCCACTTCCCACAGTTGAAATGACCCCCCCACCGTGTGCAGCCACAGGGGGCGCTAATTTGCTGTCGTTATTGAAAATCATAGCAGGAAGTTTTTGCTTTTTTAATTGCCGCGCCGGGCAACAGCCCGAACGACCCGAACCTAAACCTGAACCTAAACCTGAACCCACTGCTGCTCCGTCAGAATCCCTGAGACGTGGACGTCTGCAGCTCCTGGTATATCAGATAGTTTGTGCTAAGACTGAGCAGCTGTGTTTCCCAAAGTTTGCCTCGCGCGCAGAAAGAGCACACATGACCAAAATGTCACGCGTGCTCACTGACATTCTGCTGCGCACAAGCATCACTGGTGCCCGATGCAGCATCTCGTGCACGCGGATGTAGACAGTCTCTCTCTCTCTCTCATGAGATGAATGAGATGAATATTTCTGCGTGGAGTTTTGACTTAGAATAAACACCAGAATCAGCAGATCTGCACACATGGAGACAGAGGAGATGATTGAGAAGGTCTCAACCAATCAGGACACAGAACAGGGTGCGCTGTTTGAAAGAACGCAGCAGAATAATTGTTCTGAAAGAATCAGAGAGACGAGAAAAATGAACTGAGATGGAGAAAGAAAACAATATTCTGATCTGTTTAACAGAGATTTGGGGGTTCAGATACAGAGAAGGGAGAAAAAAAATCTTTGGTCTTCCTCTTGTCTTCTTTCCTTATAGCTCCAAACTCAGCATCCTTCAAACCATCTCAGTCTGCTTCCCTTCCTAAAAAGCAGCTGAAAGCTGATCTATGTTGTAGTTCTACCTCCACCCTGAACTCCTCTGCTTCACCTACAGAACATCTCTCCTCTGTCTTCCAGCTCTCATCCATGTCCTGAACATCTCCAACATTTTTCTCTGATAGACTTCCTCATCTAAACCACCGCTCCTCTCAGGATCCTGTCATAGATGTTCTATAGATCTACAAAGACAGTTCAGCTCCTTCTGACCTTCTCTGTTCTTCTAATAGAAACATCCTCAAAGCTAAATCTGTGATTCTGTCTCTGCATGAAACCAAACGTTTGTCTCCTGTTTCTTCCTACCAGGAGGATTCACCATCACACTTTCATCTTCCATCTTCAGACTCCTCCTGTCTGACCTTCTCTTCACCTCCAGAACAGTCTTATCAAACTCCTCCGTCAGGATCTCCTCTGATCCTCTTTCTATCCACACAGTGATAAAACATCTTGGAAATGCTTCCAATAAAAGTATTGATCTCTTTCCAAATAGTTTGGAATCCAGAAGAGATCCAACCTATCACCAACTCTCGTTTTCCTCTCAAAGTTCTTCCTCTAAGTCTTTCTTTTTCTCTCTTTCTACAAACACACCCTCCTCCTCCTCCTCCTCTTCTTCTTCCACCAGGAGTAGTCCAGCTTCCACCAGAACCCTCTTGGCCACCAGGACCAGTGGTGGCTCAAGCCTGATCTAGTAGGACAGTTCTGCCTGTGGTCTTCATGACAGTTTGACTTTGGTTTCACTTTGGATGTCCTTCCTAAAGCAAGACTTGGATCTGACACACAAAAGCACAGGATTGTGTCCCCTGGTGGTTGGATGGTAAATACAGCGTCATGCTTCAAACTGCATTACTGGTCATAGCATGTATGTTCATTTGATAACAATCTGTATTCTTACTGTCATTCTATTTTCACAATTACTCACCGAAACATAAACGGCAGCAAAGGAGGCAAGGGTCGCATGCTGCGATGGAAACGATTTTCTGAAAGACAAAAAGCAACAGAAGTAGGAGTCATGTGACATCTTGAGCTTTGCTGTCATGATTCACGCCTTTCTACATTGAAAAATGTCTGCTGTGCTCTGTGCTGCAGCTGAATGCTCTGCAGGAGAGGGAAAGGGAACCAGTGGCCCACTTTCTCACATGGCTCCACCCAGTGACCTACTTCTGACACCTCTTCATCTTCACTTCCATAAACCAGAGCCCGGCTCTTACCCAAGCAGCACTGTACGTGCACAGATGAGCGTAGCTTTCATTTTTATCTACAGCATCTGTGGACTCATAAAAAATGCATTTTCACACAGAGCCATGCTGCTCTGCTTCTGCATGAATCCACAGCGTTCTCTAAAAGGTCTAAAACATGGAGGCTTTGTTTTAATAGCCTCTGCACTGAGCATTTGTGGGTGGCTGTCTGTCTTCACTAACAAACACTCCAACTGCTGGTGACAACGGTTTACACTTCACTTGAGATTTTTCTTCATTAGAAAACCCTTGGTGTAATAGTTGTTGTTTTAAATAAAAAATGTGTGTTTTCTACGCCAAATGAAATGTAACTATGTATTTAAAAAAGATGAAAAACTGCAACTATGGGATTAGAACCCACTGACTCCTGGTAAAGACACTAGGATCCTCCATAATCCACAGCATCACCTGTGGGTGTTGAAATGACTAATGTTTTGGACCTAAATGAGGGCGACCTGCCACACGGTGGAAGGCATAGACATCTCATTATCATAAAATATTTGTTCATCTGTGAAGTTTTAAACAGGAATCAATGGTCTCTGCAGTGACAGCGTGTTGTTTGGTCATTTGATTCTTTATTGTCTGTGAGAAAGAAAATCTGAGAAATAAGAGTGAGAGAGTGAGAAATAAACACTTGCAAAAACAAAACTAGAAGAAGAGGAAGGGTAAAAAAAGAAACATTAAGTACAGTTAAAATAGCAAAAGTGTAAAAGTCAGCAAAAGAAACGATGGCAAACATGAAGAAGGTGCTGTGTATGCCGAGGAGTCAAACTCACAATTCTCCATGAGAAAAAGGCAAAATGCAACTGTGTTAAGCAGTACATAAACTGGTAACCAGTACTGAGAGTGGTAACCAGTAGTGAGTAATTAGACTATGGTCATAGCTATTTTATTCAAGCATAAAAACGTTTTTGACGCCCATACAAGACACAACAAAACAGCACTTAGAAAGCGCCAGAACGCCACTTTGTTCACCTGTCCTGGAACAACACAAGACTATGATAGTACAATCATTACAGACATTTTCTGACCGTAATTACTTAAGTTCCCAGGTTCAGTGAATGCACCAGGACTGAGGTTACCCCCCTCATTGATTTTGATTGGTCCTTTAAGTTAGCCCCGCCCCCCGTAAGTTGGAAACAAGAAAAACTATATGAAAAATATTTATTTGAAACTGAAATTTTATGTTTTGTAACTTAAAAACAGAAAATGTGAAGCTGAAAATAATGAAGTTTACATTAGAATTTCAGAAAGTTACAGATATGTTTTTAGCTTAACACCCAACTTGAATTTTTCAAGTTGCTTCATTTTGGTTTTAAATCTTTATGGCCCGATTTGGCTCCATAACATCCAACAATTAATTCAGAGCAAAACCCCAAAAAACTGTATTTAACACAAGGTTCTGCCTCCAAGCAGAACATTGGAAATGCAGTCCTGACCCACAGAGATCTTTTTACATTTCTCTTCCCTAACTATGTTTCTACAGACCCAAGCTTAGACGACAGCTCTATGTTTTGAGCTGTAGTCTCTTGTTTTCTTGTGTCAGTCCAAATCTTCCAGGTGGAAGATGAAAGTCAGTTGTCGGGGGCAGCGAGCTCCATCCTGCCCTCTGCATGTTACCTCCGGTTCCTGCAGTTCCTCTTGTTCTGGTTTTCTTTCTTCTGAAGTTAAAACTTTCCCTTTTAATCTTTTTAGCAAAGTTAGAAGCTTTAGGTAAACTTTTGAGAAACTTCAGGAGAGCGGCTCCTGATGTGAGCTCCATCCTTATTGTGTTGTGTCAACATGACAACATGAGTCTGTCTTCTTGGCTTTCCTGTGACACTGTGTTTTTCTTACATACATTATGTGGCTGCTCAGCTTCCATGTGCTGTTAAAGTTTGCGTTGTTGCTCACCTGCCTTGGGTGATAGCTTTAGGATCTGCTCCAGAGCAGATGTCCTCCATGATGAAGGGGTTCTGCTCACAGCTGAGGCTCAGAGTGGTGTAGTTGGGCTTACACACAGTGAGGAAGTACGGTGCCGGGTAGCCAGTCATCAGCTGGAGGATGTCTGTAATCAGGGCTGTGGCACAAAGTCCAAAGGCATGAACACCTAGAAACATGGAGACAAAAGCTGAAGTCAACGGGGAACATCAGATGTGCTGAGAGGGCCAGCATCATCAGACGAGATCAGAGCGGCTAAGTCTGTCTAAGTTCAGAGACTTTTCTGACTGAGATGTTTGTTTCTGTTCAGACGGGCTCACGGTCAGTGATGATGAGAAGCTGCAGTGCAACAGGATGAAATGACAAAAGTCTGTACCAACAAAGCGGATGGCTCTGCGCATGAAGGAGTTGAAGTTGCATCCAGCGGCGTTGATGTTGGCCTCCACCGTGGCGCTGCTCTTCTTCTGCGACAGGCAGCAGAACAGGATGGCCTCTCCAACCATTATCTGTGAAGACACGTTCACACGCTCACAGAGAAGCAGCAGAGAATCTGGACGTATGTCTGGTGCCTTTTACACTCATACTTAATGCAGATAAAGTATTGAAAACATTTCATCATGATTAGTAGAGGTGTACTGATTAATCGATGAATTGATTTCTATTCCTAAATGGCTTATGTGGGTCTTGATCCCAAAAGGTTACTGTAACACAAGGAGTCAAAACTCAAACTCCAACACAACCATCACCAACAACACACAACTGATCAGAACTGAAAACACTTGCAGCAAATCAACTGCAGTGAATATATGGAAAGTTCTGGAACAACTGAGAGGTTTTTCAAAGATGGATAACAGAGAGACTCAGACCTGGACCCAGATGAAGAACAAGGTTCTGATGAGATCCAGGTCATAGTTATTGACTGTATGTTGGTTTATGGAATGACCATGAGGGAAGCAGGTCAAAAGGTCCACCCTCAACTCAACAGGTTTAAGTTTTTACTATAATCTATATCATTCATATAGAAATGATATAGAGAAGAGAAGAAAAAGAGAAGAGAAGACTTTCTTGCCGTCTGAGACAATATCAGTTTTTTTCATAAGAGTTTACCTATCATACAGTTCAACACTAATCCCAAATTTATATCAGTTTTCTTCCACTTTGTTCTGCTTAACCCGATTGAAGATTTTTATTTTTGACTTAACATTGGAAGGAGAGACAACAATAAACTCGACAAAACTCATTGCAGGTCTCAGACATGACTTGTGATGACATTTCAGTTGGGTCTTGACAGGACCGGATCAGGAAAATAAGATCATTTTCCTGTCGTGTGGCTGGAGTGAACATGTCAGTGATGTGGATGAAATCTTCTGGTCTGAACCACAGAGAAAAGATAGTGAAGTGCAATAAATGTGAACCTGGATTTACAGGAAAAAGTAACAAAATAAAATACAATCCTGAATACTGGTTTACTCTATTTTTTATTGGAGGGTATATTTTTTAACAACCATTTTGTGAATAGTGTTGCGTGTTTTGTTGTGTAGTGTGTTGTGATTGCTGCAGGTTTGTTAGTTTTGAAGACTGAGTCTTCATTATGAACTCAAAGTGAGCTTTTGACTGAAGAGTTCATAATTTTGTACATTTAGCTCATATTTTGAAAATTGTGTTTGATGTTTGGTTAAAATGGTTAAAAGTTTTGGAAAATGTGTTTTAGCAGTTGGGAAAAACTATAAACCAGTGTCTTTTTCTAGGACATGGTTTCAGCAGATCAGCAGAAGTTCATCAAAAATTCACCTCTAGGTTGTGGATAGGACAGTTGGGAGGGAAGCCTCTGCTTATTTCCCATCATCCCTTTGTTGGCTCTCTCTCCCACTAGCTTACAGCCCCTCGCAATAACAACTAACAATACCAGTGGAACAAAAATGGTGAATGTCGTTTCTATCCAGCTGTACAGTTCTGATCCAGATTCCAGGTCAGACGAGGAAAACACAGACGTTCATGGATCTATCTGTCTGCAAGAGGATGCCTCAGAATGATACACATATTAGAAATGAAGAATGTTATCCACCATTGGTATGATTTGGTTAGATAGAAGTAAAATAATTGTGTGAAAATAAAAGATGATCATTTTTAATGACCAATATTTTCCAATATTGCTCGTCATTTTTGTTAAAACTGCTAATCAAATCAAATCAAATCAAACTTTATTTATAAAAAAGCGCTTCTCATGCTTCACGCAGCTCGAAGCGCTTTACATTAAAAAGAAAAACATATACAGTAAAAGCCAACCCCCCACCCTCTATCAACACATACAACCCATAATCCCACACACAATGAATACAATGAAAAATGACTTCTAAATGAAAACTGTAAAACAGACATAAGGCTTGTCTCTGCTGTGAGGAAACGGTATGGGGGATTCTATCATACCAGGAGCAGCTCGGTCAGAGGAACATCGCCACGGCGCCCACCCAAACTGGGACAGCAACAGAGTCCACTCCACAGCTGTGAGGCTGCAGTGCAGGACTCCAGCCGTCCCGCAAGGGTGAAAACCACGGCAACGACCCCAGACTGAGCCAGCAAGCCCTGATATGATAGATCCCCACAGGAAACACTGGGGTTAAAAATAATAGTAAAATACTAAAAAAAAAAAAAAAAAAATTGTTGGAAATAAAAATAAATTCACAAGATAAAATAAAATAAATAACGTAAAATATCAAAGTAATAACATTTTAAAACTAATAGAATAAATAAGGACATAAAATCAACTAAAAGCAGAATTAAAAAGGTGGGTCTTGAGCCTCTTCTTAAAAACCTCTACGGTCTCTGCAGCCCTGAGGTTCTCCGGCAGGCTGTTCCACAGGCGAGGACCGTAATGATGAAACGAAGCCTCACCATAAGTTTTGGTCCTCACCTTAGGAACAACTAACAGGCCGGTGCTGGAAGACCTCAGGAGCCGCGAGGGTTCATACTTTAAAAGAAGATCATTGAGATAAGAAGGCCCAAGACCATAAAAACATTTATATACCATTAAAATGTGAGGTTGAGGCTGTGAGGAGCAGTAAGTCAGCGGGAGAGAGTGGGAATGATGGGATATCGGAGGGAACTTCCACATCAACAGTCCTGCCCACAACTCAGAGGTGAATTCCTGATGAACTTCTGCCCCTATGCAGAAGCTATGACGTCAAATGATTACAGCTTTATTGATTTTGGCTAAAAAGGCATAAACTTAATGAAAAGACCACAGGGAACATTTTATTATAGAAAATGATATTTTGTGAGAAAAAACCCACAGATTTATAATTAAATCTCTACTCTAGTGTGTTAACTGGAAGTAGCAGTATGTGCATTGGGATGCTCATAGCTGAAGTGGTGCTTACTGTGATGGCTGGTCCAGCAAAGGCCAGGCTTAGCAGCATCAGGAGGGGGATAGCCTCATGGTGAGGGTCGATGTAGGGTAAGCTCAGGCTGCGGTCGTGACAGTTGTAGCCAGACTGAACTGGCTTGAACACGTCCGTCCACTCCAGGAAGTAAAGACTGACCACTGATGATACGAGGATCGGCAGCTGTGGATGAAGATGGACAGAAAATCTGGTCAGAGGTCACAGAAATGACATCCGAGGCTTTGACAAACCCAGAAGAATAAATGAGCAGAGAAGCTTTTGCAGCCGTAACCTTTTGGTTCACTGACCATGCTCATTTGATTTTATAGTGAACACGATTCATAGTGACTAAAGTGAGAAATTAACATTTAACTGCACCCCACACCCCATCTCCAACAGCTGAACTCATTTACCCTCCTCCCCATGTAGCACACGAGGAGCACAGAACTCATGTATATTCATCTGAGCCGAGATCATAACATCACAGGGATTCATGAAGTCAGGGTAATAAAGCTGGAGTTGAATTCCCAGCCGACCGCGTCTGCTCCATTGCTTTGCTCAAGCGTCTGATTTGGATGAATGCTTGGCTGCTTCAGGGCTGCAGTTGACTTGTCGTCTCCTCAGTGGCTGTGCTCTGAGAGCTGGTGGCCTTCAGGGATGAATCCTGTCCAGCAGTCAGAGAACGAAGGAGGAGCTCTCAGAGAAGATCAGCTCTTAGCAAGCGCTCTGCGTTCTTTATGCACATGATCCACTGAACACACCAACGCTTTCATTCATGTCCTTCTTTATTTGCTCTATTTATCAACCAGGTGACACTTTAACAGTCAAAGCTTAACAAATGTGAACAAATGCGTTTGTTTTTAACCATCCGTGCTCGCTGACACCAACACATCTCCAGAGGTGAGTGAACTCCTTCAGTCACGTCATGCTACGTCTGCATCAGCAGTTGTCATTTAAAAACACTTTCAAGTCATCCCTCACCATGACAACATCCAGTTCCCAACATGGACTCAGAGAAGAAGAACAAGTCCTCATCAGCTTAATGCTGATGGTCTGTTTAGAACCTTTGACTGGAGAGGAACCAGAGAACATCAACACTCTGACTTCAGTGTCTGTGCATCTGCAGCTGCTGTCAGAACCACAGATCTGACACAGAACCACTAAAGGATGGAGTTATTCTGTTCACTCAAATACGATCATTCAAAACTTAAAAACTTTCAATATTAAGATTATTACTAATAGAGTGTAATTAAGATCATCTCTGTGCACAAATACAGTTTGTTTAGAAAAATCCACAAGAAACCTGAACTAAAGTCTGCACATGTTTCAGGAAAACAAAGGTTATACCAACAAGTTATGAATCCTTTCTTTTACAAAAACACTAAAATTGTTTGATGGCCTCAGAGAGACAGATATCCATATGATTTCAGAGTGATTTTGATTCTACAAGACAAATCTTCTGTTTTATCCAACAGCTTCTGTAATTTCCTCCAAATGATAGTGGCAGATGCAAAGAAAATCAAAAAAGACTAATTTCAGTCATAAGCAACAATCACCTGATAGATTATTGAAGCTAAACTGAGAACTGTATCTACGCTGGTCCTTCTTGTGACTGAGATCATAGCATGTGCTGTTTGTCTGTTTGTCCATAAAATTAGCTTTCAGGGGGAAAAAAACGTCTGATTTGCTTCTGCTTGGATGTAAACAAAACTGTCAGCTGCATACAATACCTGACACGTGTTTGGTTTAGTCTCTGTAAAGGAAAGTTTCAGCATTTCGTTCAGAATAAATGTCCAGTGGGCGGAGCAGCAACACATTCACATGCCAGAATCCTGACGGACACTTTTCATTAGAAACACATTTATAGTCGTGTGTCCATCTGCAGAAAAAACGGAGACGTTTTAACCTGATCAAAGACATGTAACTGTTGGATCAATCACAGCCGCTCTGACCGATTACATCTGCTGGTTTAACTTTCCTAGCTTGATCGTTGGATGGGTTTCAGAAGGTCAGTGAGGAGTTGAAACAAGTTCCCCATGAGAGCCCCTGGATCCTATTCAAACTGCAAAACATCAGCGTATCAGATGGCTTCTTTTGCCAAACATCAAATACAAACTCATTTCACCCTGAGATGAAAACCAGTTCAGTCCAAAGACCCACACCCAAAGCAAAAAGACACAAGGTAGTTTATGCGGTCCAGTGCAGTGAGAAATGCTCAGAGCTGGACACTGAAGAACCAACCCTAGAAACCAACCTTTAACCCTAGAAACACTTTCACTATGAAAAGTTAAAGCATCACCTTTACTGCATTATTTTTATCTGATATAATATATCCAATAAAAAGTATTTTTCATTAAAAAATAGATGAAAATATGAAAACACATGATACATTAGAGTAGCTTTCTTCTATTTTCAACTGTGGTTTATGTAAGAAAATGGAAAATATAAGCATAGGTAGATCCTAAAACATAAAAATGTAGAATTTCAGAACAAAAAATTACCAAAAAAATTGGCAATAGACAAACACCTGGTCTTCATCCAGCTTTTTCATGTCTGTGTGTCATTTTTCTTCAGAAAGAGAACAAATGTAATAAGAAATCATTTAGTTTTTATTTCTCCTTTTAAATCAATCCAACAGTCTTGGACACACTCTGTTTTCCATCAATCATCTTCTTTCTGCTGCACATGCACTAAACCCTCATCTGGTCCGGCTAGCGTGTCTAATTCAGCTTCTGGAGAAGAGAAGATGCTTCTTCACATTGACTGCAGTCAAATGAGCCGCCGTTCACATTTCTGTGGTCCAATCAGCCGTCACTGGATTTTTGGTGTGACTTTCATCCAATACTTACGGTAGCAGTCCTGAGAACGCTGGAAAATCTCCAACAGACTCCACGAAGCTTCTTGATGTGACCACAGAAATGTGAACGGCGGCTCGTTTGACCGCAGTTGGAAAAGTTTTTTAATCAGTGAAAGTTTGGTCCAGATCAAACCGATACTGCTCAGGAGTTGAGATTTACACTAGTGAGACACAGAGCTATCATAATCAGGGGGGAGGGGGGAATCCAGGACAGGGGTGCTGAGCTCCAAAAGCCACGCCCCCTCAGAGGAGGTTTTGGAGACGGAGCCTTAAGATAAACATGAAAAATGACTTTTTAAGACATTTAGGTTGTGGGATTTTGGTTACAAACTATTTATCATAACTAAAACACTACTAAGAATGTTTTTTTAAATAAAAATGTCAAAGGGGAACTTTAAAGATTTTGTGCTTAAGCGCCTCTGATGACGCCTCAGGTGTTAAAGGATTAAACTTCAGTAGAAGGAGCAGCTCCTCTTCAAGATGAATTCCCATTTCATGTGTGATCCCAGAGTCACAGGTTTTGAAAAACAATGAGCAGTCAGCAAACGTTCTCCATGAGACAGACTCCAGCAAACAGACTTTTTGAGTTCATTCAATTTTCCAGCTTGTCTCCAAACAGCATGAAATCCCAATTAGTGGAGAATTCCCAGCCCACATTTGGAGGAGCAGGAATGCTGCCCAAATGCAGCCACAGCAAACACAGAGCTGGCTTTGCACTGAGACACATCTTTTTCATTCCGTTCATGCATACAGCGGTGGCTCACAACAGAGACTGATGCAAGGCACTGTGGGAAAAGGCAAAACTCATCCAGTCAAGGTATGTGATGTCTGGTGAGGAAAAGTTAGAGAAACTGGTGTGTTGCAGCAAAGTTGTGGTGATTTGACAAACTTAGTTGCATTTGCAGGAAACATTGATGAATAATGAGCTATAAATGACCCATAAAACAAACAGCCTGACTTCACTGCTCTCAGTTCATGTGTTCAGTCCAGCATGGACGTACCGTGATGAAGAACTCCCCACAGCAACTCCGTTAAAAGCAGGGGAGAGCCACAGTATCGATATTGTGTTGTATCGCTACATCTAGTCCTGTGATTGATGGTTTCTCACCAAGTATCAATCTTTTATTCATTTGATGAGGCTGTAAAATATTATATTCCTCTTTATTTGGTGAGATGTTCCTTTGGAGGTAGATAGGGGGCGCTCTTTGCACCAATGTTCCCGACAGCTACATAAATTCTTACATTTTTGTTCTGTTGTTTACAAGAATTTTACTATTGTTAACACTGAATTTTACAGATAATTCAAATTCAGCTGCAGTCCATGCTCGTCAAAGACAGTATTACTGGTTCTTTGTTTCACAAAATAAGACACAAGTTGTTTATTATAATTGTGTTCAAGCTTAAAAATAAAAGAGGATATATTTATCTAAAAAATAATCTAATTCTATATATTGTGAGTTTTTAGAGGTGGTTTTGACTAATTATCATGATATCATTGATATTGTGAGCCATGTATGGCGTATCGAATCACTTCGTGAAGTACCCAGTCATTCCCGGTCCTTGTTAAAAGAGCAGCAGTTGTTTTCCTCTGATGTCTTCAAATGCACAGACTTCATAACCGCTCTGCTCAGGTTCAGCCAGATGAGTTTGAAAACTCGTTACATGTAAACCAAAGTAATGAGTTGACAACCATTGTATGAGAGTTTCATAAAGAAGTATTCTCCCTGTTTTAGTTACATTCAAAGTGTTCATCCAGACAAACTACAGCATTTTACAGGGAAAACTCCCTCAAGTGTGCCGTGGCTGCAGTTCTCCTCATTGTCTCTGAAGAGCTCGGCTTCCTGTGGGAGATGATGTGGAGCAGTGACGTTCTGTTGCCCTACATCTGCTAACACTCTCATTCTCCTCAGTCTCACCTGATTTTCTCTTCAGCGTCGAGATCTTTCCCGTTAAGCAGATTGAATTTTGGCCCTGTCCCTGGTGGTTGTCATTGTGGTCATGCCACCAAACACTGAGGCCATCAGTGACCATGTTATCAGCTAAACCAGGGCTCAGCAACCTCTAACAGCAAAAGAGCTATGTTGGCTCGATTTCTACTGATCAAACTTAGAAGGAGCTGCATAGTCTCTAATCTTCAAGAAATTTGGATTTGCACTCATGACCTTTGTTTCTCAAAATAAGGAATAAAAATTATGTCTATATTTTTTGGGACAAACAAAATCAAAAACATAAAAGGAACCATGCATCTTGCAAAACATGATTTTTTTAAATTATTTTTTAATGCTTGAAAGAAGCTAAAATAACTTATTTTCAAATTAAAAGCTGCTCTGTTCCAAACAGGATCATCTCAGTTCTGGACAGCTAGTAACCAATGATGTGCAACATAAAATATGTGCTTTCAACTCTTAAAAGATCAAGATTTTTTACCAAAGTTTTTCTTTGCATAAAAATCTGTTCATTCTGGGGGAAGTGTTGAACAAACAAGACGTCTTCAGGTCAACATGGATGGAAAAACCTACAGAGTTTATCGTATATGTGAACCTCAGACATCAGTTTATACATTTAACTCATCTAATTTTTTTTTAAAATGCTAATTAAGTCATCCTTAGTTTAAAAAAATGCTATTTATTTTGTCTTATTTATTTTTGTCCTCAGCAGTCTTCCACTGCTGGGTTTTGTTATTTTAGTTTGTGGTTGGATCTTGGTAGTCTTAGTTTTCAGGCTTTGTTTAATTGTTTTCTTTAGTAGTTTTGGTTAAGCAGACATTATCAGTTATCTGCTGACTCAGACGGTCGACATGTCTGGATCAACATCTCCATGAATTATTTTATGTTTGGTCAAAGAGCCACAATAGAGAGATAAAAGAGACACATGCGGATCTGGAGCTGCAGGTTCTACACTTCAGGATTAAACCAAATGGGCTGGATGAGTCAGAACTGAGTGAAGGAATCAAACTCTGCAGTTCAACCATCGACTGCAGGTTACTGTTTTTTTCACATGTGAACGTGTCTATATGTGTGGGTCACATCCAGGTTTCACCTTTGGACACCAGGTGAGATGTGAATCAAAGAAGATCGCCACAAAGGGATACCAGTCAAAGCGGCTCATTGAGCAGCTTTTCTCCTACAGAATGATCATGTTAACGGTTGAAAAGTTACAGTAGATCAAAGAGCAGAAACACTGGAGCTCTGGTGTTAAAGAGGCAAATTATCTTTGAGAAGGAACAGCTTGAGGCTGCATGGCGGCTTCCCTCATGTCTGTCATTTTGCTCGTTGTGTTGAATTTGCTTCATAAACTCTGCAGGTGAAACGTGGACATGAGCATCTTAAAGGTGGAGCAGATCCATTCTGCTTCTGCTGAAGGGAGACTCACTCATGCAGTAACCTGGAGCAGGCTCCATTCCATACTCCACTTGCTACAATGACTTCTCATCACTGACCCACTTTCCATTGGCCCTGCTGTCTGTGGAAGTCAGGCCCAGAACCACCAGAGCACGCCCACCTTTGATGGTTTGAGCGGTGAAGCTGACATTTGTGACACTGATGGAATCTTTTTCTGAAACAAGCATGCATGGAAATGTTGCTGCCATCCCATCTGCATCAGAGCAGGATCCATAATGCATGAGGCCAGTCTGAGTGTGACAGGCCAGCGGTGAAGTGGAGCATGCATAACGTGAGCAGACCTGCTCCACAGCCTGCTCCCTCATTTCATCGGTTAAAGACTGAAACAGCATCAGAAGAAGACATGTTTCTCTCATCCACCACCACCATCATCATCATCATCGGCAGGAAGTGTCTTCCTCACAGCTGCATCGTGAAATATCTGTGTTCCTGATTAGGAGAGCTGCTCTCCTTTGAGGAGGAGGACAGAGCCGGAGTCTGCAGAGGATCAGATTCTGATCGTCTTCAGTCTACAAACCCGAACGGACTCAAACTGACGGCATACATGACAGCTGCTGCTCTGGGAAGCTGCGCGCGCGCCTCGGAGCAGCTGCAGCTCCATCCACGGTGCGCCGAGCGCGTGGACCCAAAACTCACCTCCACAAAATAGAAACATGGCAGCAGGCTGACGCTGTCTTTGGTGAGCATCCCCTTCTCCCGCGCAGTCATGGTCAGGCCTCCGAGTGTCAGCGCAGATCGGTGGATCAGGGGCGCTCCATGGCGCGCGGCAGGACGCTGGAGACACAGCTGCTCACGATCCGGACTCACCGTCCCGGCATCAGTCAGCGGACGAGGGAGACCCGCGGCTCGGTTCTGAGCGACTCCCCCCACCTACTACAAACCGAGAGGATGGAGCTGCGGCGCAGGCGCACCCACATGAAATGTCTGTGTGACCTGTCACTGTCACGTGACAGGCTTCCCTCAACATGAACCGGGCTTCTGCCGTTAGAGGCAAAGCTGCTCCAGGCTCTGCTCTCACTTCCGGTTCGGTTCTTTTTCATTTGCACGATAAGATTTTGTACTCGCTTTAGCTGGAAAGTCAGTCCCAGCAGGTCCCAACACGCCCCCTGCCGGCCGGCATCACGCCTGCACACTGCTCTGTTCTAACAGAACCGTTCAGGACACGCGTCGCTGTGAAAAAACACAAGTTACTGATCAAAAGGTCCAATACTTGATCAATGCTCCTCAGATGTACACATGCTTGTACACTGGATTTGTCCCTCTGTCGCCCTCCTCTGGCCGTTTCCCGCAGTGACTCCTGTGGCCTCAGCGGTTTTGTGTCCGTAGGTGCGTGATTGATGCAGGTGTCCTCACAGACACTTCCACACATGGACATGGAGGGATGGAGCCAAAACTGGGATCAGAGGTTGACCACTGTCTGTTTTTGCATCTATTTGTTTTCTAATCCGTTTTAGAATCACAATGTTGCTGGAGCCTATCCCAGCCATTTTTAAATGAAGGCAGGCCACATCTTCAACAATTCACCACTATTCACCACTTCACCAAAGGGTTCCTTTTTTTCATTTACATTTTTTAAACATGTTTGGTTATTTAATGAGATGTATGTGGGGGGGGGGGTAGATTTGTCCTCAATAATGAAGGTTTTTAAAAAAAAAAAAAATAAATACTTGATTGTGTTTGTATGACTGCCACCTTGATCTGTTTGACATCTAGTGTTAAGCATGCAGTATGATACAATAATGGAAGCCTCATCATCTTCCATTCTTGTGCTGAATGTTCTCATGCAGGAAAACTACAAATATTTGGGAGAAGCAAACAGCAGCAAAGTCCCTCTGTCCTCCAAACCCTCTGAATCAGAAAGCTGGAGCCTATCCCAGCTAGTGCTGGGTGAAGGTGGACTACACCCGCACAGGCACAGGCCAGGAGTGCCTGAAGGAAACCCACAAATGCGTGAGAACTCCACATAGAGGCTGCTGAGATTCAAACCAGAGCCTTCTGGCTGTAGACCAGAGGAGTCAGACTCAATCTCACAGGAGGCCAAACTCCAAAACACACCTGATATCACGGGCCGAACAGGATAAACATTTATTCAACACTTTAAAACTACATTCTAAAACTTTAAACTGTAACTTTTTAAAATGAATATGAACTAAATATATAGCATTACCTGTGATAATGCTAGTGTGAATGCTATAAACTGAAATTTGGCTGCTGGAGAAGCTGAAAATGATAGCTAAAATCACTGAAGCTGATGGCTGAGCTGGTGACTTTATTTAACAGCTAGCATGTAGCTGAAAAATAAAGCTAGACTTCAAAATATCCTAAAAAATTGAAAAAGCCGAAATTAACCAAAACAGCTAGAGTGAAGCTGAAATATTAGCTAAATTCTAAAATAGCTTAAAAATCTTAGTAAATGATAAATTAGTCCAAAAAGCTAGCAGAATGTCCATTTTTTAAACTTTAAAACTGTAACTTTTTAACATAATTATGAATAATAAAAATGTAGGAATATTATTCCAGAATAAATCAACTTAAACCTCAAATAACTTTTAATATTTTAATCTCCATAAAAAATATATTTTGTCAAAATTATACAAGTTACAAATGAGCATAAGATAACATTGGGCCATTAATAGCAATAAAATAAAACAATCTGGAGGGCCGGATCCGGCCCGCGGGCCTGGACTTTGACTCATGCTGTAAAGCTATGGTGCTCACCTGCTCCACCGCTCAGCCCTGCAGTCCTGTAGTACACATCCAGAGGGTGTTTTTGCACACATGGAGATGACCAGCACGTTTGCTGCAGTTTGAAGTTTGGCAGCTCACTTTTCAGAAGCTGCTCAGATCCAGTTGCCATTAGCCGGTAAACAGACACCACGTGCAAGCAGAAGCACTCCTGTGAAGCTGAGTCTCCTTACTGCTGGAGCAGGCTGTTACTCCCACTGAACACATGAAACGAAACATTCAATGCCTTGCTTTAATGGTTTCTAACATTTGATCTAATCTTGAATAGATTTTGATGGTTCTCTCAGGTGAAACTGAAAGAATTATCAAAGAAGAGAAACGGAAAAATACCTCAAATTTAAAAACATTCTATAAAATAAAACCCCTGAGTTGCTATCACTTAGGCATTATTGAATGGTCTGATTCTTAGAAGTTATATCATTTTTATTTAAGAGTTCTTTCTAGCTTGTGACTCATCAAAATCATTCAATTCAAAGGAAACGTTTCTGCATCATTTGTATTTATTCATCTAGTACTGTGACTCCAAAAAAGCACGACTGAACCTGGAAGAGCATCAGTGGAATCAAAACATGAACATAGAACGACTTCATTCAAACCGCAAGCTAAAGCGAGTTTACACGCCTGTAGAAGAAGTTTTTTCTTATAAAGATTTCAATTTCTGAGGAGCAACTGGTCCAGATTAAGAGAAAGTCCTGTCTGACAAACAGAACCAGAACTGCTTTGAAACTGAATGAACTGAACTCCAAGATTCTGAGTACAGAAGGAACACAGAGAGGGTTTCAGCGACCAGACACCTCTCTCCGTTCACAGAGGGACAGGCTCAGATGAGAACAGATCACCTTTCTGTTTGCATCATAGAAACGCAAATAACGGGTGTTTGACATGTAATAATGACGTCATTAAGAGTATTACATGACTGATGTGTTTGTGGCTGTTCCTGGACACCATTGACGTTCAGACTGGCAGATTCTGAGAATGTCCAGAGGAACATACGCTCTTTTTCCATCTCATGGAGTCCTGTAGCCAGGGCTCAGGGCAGCTTCAGCGTCAGAGCGCACGCGTGGAGCAGCAGCGAACACCACAGACCTCTGTCACAAACACACATGTTCCGAGGAGAACATGCCGTGACAGGCTGTGTCATGAACGGTCTGTCAGCAGGAGGCTGCTGCAGCGAACGTGGATGTTCAAACCTCGAACTACTAACACTGAAGTCACAGAGGGAAATCCTCAGGGCTGTGGGCGAGTTCATCTCTTTCTGCTTCTTGTACAGAGAAAACTTGAACCCATAAACGAAGATCAGTCCCGCGTGCGGCACAAATATTGACAGGCATGGTTACCTTAAGCCGCGCATGCGCTCCGTGCGCCTTGGCTCCGGTGCGGTGATCGGGTGACTTAAGACAGACAGGTGAAGGAGTGAAGTGCAGGCGCGGGCTGGAGGAGGAGCTGCTGAGGCCAGCGGCTATCCCACGGGATCCAGAGACCCCCACACCCCCGGAGCTGTCCAAGGTAAGAGTCCCTCAGGCCCAGGGCTTGCTGCAGCTGTTTTTGGAGCAGACACTCTGCCACAGTCCAGAGAGGCTGCTGCTGTTCAAGACCCAAACAGAGCAGGTTCCATGTCAGTGAAACCTTAACCCACAAAGAGAGCTCCGCACCAGGACACCAGCTCCACATCACCAGGGTCCAGCTCTCCTGGGGGAAAGAAAATCAAGAAAGAATCTCATTTGACTGAAGGAATATAAAACATGTCTGTAAAATCAGGTGTAGCTGCAGGTGTAACACCATGGTTCTCCTTAAAACCTCCCTGCTTCAAGCAGTGCATCTGAAACTTTCTCTGGACGACTTCTGTCCATGAGAAGAATGAAGATTTGTTCAGACAGCAGCATGTCAGGACCAAACACCAGTTTCACGTCTGTCAGTCTTTTTCTGTTTCATGTCCAGAGGTTTGGGACTAACTGTGTTGTGAGTGCGGTCATCACAGGAAGGAGTCTCCTCTGTAACTCTGGACCCGTTCTTCTCTGCAGAGTCAGCATGCCTCCTCATCACCTCAGCAGGAAAGAGCAGAGGAAAGTCTACGCGTCGTTGGCGTGGGAGGTGAGCTCCGTCTGCTAATGACTTGGTAAATGTAGTTCCATTTCGTTTTGACGAGGTTTACAGACTTTCTTGAAGTCAGGTTTTAGTCAGAGAGCAGCTCTCTGCTCTGACTTCCATGTTTTACTGGGAATAGTTTCCCTGAAAATACAGTGTAACTTCATTCACACGTGGTCTCCATCTAGAGGCAGGACAGCTGAATAACAGCTGCAATGAAGAGGCTCCAGGGTGAGCTGGAGGCAGCTCCGAGTGTTCCTGAGCACAGTCGTACCTAAATAATGGTAAGCATGTAGGTACTGTGATCGGGAATGTGGAGGTCACGCGGTGGCAGGAAGGCAGCAGCACGACCTTAGAGAGAGGAGGGTCTCCAAAGTTCCCCAAATCATCAGACAACCACCTCCCAGCCCCCACACAGCCGTCCCACTGCCACTGTCTGATTGTTAGAAATAGAAATTGTACAGCAGCAGCGCCAACACTCGATGAGGCTGCTGACATGGGCCGGGGACCTGGAGATGACCTGACATCAGTCTATCAATCCCCGTGGACGCTCAGGTCAATGTTTCCTTTGTCTGTGGATACTCACAAGCTTCCTGGACTCGTTAATGACCACTGTTTGTTTTTGATGTCTTTATAATTGTAGGATGTCTTTTTGTTTTGTGCGATGCACTCATTTCCCTTGTGAATATGTGAGCGAACGTGCAGGGAACATTGCCCCAGGCTCCTGACCGGCTGGTGGCCGGTGGCACTTGATATGGACAACTGCCAGTCGGAGACATTTGCACATCGTCCAGTCAGAGCTGCCAGAGATCCGGCTGCCACCGCCCTGTGACCCCCAGCTGTCACCCGATTTAGTGTCACAATGACCATCAAACTGCCACATGTCTACATTCACGACCACGCCACGATTTTCAAAAAAATCTACCTTTGGCAGATAATGTTGAAGACTCTGCTGATGCTTCCTCATCGCGCAGGAGTAGTTGTATATGTGGCTGTAGCAGGAAGACGTTTGAGGGATGTACCTCTGATGTAACCCAGAAATGTTTAGTTTCTTTTTTTTATTTAGTTATAAGTTAGTTGTAAATGTTGAGCAGCACTTGAATGCATCAGCAGGTTCCCCAAATCCCAACGAGGGGCATTTTGTCCAACATCCAATCAGGAACGATGTTATTCAAGTCAAGCCCTGCAACCCAGACACTGCACGCACACGCAGACGCACACGCAGACGCACACGCAGACGCACACGCAGACGCACACGCAGACCACACCTACACCTGCAATCATTCAATAAGTTCTTTTTTTGGGCCCCAACGAACAACATTGTTTTTCTTTGTGTGCACAGTTTTATTTTAAACTGAATCCTTCATAGTTTCTCTAACGATGTACAAATTCTTCTCAAATAGTATTTTTGTTGTCATCTCCTTGGCTCCAGGCAAGATGAGGGTCTTCTGGTTCACAAGTTCTGTTACCCCATCTTCATACAGACTAGTTGGTTACTCTATCATTACAATTGAAATAGTAGTAATAGCAGTAGTAGAAGTAGCAATAGTATTAATATTATTATTATTAGTAGCAGCAGCAGTACCGGTAGTATTCTTAGTAGTAATAGCGGTAGCAGTATCATTAGTGGTGGTAGTGTTGTGTTTAAAATGAATAAAAAGAGGAGCTACAAGGACTTGCTGTTTGGTGGTTTCACCACTAGATGACAGAAGAAGACTTTCTTGTCTTTTCTTTTTTTGACAAGCAGATAAGAAGAGTCACAAACCTGCCCTTTATTTGTTCTACAGATCTTTAAGTTTGTATATTCTTGGACTTTATTGTGTCTGGCGTCCGAGAGCTGCGGACCCCCGACCCTCCGAACAGCAGGCACACTGGAGGACGGCGAGCCGGGGGGAAACAGGGGTTCAGGGGGGTGACGTGGAGGGATCCCAAACCAGGTGTCGGTGTGTGACACCCGGGAACGAGGCCGCGCTGTCAAAAACAAGTCCAAGGTGATAGCGCGTGTAATGGGGTGTGTTTGATTTTTCGTTCGGGAACATTCAATTCATTCAGTCACCTGATCATTAATGTGTTTGATACACAGAGGTGAAACGGGACAAGATCAACCATAAATGATTATAAACTTCTTATCTGTATTGTGATCGGACAGTTTAAAAACAATATAGATTTATTTCAAGACAGAAAAAGTAAATGGTTACATGATGAAATAAACAGTAAACAAAAACATGCAGAGAAAAATGAATCCGATGTTTAAGAAAAAGATCAAAGTGAGGATGAAGATGAGCAGACCAAATGTTCTAAAGGAGAGGATGAAGAGGAGAGATGCAAGTTTCATGAAAAATACCGTCGAGACACCAGAACCATCAAGCACTGATTAATTTTCTACTCTGCCAGATTATCCTTCAGTCTGGTCAAAATAACCTTATGATCAGTTTAAAGACAAAAATGAACGGATCTTTACCAGGAATATGGAATGCTTGGCCGTCAAAAATATTGGGGGGTGTTAGTAACGCTGTAACAAAAAATCTACTCTCACCTCCTTCCACTCTCCAAAACCATGCTTAAAGGGAAACTGAGGATTCTCAATTGTCCTTAGGTGTGGTTGTGTTGTCCAACCTCTCCAGGGTGAACCTCACCTTGTCTTTATCCAACAGTAACTGGGACAGGCTCCAGCAACCCTGTGACTGAAAACAATTCAGCAGGTTTAGAAAAGAATGGAGGAGGGTGGGGTGGGTGGGGGGGGGGGTGATTTGTTTTGCCTTTTTGAGCTCAGACTTGTAATTGCATAGAAGCATGATCGTCTATACTGGTTCCTGAACCCACTCAGCTGCATGCTGCCTTCATTTTCCCCATCAGAGGCTACTGTTCATCTATGGCTGTGGCGGCGTGGACAGACACACATCTGAAGCGTTTTTAGAAAAGTCCTGGTGGTTACAGTGCCGGAGCGTGTAGTGACAGATGACTTACGTGCTCAGTGCTTTACCTGATGACTGCAGAAGAATGATACAGATTTTGGGGACAAATGCTGCCTTCATTCAGGAGCATTGGCTTGCAGGATCAGTCTTCATGTCATCAGGTTGAGCATTCATTTCTTATAAAGCATACTATACCAGATAAGCTGTGGGTGCTTGCAGCATCCTTCTTTGAAGTTTTTTTTTCTTTTTTTGCTTGGCCTGCTAATGTTTATTTGCATGCAGCGGTGCTGAATTCAGAAGTCGAACTCGCCTGCAGAAACCAGTGACCTATTTTTGTCCCGGATTCATGCTGCTTGTATTTGTGCAGGCTTTTCTGTGACCTTTAACACTTGCTCGATGATTTGAAACATATACAAACAGACCAAGTCGAGCTTTTCCAGTTCACCATTTCTGTGCCTGTATCATGGCAACAATGACCTTTTTGGAGAATTAGATGTGTCAAACTCAAGAATTGATAAGTCATCCTTCATCCGTTCCTACTAAAGTGAACTGTGAGTCATGGTGCCTGTCTGTACAACATAGAACCTCTAATCAATTTACCTGTTATTGTGGTTATCATGAACAGAAAGCTATTGACAGTTTTTCATCTGAACTGACCTTTTACATCCATGCTCCTGATATCAGAGACAGCTTTCTCCCATGATCTAAGGCTCAGTCTTTGCTTCCATAGAGAAACAGAGTCAACTATCTGAAGCACATATGTCAAGGTCAAGGTCGGGTAAATTTATCCGGCCTCCAGATCATTTTATTTTATTGTTATTGATAAAATAAATTGCTATCTCGTGCTTATTTCTAACTTGTTTAATTTTGACAAAATATATTTTATAAAATATTGAAAGTTATTTAATGTTTAAGTTGATTTATTCTGGAATAATATTCCTGCCTTATTATTATTCATAATTATGTTAAAAAGTTACAGTTTTAAAGTTTAAAAAATGGACATTCTGCTAGCTTTTTTGACTAATTTATCATTCACTAAGATTTTTAAGCTATTTTAGAATTTAGCTAATATTTCAGCTTCACTGTAGCTGTTTTGGTTAATTTCGGCTTTTTTCAATTTTTTAGGATATTTTGAAGTCTAGCTTTATTTTTCAGCTACATGCTAGCTGTTAAATAAAGTCACCAGCTCAGCCATCAGCTTCAGTGATTTTAGCTATCATTTTCAGCTTCTCCAGCAGCCAAATTTCAGTTTATAGCATTCACACTAGCATTATCACAGGTAATGCTATATATTTAGTTCATATTCATTTTAAAAAGTTACAGTTTAAAGTTTTAGAATGTAGTTTTAAAGTGTTGAATAAATGTTTATCCTGTTCGGCCCGTGATATCAGGTGTGTTTTGGAGTTTGGCCTCCTGTGAGATTGAGTCTGACTCCTCTGGTCTACAGCCAGAAGGCTCTGGTTTGAATCTCAGCAGCCTCTATGTGGAGTTCTCACGCATTTGTGGGTTTCCTTCAGGCACTCCTGGCCTGTGCCTGTGCGGGTGTAGTCCACCTTCACCCAGCACTAGCTGGGATAGGCTCCAGCTTTCTGATTCAGAGGGTTTGGAGGACAGAGGGACTTTGCTGCTGTTTGCTTCTCCCAAATATTTGTAGTTTTCCTGCATGAGAACATTCAGCACAAGAATGGAAGATGATGAGGCTTCCATTATTGTATCATACTGCATGCTTAACACTAGATGTCAAACAGATCAAGGTGGCAGTCATACAAACACAATCAAGTGTGACACCTCTGCTCTAAGGAATCAAATTGGTGCAGAACAAGAAACTATCAGCAAGACTGTGTCCTTAGTAATCAGAACACTCTGGTCTTAATGTTTTGTGACGGTGCTTCACATGATCTATAAGCTTTTAAATATATCTGAACACTGCTGGATTGACATGAGGCATCTGCCTTTGCAAAGCTGGTCAGTCACTTTTTAGAAAGGGAAAAAGAGATGAAAGGAAGAGCCAGGATGCCTGCCACTCGCAGCTGTCCCTGAACTCCTGTTCTTTGAGAAAACATCCTTTACTTTAACCCTTTAACACCAGAGCTCAAATGTTTATGTTGATTGATTTACTGTAACTTTTCATCCGGTAACACAACGAGCCACATTTCTCCTTCAGAATCTACTGGAATTATGTTGATGGTGTTCATAGTTGAAAAGTTAAAGCATGTGAAAGAGTTTGTGTTTAAGCGTCACTGGCGACGCCTCAGGTGTTAAAGGGTTAAATCAGATTATGTGGTCTGTAACCTCCTGGTTCAGATGGAAGGCAAACATCTGAAGACTTACCAACATATCTATTCTACAGATATAAAGGTTAGCCCCATATTCAAACTAAATATGATCAGAGATTCATCCTGTTATAAATATTAACTGTTTTCAGGAAATATATATGTTGTATTGAAACAGTGAAGTGAGGGATATTACAATGGTTTCCCCCAGCTTCTGTTCCTGATCTGTAATCTGAGAACATTTAACTGAAACTGTGAAAAATGATACTTTGAAACTGAATGGTGAAATCTAGATAAGGCAGGTTTATACGTTTAGCACATTTCACACACTCAAAGAGCTTCACAGAAATAGAAAACATATAACACAAAGACAAAAAAGTGAAAATCATACATGATATAAAAATCACTTTGAAAGAAGATTCAAGAATAAAGTGCAGAATAGATGCCCTAATCTGTTCCACACTCATATGAAAAGATTTGTTTAAGAAAATGTTAGAGTGGAAGTGTGTCTAACATCAACAGGAAGACCTTTCCAGATTTTATTTGCATGAACCTGAAATGATGGAGTTTGAAGCTGAGCTGCAAAGAGACTTGAACACATGACAAGCTGTTTTAAAGACTTCCTGGGAGCAGAACTGATGTGGTCATACTTCCTGGTTTTAGTCAGGACCTGAGCTGCAGCATTCTGGATGAACTGCAACTTTACAGAGACCCTGGAAGTCTGTTCCAGATCTGTGGAGCATAGAAGCTGAATGCAGCTTCTCCATGTTTAGTTCTGACTCTAGGAACTGATAAAAGACCGGATCCAGATGACCGGAGAGGTCTGGCTGGTACATACTGGGTCAAGAGGTCATTCATGTATTTTGGTGCTAAACCATTCAAAGCTTTATAAACCAGTAACAGAAGTTTAAATTCTATCCTCTGACAGACAGGTAACCAGTGGAAAGACCTCAGAACTGGACTGATGTGGTCTACTTTCTTGGTCCTTGTGAGAACCCGAGCAGCAGAGTTCTGGATCAGCTGCAGTTTCCTGTAAAAACACTGTTACAGTCATCAAGTCGACTAAAGATGAAAGCATGCTCTAGTTTTTCCAGGTCTTGCTTAGACATTAGATTGTTAATCCTTGAGATATTTGATATGATAGTAGACTTCTATTTGACTGCCTTAATGTGTTTATCAAATTTAAGGTCTGTGTCTATCATTGTACTCAAGCTTCTGGTCTGGTTGGTAGTTTTTAGATGAATAGATTGAAGTTCTGTAGAGACATCCAAGCTTTTTTTCTTTAGCCTCAAAGACAATAACCTCAGTTTTGTTTTTGTTTAACTGAAGTAAGTTGTGACACATCCAGTCATTAATGTCCTCAATGCATTTACCAAGAGCCTGTACAGGGCCTCGCTCTCCTGGTGTCAGTGTAATATATATATCTGTGTGTCATCTGCATATCTATGGTAACTGATGTATCTGTTCTTTATAATCTTGGCCAGAGGGAATATGTGGTCCCAGAATGAAGCCCTGAAGATCCCCACATGTAGTGTCTGTTGGCTGAGATGTGAAATTACTAATTGGGAGAAACATTTCCTGTCAGAGTCCAGAATTTTGCAGAATTCTGACTTTAGGGAATGAGACTGAAGGTTACTGGTATTGTTCTGATTGTTTCTCAGGCCTAAAACTGATTATCAGTCTTAATGAATGTGTGGGTGTTTGGGTGGGGGTGCATGTTGGAACCTGACTGGTGCCTCAGTCAGTCAGTGACAGATGGACGTGTAGATTTAATGCTAACACTATGATTGGATCAGCTGAGTAACTCTTGACTGATGGCTCATGTGGCTGTATATTTTTATCTAAAGGGAACACGCACAATAGTTACAATCCGCTCCGTGAGCAACATTCCCATTTGAGAACTCATATTTAGTTCACAAGAAATGTTGTTTTTCAGCCTTCATTCATGTTGTACCAAGCTGTGCAGACTTTAGCCCAGGAGCAGTGTGAGTACAAACTATAGGATGATGCCATGAGTCCATGCTGAAGGAGGACTCGAGTGCAGGAACACAAATGCGGCGTAAAAAAAATGTACTGCTGAGTTATCTGTAGACTGAGGCTCTGCTCTCTGCTTCCATGAGGCTGAGCTTTGTTTGGAATAGGTCTTCATCTATATTTCCCCAGACATTGTGAAAGCTTTTTGGGTAGTTTGACTGCCTCTTCGCTCCTTTTTAGTGCAGCTGCTGCACCCGATGCTTCTTACAGTATATAACATGTCTAAGTCTTCTCTGTTGTGTAGACACTGAAGCTTCATTGCCTCGGTTTGTAGTTGCAGCTGCAGGTTGATGCACAGGATTCACAGAAGATTAATCAGTTCCTGATTATGTCATTAAGAAGTAAAACTCCTCATTAAAGCTCTGATGTGTTTGAGGCTGAGCTGGCCTAGTGAGTCAAAAACAGTTATTCCAACAGCAACCACTAACCAGCATGAACCCACCTGACTGCGCATGTGCTCTCCTCTCCACACTGCCTGTCTGCATCTCCATCTGTCTGCGCCTCCTGTGACAGCCTCAGCATACGGACTCCGCCTGTCCTGAAGCCAACCAGAGACTCTCATGCCAGTCTCAGATCTACAGACACGCACGGTAGAAAACCAGAACTCACTGACCCTTGTGTGGAAACGGGGTCGGTGCAGGAATGCTCCAGCTTTCTCCTTCAGTGGAAATGCTAGCAGTGAAGCACTTTCATCCAACAATCTTCCTCCGCTCATCCAGGACCGAGTCGTGGGGGCAGCAGTCTAAGTAAAGTGCCCAGACTTCCCTCTCCCTGGTCACTTCCTCCAGCTCCTCTGGGGGACCCTGAGGCGTTCCCAGGCCAGCTGAAAAACATAGTCTCTCCAGCGTGTCCTGGGTCTTCCCCTGGTGGGACCAGTGGAACATGCCCGGAACACCTCTCCAGGGAGGTGTCCAGGAGGTAACTGTCCTCAACTGTCTCCTCTCTATGTGGAGGAGAAGCAGCTCTACTCCAAGCTCTCTCCGGGTGACCGAGCTTCTCACCCTATCTCTAATGGCGCACCCAGTCATCCTCGAGAGGGAACTCATTTCAGCCGCTTGTAATCGAGATCTCGGGGGCTCACGACCATAGGTGAGTACTGGAAGAAAGATCGACCGGTAAATAGACAGCTTTGCTTTCTGGCTCACCGCCACTCCAATCCGCTTGTCAATCTCACGCTCCGATCTTCCCTCACTCGTGAACAAGACCCCAAGATATTTAAACTCCTCCACCTGAGGCAAGAGCACTCCACCCACCAAGAGAGGGCAAACTACCTTTCTCTGGTCCAGAATCATGACCGACTTAGCGGTGCTGACTCTCATCCCAGACGCTTCACGCTCGGCTGCAAACCGCTTCAATGCATGCTGGAGGCCAACAGAACAACATCATCTGCAAAGAGCAGAGAGGAAATCCTGTAGTCCCCAAACCAGATCCCCTCCAGGCCCCTGGCTGCGCCTAGAAATTCTGTCTATAAAGACTATGAACAGAACCGGTGATAAAGGGCAGCCCTGCCGGAGTCCAACATGCACCGGGAACAGGTCTGACTTACTGCCGGCCATGCGAACCAAGCTCCTGCTCCGGTTATACAGAGACTGGACAGCCTTCAGTTAGCCTTATTGAAGCACTTTCAGTGGAAACAAGTCAGTAATAGTAGTATTTCAGTAGCATGTTCACACTGGGCTTTGAAACACACGTTCAAGCTACCACTTCCAATGAAAAATCAGTCTAAACTTTGCAGGGGTGTCAAACTCCAGTCCTCGAGGGTCGGCCTCCAGCTGGTTTTTAAGAAATCCCGCCTCATCTGTTGCTGATTACCTGGATCAGGTGTGTTTAGCCAATGAAGAGCTTCCATAGAAAGAGTAGTTAGAAAACATGTAGGACACCGGCCCTCGAGGACTGGATCTTGACACCTCTGGTCTAAAGGCATTCAAACATGCCTTTGGGGCTTCTGCATTCAAAACAGCATTCAAAATTTGTGTAGACACGCATGGATGTGTCTCTATTCTAGTTTTCAAGTCTGTTGTCAGGCTCTGAGTGCAAAACACACGCCCACTGAATGGTTAAAAATTAAACTAGATTAACTTTGACTATTTCAGGGACTACAATTTGGTAGTGATGCAAGGATGGGGTCCCCTTTATATCAGACCTGCACTGCCTCAACATTTCGTACTAAGACTTCCAACTGAGAATATGCACTAGTATCTGATCGCAACAGTCCAGTGTGAACACCATATGCTAAGTGTGTTCAAGTACCTGTGTTTCAGCTGTAAACAGAGCTTTGGTGAGACAACAGGACAGACTGCGATGATAGAAGACCCCAGTGTACGTAAAACAATTCGCCATGTTGCTATGAGGATCTTCTTAACAGACCAGCACTGTTTATTGTTTGCAGAAGTTCAGGAATTGCTGCTTTGTTTTAGTCTGGTTTATTCAGTCTTTTTTCAGTTTTTAGCAAATGTGAGAGTGAAGGTGGCTGTTAGCACGAAGCTTTGACTGTGTTGTTCAAACAAAAATGGCGAGATTTTCACTTTTCAGACTTTCAAAAGACTGATATCTATTGTTAGTCTTGCAGGGAAAAAAAGTTGTCTGTTTAATTTTAACAATTAGTTTAGTATCTTTTGTCTTTATTGTTTTACACAATTAGTATTAGTCCTTTTTTCTTACAGAGTTGAGGCTTTATTACATTTCCCTCATCACCCACAAAGAGACCTTAGCTGTTTATAGTTAAGGTCTCAGTGTTTTTCTCATTACCTCCAGACACACCAGCATATTTCAGACTCAGCATGTTGAGCTCCATCTACACCAGCAAAGACAGCAGAATCTTCTCTCATTTCACTCAACAGAGCCAAATGAGGAAGAGGAGGTCTGAAATAATGTTGAGAAGATGCTAAAAGCTAGCTAAAGCAACTGTAACTGGAATGAAACTCTATTTATTTCAAGTCAGAAGAAGAAACAAAGTTCCAACAGATCTGATGAGAAAGGTTTATCACTCAACTTGTTTAATTTTGACAACATATATATTTTTATGGAGAATAAATTATTAAATGTTATTTAAGGTTTAAGTTGATTTATTCTGGAATAATATTCCTGCATGTTTATTATTCATAACTATATGAAAAAGTTATGGTTTTAAAGTAAAAAAAAATAGCATTCTGCTAGCTTTTTGGACTATTTTGGCACTGAGATTTTTTAGGCTGATTTGGAGCTTAGCTAATATTTCAATAAATCAATCAATCAACTTTATTTCTATAGCACTTTTCATATGTAGAATAACACAAAGTGCTTTACACATAAATAAATAAAATAAATAAATTTCAGCAACACACTAGCTGTTTTGGATAATTTAGGCTTTTGTCAAATTTGTAAGGATATTTTGAAGTTTAACTATTATTTTCAGCTACATATTAGCTTGTGGCTAACCTAAGTTTCTTTTTTTTTTTTTTTATTTTGGCATTTAGCTAGTATTTAGTATTTTTTTTTAGCTATCATTTACTCTTGCATCTTCAGTGTTCAAATTCAGCTTCCAGCATTCACACTAGCTGGCATTACTAAATTATTTGGTTTACAAATCTTTATGCTATCCTCATATATATATATATATATATATAATATATATATATATATATATATATATTATATATATATATATATATAATATATATATATATAATATATATAATAATATATATATATATATATCAATTTTTTGAATCGTACCACTTTCTGCAGTGAACTCTGTGATATATTAATCAATAGATCAACACCCCAGTCCTAATCGGATCAGGATATTAGGATATTAGGAGGAGTATAATTACAGCACGTGGATGTTCATGTAGTGGTCCTCATTTACAAGCTACTCAAGGCGTTTTTAATGCACAGACACGCACATCCCCACGCAGTTCCCTGACGCACAGCTCATATGCATATGCATAATTGCGCGTGCACGCGGGTTCATTTATTTTTGATTCATTTATGATTTTTGCCGTTTATGATGTTTAACATCCAGAATTCTTGCATCAATGTTCATCGTCGCTCCGTTGATCCGATTCTCTCTTCTCCATATCGATTATTGCCCATCATGAAAACCAACTCATCCGCGCGCGCGTGCCTCGCGTCACGAGCCGCGCCCCCTCCACGCGCGGCTGAGCCGTGGAGATCAGACGGGGGGAGCAGCGCCGGCAGAGCGGCTCTCAGCGCGCAGCAGAGCCGTCATGAGCCGCTCCGGGGTCGGCGCGTCCGCGGAGGAGGCGGCGGCGGGTTAGGGGAGCCTCCTGCGGTCCGCTGGTCTGAATGTGTGTCGCTGTCCGCCTGCATCATGCTGTACTTTCAGTTGGTGATCATGGCTGGGACCGTCATGCTGGCCTACTACTTCGAGTACACGGACACCTTCGCCGTGCACGTGCAGGGCTTCTTCTGCTACGACACCACCTACACCAAGCCGTACCTGGGGCCGGAGGACAGCAGCGCCGTGCCGCCCCTGCTGCTGTACGCCGCCGTGGCCGGCCTGCCCACGCTGCTGGTGAGTGGAGCGACCGCGGTCCTGCGGGACAACTTCTACCCTCTGCTGTCACCCCCTCACAGCAGAGCTGGACGTGACAGCGGGGGCTAGGGGGACCTGCTGCACCTGAGGGAGGGGGGTGGAGGGCATGAACTCCTGCTGGAAGGATCCACTCTACACAATCAACCAATGCATGCATTCATTCATTCATTCATTCATTCATTCATTCATTCATTCATTCATTCATTTGTTCGTTCGCTCATTCATTCATTCATTCATTTCTTCATTCGTTCATTCATTCATTCATTCGTTCATTCATTCATTAATTTGTTCGTTAGCTCATTCATTCATTAATTCCTTTATTCCTTCATTCATTCATTCATTCATTCATTCCTTCGTTCATTCATTCATTAATTCGTTCAATCCTTCCTTTCTTTATTGTTCATTCATTCATTCATTTGTTCATTCGTTCGCTCATTCGTTCGTTCATTCATTCATTAATTCCTTCATTCATTCATTCATTCATTCGTTCAATCCTTCCTTTCTTTATTGTTCATTCATTCATTCATTTGTTCATTGGTTTGCTCATTCGTTCGTTCATTCATTCATTCATTCTGAGGGCAGGGATCTGGATCTGGATTCCCTCAGACCTGAACAAACACATCAAATGTATTTTCAGATGAAGACAGCAGCTCAGCTCTACCAGACATTGTTCAGTTTCCAGGAAGACCTGAGGTACTTGCTGCAGCACTAAATTGAAGATTCACATCTAGAGAAAACTGAGGATTTTTGGTCAAGATGACAGGAACACTTAAAGGACACCGACCTTTTCCAGGCTTCTTAAATAGTTATAACCGATGGGAAACCAAAAAACGACGATCTTCTGCTGATTAAGTGATAAAAGTCTGCCCCCATATCATTCAGGTGACAAGTTATTATTAGTATTAAAGCTGTGAGGAGTCTGGTAATAAACAGTGATTCACCTCAAATGATACCGATACGCTGCTGGATTTAGAATGATTTCATCTGATATTGGTTGCAATAGTCAACCCCAACAAAACCTCCAGTCTCTGTCAAGGTCCCCATACATTCAAAGCTCCTATAAGTCTTTCACTCCTGCTGTCCCCTGTCTCTTTCTTCTCTTACACTCTCCTTTCCCTCCATCTTCCACCGACGGTCATCCAGTTCTCGTCTGGAGCCTGCAGGTCAACAGTTCCACTGGTGGTCACTGTTGATCTGGGCCAGAACTTATCCATTAGTAAAGTTCTGTTCATGATTGATTTGGTTTTCTGCATTTACCTGCAGTTGAGACCAGCAAACAGAAGCTGCTTATGGGTAATAAAAGCCCACAATTTATGTCTCAGAAAATTTTGAATCATCATCAACACAAATACATTTCAGGACACTGAAAATCGCAGCTGAATCAGCTGGTTCTTCACAGAGTACGGTGTATGAAAATATTAACCGAAAATCGAGTATTGAAAAAAGGAATACTGTAGTAGTAAAAGGTCCACCAGCGAAACCATGTCATCTGCTGGTGTTGGTTTACTCAATCACACAGAGGGTCAAAAATCCAAAACACACCTGAGGTCGCGGGCCGAACGGGATAAACATTTATTGAACACTCTAAAACTACATTTTAAAACTTTAAAACAGTAACTTTTTAACATGATGATGAATAATAAAAAGGCAGGAATATTTTTCCAGAATAAATCAAACTTTAAATAATTTTCAATATTTTACACTCTCCAAAATATATGTTGTCTAAATTATACAAGTTAGAAATGAGAGCAAGATAACATCAGGTCATTAATAACAACAGAATAAAATGATCTGAAGGGCCGGATGGAATTACCCGGAGGGCCGGATCCGGCCCCCGGGCCTTGACTTTGACACAAGTGCTCTGCTGTGTTTGTCGATGCAGACAGCTACCTGCAGGGATGCTGAGGCTGATTTTACTGCATGTTCCTCTTGATCCAACGTTGGATCTGGTTTTTGTTGCCGCTCTTATATTGCTCTGAGATTGGTCATCTTGCAGGGTAATGATTTTGAGCTTTTTCTCTTGGAGTTTTCTTCTTCTGATCATACGAGTCTGTTGTTCATCCTTTCTTCTGTAATAAACATCCGTTTTTCTTTTCTCCGTCTGTGTTTTCTATTTCTTGTTCTGGGTGATTCTTTGAGTAAGCCAGAACTTGTCTAAGTTTGAGGTTCGGTTCGGTTGCTGTGTGTGGGGATCCTCATGGCTCTTTGTGTTGGTTTGTTATGAAATGGTTTTATTTTGCAGCCGTTCTCCACCTTCTTGTATTTTTCTGTATTTCCTTTCTGTGTTGTTTTCTTATTTTCTACCTGTTTTTTTTTACTTTTGTTTATAACTCATCGTAGATCCCGATGATGTTCCGTTGGGTGTTAGATCCGTCCTTCCTCCTCCCGATTGTCCGTGATGATTCTGGTCTGTTCAAACAATGTCCTAACAGTTTGTGTGCAATGGGGAGTCCTAATGACTGTAGCGGTTATTGGTCTGTGGGTGTATGTTTTCTATATTTATGCTGCTGTCTTATTTGTGTTGGTCTTCATGTCTTTGAAGGGTTTTGTGTTTTCAGTTTCATCCTCTCAGGGGAAATGTATGCTTCCTGCAGCACACAGACTTTTAATGATCAGTAGGTTCTTGTGTTTATCCTTGTCTTCCTTCTTTCCTAGCCTGTCCTCCACATATATTTTAATACATTGAGTCTGCATTGGGTCAGTGCTGTTTTGGTTGGTGCTTGATCCAAATCTTTTTTTAATGAATCTGTTCTTAATGGTTGGTAGAGGATCTCCTGGCAAAGCCTCTTTTTCTCTTTGAGTGTTTTCTAAACAACATAATTTGATTTTCCTCCAAACATTAAAAGATGATGTGTGATCTGTGTGGCTCCTGTGACGTCTGACTTTCTTTCTGAGATTTTTCTGAGCGTTCAGTTTGAAGTCTGCAGCTAAATAGTGAGACAAAGTCATGTGAGATGAAGATTTTGTCTTTTTTAACTGTTATAGTTTAGAGTTGTTTGGTGACAGATTGAATTTTGCCCATAATGGAGGGCAGGGGAGCGTCTCCTTCATGGATTTTGCCTGTACCATATATTTTTGGGTTGTGTTGGCTGTGAGGATCATGTTTTTAAACGCTTCTCATGCTATGGTGTATCATGTGAGTGGTGGTGTTAATAGCATCTCCAGAGTCTTTTCCTCTGTGGAATCTTCAGAGCAGCATGGATGTCTCCATCTGTTAAAGTCCCCCTCTGATGAAAATCCAGTTTTTAGAGTTTTTATCATGTCTGTGTGTCATTTTTCTTCTGAAAGAACAAATAAAATAAGAAATCATTTCGTTTTTGCATTTCTGAGTATTTAATCATAATTTAAACATAATTGAGAACATTTTTTTTTTCATTTAAAAAAGAGATCATAGGGGGACTTTACGTGTTTCCATTTTTTTTCATTTGTTTTTTTCCATCTGTTCTGCTGGTTTGATTTTAATTGATGTAACAATATTTTTAAGAATAATTCATTCTATCAAAACAAAAAAAAACTTGCACTACTATCAAGGACACTTGATAATAATGTCAATGTGTTGCTTTCTTGTCCTCACTGGTGATGTTGCTTTGTGAGTTTTCCTGATTTAAGGAGGCTCATCATGACTGAATTGCTTACTTTTACTTTCTCTCCATGATCATAAACTTAATGACTTGCAAGTTCTTTTGCCAGAGAGTATTTTTTACACATAGAAACAAAGTTTAGTATTTTCCAAGTTTCTTGGTCTTTGCGTTGGTGATGTAAAGGTTTGCACTGAGATCTACTTTGACTTTGCCTTTGGGCTGCTTTACAGAGCTGTGCTTTCTGAGCTGTTATGTTGATTTTCCTGGTTTTTGCTATTTCAGGTTCTTGTTAGAATGTGTCTTCTCCACCTGAAAGTGGGGGAGAAAGATGCTCTGTCAAAGTCCACCACTGTCCCAGCAGTCATCTTCCTCCCTCAGTCTTCTGCCCACAGAGCAGCACTGCTGTTGCTGAGTTCATCCACAACAGACTCAGGACATCATTTGTTCCCTGAGTCATCAGACCGTCTAAAGGTGTTTTACGACACATTTGGCTTTTTAAAGTAAACCAGAGTCTGTTTCCCCCGATAATGCGGATCAAATTCTAAGTCTGAATACAACATTGAACGCTGCTCGAGGACCAGGAGCCACTCTCTTACTCATCTTTTGAGGTGATCTTGCTTCATTTCCAGTCAGACTGAGCTCCGGGTCTCCTCAGTCTGTGCTCAGAGCGGAATAACTGAACCAAAACGGGCAGCACAGGCGGGCTTTATGTGATGTAAACAGGGAGGCGTGTGGAGCAACCATGTAACAGCAACTCATTGAAATGTGAATGTATGTTCATTAAAACAACTTTTCATGTGATACACATTGTTTATCACACAGTTTTCCTGACAATCTGTATGTCAGAAACACTTATCAGTGTTGACAGAAGGCCCAAAAGGGCCAAAACTATATATATATATATATATATAGACTGATAGATATAATATCCATAGAGTTTTCATTCATTCATTATTCTTTTATCGAAATAAAAACACTGTTTATGAAATAAAAAATAACTAAATATTTCTCTTTGATTTTCACAGAAATTAGTCTGTAAAAAAGTAATCTTAACAAATTTAAAAAATATAACCAACATCCTGTCCTCTCCTGTCCTATGTTATGAGAGGTTACCTTTTTTTTCTCTCCTTTCTCCTCCTCTTCTTTTTTAATTTTCTAACTTTTTTTCTAAATTTGGTACCAGATGCTTTTGATCTTCTTTTCCAATCTTTCTGGCGTTTTGTCAAACTTCCCCACCAAAGGCGTCGATTAAACCAATTCTCACCTCAACACATTTTGTGTTCGCCGTTCTTATTTGGCCATTTCACACAAACACTTATTTTAAAAAATGCATGAATTTAATATATATTTGTTTTAATATGTGTGTTACAGGAATGTTTGCGTGGAGTTTTGACAAATAAAAAACGGCATAATCTACGCAGATTAGCACACATGGAGACGCGGCAGAGAGGATTTGATTGATAAGGTCTCCAGCCAATCAGGACATAGGCTGCGCTGTTTAAAAAAAAAAAAGAATACGCAGCAGCATAATTGCTCTGAAAGAATCAGCAAGACGTGAAAGATGATCTGCATGTAGAAAGAAAGCACAACATTCTATGTGTCGCGTTCTATGTGGGTCTTAATCTGTGAGGCCAGATGGGGAAAAAAAATCATGCTTTTCTGATATTGTTCAATGGGCTGGACTAAACATGGGGGCGGGCCGGATCTGGCCCGCGGTCCGTAGTTTGCCCATGTCTGGAATAGACATAGGTGTTTTCTTTCTTTCATTCATTCATAAGATTAGATTTGAGATTAGACAAGCAATAAGATCTTTTTTCATTTTGCGTTGGTATATTGTCATTATACATAGGGGTGGGCGATATGACGATATGAAACTGTGATACGATCTCCAAAGCTGATGATCTGCCTTTTTTGTGAGAGATCGTTTTATCACGATCTTCTACGAAAAGCTGCAAGAGAGAGAAGGCAAAAGCTTGTTGACTGCCTGTGACTGTAACCCTTCCGTTCTCCTTAGCTTGTTTACATTAAAAGTGGGGTCATCTGGACACCACAGGACAGTGCGCTGAACTTTTTTTTTTCACTGATTTCGGAGTTTCACTAATGTCCATGGCAGACATAAAATCCTGTCCCCCTTCGTCCACATTTGTCATGGAAGAAATCGCATAACAATATGTGGTTGGAGCCATCTGGACCCCAAGGAGAGCGGAAGGGTTAAATCTGAGCTCTTCCTCCTCCTCCCCGGTGTTTTTTCTTGTAAGTGACGTGACATACGGTGTGACAGACGTGCGGCATCATTATGAATCGAGTCTCCTCGAGTCACTAATGGCGGAGGTCCGAAAAAAGTACCAAAAGACGCACAAAAGGAGACGCAGTGTTTTGCAATCGACTACAAAAACCTTGACAACAAAATAATCCGATAGAGAGGAATCATCACATGACAGGAATCACATTTTAATGAGAGAAATTAGGCTGGAACCGTGAACTGTGTGCTAAAGTGGATGCTAGCAACTCACGGGTAGCATGCTAGTTTAGTTCTTCCACGTATGTTTTTATTAATGTTTCATTTTTTTTATAACATGGCAGATGTTAATCGCTCATATTTACGTTCAACCTACAGAAAAACTGATGGAAATTCATGTTGGAAACACGTAAAATGTGCGGTCAAGATGCACGTTGCTGCATTGTTTTGCTAGCTCGTAGCTAGCTACTTTAAGAGCCTAAATCTTATTGTCGGTCGCACTTTCTTTGTTTTGTCGTTGTAAGAAGTGTAAGTGAGTTCGCACATAGTCCGTGCCGTCACTGTTGAGCTTTTTTCTTGGTCACACAGACCGGAGAAAGCCCAGCTAGAAGATCCAGCGTTAATACTGATACAGTTCGAAGGTCCTGGCAGAAACAAATAGAGGCGTTACAAGTGCCGACACAAAGAGTTAAGCAGCATAAATGTAAAGATGAGTTTGGATTCTCCCCAGTACTGTACAAAGAAACAATAGATTGTCCTATAGAGAGGAAACAGAAGAGACAAAGGCTGTGTTGTAGTGATGGTGACGGCCCTGGATTAAAGGTATTTCACTAAGAATCTAAAAACCACAGAACTAACCCCAAACCTGTACAAGTTATGTTAAATCACCAAAGAAAACTTCCCTGCAAAATCAGAAGCGCCCAGTTTGGAGGGAAACTGCCTAGTCTGGCACCGTTACAGTCCAAGCACTTCAGCCTGCCAAAGTATTTTCTTTCATCTTCCTTTTGACATCACTATTATATTATATGACTTTATAACTACACAATTATACATATAATATTTGTTGATCCCTCATGCTATCTAGCCGCTGGCATGCTGTGTTTCATGACTTTCTATCAGTGATAAAATAATCTAAAAACTTCTTAAGTTGCTCGTTCATCCGTAAATATTAGAGCTTTGCATCTTTATGATAATGAATCACAATGACTTCAAAACGGTCTCTACACTTGAACGTGATGATGTCAAATCTGCCCTCCAAACCTGCACCTTGGAGTGGTGGAAATCAAACATTACATTGCAATGATACACATGCTACATATTCAACTTGAACACATAAAACTATCAACAGTAGACACTCAAACACAGAGTTCTCAAATGTTTCCATAGCAGGCTTCTAAGGACAACGTTTAGTTCTTAGCTTCTGCTCTATCACTGTTGACAAATATGATTTCCTCCAACCTGTTTTCCTGTTATTGCTTATCTGCAACATAACTTCCTCTGAAGGAGCATTGTTTGTAAAGTAAAGTTACTTGTAACTTTCAGGTAAGTTTACTTAGTACTTTACAAACAAGTGTTCCTTCAACATTGAGTTCAGCTACTACAAAAAAATGACTCGAGAGCCCATGTGATTGATTCAATAAAATGATTTGAATAACATTCAATTAATAATGTTTTGTTCAGAAATTCACAGAGTTAATTTAAATGGCAGTACAGAGATGTCAGACCCAGCTTCATTTGGATGATCTTCTCCCAATTCCTTCTGGTCCAATGATGTATTGTAATTTATGCAGAAATGTAACCACAATCTGCAGAGAACCTTACTAAGATTTCTACTGTCACCATGTCAATAACAACTAGAAAGAAGAAAACACTATTGACTGTAGATGTTTTAAATTTCATTTTATCTTCCAGCCAAGGACATTTTCCAGGCCTTTATAGCCATATATCTAGCAACATGACAATGATCTTTCTCTGTGAGGGTGAGGGCCCATGTCAAGGACCCTTGCAGCCTCGGCTACCAATCGACCAATCACAGACGCACTCACAGAGACCCTTTAGTGTCCAGTTCTCAGAAACCAAAATGACTGTGTCTATAAAGTAAACAAGAATGGAATATTTCTCAAAGTGAACATGAATTCATCACATTAAACAGATTATTTACTGCGAGGTCCTAAATGAAACTGAATGGCGGCTGCTTCACTCAGACATTTCGCCGGGTGCCGGCTACTTTTGAAGCCCCTGCAAACATGCAGAAATGTGTATTTTAGAGGAAGGCGAATCCAGTGCCTCACATCAGGGAATCTGGACTGACATGTGTCAGAACATGATTGTTCTCCTACTCCCACTGTCCTTGCTTTAGCAGCTGCCTATAATCTGGAGCAGATGGTTTCACAATCTGATTAAAGGAACATGCGTGGTCCAATTGCCTAAATGATCTAAAAGCTTGTTAAGTGGACTGTTGTAGCACAAGTCCAAACTTATCTAGTTGTAACCATGATCTAATGTAAATTTCAACTGGAGCTAAGTCAGCATAGCATAGTTTAGCAAGCTGTACTCAAATTTGAACTTTTAATAGTATTATAATGTTAATTCCTCACAAAAAACAACGATAAAGTGCTACTTTGCTTCTGTCACACATCTCTGAGCATTCCTCTAAAACTCTGCTCTCTGAGCAGCAGACGCTCCCCAAGAACAGCTGAGAGAAATCATATTTTATTTTAAAAAATGTTCTTTATTTTGCCAAAAGCAATACATTATCATATCTATGGTTTCCTCTTTGAGTATCTCCTCATCTATGGTTCCCATTAAAGACCCACTCCAATGAAAACTGGGTTTTGGGGTTTTAATCATGTTCTTTTTGCATTCCATGATGGAGGGCATAGATAAAGAAAATTAAGATTAAACTTACATTTCTCACAATTTCTTTATTCAAATGGTGGTGAATGGGGAGCAGATGAAAATATGCCATTTGAAAAACCTTGTTCCAGAGACACAGAAGCTACATTCAGCAGGTCACAAGCTTCCTGCTCCTCTCCATTCTGATGGATCCATTTACAGACAAATAGATCCATGAACGTCTTTGTTTTCTTTGTCTGAGTTGGAATGTGGTCAAACCTGTATGGCTGGGTAGCTCCAAAATGTTTCATTGGTTGGGGCTGTAAGCTAGTGCAAACCGAGCCCTCAGCGATGGGCAGGGAAAGGGGCGGGGCTGCTGTGAGCCAAGAGTCACAGCCACAACTTCAAGGTACATTTCTAATGAGCTACTGCTGCTCCACACAAACTGTGTCCTAGAAATTGAAACAGGGTGTTTAGAGTTTATTGCTTTTGGCGTTACCCTTCTAGACTTACCACAGCCAATCAGCTTCCTCCATCTCTCTCTCTTTCTGACCTTCTGTACTTCTCTGTCAACACTGTAGTGGGATAAAAAATGAAAGAGTTAAGTTTTATAAAGTACATCCACTTCTTTCAAGCCATCTTTTGTTGCTATACCGTTTATTTCCTTTACACAGTTCAGTTTCAGTCAAAGCAGATGATTGGGTTCATTTGAAAGCACAATAAATCATTTGCAGATCATTATGAGTGGAGATGATGGTCACTGGGATAGAGACTGTCTGCCTTGTGGCTGTGCTGCCCAAGTCTGTATGATAGGGAGAGGAAAGGCTGGCAACATTTTCTGAACAGTGCTCTGTAGTGAGCATGCCTGAGGTGACAGTTATAGCGATGACTCCTCTTTGACTGGTGGAAGCTTCCAGAAGAATCAGCCAAAAGCAAGGAGGTTATGTCAATGAAAAACGACAGAAATAAACACTTTGCCAATTTAAAAAAAACAAAAAAACAAGCCTTTAAGTGAAAAATTGTTCAAATAAATAGATTCAAGTAGGGATTTTTACAAAGAATCAAGAGGAAGTAAAAGAAAGCCTCTCCCACATGTAGCTCTGTTGTTTTATCGGATGTGCTTCCTACTGTAGACCAGAGAGAGAGAGGGAGAGGAGCACAGGAAGAATGAGAGTAGTGAACAGGTTCAGCCTGACCACAACTGCCGTTCAGCAAATAGGCAGCCAGGTCACTCTGACTTCGCCAGCGGGGAGCGACTTCCCTGTGAGAAAGATATGAGCGAAGCGACAGAGGAAGGTACAGAGGTAGTTAAAGGACTAAACCAGCAGCACACTGTTGCTGTGGCTCTGTCGGCTCGTGTTAGAGCTGACGAGAAAGTGGGACAAATGGCCTGGAGCCATCACAGCTCTGCTCAGGCTTTTTTCCAAATTGGCTTTGGACCTCAGCTCTTCCTTGAAATTGATGGTAATATTTTCATCTCTATAATAGACACATAAAAGATTGAAATATAATAAAATGCTCAATTGTAATGTTACACTGAAGACAGTGGGATTTCCCTTTGTCTAGGGGAGGTGGTGCCTGTTCTCAAAATAATGACCCAAAGCATCGTAAACACACTCACTGTGGGGTTTGCAGGAGGTCTCTGTCCCACAACGCTTTTCTGCATGTTACACTTGCATTTGAGCAACACGCGTTGGATGTTTGGCCTTATCTGAACAAAAATGCTTTGATGCCAGTCTAGCATATTTTTTTAGAAGTGTCGTAGACATCGGGGGCTGAGGGTTTCCTTCCAACATAGACATTTAACATGCTCACTGAAGCGTCTACAGTCTGAATTTAGCTCTTGTTTTCTTTGTAATCCAGTTTATTAATGTGTGTTTTTAGGCTGAATTTGCTGATTTTTCTGTCACTAAAACAATTTTCACCGTAGAATAACACACACCCCTTTGGAGATGAAACAGTTGCTTCTCTTAAGATATTGTGGATGTCCTCTTTCTTTGGCATGCTTTGACACACACCTGAACTCTGTGGGTATAATTATGTACACTTCCTGAGCAGCCTCTGGTTGCTCCTTGAATAATGCAGTAAGACTGTCTCGTTCTGAACGCTTGGATTTTATGCTTCCTTTATAACAACATAAAACAAAAATAGTTTCTTCTTCAGACTTTTATATTCATAAAGCATTTTAATAAGGTAATCTCTTCCATGTCTTGAACTTTAATCTTTGTTTTGGATGTTTTATCTTTTGTGATACTGATTGTTTTAGTTTTTTATGACTACAGCTTTAGTGCATTTGGAAGATTTCTTGTTTGTTCTTTTAATCTTAATATTGTATTAAATACATGTCCACCCCTGTACTAGGATATTGTATTATGAGTATTTAAATGAGAAATTCAGTCTTATAATTTTATCTACCAGAAGTATACAGAGATTTGTTAAACCAAGCATAGATCTCTGTGGCACACTACAGACTCCGTTGTGTATGGTATTTATTATTCTCAGTAATTGGTCTTAATTGGACTGGACGGTGAAGCTTTGCACTCTCACCTCCCAGCTGGGTCCTCTCTGGAGTTTGCATGTTCTTGTGCATCCGTGGATTTATTCCGAACATTTCTCCCACAATCCAAAAATATTCATCATAGATTAACTGATGTTCCTAACTCGTCCAATGGGTATTAATGTGAGTGTGTGGTTATTTGTCTGTGCATTGTGCAGTGATGAATTAGTGAACAATCCAGGATATACCCTTCTTTCACCCATCAGTGACTGGGATAGGCTCCAGCATCGCCTCATAAATTTAGAAGTTGGATTATTTAAACCAACAACATGAATAATTTCTAGTGCTTCCTTCCTGTTATGCTCTTTGTTATGACGTACTTGGATGTTTTTTCAGCTCTGAAGTCTAAAATTTAAACATATGTTTCAATAATATTTCGGTGAACTCGTCGTTTTAGGGGCAGTGGGGAGAAGCTGCTTGCTGCATGGATCCTGAAGGTCACTGCTTCAACGGCTGATGTCAACTAAGTTTCACCTGAGACCCCACTGAGTTACCCCACTGAGGATTTGATCCCCATAGTTTCCTGTAGGGCTGAGATTGCATTCAGTTAGAGCAAAGAAGATGTTAGTAAAAAAAAAAAAGAATTGGTGAAGCTTCCCCATATAAAGAAGACTACTATATCTGTAACAATCACACAGATGTAGGCTTCTACACAGGACATGTCAGGATCCACATGTCTGTTCCTTGTGTCTGTATCCAGCTGTTGAGCCAGGTGAACAGCATCATTTCAGGGTTGGGTCAGAAAGGACAGCATGAGCTGCTCTGTAGGTCACATGATGCTGCTGCCTCCAGACAACGCATTCAGGACCTGACAGAAGGAACATCATTTTCAACTCCACAGTTTTTCTTTTAGGTCTTTAACTGTCTGAATCTTGATAGAATACATACACTTTCCCTTCAACATTACAAATTAAGATTAGAAATAAACACCATCTTCATTAGTTTGATATTCATTACACCACAAAATAAAGAAAATAATAATGATTGTCCCAAATAACACAATGGGGCATGTCAATAGCAGATATCTCCACCTTTTGCTTCAATGACAGCTTGACAGTGACGTCTCATGTTCCTCACTAGACTCATGATGTTCTTCTAAGATCTTCCACAAGTGCTACAGGCAGTTCTGCCAGGTCACTTTGGGGGTGGGGTACCATCATCTAGTCTCTGCTTCAGCTGGTCCTAGAAGTGCTCTATGGGGTTCAGGTCAGAGGTCATTGGTAGCCATATCAAATAAGCCACTCCCCCTTCTTGAAGTCCAGCTGTGACAATTCTGGCTCCATGTGTTGGAGCATTATCAACTATGGACAGAAAGTGAGGGTGTGCTGGTAGAATTGGGGGATGATGATGGTTCTGTGATGTCTCTGAGGTAAGAACATTCAGTAACCGGGTCCTCTATAGTAACTAAATCTGGTTTGCTCTGACTGGTGATGTTTGTCCAGACTGTTGAACCTCCTCCACCAAAAAGGACCCTGATGACCATACCTTGGTGTATCAATCACCTCACCTTCTCCAGCATCTCTGATGACCATCATTTCTGGTGAAGGTGACCCGACACTCATCAGTGAACAGGGCGGTAGACCATTGCTGCATCGTCCAGGTCTCATGGTCTACCGCAGACGTTCATGGGGGTGTCTTGGTGTCAGTGGAGTCAGTCGTCTGGCATTCCAATCAAAGCAGTGTTGTCGGTTGTGAAGGATTTGTCTGTAAACCCTCGTACCCTCACATCTGGTAAACGTCCTGCAGCTGTGCGGTGTTTGCTAAGAGGTCGTTTGGTTCTGGTCATGGTTGTGGTCTGTCATTGGCGGGGCTCCACTCCCACGTCTGTCACAAACTCGGACAGTAGTTCTGAGTCTTCATGCAAGTCTGCTGTTGACACTTTGAGACTCACCAAGTTCACCTACACACCTGACAGTCTCCTACCAACCTGAAGGTGGTATGACCAGGTGGAGCTGATCGTCTGCTAAGAAATGTCATGTGTTCATGGCTGTTTGAATGATGAACTTGGAATGAATTACTGGTAAAAACAGCTTTTTAAAACCACAGAATGTTGAAACTGATGCCACATTGAAGTGGTTCTTCTTTTAGAATTTTTTGGTTTTGGCTCTATTAATTAAGACAGGCTGTACACAGTGAAACCATTATGTGGAAGATACACAATGAGGTGTGGTTTGTAACCCCAATACAACTGCCTCTCTATCCCAAACTTATTGCGAGTGGTGTGTTTGTCTGTTGGTTCATTGGTTTTATGTTTATCGACAGGAAGTAGGATCCACTGGAAACAGGTCATTAAGCCAAACAGAGGGATGTGCATGAAGTGAAACACTCATTGTACCAGAAGGAGTTAGAATGCACTTATGCAGTGCACCTCTGGTCTCAACCATACCTCTACTGAGTTCCATCAATTTTCTGAAAACCCCTCATTAGATGGTATTTGTCTGTTTATTTGTTAGGTGAGCTTTGATAAACACTCTCATTGGTCATTAGGGATGTGAATCTTACAACAAGCCACGATTCGATTCGATTCCGATTCTTGGGGTGCCGATTCGATTCTGAAACGATTCTCGATTCTCGATTCAGACATTTAAAACACAAAGGAAAAATTTTAATAAAAAAAGGGAATGTATTTATGATAATGTGCAAACTTATATTATTCAGACCCTGAAGGATTTCACAGAAGATTTTTATGATTGTTCTGGCCCGAAATGGCCGATGTTGCAGCAGCTTTTGTAAAAAGTTGCAATGTGTTTGAATTTATACATATTTTTAAAAGCGCCTAAAAATTTTAATTATGAAATACAAATCATATTCTCATGTTCCAATTCTTTTTATTATGACATATGCACAAAGTAAATACAGCACAGCATCATCCCCTTGAGCTGTCATTGAACTTGAATAGAACTGTACCTGTTGTGCAGCAGCTGTGTCCCGCGCAATATAACAGACTGATCCGTACCTGCGCCCCCCGTGCCGCGTGCGCGCCCGGGGACAGCGCACCTTCACCTCCGCGTGCACGCAGCGCATGCTCACCTGCGGGGTGACCGTTCACGCGCGTTATGAAGAGAAAAAGTGTGAGAGGACTCTATAGAACGATAATTAAAGAGAGCACGGCAGAGTCGGAAGGGAAACGGTCACGTGGTCATCCATGACTGTTGTTGTGTTGTCTTGCTTATCTTCTAGTAAGCAAAGGAGGCGCTATTGTAGTGATAAACAGACTTTTTATTAACAGTCTTTTTGTACAGCTACACTGTGCACGGCTAACTCCCAACAGCCCCTTCTCTACCCACAATGCACTGCACCCATGTTATCGGTCACCTGGCATTCTGGGTAATGCAGTTCTTAAACATCAAACTTCAATACACAACATCTCTCTCTTTTTAAAGAAAAAAACAATTTCCTATTTAAGACATAACTGAACATATTATTATTATATATATATATATATATATATATATTTTTTTTTTTTACCTTACTATAACATCTCAGCAAGTCTCAATTAGCCTCTTTGGTGGCTGAACATGTCTCTTAGGTCTTAATAGTCCTTCCACAGTTGGAGTCTTGAGTGAGCTGTGAAATCTCGGACCAATAGGTGATGCAGCTCCTGCTGCCAGACCACTTTCCTCTTGATCTTGCCTGTTGGTGGCAACATCTATCGGCACAGTAAAGTCCTGCTGGATCTCATCCATAATTGCAGTGTCTTCACTCCTTGGCTGCAGCTGAAGATCTGTCCGGTTTCTTCTCAGAGACAGTCCACTATCCATCTTGACCTCGTATGACCTTGGGGCCACCTCCTCCTGTACGCGTCCTTGTTGTCTCCAGGTTCCTGTGGAAATATCTCTGAGGCGCACCATGTCTCCCGGCTTTAGAGAAGGCAGATGTTTTGCCTTTTTATCATACAGCCTCTTGTGTTTCTTCTTTGTTTCTTCTTTTGCCTTTCTGACTTTGTGTGCAGCTTTTGGCGTCAACAGGTCCTCATGTACTGGAAGGTTGGAGCGAATACGCCTTCCCATCAGCATCTGAGCTGGTGACAGTCCATTTTGTAGAGGTGCACTCCTGTAGATCAGAAGACTTTTTTGAAAATCGTCTCTGTCCAGTGCTTTTTTCAGTAGGGTCTTCACTGTTTTGACAGAGCTTTCCGCCAAGCCATTGGACTTTGGATAGTTCGGACTTGATGTTATATGTCTAAACCCCCAATCCTTAGCAAAGTTGGCGAACTCACTGCTGGAAAACTGCGGTCCATTGTCTGAAAACAGTTCACAAGGAACCCCGTGTCTGGCAAACACACACTTCAGGTAACTGATCACTGCTTTACTTGACGTAGACTGCAGCGCTCCGACTTCAGGATAGTTTGAGAAGTAATCTGTTACAACCAAGTAACTTTTTCCATTCCAGTCGAACAGATCAGTTCCAACCTTGTAATAAGGTCTGTGTGGCACTGGATGAGGCATCAGCGGCTCCGCTTGTTGTTTCGGCCTGTATGTGCGGCAGAGTTCACATGAAGCTGTCGTTTGGCTGATGTCCTGGTTGATTCTTGGCCAGTACATTACGTCCCTTGCTCTACGTTTACACTTGACTTCTCCAAGGTGACCTTCATGTATCTTCTGAAGCATCTGCCTGCGCAGAGAGGTAGGAATGACAAACTTGCATCCTTTTAACACGATGTCATCCGCCACTGTGAGCTCTGCTCTGCAGTTCCAGAAGTCTTGTATTTTTGTAGGACATTCTTTTTGTTTTCAGGCCATCCTTTGAGAATGGTGCTTTTCAGTTCTCTCATGGTTTCATCCGCGTTTGTCTCTGTTCGTATTTGTTCTGTTCGGTCAGCCGTTACCGGCAGAGATGTCATAATCATGTCCACATATGCTTGTATGTCTGTGCCTTTTCCGCTGTCCTCTTTCTCCTCTTTGTCCACTGCTCTAGATAGGGTGTCGGCTGTGTACATGTACCTTCCTTTTGTGTACATCATGTGCACGTCGTATTTTTGCAGCCTGATTAACATCCGCTGTATCCGTACTGGACAGTCACACAATGGTTTGGACATGATTGACACCAAAGGTTTATGGTCAGTTTCAACTTCGAACGTTTGACCATAGACGTATTGATGGAACCTCTCACATGCGTACATGCTGGCTAACAGTTCTTTCTCAATTTGAGCATACCTGGACTCTGCACTTGTCAATGCTCTTGATGCGTAGGCCACAGGTAGCCACTGCTCGTCATGTTGCTGCAACAGCACTGCTCCCAGGCCATGCTGTGACGCGTCTGCAGAGATTCTGGTCTTCTTCTCCGGATCATAGAACTTTAGCACCGGTTCTTGTGTCAAAACTTCTTTCAGCTTTAGGAAGCTTTGTTCTTGTTCATGGGACCATATCCATTCATTCTTTTGTTCAAGAAGACTCCTAAGGGGTGTCGTTAGGGTTGCGAGTTGTGGAACAAACTTGGCGAGATATGTCACCATCCCCAGAAACCGTCGGACTTCATCTTTGTTGGTTGGTCTCTCCATGTTGTTTATAGCTGACGTCTTTTTTGGGTCTGGTCTTACTCCCTGTTCACTGACAACATCTCCCACAAAGGTCAGTTTCTTCACTCCAAACTCACATTTGTCTTTATTGAGTTTGAGATTCACTTCTCTTGTCTTGTCTAACACTTGTCTCAGTCTTTTGTCATGTTCTCCTTTAGTCGCTCCCCAGACGATAATGTCATCCATCATGGTCTCGACTCCAGGAATGTGTTCATAAATCATGTGTATAGTCTTGTGATAGACTTCAGGTGCCGATCGGATCCCATACGGTAGGCGAAGAAACCTGTACCGGCCCTCTGGCGTGTTGAATGTACAGAGTTTTGAACTTTCTTCATCTAACCTTAGCTGCCAAAAACCCGACGAGGCATCTAGCTTACTAAACCATTTGGCTCCAGCAAACTGCGCCATGATTTCTTCTCTGGTTGGCAACTTGAAATGTTCTCTTTTGATAGCTTTGTTTAAATCTCTTGGGTCTAAGCATGTTCTCAGAGCACCTGTTTTCTTTTGTATGACAACCAGTGAACTGACCCATTCGGTTGGTTCATCTATCTTCTTGATGACCTTGAGTTTTTCCATGCGTATTAGCTCAGCTTTAAGTTTTTCTCGCAGCGCAAATGGAACCTTCCTACAGGGATGCACAACGGGGGGAACACTTTTATCCACACATATTCTATGTTCTCCAGGTAGACATCCTAGTCCTTCAAAGCAGTCTTTATACTCTTCCATGAGCAGGTCATTATCAGTTGCCGCTTCAGGTGATGTCACCACAAACACTCTTTTCACCAGGTTCAACTTTACAGATGTGCTCAGTCCAAGAATTGGTTGTACTTTCTTGTCCACGACCAGCAGTTGTGCTCGTATCTTCTGGTTTTTGTGTTTGAATGTTGCAATGCAGCCCCCTGTTACAGGAACACGTTCACCTGTGTATCCTGTCACCTTTGTTTTTATTGGATGAATTTTGCTCTTCACTGTCAGTGTTTCGAAATCCTCTATAGATATCAGATTTATTTGTGCACCTGTGTCTATCTTGAATGGAATTATTGTCTTATTCACTTCAAGTGGTACAATCCATTCTTCTTTTTCTGCTGAACCAGCATGCACCACATCCACAATAAACTCATCCTCCTGTTCTTCCTCATCAACTGTGTGAACTTTTTGTTTTGTTGATGCTCTGCAACATTTAGCATAATGGTTGTTTTTTCCACAGTTGTTGCAAGATTTTCCGTATGCAGGGCATGATCTTGGCTTGTGGCTGCTTCCACATTTGCCACATCTAAAATCTGCAACTGTGTCTTCTTGTTTAGGATACTTCTTCTTTTTCTTCCTTTCTTTCTGTATTGCATGCACGGTTGTTTCCTCTCTACGAAGCTCTTTAGCCTGTGCTCTTGTGGTTTCTGCTGCTCTGCACATGCTTACACACTTGTCTAATGTAAGTCCAGTTTCTCTAAGCAGTCTTTCTCTGAGTCCATTATCTGCAGTCCCGCAGACGATCCTGTCTCTCACTAGTGAGTCTCTCAGAGTCCCAAATTCACATGTTTTGCTTAATGTGTGAAGCTCTGCTAAGTACTGATCAAAAGGTACTCCTTGCTTTTGGTCATGGGTGAAAAACTTGTACCTTTCAAAGGTAATGTTCTGTGTGGGTACAAAATACTCTTCAAACTTTGTCATTAAGTCTGCTAAAGTCAGATTAGCTTCATCCAGTTGAAAACTGTTATATATATCTAAGGCATCTTCTCCGATGACATGTAACAGGATATTTGCTTTAAGTTTTTCATCACCGCTCCCTGCTCCACTCGCTGCCAAATATATGTTGAATCTTTGCTTAAAACGTTTCCAGTTATCAGCAAGATTGCCTGTTAATTGCATAGAAGTGGGCGGACTTAGCTTATCCATGATGGGTTGGGGTCTTTGGACATTCACAATCCTCTGTTGCTGTGTGTTTTCCTCCAAATCGGGAACAAACTCCTCTTCAGAATTTACCACGTTTCCCTCGGCCCCAGCTTCACTGTCGCTGCTGCTTGTAGCCATCACACGATGTAGCACACTCCGCTAGCATGTTGCTCGTTTTACTCACAAGAGGGAGATTTCTTCTCTTTACTCTTGCTGCTCACTTCTGACACCATGTGTTGTCTTGCTTATCTTCTAGTAAGCAAAGGAGGCGCTATTGTAGTGATAAACAGACTTTTTATTAACAGTCTTTTTGTACAGCTACACTGTGCACGGCTAACTCCCAACAGCCCCTTCTCTACCCAAAATGCACTGCACCCATGTGATCGGTCACCTGGCATTCTGGGTAATGCAGTTCTTAAACATCAAACTTCAATACACAACAGTTGTCACGGTAGATTGATCTCAATAAAGTTGCGGTGAAAATAAAAAGCTGCAAGGTGCGCAACAAATCTCGGGGTTTGATTGGATTTGCATTAAAAAGTTGTTAGAAAACATCAGAAGAAGGACGAATGATTTCAACAGTATGAAGGCAGAGAAAGACTTTTCAAACTTTAAGCTCCGGTGATGGACGAGATATGAGCGCGAGCATTTGAAGTGTTCCCGAAGTGTCTGATTTAGCAGATTTTACACACTGCACGTCATGTCAAGCTCCTTACCCCAGGATTTGTGGAATCCGAAGTGAGCCCATACATTTGCCAATTTATAAGGAGACAGGAGGAATCTTTTTTTCTCTCATGTTGCGTAGCGCGCGCGCTCAGTAAGCTCCGCTTGCCTCCAGGGAAAACAAACTACGGTAGCCGTTTCGACAAACTATCGGCTTGCAAGTAAAAGCTAGCAGGTTGGAGCCATTAAATAAAACATATAAATGCAGGAATATGGCGGGAGGGGCGAATCGATTCTTGGATATTTAGAATCGATTCTGAATCGTTAAAAATGAGAATCTAGATTCGAATGTGAATCGATTTTTTCCGACACCCCTATTGGTCATCATTGATACTTCAAACCCAGCTTTAAATGGTAAATTGTGATAGTGTACTTTAAAATTAGATTTGTATTTTTGTTTTTTGTCAATGTTAAAAAGAAAAGTTCAGCATAGTTCAGAGTTAAGCAGAGAATGTGATGCTGGAGGACAAGCCCCTACATGGGCTGTACCAATATTGCACCAGACAATAACTGAAGTGGCTGATATCAAGAAGTCCTACCAATGGCTAGAGAGGGATGGCCTGGAAAAGCATACATCAAAGTGGCTGTAATGATATACATAAAAATGTTCTGAATATGGACTGGAAACTCCAGAATCAACATGGGAAACACCTCAGAAAGTGGTTGAGAATGAGAGATAAAAGATCCTGTGGGACTTCCAGATCCAGACAGACAGGATGGTAATGGAGAACCAACCAGACATTGTAGTGGTGGATACAGAACAGAGGAAAGCCGTTGTGGTGGATGTGGCAGTACCAAGAGATGGTAACATCAAGAAGAAGGAACATGAGAAACTGGAGAAATACCAGGAACTCAGAGAGGAACTGGAGAAAGATTGGAAGGTGAAAGTTACAGTGGTGCCCGTGGTCATTGGAGCACTCGGGGCTGTAACCTCCAAACTGGAGGAGTGGCTACAAAATATACACACAGAGGTAAATCCAGATGCAGCAAGCTCAATGTTTGTTTGACATAAATAGAGCCTGGAGTGCCTCACACTCTTATTGCCATCAGGACAAGCTTTTGTCAAACTGTATCATGGTGTGCTTTTGCAGGCATGCGTGAGTATTACTTCCTCTGCAAACCTCTCGTGTAAAAGCCACAGTCGGTGTTGTTCAGAAAAAGAAATTATTACTAATTGGCAGCATTTTCACCTGCACACAGTTTGCCAACATCTAAATACATTTGTTGACTCCTGTTCTTCCTTATGAAGTGTATCCCAGCATATGTATACCCCAGCTCTCTTCCTGTCTTCAGTATCTGCAGACTTCCTCTCCTCCATATGCTTCATGATTTCACAGCTGTGTCTGTGCAGATGGAGCTTCTGACTCACATGAACTCCATTGGGTGTGAAATAGTGTCAGAAAATAATCCTGCCAGTAATTTTGACTGCTAATAAATTGTCACTGATTTCGTTTTTGAATGTTCTTTTGTCTCTGCTCTTTATTTCTGTCAGATTACAGTAACAGAGACTGTGCTGTTCCTGGTCCAGTACACGTCCAAAGAGTTTGACCGAACAGAGAAGACGGTTGCCACGGGGGACTGCTGCTACCTCAACCCCCTGGTGCGCAGGACCTTCCGATTCCTCGGTATGTCTCAGACTTGTCATGTTGGTAATCAATACAAGCAAGTTTCTTGAAAATATTTTTAGTTGAAAACATTAGAATAAACTTTTGATACGTGAAAGCTTACAGGCTCAACAAACTTTGCTTCAAGTCAGAGAGAACATAGTCTGTCCTCAACCATTGAACTTCTTGTTTTGATTGCTCGCATCACCTTTAGGTGCTTGTTTTTCACTATGCATGAATGTTGTTGTTTTGGGATTTGTTTAAAGCTTTAGTCCCAACAACCCTTTTGAGGGGATATGGCATGTCTGAGGCTGAAAAAATGGGCAAACCTGTACAATGCATGCAAGTGGCCTGCAGGAACTTTAAAGGGTGTAGACAAATCGATGAACCCTGACCCTGGTCTCCCACGGCAACTGTTACAGCCCAGGTGCGACTCAGGAGCGGTCTAGCTATGGCAGGTGACTCTCATTGGCTACGGGATGGCTGCTGACCTCGTAAAACTCTGAACTCACGTAGGTTCATGCAAGAATCCGCAACACAGATTTGGAGCACCAGAGTTCCCAGAGGTCAGACAGGATTGGATGCAGTGGAGGTTCCTCTCGCACTTTTAAAGTTACGTAAAGACTCCGGCGGTTGCACCGGAGCTGTAATGCTTGTTGCGAGAGCCCGGGGTTAGGATGTAAATGTTCATGAACATTGTTTTCTACAGGCATGCTGTGGGTGACAGGTTGTAGTGAGAACTTGAGTTAAATGTAAGGAGGAAGTAAGTGGGGGGGGGGGGGGGGGGGGGGTATTGCAGCACTTTATATCCATGTCCATTGTGTGCAACCTGGCTGTTAGAAATGATCAAATCAGACAACCAGATGTCTATCCTGACTATCCATCTCACACACACTGACATATCACATGTACATCCCATATGCGTACGGTCAGCAAGGAGTCAGTGAGAGCACCTGTGGCATAGAGACATTCATAGCATCACATAGCATATAGGTACTTGCAACTTCCTTTTTCTGTAAAAATACTTTTCGATACACTTACCACACACACGACAACTGCACTTTTCATTCGCATGACGTTCCTGAAGGTGGCACACAAGAGAAATACAAGACACACCTGTACTACCTTCAAAATGTGACAGTGCCTGTTCACAACTCTCCAAGGGCAGAAACAACCCCAAAACCTGCAGCACCCATATAGGTTGACCCCCTGTACAGGTGCATGGGACCAAAGCTTTAAGCTATACGTTTGTTTCCAGTTTATCTCAGTAAGTGTGCTCACATGTTGGCAGCATTTGCGCGACACATGCCTGACATCTTGTAGCTCCTCAGTGTCCTCGTCTCACTCATGGCTGCTGGAGTTTAGTATAATGAGTCACAGAACTGTGCTGCTGAGGAAAGATTAAACTTAGAACATAGCCCGGGGTCAACGTTTGCTCACAAACCCAACCTTTCATCGTCTTTACCGTTCTGTGGTTCAGAACTGCACTGGATTCTGTTTTAGAGGCTTTCTAAATGTGACATGTCCATGCAAAGGTCTATGTCCAGTCTGCTTTATTACACTGGAGCATGGGATTCACCCGTGAAACCACGACTGTCCCTTTGTGTCATAAGTTTAAAAAGTTTGAAAAGAGCTGGATTTTCTCTGTTTGCAGCTTAAGTAAAGAAAATGTTGTGTTTTATATTTGAGATTAGTGACAAAGAAAACAGATCTTCTGACTCAGTGAATATTATAAATGCACAATAATTATGTCAAGTTACTGCCATGACGAAATAGACATCTGCATGACATCTGCCCGAACTGGTGCTCCACAAGCACCTTAGCTTTTGTTTTTGTGAGCTTTTGTGATTTTTTTACTGATGGCCTGACTGCATTTTCCTGCATGTGAGTCTGCATGTGATCCCCCCCCCCCCCCAAAAAAAAGTTAGTTTAGTGTCAGAAACTTTTATGACTGTATGAATATTCATTGGGTAATTTTTTTCTAAATTTGCAGAGGGATGCCAAAGATGGCCTGACTGTCATGTAACTATTGTGAAACATTTTATCTCATGAGTCCTCTGAGGCTGGGATCATGCTCTCTTTAAAGTTACTAATAAGTTGGGGATCTGTTAGTTTTAAATACTGACTGTTCATTTTAAAGGGGCCTTACCATGAAAATTCTACTTTTTGAGGTTTCAAATGCATTTCATTGTTCATTCCTCACTATAAAAACCCCAAAACGGTATTTTGATCCATTCATGTATTTAAGAGTAATCCTCTAAAAACCTTCGCTGTCTGCAGCAGCCCCTCCCATACCTACAAAAACGAGCGGCTGGAAACGTGCTGATGTAAGAATGATGCCAACAGCTCCCTCCAGGAAGAGTCTGCTGACAGCTCCGCCACCAGACTAACACAACACTGTTTATCCCCTCATCCAGTGAATATTAGCAAAAAAAACCTTTAATTTTAGATGCAGAATACTGGATATCTTCCAGTTGTGTCCTGTCTTCAATAAATTCCAGCTCAAATGAGTGTTTGTTACTTTAGTCACGTTTCTCCTTTAAGACACCCCCACCCCCACACACAAAATAAATAAATAAATAAGCCCCAGTCAGCTGTGTGTGTTTGTGAAGCAGTGTAGTGATGACCTGGCCTACTAAAGGCAGATGTCTTGTATGTGCTTCCATCTTTGAAGAAGTTTGGATTATTTTTGTTGGAGAAATACAGACATGGTGCCACAGACTCTAGGATGATGTCATGAAGCGACAGCACCGACACGCAGCAGCAGGCGGAGCTTCAGGAATCGAGTTGTTTTACTGCCGGGTATAAAAACACTCACAGAATATAACGAATATTTCATAACTAATTTTTTTCTTAGTGGTCCAAATGTAATATATGATCATATAAATGGATATAGTTCACTCTATAAGTCTTAAGAAAATCATGGTAGGGCCCTTTAAAAAGGATCATGTTTTTAAATGTAAAATGGAAAACATCACAGAAAATCCTAAAAGTGAACATTAATGATGCTCTGATGATTTTTTAAAGGACTGTCACGGTCTCTTCTATGATAACTTGTTCATCCTTTGAACTTTTCCTGTAAATACTTTCTTCTGATCAGTGCTGTCTGTGCAAAAAACTGGAAGAGAAATTCTTTCTAATTTTAATTAATGATCTGGAGCATTTTCTAGAGGAATGACTTGGAATGTCAGTTCTCTAGTGAGCGACTCTCAGAGCTTGTTGAATCTTATGGAAGGCATTTAGATTTTGGTTGAAGCTGAACTCTACTGAGTTGGCCGTCCCGGTGTACCTGAAGATGTTCTGCTGATGGAGCTGCCTTTGGGACACAGCTCTGTCAGCTGTTAGTGCTGCATGCTGAGTGACTGCTTACAGGAGCAGGCAGACAGGTGTACACACTTTCAGATCAGCACCTCTGGTGTCAGGTGTGAGTGTCTGGTGTCTCACCACATCTGCAGGAGCCAAACGCCATTCTATTTGGTAGCAGCGGATGGTAAACAGGATGGAGCTATAAATGCACAGTTTCCTTTCCTTTTTTGTTTTTATCTAATGAAAGAAGAGCACACAGATGACAAAACTTGGATCAAAGGTTCAGAAAACTGCATAAAACAGAGCTGCCTGTGTTCTACTCCTGACTCATAAATATAGCAACAAGGACTGCTCACTACACTTTCATCACTGCACATCTATATCAAAGTACATCTTCTTTTTCTTTTCAAAAAGAATCTAAGAAAATTGTAATAAAACTTTTAGTTCCTATTGGCCTCAATGTTTTCTTCAGCTTTCTTTATCTTCCATCTACAGAGCTGGACTCCAGTTTCATATGCTTCTCCTGCATTCACTTACTTGTGGATTTGGGGTGTTAATATCAAATTGGAATCAGATTAATCCTTGTAGCTTTATGGCTGGGTTTTATGACCCTGAATGAAGTCAGTTAGTCTCTTTAGACTCTAAAGCTCCTGTAAAGCAGCTTTATGAAAGCAGTGACATGCTCTGCAGTGTTTCCTTCCACTTACCTACTCATTTAAAAGCATTAAAACGGAGAAATGAAAAACATCAATGTGATAAAAGTGTAGCTTTCTGTAGTTTTTGGTTAAAGTTTGCCTCTCGAATGACCTTCTGATATTCCTGCTGCACAGGTCTCTATTGTAGTGGGTCCACCATCATAGATAAGTGACCCACTCATCCCTCCACTCTGCAGAACACTGAACTGTTGCTTGTAAGTTTTGCTCAAAGGGCTTTCTTTTCCCTCATATTTAATAAGCAGATGTTTTCGTATGAGGAGTTTTCATAAACTAAAGTATTGAAACAGTTATGTCAACAGCATAAGCGCTTGTAAACATTACATATGCCTTAAAAAAGTGAACAATAATGTCTAATGTGAAAGAGACTGCATGCACTAATGAAGACGTGGGCTGTCTACAGACCCACATGTAGAGCTCTGGGCTGTGACGGCAGGACCATACTCTCATTGAGCATCCGCTCCAGACTGCTGAGGACAGGAGCATGCATGGCTGCACGGTGTACATGTAGCTGCTCGCTGTGTGACACACACAAGCTAAATGACATTTATGCCCTACTAAGCAATTTTGGTAGTTTGTCCCACCGTGTTCCCAAAGTCAGTCATGATGAAGAGGCATCCATAAAACACACAGAGCTCCCAAGTTTTCCTGTTGGGAAAGTGGGACATGGTTGGGAAGCTGAGGCAAGCACGTGGAGGCTGAGTCATAGCATGCTTGACAAAGCCTGTTTGCTGCTTGTTAAAAAACAGACCTGTCAGCCCCCCCAACACACACAGAGGGAAGCAGTGATTAAGAGAAAAAGGAGTTTGCACACTTCCTGCCACTGCTTCATAAAAATGTTCCTCAAAGTAGAGTTTGGATTTATCCTCAGTGGAACGAATACCTGAAAATGATTGGAAATGCTGCCTTTATTGCCTCTACAAATAAAAGCTCCTGGCAGCTCAAGCATGACTGTAAGCTGCAGGATCTTCTCTGTATTTTGGAGAGGAAGCACTTGTTGGAGGAGGAAGGGGATGGAGGCCGTTTCTAAGCCTTCAGTCACTTAAAGCAAAGTCTGGGTTAGTGCAGGCCGACATAGAAAAAAACTGTATATCAGGATATAAAATATTTTATATCAGGATAACAATATATATCACAATATAAGACAATAAAATATATTTTCAGCAGTCCTCTTCAAAATGTCATAGCTCATTCTTCTGACTATTCGTAACAGAGAACTGAAGAGAGAACTGAACCGAGAACTGAATAGAGAACTGAACAGAGAACTGAACAAAGAACTGAACAGAGAACTGAACAGAGAACTGAACAGAGAACTGAACAAAGAACTGAATAGAGAACTGAACAAAGAACTGAACAAAGAACTGAACAGAGAACTGAACAGAGAACTGAACAGAGAACTGAATAGAGAACTGAACAAAGAACTGAATAGAGAACTGAATAGAGAACTGAACAAAGAACTGAACAGAGAACTGAACAAAGAACTGAAGAGCGAACTGAACAGAGAACTGAACAAAGAACTGAACAGAGAACTGAACAAAGAACTGAAGAGCGAACTGAACAGAGAACTGAACAGAGAACTGAACAAAGAACTGAACAGAGAACTGAACAGAGAACTGAACAGAGAACTGAACAGAGAACTGAACAAAGAACTGAACAGAGAACTGAACAAAGAACTGAAGAGCGAACTGAACAGAGAACTGAACAGAGAACTGAACAAAGAACTGAACAGAGAACTGAATAGAGAACTGAACAAAGAACTGAACAAAGAACTGAACAAAGAACTGAACAGAGAACTGAACAAAGAACTGAACAAAGAACTGAACAAAGAACTGAACAGAGAACTGAACAAAGAACTGAACAAAGAACTGAAGAGAGAACTGAACAAAGAACTGAACAGAGAACTGAACAAAGAACTGAACAGAGAACTGAAGAGAGAACTGAACAAAGAACTGAATAGAGAACTGAACAGAGAACTGAACAAAGAACTGAAGAGCGAACTGAACAGAGAACTGAACAAAGAACTGAACAAAGAACTGAACAGAGAACTGAAGAGAGAACTGAAGAGAGAACTGAACAGATAACTGAACAAAGAACTGAAGAGCGAACTGAAGAAGAGAGACTGAACAGTACTGAACTGAACAAGGAACTGAAAAAAAAAAAAAAAAAAAAAAAGAAAAAAAAGAAAAGAAAAAAAAAAAAAGAGAAAAAGAAAAAAAAAAGAAAAAAACAAAAACAGAGAAAAAAAAATAAATCAAAAGAAAAAAAAAAAAAAAAAGATGTGGCCATAAAATTTCACATTTTTCCTCAATCACATTTGAAAAAGAAAAAAAAAAAACTCAATTAGGAAAAAAAAACAAATACTTTTTATGAAAAACTGTTTTTTTAAATTGCACAACAGTTTCCTGTTTCTGGGCAGAAAAAAACACGTTTTCTCAAAATTCTGCTAGAATTACGTCAAAATAATAAAAACATAATAAAAATAGAGCTTACGCTCTGATGTTAAATCTGTTTTTTCTCAGAACTTTAGTCAGTGAGCAGAACTTCCGTCTCCATTTTTTTAAACAGATAGAGAAACACTTGCTAATTTTACTGACATTTTATTCAGAAGATTTGTTTACTTCTGGTGACATTCAGCTTTAAAATCCAACATTATTCTGTATTCCAGAGAAATACATATTTTATGACACTCATGTCCATATTTATAAAGATCATAAATCAGCGATTTGAACACAGTGAATTTTCAGGAGCAGATCTCGAGAATCCTAGTGCTCAGATACTTGTTACAGCTCTATCCCACAGCTTTTGTTTATCTCTTGTTTTTTGAACCTCATATGTTCATTTCCTTGGACTTTCCTTGAGTGATAGAAGGTTTGCTGTGTTAGCATTGACGCTTGTTTACATACTGCTGTCTTCTGCTCATCGTCGGACGTCTTGAATCTGAAATGCAACCAAATCCCAGACGTCCCTCTTTTGCTGAAAGTGATTCTTCTTGACTGCCTGCATCGGTGTTTCTGTCTGTTTGTACTCCGGGGAAACAACTTCATCGTCTGTCATTCTGCACTCATGTTAAGTAACGTAAAGCCTGTCGTAAACCCGCGTGCGTGAGTATCAAAGAACGTAAAGCAGTTTTACGTCTCAAAACCACAAGACGGAGTTTCTCCATGAAGAATCTCTTGTTAATTTGTCTTTATTTTCACTTTTATACATTTTTTGTGTACAAACTGGCAAGGCAACACCTGCAGAATTGTGTTGGGCTATTAAAGATACATTTTGCGCAGTAATTGATAAAATTAGCTTAGAGATGATATAAATGATTGAGGAAAAATGCCACAATAGACACTTTTTTATGTATGGTCATATCGCCCAGCAGTAGGCTGGGAGTTTGCTTTGTATTAGTTATTTCTCATTACTTTTTTCCTCCCTGGAGGTAAAACGACTCGATTCCTGAAGCTCTGCCTGCCGCTGCATGTGGCTGCCGCTCATTTCATGACTCATCTTAGAGTCTTTCTTCACTTCTCCCACAAAAATGAACACTATCTAAACTTCTTCAAAGATGGATGCATATTCCATATATCTGTCCCTAGTAGCCCCAGCCATAAATACACTCTGCGTCTGGCAGGAGAGAGGGGGAAGTTTTTAAAGGAGCCCCGCGTCTAAAGTAACAAACACTTGTTTGAGCTGGGATGTATTGAAGACAGGACACAACTGGAAGATAAACAGTATTCTGCATCCAAAATGAAAGTTTTTTTTACTGATTATCACCATCTCTGTGGAGGAATTGGGCGTTGGTGTTAGACCGGGGGCGGAGCTGTCGAAGCAGACTCTTCCTGAAAGGGGTTGTTCTTTCTCAGTGACATCAGATCACGAGGACCCGCCATTGACATGAATATTAACAGACACCCCAACCCCTCCCCTTCTGTATTCCATATAAGAAGAACCTTCTTGCAAGGCTGGTTGCAAGAAGGTCAAAGTCCATAGACTTCTATTGAGAAATAGACAGTTATTTCTCAGTCATTTTATGTGTCAGAATAACCATTCTAGCTCTGATACATCCTTCTTAACATGTTCTTTCTAATCCTAATTTCTTTAAAGGTATTTTTTCTTTATCGCAAGTAAGTCAAGTTATAACCTGACCAATCAGATGCCTCAGTAAAAGCATGTGGCTCCCTCTAGCGTTTGATTGAGAGATTCCTCTCAGCCACTTTCAGTGGGAGGGGTGTGGGCTTCGAACAAGCCAGAACAAGCTCACTCCTGATTGGTTGACAGTACTTCCTCTAAAAATGTGACTCAGAGCAACTAATCGCTGTCGGCTTGTAATCGCGGTAGACGTACCAGGAAGTGACGGCGAAGGCTCTGGCCTGATTTCGCGTGGGTGGAAGGTAATGCATGTCCTATGGGGGACCTCAACACTTCACATGTCCAGTTGTTATTTAACGGTCTATGGGACCCTCTTGTTTTTGTGGCTATGGGAGGGGCCGCTGTAGATCGCGCTGGTGTTTAGAGGATTACCTAGAAATGTGTGAATGGATCAAAATGCTGCTTTGGGGTTCTTTATAGTGAGGAAGGAACAGTATAATGGACTTAAAAGCTCAAAAAGTTGTTTTTCATGGTCAACCTCTTAAAGACGTTGACTTAAACTGCAGTTCTGAAGTGATGAAAGTGGTCAAGCAGTCAGAGCTCAGTGGGAAAGATACCAGTTCTGTGCATGACATGTACAACAGATGCATGTCTGGCCTAAAAACCTTTGCATGAATGCGCATGTTTAATTAAAAACCTTGCGAATATTGTATTGGAAAAACATAATTTATAGTTTTGTTAGACCAGAACACAGTCACCCTGAACTAAACATGTGTAGCCCTCTGTATCTTTTCCCTAAAGATTGAATTCTTCTTTTTCCAGGAGTTTACACCTTTGGCCTCTTCACTGTCGACATCTTCGTCAATGCAGGGCAGGTAGTAACAGGGAACCTGGCGCCCTACTTCCTGACTGTCTGCAAACCAAACTACACAGCACTGGGTTGCCAGCAGGCCCTCCGCTACATCAGCCACCAGGATGCCTGTACCGGAAACCAGGATGACATCTTGCGGGCCCGCAAATCTTTTCCCTCTAAGGAGGCCGCTCTCAGTGTATACGCTGCACTTTATCTGGCTGTGAGTCCCCTCCAGTGTTCTGCTGTCACTCAGAGAGCATGTTTGTTTGAGAATCCTCATAATCACATTGGAGCTTTGGGTCTATGAAGTCTAACAGCACATTTGACTCAGTATTTGAGGTCGGTGCAGTAAGCAAAGGCTTCAGCCCACAACTCTCCTGTTTCTTTGAAATAGTGAATGTATGTGTGCAACTGTGCAATACACACTGACGTGTGGTGAGGGTCATGGCAGGTCAGTTATACAAACATATGAACCCAATATGAACGAAATAATGAAGGAAACACAACAAAAACACATCCTATACCTGAACAAATGACATTTAAATACCATACAATGATTTCTTAAGTCTTCAGAGTGAACTAGATCCATATATAGGATCATGTATTACCTTTGGCACAATAAAAAACAAATTATTTATGAATTCTTAGTTATTTTCGTGAGATTTTCCCCACCAGGAGGTAAAATGACTTGGTTCCTGAGGCTCCGCCTGCCGCTGCATGTGGGTGCCGCCCATTTCATGTTGTCATCCTAGAGCCAGGAGCGTGTCTTCGTTTCTCCCATTAAAAACAAACATCCAACGTTTTTTTCAAAGATGGATGCACATACCACACATCTGTCCTGAATAGGTCTGACCATCACTACACTGGTTCACAACACAAATGCACGCATCGTCTGCACCACTGTGTCCGACCGGGCAGGGGGTCTTAAAGGAACAAAATTAAACAAATATGTTTGAGCTGAAATTTATTGTAGACAGGACACAGCTGGATGATTTACCGTATTGTTCATCTTGAATGAAGTTTTTTTTTTTTGCTGATCATCACTAGCTCTGAGGAGAATTTGGGTGTTGGGGTTAGACTGGGGGCGGAGCTGTCAGAAAAGACTCTTCCTGAAAGGGGCGGTCTCACTCTGTGATGTCAGATTGTGAGGAACGGCCCATTTTTGTGGGTATGGGAGGGGCTGGTAGTGAGAGCGCATGTGAAAGTGACGTCAGTCAGTGTTGCTTCCTAATTGGACAGTTTAACTCCACAGAAGGGTGATTGACTTGTAATAAGTGAGTTGTTTCCACTGATTGTGTTTCATAGCCAATACACTATAACACCATGAAGAATGCACTCTCTCACATATGCACAAACTGGTCTAACCTTTCCTTGTAAATAAAGTCTCTCCTTCTGGAAAAAAATCTCTGAATTTAGAGCCAAAATCCTCGTCTTCTATTAGTAGAAGTTTTGTCATCCATCATTTTTTTCTCAGAACTTCTGTGTGTCACATTCAAACATTAAATAAGTGATATACATACCATTATCTAGTAAATGGAAGGTTAGGACAAATAATGAAGAAGTCACAAATGTATAAAACCATTTGAAAAGATATCATTTTATTAGCTTTCACTGAGTATACTAAAGATCTGCATTCAAGTCAGTCTGCAACGTGAGACTGAGCTGTGTGCTCCCTCATGTAACTGTCTAATTAAACAGTTAATATGCAAAATACAGAGATTTTGATTATAAAATATTTGAATCTTAAATAAATTGCCTTTACCGCACACATATTAATAGTATGTATCTAATAAAAACACCTGACTCCCTGACCAGAACATGTTGTGATGTATACAAACTGCTTCTTAATGCAAATGTGTTTTGTTCAAAATTGATACATTAGCAGAAAACAGATGTCTAATCCGTGAACGCCTTGTGGTCTCTCTGCTTTGATCCATTACATTTTAACCAGTTATTGAAGAATTATTGAACATGTAGTGAAAAAATCACAACAACAAATTTTTCAGTGATGTCTCACACTTCTTTTTTGCATTACTTTGTAACATGTTCCTCCTAACTGTGATTTTGAGACACTTACAAAAATAAATCAAAGCAATTCTTTGCATTAAAATGCAAAGAACAACGTATCAATACAAATATAAATAGAGTCACAATCTGACTGTTGATTTACTTTCCAAGAATTGTACTTCTCAGTGTTGAAGAAGACGATGGATCATTTTATCTGAGCATTAAAATTCTGCTCTGACGTGATTGTCCTTACAACAGTTTTACTGAGCGTGTTCAAGCTTCTGGAGGCGGGCTTTACTCTGTATGTTCATTTCTATAAAGATCAGGCCAACAAGCGTGGAAGAGGAGCTGAGGTCAAGTCAGCGTAATGCAAACCCCACTGACCTGTGCTGCTTCACTGTCCTGATTTGATCTCTTAAAGCAGCACTGTAAACCCGAATAAGTTCAATCAACTCAAAAATTATGAGGAAACTGATTACATAATAATTTTTAAGTTATCTTAATTAAAAATAATACGTTCATCTGAACTTAAAATGTTTAAGTTGAATAAAATAAAACTGTTTAACTACAGTGAAACTATAATGTTTTATTTAACTAACTTATAGATTCTTACTTTACTGAACTAGCATATTTTGATTTTATTGAACCTTAATACATGCCTTAATCAACTAAAACATTTTAATATATCTCAACTCTAAATTACTCTTTTGAAGTCTAAACTTAGCCTTATTAACCCTTCTTAAGCAGGATCATTCTTACAAAAGAAAAACTGAGGCAGAATAACAATTGCAAGTTTATTTTTAAATGACCTGCATGAGACAACTTGTCATAGTAAAATGTAAAACACTACACAATTTGTAAAAAAAAAAGTGCATCAGCCATTAAATAAAATCCATCTGCCTTTAAAACAAACAAATGTGCCTCAGTCTTTTATAAAACTATACAAAAAATGGTATTCCAAAATTTCTTAAAAAAACAAAAACAAAATAAAACTTGTATATCAGCCCCTTATACTATTCTTACATTAAACTGTCTTTTCTTTGGCTGCCTTTTCCTTATAAACATTAATACCCATCATTTCAAACAGTTTCCAATGAGTAGTTGGTCTAAGTCCCCTCAAATGTTGGGCTATCAGAAACTTAACAGATGCCATTATAACTGCAGGACTTTGTATAACCATACTTTACAACAGTTCAGGAGAAGTAGAAATTAAAGTCAACCACAATGAATATGCAAAAAATACAACGGTGTAATCATTACGTACAGCAGCACATTGATAGAACAGTAATTAACACGTCAACATTCATGTGCCAGAGTCTCTACGTGCTACTCTGTCAGTAGAAGATCGTTTTTGAGGCGAAGAAGACATGGTTTCAACTGTTTCCCATCTTCAAGGCCCATCAGTACTTTCTGGATGAATGTAAATGTATGAACAAGTCTTTTTGGATAGTCCAAATGCAGGACATAAATCAACCCGAACAACAAGACAAATGCATCAGCCCATTTGGTAATGTCTCTCACCACAATCTCATCTTCCACCACAACTGCTGCACTGACCGGACTGAAATGCACTGAATTTGTACTGTTTTCGTTGACAATTGTCAGAATGCCAACAGAGGTGTTGCTGATGTCTGGCTCTGGTGACTCTTCCATCTGTGAAGGACAAAAACAGTGCAGTGTTAAAGAGGGAATTGATCATTTTATGCAAAAACAATCTGTAATTGAATGAAATTTTAAGAAAAGATCAGAAATTACACATTAAGAAAATTATCAAATGAAATAAAAAAAAAAAGACTATTTGAAATTATATTGCCCGAAACACTTCAGAATTCATCCTACTGCTTATGTCAGCAGTCACATCAATGAACACAAGAGAACCAGTTCCATTTGCAGCCATTTGTGCCCAAACCATGACATTACCACCACCATGCTTCACTGATGAGGTGGTATGTTTAGGATCATGCTGTTCCTTTCCTTCTCCATACTCTTCTCTTTCCATCACTCTGGTACAAGTTGACCTTGCTCTCATCTGTCCATAGATTTTGTTCCAGAACTGTGAAGACTCTTAGATGTTATTTGGCAAACTTCCCGTTTTTGAGGCTCACTAACGGTTTCAATCTTTTAGTAAATCTTCTGTATTCACTCTGTTGAAGTCTTCTCTTGACTGCTGACTTTAGGATGTTTTTCGGGCAATATAATCTGCTCATATTCAGCCAAATGCTTCAGCACTTATTGGACGGTGCTTCACAGTGCAGATGGACAATGACCCGAAGCATACTGCGAAAGCAACCAAATACTTAACCAAAGACTTTCTTACGAGAAAAAAGTGGAATGTTATGCGATGGTCAGTCATTGACCTGACCTAAATCCGATTGAGCATACGTTTCACTTGCTGAAGACAAAATTGAAGGGAAAATGCAGGAAGTAAAGACAGTTGCATTTGAGCATTTGACCATGCCTACACAGCTTGAGTATTAACCAGCACACAGTCACTGGTACTATTTTGTGAATTAAACATTATCCAAAAAAGTGCTTACATTCCAAACTTTGAAGAATTGTGGGTCCTCCTCACGCAGGTAAATTGGAAGCCCGTGCAGGACCAGGGTACGTGTGACATCAGCATCCTGCTCTTGCTGCAGGGACACAAACACAAATTAGTATGGAAAATATATTTCAAAAGACTGCATTCTTTTGGTGTGGCCTTCAGTTCAGTTATCTAGTCTCTATAATTGCATTTTAAATTGTACAGTTATTTCAAAAGAATAAACTGCACATACTATGACTACTTTTATATTAACAAATGTGCTGGTATGATTATTGATTTTTCTCTCTCTTGATGCAAACATTTACTGTCGTTCACTGAATTACAAACACTTTGTGATTAATATATAGAGACCTGAGTGAGTCTCTACTTTTAGCTATACTAATACATGATATTAATCATGCCATGCAGTTTATACCTTACCTGTTTATCATAGAGGTTCAGAATGTTGCGTAGAATCTCTGAAGTCCTGCTGGTTCGTGCTGCTTTCTGTCTCAACAAGATCAGCATCCGTGGCATCTGTCTGTCCAGTTCAGAATAAAACTGATTTCGCAAGTTGACATTTGTGATGCGATGGAACTCGGCACATATCTACAAAAACAAAAAAAATTGTTAGATGTCTTTTAAAGATCCATTAGAAGACCCAAAAGAAAAGTTTTACCTGTGAATCAATGCGGAGGGCAGGCCATTTTTGTAAGAACTCCCCGATCATCGGGTCTTCTTTAATGATCTCTAGGCGACGAAGTGCAAAGGTCATCTGCATAAGTTTTTCAATCAACAGGAGATTTTTTTCACTTCTCTCAACTTCTTGAATGATTTGGACTCTAACATTTTCCAGGCTGGTAGCATCTTGTCCCTTAGGGAAGTTTGGTAGGTAGTTCACCTCAGCATGCCTTGCTTTTTTAATTTTGTGATGTGGATGCGCTTTGTCTGGATTATTATGGCTTCTTCTACCTGAATTAACAGCAACTTCCAGGCATCCAGCTTTAGCCAGCCTACTACGAAAATTCCCCATTTTATACTGCAAGCTCCACTTCCATCCGTACCACCCACTTTCACTACTTTTCTCTTTGAGACATGGATGAGCCGTCACAAGAGCTTCTGCTGCCATGGCTATGTTTTTTTTCAGTAGGATAGGGTTTATAATTCATTATTGCTGTGGCCATGCTTTCCAAGATGCTACTTTTCTGGGATCTGGTTAAAGTGACCGTTTTCCTGATTGTTCATAAGCAGCATTTCCTTCTAGAAGAAGATGTTCCACTTCAAAAGAAAATGTAGGCACACTGAAGATGTCTGGCCAGGTTTTCAGTCGGTTGCTAATGGGCACATGTGGAAGTATTTCTGTGTCAGAGCTTTGTAAAGACACATTCTCATCTTCAGATCTGATGACTTGGAGTGTTCCTTTTTCTGGTAAATCTTCAATGTCAACCAGACAACAGAGTTGCCCATCAAAATCTGGATCTTCATAGTGGAGAGTAAACTCATAGTCAAGTCTTGGCCTACACTTTTCTTGCAGTGTTTGAATGAGATGTTCTACTGAATCAGGACGCTCAGTCAGGGTCAACTTCACAGCTATCTCTGGAGCTATGAAAACACGTAGGATGAACTTCGGGGGTTCTGTCATTGTCTGAATAAAACAATCAAAACAAAGGAAGGAATAAGAGGTTACTTCACAGTCTGGTTGATTCACAGAAACATTACTTTTTGATTGGAAGTACAAAGCGTTTTAGTGTCAACAACAGTTTGCCATTGACATTGTAGGCACAGACTGGCAAACTGTCATTAAGCTCACTTAGACTATGAACAGCAATAGTTCCAGGGAACAATTCAAATGATCTCAAATGCTCTGTGTAAACGGAGCTGTGATCATTGCAAAGAAAAGTTACATTGTTGTTAACAATGAGGATGTTTTCAACTTTGCCGAACTGAGGTAGTCCCCCTTCCTGACCAACTGAAACAAACATTCCAACATCATACCGTGTCCCATCAATAGAAATCTTTGATGCTGTGTAAATGATGTCAGAGTCTGTTTCTTGATGTATGTGTTGTTTTGCCACGTCTGGTAGTTGTGAAACGAGAACAGAAGAAACACTGGATGTTTGTTGATGTGGCTTAAAAAAGGCTTTTGCGCTAAGGTGGTATGCAATCATGTGTTGATGCCTCGTTGCGAGTGTTTTAAGAACATTCTTAAAATTTTGTGCATCATGTATTACGCGCTTGAAAAAGCGATGTTTCCCCTCAAATCTCATTGTCCACAAAAGGACAAGTGGTCCAAAACACCGTATAAGATGGGGGTAGTGTTCAATAAAGTGGTGCTTAGGAAGCAATGTGAAATCAGGAAAAACCTCCTGTAACATCTGTCTGTGATCTAGTATCTTGCTTTGCAAATACTGAATAGACTCCTCATCAAATACTGGACACAAAACAAGCTCCACAATCTCTTTCAAATCCATCAATATTGTCCAAGCACCATCGCCCTCAGGAACTGTGTCACCAATAATCAATGGGAGTAATCTCAATAATGTATTATTTTCATGCCCGTTTCCACCAATGCTTTTCTTGGAGGCAAAGGTTTTGGCAATAGGCCTTGGTTTGTCAGTGGCATCAGTGCCCTTGTATGGAAAGGACTCGATTTTTCTGTTCAAAGATTCAAGAGAAAAATATCTGAGCCTAATCATCCGACCAATACAGAGGGCCAATTCTACTGGCACTATGCCCTCTAAAAGATCATGCAGGACATCAGGTGGGAAGCCAGTTACTGGATGAAAATACTCAAGAGTGCTTCGCAAAATACAGTCCCCTTTAACACCACACTGACTGGAGAGATTACCCTGCATCACATCCTGTACATCTCGGTCATGGGTGGGTTTAGTCCTTGGACTAAAGTCGCCCTGGAAAACATCAAGAGACTGAATCTGGCTGTGTGTTGCTTTGCAGAATCTACACACATAGCCTACTCTGAAACACTGTACAAAGCCAGCTAATGAATGAGCAGCCAGATTATCAGAAACGACACACAAGACAGTGCCACGAACAGTACAACCAAGGGCCTCAATATACAGACCATCTTTTTCAAGAGTGCATAGGTCTTTTAACAAGGGACCCAGAGTTTTTTGATAGCCATGCTTCTGAACATCTGTCACTTTACAAAGTGCAGCTAGTTGGATTACGTGAAGTGCTGATCGGTATTTTTGAGGAAGGTCTGCAAACACCCAATACACTGAGCAGAGCTTGTGTATTTTTCTAGAAGTACCTAGAGGATTTGCAATTTCCAGGTCATCAAGGTACAAGATAAGTGGCAATGTCAACTCTGAAGAAAACATGTCATTTTCCTGGTAATACGAGCCATCTTTATGGCTCTTGTAATGACCTTTTTGTGAGTTCTTTGTTTCCTTCATGAGGTCAATGACATCAGTGTGCTTAAAAATTTCTTGAATCATTTGAAGTATTGGCACATATACTCCTGTGCGCCCTGCATCTAACACATATTGCACTGGCATGACAACAGGAAAATTCCTCTTTATATATGTTTTTCTGCGTTTTACAGATGACAAATCTTGACCCTTTGCCGTTTCAGTGACAAACATGTTGCTGTTCACAACTGAAGTGACCAAATCATTTACAACAACTTCAGTAGCTGGAATAGAGTGCTTGTGAAATATGTCTTTGATGGCATCTTTTAAGAGAGGCTGAGATAAAAGAAACATTTCCCTCAGGTCATCAACAATATCTTGACAAGCTCTTTCAGAGACATGAAGAATTGCCTGCATTTTCAGAAACAAAGAGGCCAAATTCTTCTGTAACTGGGCTTCTAACAAACTTGTGTCACAAATCTCATCTTCGGAAGCAGACAGATCTTCATGTGGACCCAGACATGGCTCTTCATCAAAATCACCTGTGGCTTGAGCAGCCATGTTATCTGTAGACACATCATTATCACTGAAATCTGAATCACTATCATGTGTCCTACTCTTATGGGCATTAAAAGATGAATAAACATTTGTAGTATACCTACAGTTCTTAAATGGACATGGTACAGTCTCGTGGTTTTTCAAGTGTCCTCTTAAATGACTAAATAAACTTTCCTTTGATAAAGGCTGACTGAATGTGCACAATGAACAGGTAAACAGTGACACACCTTTGTTTACCCCAACACCTGTCCAACCTTTATGTGGGTGAGAACGTGACAAGTGAATTTTCAAGGCATTAAATGATGCAAATGTGCAAATGCAGTTCTCAAAAATACATGGCAGTGGTGTTACTTTGGAGTAATGGCTGTGTTTTAAACTGTAGTGTTTCAATAGCTTTGTCCGTGTGTCTGAAGAGTGGACACACAATTTGCACCTCCAATTCATTACACTTCAACAAGAAAGTGGGCTTACTAGCCTCCAAATCAAGTGTAAAAGCCCTCAAGGAATTGACTCCTCCTCCAGCGATGGTCCCTTGTATGCGTTCCTGTAATGTAGTTAAAAACAGTGTTATTCAGATGAATTGAACTTTTTTTTTCTTCATTTGAAAAATTAATGAACTGTAGGTTACCAACTGACAGGCTGGTGACTACCAATAAACAACTGATTATTTATGATGTCAAGTCTATGTAAAGAAAAAGTGGATGATAAACTATAACCTAGCACTAACAGTTCAAACCATTTCCTCAAGCTGTTCTTGGTCAAAGTTGAAAAAAAAATTGAAATTAGAACATTTGACGTGCAGTTTTTATTTTCAATAGAAAAATAATAAAATGCCTGTAACTAAGAAAGGTCAATATGATCTGGTGAGAACCATTTGAAAACTATATCAAGATGGAGATGCAAATGAATCAGATTTTTTTATGATTACAAATAGAGCTGGACAATATAGCCAGAATTGGGAATAATGTGTATTGTCTGTCAATATGTCCTTGTTTTCTCAACCTGTTGTAAATTGAGTTTACAATTAGATGACACTAAAATGGATACATACAATGTATAAATTACTTTAATGCAATTATAATTCTTAAAATTTAGAGAAGAATTTTCATTCTTTTCAGCTGGTTCAGACTACAGGTGACTGACACCCCTCTCCTCAGAGTGGGTACAGGGGGACTTTTTAGCAGTGCTGAGAAGAAATTAATCATTTGTGATATAGAACAAAACACTTCATAGACCATGTGAAAACACCAAAACCAGAGCACAAAGGCAGATTAGAAATACGAGTTACTTTAAACAGTTGTTTTTATCCGATGTTTTCATTATGTTGTGACATCCTCTCTTTTTGCATTCACATCATAATTTATACACCTACAGTTTTTTTCTTTAAAAAAAAATTCATCATTTATCTGGTTAAAAAATGGCAGTATATTTTTTCATCCACAAGCAAACTTGGCTGGTGAGTAAAAAATTAAATGTTGACCTCTGGAGTTGACTTCAAACTTGGGAGCATTCACGAGCAGCAAAATCTGTTTGAAGGTTGTAGCTTCCAAAAGTGAGAGTACAACAAATTAGTTTCAACCCCTAAAACAGAGACACTGACAGGTACAGCAAGTGTTTCTCTTCATGAGCTGCTCAGGCTTAGCTCAGAACAGATCTGATGCATTTTTACAGCTTGTATTTATCTGAACTTAAGTGTTTGAGCATGTCTCCAAAGGACATGTTAAAGTATAATAGTTTTTGTGAAATATATTATGTCAGTTGGAATATTGTTAGTGAATTAAAAAGATGAAGAAATAATTGATTTAATTTAAAAAGAGGGGCCCATGGTGAGAAAAAAAAAGAACCATGGCCATGTGTTGAATTGCCTCTAGGGCAGAGCTTTTAAATTATTTTGCACATGTCTTAAACATTGTCACCATGATGTTATATTACACATAAAACTTACCTCAGCTCTTGGCGGAAACTTTTGTTTCAAACCCACTTAACCGCTTCACTAAAAGGAGAAACGAGAACACATGTTAGCGTAAGGCAGCTAGCTAAGCCCACACCTGCGCCACATTTGCACTGCGTGAAATACAAGTTCGCGAAAACATTAATATGACCAAATCACAGAGTTTATGGTGAAAAGAAGTAAAACAAACGTAGAAATCCCCACTGACTCATTTGTGGCTGCCACTGCCACTTAGGCCTTAATCGAGCCTAGCAAAGATAGCTGTAAGCTAGCGGTTAGCCAATTTAAAACGGCGCGGTAAACTCGGTAAACGTAAAACTTTATCATTACTCAACCAACTTCCTTTACCGAGCACACCATTTCTCTTATGTCTTGATACAGTAAAACATGCATCACATGCATGACGTGCAAAATTACATTTTAATCGTGTAATTCAGAACAATATTCAAAGACGGAAACCCGTGGAGGACGTCATGACTACAAATTATAAACTAGACAGAACATCAAAAGAAGCAACAGATATATAGTATATGGGCGAAAGTAATATTAAAAGAAAAATTCAAATAACGGGACTTACGTAAACGTTTGTAAGTGACACACTTCGACTCGCTTCAGACCTCCGACATCTTGAAGACTTCCCAGAGGTGCGTGGCTGAGTTCACGTTCATGGGCGTACGTTGTGACGTCATGACGTCGCTTCACTTATAAGTTTTGATACCAAGTTTTATTTACACAAAATCTTTTAGTCCAATAAAGTTATAACTGGAGTCAAAGTTTAATCGGCTTATAGGTTTTAAGCTGACTCGACTTGGTTGCTACTTTTGAGTTCTATGATTATAAAACTTTTTAGCTCATTGTACTGTTCGGGTTTACAGTGAGGGGTCTCAAACTCAATTCAGCCGGGGGCCGCTGGAGGCAGAATCTGATAAAACATTCCAATGTTCTCAAATATCTTTATTTTTAACACAAAATAATGAATGGATTAATTAATTAGTTTAAAAAAATGAATCAGAAAATCAATCATTAATAATTAAAATTAAAATAATAACAGTGACCATACAGCAGACACAGACGACTGAAACCATATATTGACTGACTGACTACAGCAGTGTTTCTCAAATGGTGGGACGCCCCCCTGGAGGGAATGCGAATAAAAACATGTTTATACTAGTGATGGATATTGTGCATAATCCTACATAGTAGTTGATGATAAATTAAATATAGCAAAAACAACCTAAAAATCAATTTGGTAGCAGAAAGAGCCGCTGTTTACAGTGAACCAATGCAAAAGAACTGAATCTCTGAGAAAAGACAGAATTCCATCACTACTGTGGATGGAAACAAGGAAAGATTGTTTTTACTTTGTCTGGAAGTTTTGGAAGTATTCTAAAAAAAAAAGAAAGAGAACAATTAATAAAACGGATTATCAAGAAGTTTTTTTTTTGAATCATTCTTTAATGATAATAGAAGTACAATATTTTGAGAGATATACGTTTAACTTGAGCAAATGAACTGATATTAAAGATGTTTGCAGCTGAAGGGGGGGGGGTCTAAGAGAAAATACCTGAGAAACACTAGACAAGAGAAAACTATTTTTATTCAGTTTCAAACGTCTGTATTTACAGAACCTTCTTCATTTCTGAGCTGAGAGCAGCGCGCTCACTGAAAGCTCAATGCAAACGCGCACACCAGAATTCCTGGCCTCTGCGTCGGGAGCGCGCGTAAGCGCACGTCGCTACGCAAGTTTTTAAATCTGGTCTCAAGCTCAACGCACAAATCGTGCACGCACTGAGCGCGCGCTGAGTCTTCAACCCGGTTCAATACTTCACGCACAGTCGCAGCAGCGCTAATGAACGGTAAAAACACCATAGAAGAAGAATCTCCTCTCTATTGCTGCGTGCGTGACCGTGCTGCTGCGGTGTGAATACCACCTGCTGAACGTGGGTTCATAAACCCGCGCAGACATGCAGCCGGTGTGGAAGCACCTTTGAAGATTCTGTTCGCTCGCGGGCATCACTCACGCGCGCGGAAGTAGTCAGTCTCTCTCGCGAGGACTTTTTCTGCTCGTGGAGGAGGAAAAAGCGCTCGCGAGGGTCTGATTTGTCCGCACGGAATATTTGATGCGTGCGTGGAATTGTCGCGCGGCGTCAGAAACACGCTTTTTGACAAGCGGCAGGCTGTGTATCACGTGTTGTCATGTGGCGAAAGAGGAGCGGGGCCCGCGAATCACGTTCAGTGAGAAAGCACTTCCAGCAGCTTCATGGCTCCTCCTCCACCCAGCTGATTGGAGGAATGGATTAAAGAGTGAGGAGGCTCTGACAGCCCGCAGATGCCCCGCCCTCCAGAATCATATACCTTACTGTGATTGGTTCGTTCAGCTCTGGACACAACAACTGTCATTCATGTCAGCCTTCAGGGCCGCACTAACAGTAATCTTTCATATGAAGACGAGGGCCGCAAATTATCATCCTGCGGGCCGCAGATTGCCCGCGGGCCGCAAGTTTGAGACCCCTGTCTTAAAGGATCCTTCAAAAATCCAACTCATGTCCTCAACATTTGGATTTGAAGTTTTGACCAGAGCCATGATAATTCATGCTTGAGCTCATCATGAAGCATTAAGGGTTCTGGGCAGAGCTTAAAATCTACTTTCCTCAGCCAAAATACAGTAATTGCAGCTTAAGGAAGAATTACCTCTGAAGTTAAAGCCATCAGTGAAACTCACTCTGTCACATGACATTTATGAGGTTTCACCAACAAACTAGTAAAGAGTCGACAAACAGAACAGATGAACTCGCCCGACTTCCAGCTGCAGAGAACATCCATGTGAACGTGACCCGTAAATGCGTGACATGTAGAGGGCTCAAGTCTGAATCAAACCCAGGAGCAAGACAAACTGGCTGCCTCGCTGTTGCCATGGAAACCATTTGACCACTATTGCCAGACTCTGGCAAAGTAATCGTCTGACTGGAGAAAAGCATCTGATTGAATCTTTAGACATAAATGTAAAGGTGTAACATTTGCCCTGCTCAGAACAGCTTGGATCTCTGCCACGGTCGGGTCTCTCTGTCTGTCAGAGCATCTGCTCCATGCCCATGAGCAATAGACTCATGGCTTTGGACCATGACTGACTTCATGCACAATAAGGGGAGCAGATTGCCTCTGTTATGTAGGTCAGTTGACAAAGAGCATTGTCTGTATTTGGTGCTGCAACATGAGCGCAGTCACACACAAGCCAACAGCCCCGAGGAGATGGTGATTACTCCTTTTCAAGCCCTCATCGCCTCACTCATGTCAGCAGTGTCCAGCCAAACGGGGCATCTACACTGACTCTGCAGCCGTCCCACTGCTGACACCAGAGTCCTGAGCATCAGAGCAGGACAGGAGGAGGATTCCTGTTGAAGCTGTGAGCTGCACATGGATGCAGAGAAATCAGGTTAGGAAATGTGGATTCTTGAAGAGCCACCTGAAAGAAAGTGGTGGTTTTTGTGTTTTTAAACATGTTCTTGTAGCATTTTTCTGGTGATGGAGGACATTGATAAAATAATTTAGGATTCAAACTTCAGTTTGGAGTATTTCTTTAGTCCAATCCTTATAAATTATGAGCAGATAAAAAATCCCATGAAGAAAATCTTGCATTTGTGATGTAGAAGCCCCAACCAGCCTCAAGCTCTGCTCCATTCTGATGCATCCCCTTACAGACAAATAGATCCATGAACATCTTTGTTTTCTTGAGCTTGATTTCTGAATTAAATCGGATCGACACCGACTTAACTATCCACAGCTCTAGTTTTTACAATGTAACGAGGTCAGGATTACACAGAACTGCTGCAATATTCATGGAGCATTTATGGAAAAAAATGACCGCTGACATTATAATGAAAGTGTCTATTTTTGTATAAATGGAACTATATTCAAGTGTTATATGATAAATACCCATAAGTCACCTGGGGAAAAAAACAAAAACGTTGCTTTGCTTTGACTTGACCATTAACTCTTTAATACCTGAGGCGACACTCAAACACAAAATCTTTCACATACTGTAAGTTTTCAACCGTTAACACAATAATTCCAGTAGATTCTGAAGGAGAAAAGCGGTTCAACGAGAACATTAAAGAACACAAACACTGGAGCTCTGGCGTTAAAAGGTTAATGATCTTTCAAAATGTCCTCGAATGCAAGTTACAACATGTGTCTTTCCAAACACGATCTGAACCTGTGAATATGGGCCAGAACACGAACGAGTCACACAAAGATTGACTGTCCAATTCATTTCCAAGTAGACTCTTTCAAAGAGACTAATGTGACGAGCACAAGTTTACAATTTCAGCAAAAGATCTTGACCGTAGGATTGAAAAGACTCAAGATGCTGAATGAGATAAAGTCTGCACGCTTCCCCCATCAGGGGGTTTTTCACACCAACAGAAACAAATTATATTCTATGAAGGAAAAAGGTCACTGACAACCCTCCCCTGCTGGTTTGGTCCAAAACACTTTGTAATGAGGAAAACAAGAGCTTTACTGCAGCCTGACAGAGATCTGTGGCTCTGGCTGGAATCACACACACTTTAGATTTCTCCCATTTTCCAAAGCAGAAATGTTCAGAGCTATTTTTGCATTAAAACAGAAACAACCCTCATGACTGCCGGGAAAACGGATTAAAATAGCTACAATGATTATGACACTCTGCCATGATAAGCTAGAAAATGAAGCCTGTTGTGTGTCAATGAAAGTGATGTGATGAATGTCAAGGTTCTTGAAACATGCAGCTTGAAGCTTCAGTGAATGTCTTTATGAAACAGAAGTTTCATGTTTGAACTACAAACACAGATGATAAAAAGAGTGTGTATTATGTGCATCCTGTTCATGCAGTGAGAGTAATAATATTACTGGGCAATAATGAGAGGAGGGAAATCATTAATTGGATACAGGAACAAGCGGTTTCATTGGAGTTTACCCTGAAGGTTTCTGTAGTTTCCTGAAAAACACTTTCTCTGAATAATGCAATTAAACATTAGAGGCTTCCTGCTGCCTGAACACACGAGCAAGGCAGACACGCTTGCATGATCACTGAAGGACTGGGCATGAAACACAAGGAGGGAAAGTCTGTTTTCTGGTTAGATCCTTCTTGCATCAGCCTGTAGAACTGCACGAGTGGTGGTGCATATCTGCAGATGTTTCTCCTTTTCCTGACATGTCCATGTTCACAGCTCAACAGAGACAACATTCGCATTCATCCATCTGCTAACTGTTTGTCCCTTTTGGGGTCACGGGGGTGCAGAGCCCAACCGGACCACCTCTGGGTGAATGCAGGACACACCCTGGACAGGTTTCCAGTCTGTCGCTGGGCCTTAATCACACTCACATTCACACCTAGACACCATTTAGAGTCACTAATGAACCTGTGGAGCATGTTTTAGACGGTGGGAGGAAACCGGAGTTCATGCACGGAGAGAACATGCAAACTCCACACAGGAAGGTCCAGACATTGATGGTTCTGGTTCAGGTCTCCCAGCTGGGACTTGAACCGGGGCCTTCTTTCTGTGAGGCAAACCACTGTTCCACCGTGCAGTCTAGAGCAGACATGGACAAACAACGGCCCTCGGGCCAGATCCGGCCCACCTCCATGTCTGGTCCGGCCCGCTGAACAATATCAGAAAGGTATGATTTTTTTCCTCTGCCCACACACATCAAGACCCCCGTATAACATGTTTTTATTCTCCCTTCTCCGTATCTGTACCTGGGCGAAACTTTTGATAATTGCGGGTGGAGACGGGCCGCACTGGTGTCCAGCTGCAGCAGAAAACTAAGGAATTCTTCTTTCATTACCACTGGACGAGAGCTCAGAGCTGCAGGACACTCCCGCTCAGCTGCTCAGTCTTAACACAAACTTTATGATGCATCAGGAGCTGCAGACTTCTAAGTCTTAGGGATTCTGACGCAGCAGCAATGAGTTTAGGTTTAGGTTCAGATCATTCGGGCTGTCGCCCGGCGCAGCAATAAAAAAAAAATACAAAAATAAAAAAACCTGGTTTTCAATAACACAAAGAATTAGCGCGAAGGTGAGAATTGGTTTAATCAACGCCTTTGGTGGGAAAGTTTGCTAAAAAGCCAGAAAGATTGACTAAAAAGGTCAAAAGAATCTGTAACCAAATTTAGAAAAAAGGAGAAAATTAAAAAAGAAGAAGAGGAGAAACTAGATAAAGAGAAAGGTAACCTCTCATATCAAAGGACAGGATGTTGATTATATTTTTGAAATTTGTTAGGATTACTTTTTTCTGGACTAATTTCTATGAAGATCAAAGAGAAATATTTGGTTATTTTTTATTTCATAAACATTGTTTTTCATTTTGACAAAAGGATTTAAATATATATATGTGTGTGTGGGCGGGTGTGTGTGTGTGTGTGTGTGTGTGGGCGGGGCTGTCCGACCCTTCAGCTGAACTTCAGAGGCCTTTGTGGCCCACGCGTTGAAAGTTATCCGACCCCTGGTCTAGAATCTCTCTGAATCAGTATTTACACCAAGTCCTTTACATCGAGGCTCACATCATCAGGAGGATTAGATTCCTGATTTTCACGGCTGTGTTCTCCAATCACAGTTGACACACTTTCACTAATCAAATGAAGAATGGCTTTAGACAGAGCTTATGGATATGTGTCCGGCTGCAAATGTTTGATTTCTGTACTTTATGGACGAGTTCTCCAAACTTCCAGTGATGATTAGCTGCAGCAGGGTCCTTCTCCCTACAATGGAGAAGTCTCTAGAAATGCAGCTGCCTGTGGGGCTGCAGGTCTGACCTGAGCGCTCTCCTCTGACAGATGTATGTGACGTACACCGTGCAGGCCAAGGGGACCCGCCTGGCCAAGCCCGTACTTTCCCTGGGACTCATGTGTCTGGCATTCCTTACCGGTTTGAACCGTGTGGCTGAGTACCGCAACCACTGGTCAGATGTCATCGCAGGCTTCATCATCGGCACGGCCATCGCCACTTTCCTGGTGAGTCAGACCCCCTCCCACCCTCCCACAACACCAGCTTCACCGTACAGCCTTAAGGTTCTGAGTCCAAAGACAAGCAGTACTGTGTGAAGGTCACTGAATACCAGTATGTGTGTGTCCCAGTGAAAAGGCACACACACCTAGAGACACACGGATGCACACACATCCATAGAAACACCAACACACTCCATAACCTCTGATAAATAGTTTAAGTTGTTATAAAACAAACATATTTCATTCTCTAAAGTGCTGGAATCAGAGTTCAAACAAGAATCTGTTTCTGTCAGAATCATGAGTTCACTCTTCAGAAGATCAAACCGGATGTAAATGTGCATGGGTCATCTCTCCTGGCTGCTGAGGGTTTGAGTTCTCAAGGATCATGTCAGCTCCACAAACAGTCTCAGTATAAACCCGGCCTTGAATTTGCAGTTGATGCAAACAGGAACAGCGTCTGACCTCAGGGTTTGACTCATGAACTCCATCATCACTGAAGTGCAGCACAATGAGGGTGAAGACCGGAGGCTCCTGCTGCAGAGCAACTATTAAAACCAGAACATTTGAGGACGAGCAACAACAGAGTCAGGAAGGAAGTTGACTGCTAGAGATACTAATGACGACGACGATGGGTTATGTTGTCGTGAAAGAGGGGCTACGTTCTTCTGTGAGGACTCATTTTATCTGATGTTTCCCAACTGCATGCCCAGAGATCCATTCTGAGATCTCTTCTAAAACATGTGGTCGAAGGAGGATGCTTTCATCTGCTGTATTAAACAGAACTCATCATTCTTTGCTTATTCACTTCGTATAAGAAAGTTGAATTAGCATCTTGACAGAAATGAAATGAGTCAGCAGAATTCAAGTCAAATCAAGTACCAACATTCTCTGTTGTTCTGGACTCAAAATGCTCAGACTTTTTTGTCGTTTCTCTTGTAAAAACATATTATTTTTATTGTTTGATTATTCTCTTGCAGAGCAACACCTGCTGATGAATTCAAACATAGACATATATACACTAGTTGTTTAGATGAGGGAGACTTACAGATTCAGAGGATCATAGTTTGTTCTTTATGCAGAAAAGAAGAAAATCCTGCAGTTATATAGACGACCTCTTTGTCTAGATCTACAGATGTATTTGTGTATTCCTTTTGATGGTTGTGTTTCTACTGGGATACTTCCACGTAGTAGAGAGTAAAAGAGACTCATGCAGTTACTTTAAGAGATGTCGTGAAAATGGGAGGAACCATTGTTGGAAGTGTATCACGTTTGTGAGGGTATTGTTAGTTGCTCTCACTTCTGACGTTCGATGTGCAAATGTTTTTTTCGAGGTGGAGCTCTGCCTCCTTACTGACCGCACACAAATTCTGATCAGGAGATTGTGGGTTTGGCTCCTGCTGTCCTTGAGCAAGACCCTGAACGAGACGTTGCTGGTTACAGGTTCAGTGTGTGAATGTGTGTGTGCATCAGTCAATGGGACTGGGACTGCAAAATGCTTCAGACATTCTAAGAAAGTAATAAAGCACTATATAAGTACACACTATTCACTGCATTCTGCAGCATCTCCACTGGCTTCTGACCACTCATCACACTCAGGTAAAGACGTGACTTTTTACCCACAAGGCCGTTCATAAAGCTGTCCCTGTCCCTGTCCTTGTCACTGTCCAGCTCGTGTTCTCAGATCCTCCTCATCCATCCCTCTCATTGTCCGTGAGCAACATGGGATCAAAGATCAGATTAGAATTGAACTGTGTACATGCACCATCAAAGATGTATCTGACTATGACAAACTTCTACACGTTCATCATTTTAACATGAGCAGAACTGAGACACCAGAAACAGCAGTAGAAGAAGAAATGACAACGTTTTGTTGTAAACAAACATGTCTGCCGTTAGCATGGAGCCAGACCATCTTCTGGACGGGATTTTATCATTGTTATTAGTGACTTTTATCATTTTCTATGCTTGACTGCATTTATCTGGTGGAAGGGTTCGAGTTATGTTTAATACCATCAACAACATGTAGCCTTGGCTGCTGGGTCGGAATGCTCAGCTCGTAGACACGGTCTGCCTCCTCTGGAGAGCACGCTGTCTACACATGACCTAAAATCCATGGCAGTAATGACTCTCAATCAAAATGAATTGTTTACACGCACCACAATCAGATCAACGGTCAGCGTAACCCACCCACCTTAATCGGAAGAGAAATTTGATCCACATGAGTCTGACCGGATCTTCTGAGTGAAACGTTTCCTTAAATCATTTGAATCTGTTTTTAATCTTGTTACATGTGTCCATGTAAACGTGATCACTGTTCCCTCAGACTTCCTACAACAAGGAAAGAGAGGATTCAGCCGCTCAACTCCCTGTGGAATTCTCTCCCATCATCTCAGTGTCGTTTTATTTTCACTCTGTCCAAATAAACTTGAAACACTTCCATTCTGACTCTCCTCACTTTTTATGAATCTGATTTGGGTTCACAAATGTCTGATTGGTTTTCTTGTGGTTCTGTACTCAATTAAATTGTAATAGGTTTAACCTTGTGAGTTATGTGACCTCCCGAGCTTGAAAGACTTCTAATAAATCAAATGTATTGTTATTATAACAAAGAAAGAGAAGAAACCAGACATGCTCTGTTCCCTGCTGTCAGTCCAGCCTCTCTGCATGAGTCAGGGTGTCCTGCTTTGGTCATGAGCCTCCTTTGGTTTTAGGTGGTGAGCGTGGTCCATAACTTCAAAGGAAAGTTGCTGCTGAGTGAGGAGTCGACGGCGGATCCGCCGGCCAGCGCCGCCGTGCTCAGCATGGGCCGGATGGAGAGTCCTCTGGAGAAGTACATTGCGTCACAGGTTGGTGCAGCTCCACACTGCTGCCCTGCAGATGCACAGCCTACCACAGCTGTAGAGCAGCCAGACAGCATGAGCACTGCCCTCTGATTCTTTAGCTGGCAGTCACTGTCTTTGTGCCATGTGCACCCTGCTGCCTTGTTGCCTAGCAACAGTTTACTGTGTCTGAATGGAAATGAAGTGTAACTCAGGGTTTAGTAAAAATGATTACAAAATGCAGAGTTCTGCACCACCGACCAACATAAAACAGATGTCTGTTTGACACTTGACTTCTGCATATTTCAGTTACCATGGTTACAGATGCTATTTGCTTTATTTTAAAACTGAAGCAAAAGTCAGAGTTGGGATTTCAGAAATACTCATGAAGGAAGGTTGACTTTGTTTTTGCAGAAGTGACTGAACCTCCAACATGTTGACAGATGTTTCTGCTGCTCACAAACTCCAGTGTTGTGACGGCCATCCTGCATGCTCACAGCTGAAAACCCATTCTGTGTAATGAGGACGCTGCTCAGCTCTGAGAGGTGGGAGGGCTTACCTGGTGTGTCCACATGCATGTTGCCTCTGCAGGAGACAGATGACGAAGATGAGGAGTCTTGCTACATGAAGGAGTGCCTTCAAGCCTTCCTGCAGTGGCTGCAGGGACTCAGCTGGTTCCAGCGTCTTACAAAGAAAAGGCAAACCAACTATGAAGTCATTTGCAACACAAACCAAACCAAGTCTCTGGACTGAAGCTGCTTTCAGTTTGACATTCACGCTGCACTCCGCACTGCGCGGTGCTGTGCTACAGGTGAATGATTTTCTGCCTGAGCCTTAAAACTGACAGAATCCAAGTTCAGTCCGATTGGAAACGAACCCAGACTACATTGAAAAAAAGAGTCCGAGAGCAGTTCCTGGTACAGGAAGGTAGTTATCTCCTGCCACAGCCTCCTGGAGAAAGTGGGTGTGTTTTCGTTGTAGTTTGGGGGCGGAGCTTGCAGCACAGACTCTTCCTGGAGGGAGCTGTTTGCATCAATCTTAAGTCAGCATGTTTCCAACCGCTGGTTTTCATGGTATGGGAGGGGCTGCTGCAGACAGTGCAGGTTTTTAGAGGATTACTCTTAAATGCATGGACTGATTAAAATGCTGTTTTGGGGTTCATTATAGTAAAGAATGAACAGTAACATGCACTTAAAATCTCAAAAAGTAGAATTTTTATGGTAGGGCCCCTTTAAAGTTCAGTCAGGTTTTCCCAGCAGCCTTTAGTCGTGGTTGGCAGATGTCTGGCTGCTCACCGAGGTGTCACTCACTGAACCTCGCCAGGACCCGGTTCGGACTGGCTGATCCAGCTGCTCTTCTCTCCAGGCAGATCCCGGCCCGACTGCAGCAGCTGCTGTTCTGCTGCACAGTCGTCAGGTCTGTTCATCCCAGAGGTTCCAGAGATGCTAGTGGGGAATCACAGCTGTCTGCTAAGCCAGTGAGAGGAGGGTCTAAAAACATGAGCCTGTCCAGAGATTTGGTTTGTGCTGAAGTGTTTTTACCACTTTCTTCTGAAGTGACTAAATGCTTGTTTCTAATCCTCTTCAGCAGGAGCATGTCTGCATGAACTCTGCTGATCCTTTTGTCTTTTCCACTAGGAAGGCAGCATTTAAACAGTTCCTCTGCAGAATTATAAGAAAAAACTCTTAGACGTAATATTGCTGCGTCCTGAACTCGGTGGCGTGACAAAGCGCGGGACATCTCACGCTCTCACTTCCAATATGTCGGCCTTGGAGGGAAATTGCCTGCTCCTAAAAATAGCGCTGCTTAAAGATGCCTGGAAGCAAAGAAGCCGCAGTGAGGGAAATGTCAGGGCAGAGAGGAACATCTGAGCAGAAAACATGCAACATTATTTCCAAACCAGCTGCTCTGTGATTCATGACAAGTCATTTAGGCTCACTGCAGAAAGCCGACCAATTCCAGCGGAAATCTGGAGGAAGTTTGAAAAAAAAGCTCAAGAAATTAATAACCGGATTGTGAAATTATTTTTGCAAACATCTGGAGGAAAGAATGACTGTAGGAAGCGAGTGGCTGAAGCTCCACAGACTGCAGGAGGAGGTCTGTGTTCTGGAAACTCTTCTTGGGGACAGAGGAAGACTCCGGGCAGAGCTCGGTTTGGTATAATGAAAAATGAATGAGCAGCTCAGTAGAAATGTGCTGATGAAAGCGATGGATGCTGCTCTAAAATGATAGAGGAGGGTTAGCACTGATGCTGCCATCACACAGACGTTTATGAGCTTTGAAGAAAAGCTTTTTTTAAACACCATTGAGACACATTCACTGTGAACTACAGCAACAAACACAGAGTTCACCATGAAGAGAGTTAAACGCTTCAAGCAGAAACTGACCATCTCAAACCTCATCATCTGCTGCACCTCCTCTGGAACACAGACAGGACACGTCTGTTCTGGAATGTTGTGATAGAAATGACACATGAGCTAGAACGACTCAGTTACAAGGAAGTTACATGCACTTGTGATGTACAGGTGATGCTGCCGTACCATGTCCTATAGTCATTAGTAATGTGTGACACTGGCTCCTTAGGGATTGTACAAATTCCACATCCACAGGGCGTGCACGTGAAATGAAAGTGTAGGATGTCACACAAAACACAATCTGATTGTTTAATTCCCTCATTTCAAGAGGCCCACACTTTCCATTAGAACAGAATTGACCCACTGTGCAGTCTGCAGGATTTGGGGGAGGTCAAGAAAATGGAACTTCTAGTTGAACTCAGGCTGGAATGGACAGAAAACTGCTAATTTAGTGGAGGAGGTATATATCAGGATCACCACAGCAGATGAGAAGCAAAGAGGACCAAACATGGAGAGGAACTGGAATCCTGAGGATCAGGGTCAACCCTCAGATTCATACCCATCCACAGATCCTCTGACTCTTTCCCCCAAAAGAACAACTTCCTGGTCACGCCCCTACATTCCAACGCCTGCTCCCCCAAACCCGACGACGTCTTATCTGTCAGAACCTCCTTATGGTTGGTCCTTCAGACACACTTCTCAAACCCGGAGGAGCTCTCTACACATTTGAACATGCCTCACGAGTCAGTCAGAACAGCCCTCAGCCTGCAGTAAATCCATCCAGATTGGTTCAATACTTCTTTTTTTTTAATCTACAGTAGAATAATAATGAAACCCTTCCAGGTCTGTCTTTGTAAACAGACTGAAGGTCGTCTGTTCCCCTCTGCTCTTCAGCCCTCACAAAACAAAACATTACTTTGCTCTGTGATGGTTGTGGAGACATTAAGTCAGCATAGAAAAGGGTCAGAAATATTGTTGGATCAGTCGGAGCGCTCCACTGAGCTGCAGAAGTTCATGCAAAGCTCCAGAAAGCTGAGGCTGCGTTTCCTTCGCACTGATCTGTTGGATCTTTTTCCGGCGCTCTCCTGGGTTATGGCTTCCAGCTGCACTCCGCAGAGCAGACGCTCTTCCGGCGTTTGACAAATGTCCTGAAATGTTAGCTCTATTTGCAAAAGCCGGCCTCTCTGTCTTACATCTACATTCTGCCGGTCATTCCGTGCTTTCTGGTCCCTGCTCCAAAAGACGGGGGGGTTTGTTTGTCTAGAGTGTTGATGTTGTGTTTGTGGAACATTCCTGAAACTGGCTGGAGTCTTTCTCCATGAGAAGATCATTCTGATAACAGAATATCCCACGAGGCCTCAGCAGGACTCCGTTAGACTTCTGAAGGTCTGTTAGACAGCAGACCTTTCAGTTCTTCTCCTGCTAGGAGTGATGAAGAATGATGGATCCAAGAAAAAATCATCATGAAGAATGATGTTTCTCTGTACTTTACAGTCAGAGAAAATTTTGAATCTAAAGGTTCTGGAATGAGAATAGTCAGGACTTTGGGAACGTAAGCGAGTTCTGATGATCTAACAGGTTCTGGAGCACGGACCTCCTTCCACCTCGCTGTTACCCTCCAGTCTACATCTGAACCTGAAGCTCTCCCAGCTCTGGGCTTTACGACTGAAATTCACTGTCCTGCCTCCATAGATTGAAAGTGACCTTCCTCCTCTCATCTTCATCCTTTCATTTCTTTCTCTTTCAGAATCACATCGCCTTCGCAGAGGTCACATGACGTGGAGTCGGCGGTGTGGCAGACCCACTGGACATCCACGCTCTTCACTGTCCAACCCAAATAACCAGTTGCAGCACTGTGTGTGTGTGTGTGTGTGTGTTGGGTGTTGTTCTGTGTTGTCTTTAGCAGGCCTTCATGTTTGTCTGCACATGTTATCTAAAGGAGAAGCTGGAAGAACCTGCAGGTTCTTCTTGTCCATCTATGCACCGGTTCTCAGTCCTCGTCAGAGTCCAGCTTCCAAAATCAGGTTGTTTCTGACGCCAATCCCAGCAGGAGCTCCAGAAGACAAGAAGGAGTCAAGTTAGGAAGAGGAAGCCTCATCCCAGTCCAGTGCGGTGCTGTGTACATCCTAGTCTGTGTGAAACCCCGCCCCCAGCAGCAGAGGGGGGGCTCAGGCCCGTCTGGATGTTTTATTATGAAGCAGCAAAAGTTGTAACTTCTCCCAGCAGCACAAATGTTCCAGCGTGAAAATGCAGATACACAAACACTTCTCAGTACTTTCTAAAAGTTCTGAAAGTCTGGTCACCAACTTCAGCACCATCTCTGATTGGATGTCACGGCCTAGTTCCAGATCCTCTCCACTCCAAAGCCCCTCCCTGCCTGCTTTCAGCTGAGTGTAGCAGCCCCTCCACCCTGGTGAGGACGGGCTCAGGAACATGTGGCTCCCCTTTACTCATGGACATTCAGGCCTGCTCTGAACTCCTCACAAAGTTGCTGCTTTTGCCTTCAGCCTAGCCAACAGCTGACCAGCGCCACGCTAGCAGGCGTCTCTGCATTGAAGCAGTGTCCTCAGGTAGATTTGAGCTCAATTGAAACATGTAAGGTGGCGGCACCAGTGACCAGCTTTAAACAGGAGCGGGCCCGGCTGGGTTCCTCCACTGTGGGACTTTAAGAAGGACAGAACTTACTGAAGCTCCTTGGTGTTATTGGTTGCAGTGCAGGTCTGCTCCTTTCACTTTCTGTACAGTCCATGTTCTCAACAGAGTTTGTAAAAGGGTCTGGAGTTGATGATAAATACTCCCCGCTGGTCATCAAGTGTGTTTTTGGTTATCAATGCTTGTTAATGTGAGTGTCTACAGGAACAGGGAGAACACAGAAATATCTTTAAATCATCTGACAGGATGTGAACAATCCAGTGACAGGTCAAACAGAGGAGAGGACTTCCCCATCTAAACTGGAGTTCCCTGTTTCTACCAACAACCTGACAGGCCTGTCATCCACGCAGGAGGGAGGGGTCATCACGAATGATTGACCCCCGCCCCCACGCTTCACATCCTTCACACACAGTCAGGCTGGGACTGTGAGAGATTAAGTCTCGAGCCCTCATGAAATGATCATGAGCATCTGGAAAAGTTTTACCCACTCATTCATTCATTCATTCATTCATCTTCTTGGCCGTTTTATCCCTTTCGGGGTCGTGGGGGTGCCGGAGCTTAACCCGGCTACTGATGGGTGAAGGCGGGGTTTACCCTGGACAGGTCTCAAGTCTGTCACACTCTCACATTCACACCTAGGGGCAATTTAGAGTCACCAATGAACCTATGAATCATGTTTTTGGATGGTGGGAGGAAGCTGGAGTCCCCGTTGAAAACACACACATGCACGGGGGGAACATGCTAACAACATACAGAAAGGTCCCCAGGAAAAGTTTGACTGTTTATATTTAATAAATATTCTAATTTTTCAATCAACCAATATTTTAATTTACAATAAAACATAGAAATGAAAGACTGGGAAATATTACACATGAATTGACTAAATAAACTCCACTTAGATTCCTGCCAGCTGGAGTCTATTTAAGAAGAAGGCTTAACATAATCTGACTAAAGTGAGCTGGAGCTGCTGTCGTTTAGGTTGGTAAGGGTTAGTCTGAGTTTATTACACTCACAGACAAGAGAACAGCATCATCAGTGGAGCTTAGAGATAAACGTCACCATGGCAACAGCTAAACAATAACTCAACCTGTCAGGGGAGGAGTCAATCCTAACCGGCTTACTCTGAGCATGATCACATTAGTCCAAAATGATTATATAAAAGAAGCAGTAGCATAGCTACAGATGCATGAAGGCAGAAGCTGCTGATCAAATGAACTCATGAGATCCCTCAGAAACATGACTCATGCTCTGCCATTCATGGAGTCTAAACTGCTGCTGCTGTCTTTGAAAAATACTGCAACATCCCAGAAAACCAAGACAACACCTGACGTGAGTGATGACTGCAGGTCTGTGGGGAAACATGACTGATCAGATCCTCTCTGATAAAAGAGAATCATAATCATCAAAATTGCTGCTCACACACTTGAATGCTCACTCTCATCTGCAGACAAGAAGGCATGAATGATCAGAACTACCCATTTAAAACAGGCTCATTTAGTCATTGAACGGGTTGAAGTTACAATCGTTCTGTTTTCTTTATTTTTTCATTCTGAAGTCAGTTCTGTTTAGGAAAACTGCCGGATGCTGTCCACCACATCCACTTACACGGTCGATTAATGCTTGTTATTTGTAGAAAACGTATTTTGTTACAGATGTGTTATTCCATTTTTAATCAGTCACACTTTAAAATTTGGTGTGAAAATCAATGTGGCCCTTAAATGGGTTTCACTGAAAAGGTTGAGAGTTCAAAACACCTGCAGATAGTTTACAGAGATTCAATAATCTAAAGATGCTGATGTGTGGAAGTGTTTATGATTGTGTAAACATTTAAGAATTTTTCAACAGCAAAGCTATTTTAACTCTTTAACACTGGAGCTCCAGTATTTCTGCTCTTCGATGTACTGCTAAAATGATAATTCCAGTAGATTGTGAAGGAGAAAAGAATTGTGGTGTCAACGGTCAAAAACGTACAACCTGTTGAAGATTTGTGTCTAAGCAGTTGAAAAACTTTGGTCTATTTGAGAAGTAGATTTCTTTTGCAAATCTGGAGCATAACAAGATAAATGCCAGCTTCTGCCCCATGCAGACCAGTCTGTGAGCTTGTCATCCATCTGGTCTGTGGTCTAAAGGTTGGGACCGCTGGTTTACAGGGTCCTCTCTGTGAACATCAGGTTCTTATCCGTCATCTGACAGAACTGATGCTGTCCTCACAACAATTCACTGAGATGTTGGCTGTGTGTTGGAGCACCACAGCTGTGGTTTACAGTGTCTACATGTGTTAGCATTTTGTTGTTTTGTGCTCACTGAAGTCACAAGGACGACAGCCGCCGAGCGCAGACGTGGAGAAACACAAAGCTTTTCATTGGCTGGAAGGAAGGTCGCTGGCCTTCAGTCCAGCTCCACTCATCCATCAGAGAACACATTCAAGAGGATCCGCTTCAGCTCACCACATGGAGAGCACACAAACGCATGCAACATTTACAACAACACACGACAATATGCACAACAACATGCACAACAACACACAACAATATGTCCAACAACACAGAAACATGCACAACAACACACAGAAACATGCACAACAACACACAGTAACATGCACAACAACACACGACAACATGCACAACAACACACGACAACATGCACAACAACACATGGCAACATGCACAACAACACACGGCAACATGCACAACAGCACACGACAACATGCACAACAACACACGACAACATGCACAACAACACAACAACATGCACAACAACGCACGACAACATGCACAACAACACGCACAACAACACACGGCAACATGCACAACAACACACGGCAACATGCACAACAACACACGACAACATGCACAACAACACACAACAACATGGACAACACACGACAACATGCACAACAATACACAGCAACATGCACAACAACACACGGCAACATACACAATAACACATGGCAACATGCACAACAGCACACGACAACATGCACAACAACACGCACAACAACACACGGCAACATGCACAACAACACACGACAACATGCACAACAACACAACAACATGCACAACAACACACGACAACATGCACAACAACACGCACAACAACACACGGCAACATGCACAACAACACACGGCAACATGCACGACAACATGCACAACAACACACAACAACATGGACAACAACACACGACAACATGCACAACAATACACAGCAACATGCACAACAACACACGGCAACATACACAATAACACACGACAACATGCACAACAATACATGGCAACATGCACAACAACACACGACAACATGCACAACAGCACACGACAACATGCACAACAACACACAGCAACATGCACAACAACACACGACAACATGCACAACAACACACGACAACATGCACAACAGCACACGACAACATGCACAACAACACACGGCAACATGCACAACAACACACGACAACACGCACAACAACATGCACAACAACACATGGCAACATGCACAACAACACACGACAACACGCACAACAACATGCACAACAACACACGGCAACATGCACAACAACACACGGCAACATGCACAACAACGCACAACAACACACGGCAACATGCACAATAACACATGGCAACATGCACAACAACACATGACAACATGCACAACAACACACGGCAACATGCACAACAATACACGGCAACATGCACAACAACACACGGCAACATGCACAACAACAACACACACAACAACTTGCACAACAACACACGGAAACATGCACAACAACACACGACAACATGCACAACAGCACACGACAACATGCACAACAACATGCACAACAACACACGACAACATGGACAACAACACACGACAACATGCACAACAACACACAACAACACGCACAACAACACACGCAACATGCACAACAATACACGACAACATGCACAACAACATGCACAACAACACACGACAACAACAACAACACACGGCAACATGCACAACAACACACGACAACATGCACAACAACATGCACAACAACACACGGCAACATGCACAACACACACGACAACATGCACAACAACACACACACGACAACACGCACAACAACACACGGCAACATGCACAACACACACAACATGCACAACAGCACACGACAACATGCACAACAGCACACGACAACATGCACAACAACACACGGCAACATGCACAACAACACGCACAACAACACACGGCAACATGCACAACAATACACGACAACATGCACAACAACATGCACAACAACACACGGCAACATGCACAACAACACACGACAACATGGACAACAACACACGACAACATGCACAACAACACACAACAACACGCACAACAACACACGGCAACATGCACAACAATACACGACAACATGCACAACAACATGCACAACAACACACGGCAACATGCACAACAACACACGACAACATGCACAACAACATGCACAACAGCACACGACAACATGCACAACAACACACGGCAACATGCACAACAACACGCACAACAACACACGACAACATGCACAACAACACACGACAACATGCACAACAACACACAACAACATGCACAACATGCACAACAACACACGACAACACGCACAACAACACACAAACACGCACAACAACACACGACAACACGCACAACAACACACAACAACACACACAACAACACACGACAACATGCACAACAACACACGGCAACATGCACAACAATACATGACAACATGCACAACAACACACAACAACACGCACAACAACACACGACAACATGCACAACAACATGCACAACAACACACAACAACATGCACAACAGCACACGGCAACATGCACAACAACACACAGCAACATGCACAACAACACACAACAACATGCACAACAACACACGGAAACATGCACAACAACACACAACAACATGCACAACAACACACAACAACATGCACAACAACACACGGCAACATGCACAACAACAACACACACAACAACTTGCACAACAACACACGGAAACATGCACAACAACACACAACAACATGCACAACAACACACGGCAACATGCACAACAACAACACACACAACAACTTGCACAACATTTATAGCAACACACAGAAACATACATAAGAAAACACAGCAACTTGAACAACATGCACAACAACACGCGGCGACATGTACAATAACAAACAACACCAATACATAAGACTGCTTGAAGCTTCATTCTTTATTGCAAACGTTTCTCCTGAGTGACGGAGTCTCAGAGTTCACACCTCAGCATGAAGGATGATCATCCAGATCCATCTGCCACATTCTCATGTTAGTGATGGATCTGTGACGTGGACAGCTGCTTATTATCTCCTCAGTCTCGTTGCCGTAGCGATGCTACCTGTTCAGGTGGTTCAGGTTTGGCGCGTCCTCTCAGATGTTCAGGTTGGGGTCAACATAAACTTTGCGGGTCCTCTAGTGTTTTGGGGGTCAGCCACCCACCTCATCGGGCGGAGTCTTTGAGACTCCACAGGGCTTTTCTGAGAGCAGAAAGTCAGAGCGCCCTCTTCAGGCCACTGGTAGAAAGACTTCAGAGGAACAGAGGGGGGGCTGTACACACCCCAGAACATGTGCAGCCTGGCTTCACGTCGTCTCATATCTGATTTGGAGTCCTTCACATCTATTTGTATGCATTCAAACCTGGAGAATGAAGAGCAGGTCGTGGTCCTCCTCCAGTCTGGACAGTCTGCTGTGTGTTCTGTGAAGGATGACGTGGAGCTGTGGATCCAGAAAGCCTCTGGCTGCAGCTGGTTCTGACCTCCAAACGCTGTCCTCCCAGACCTCCTCATGCATGCTGCACATCCCTCCTCTGGTTTTAGAGCAATAAAACAATGAACTGAGCAGACGAAGTGATAGGAAAGTGAGTGCAGTGTGCTGACCGAGTCCAGAACAGACCCCACCCTTCCAGATTCTACATCCCTCTGGGTTTGAAGAGAGCTGTAAAAATGTACATGTACAAAGTATTTATCGGTACACAACTGCTGTCTATTTTCTTATGACTGTGGGGTGTTGACGTGGGTTCTCGTGGCTGCTGTTTGTGTCCTTCAGTGCGATGAGTTGTTTCTCTTTCATTGAAACTTTGCTCCGTGAAAACACATCTATGTCAAATAGCTCTTTCCATGTGTTTTTCAGAAACATAACCTCTGTGACTTGCTGACTATTCCTTTTTTACCCCCGTCCTCTGTGTTTCTGAGTTCACTGGGACCAAGCTGTTCTTCTGACCGTCCTCTCTCCAAAGTGCTCATTTCTTTCTGGAACACTTTCTCTTTTGTTAAATGTGTCTTCATGTGTGACCTTTTACACTGTACAAAGAAAATCCTCAAACTCTTTGAATAAAATAATCTAATAAAAGTTAAAATACTCTTGTTGTGAAGTGACTTTAGTGAAAGAACACAGATGTTTCCTGACAGGTAGAAAGCTGAGTTTGAATTGTTCCATTGTGGTTTGTCTTGAACTGTAGAGCTCAACACTGTTTGCAGTTTGGTTGGTGATGAATGTTTTGGAGCAGAACTGGAGGACACTTTAGAGAAGGATTTGTATGTTTCAGATGTTACATCAGAACTGTATTCGGCTCCAGCCTTGCAGAGGTGCGAGCCGGCTTTAGCTCCTTCTGCTTCCTGGTGCCTAAGCATGTAGCAGCAGCAAACCTGTCCTGCTTAAGATCCTTCAGAGGATCAGTGGTACCCAGCAGGAGTGCCTGCTGTAAGCTGCTGTTGTTTCTGAATTTAAGGCAAACTAAGACGAGATTTGTCACACAAGCCTTTAATCACAGTAATCACAGAACCTGAGTTTGTTTTCTGTCCCGTTACATACATGAAGTTTTCTGAAGCTAAAGGAGCAACTGGAACAGGACGCTCCAAAAGTGAGATGAGAGATGCAGCAGCAGACAGGAAGAAGTGTGTTTGCATCTACAGACAGTGAATGATGCCAATAAACAACAAAAAGTAGCTGTAAAAAAACAAACTAGATTTCTACTTTAATGAATCGTTTCTCCAGTGGGAGGAGTCAGGTGGACTGGAGGGAAGAACCAGCAGTGACTTCCAGGTGGGGAAGAGGAGGTACAGGAAACCAATACATTATATTCTTCAGTCTTTCCTCAGCAAAGGTCGATTCTTGCAAATCCAGCAAATATGCACTGATCAAAAAGAGGAAGAGAAGGTCACAGCAGATAATCTTAAAGTCAGTATTAACTCCAAAATCTGGAGGTTTCTAAACCAGTCCAAAGGTACGGGTCGAAATGTTTGGAAACAGTCATCGATAAAAGTCTAACAAAGATGCAGGCAGGAGGCAGGAAAACGCGGTGGTCCAAAACAGGAAGCAGAAGAATCCAAAGCCCTGACATCAGACGAGGAGAACATGAGTCTTTGAATGCAGACCATCTTCAGACACTGATCCTCTGGACTGATCCTGCTGTAACGGCAGTCATGCAGGTGAGTGGAATCCTACAAGAACCTGTCAGATCCTCAATGGGACAGATGGGACCAGATCACAAGTCCAACAGCCTCCTCAGTAGCAGGAACAGGTAATCTGGAACAGGTAAGACACCCCTGCTTTAAATGGTTACAACACAAGTCAAATAAAGAGTGAGACACGAGACATGATAGAGCAGCATCCTGATGTTTGGGTAAAGCCAAACAAAGCTGAGTTTCTCCGGCTGTGGCAGTGAATGTCCTGCGGCATGTTTGAAACCTGAGACCTGACCAACCGCTGTGGTCTGATGGGTTTATAAGTTTATCCTGGAAGAAATGATGATTTCTTGGTCATTTTTTAAAGAATATTAATGACAACACGAAAAACTTTTTTTCCACTCAATCCTTTCATAATCAAATCGTTTCCTTTAAAATAAAAAATGGAAAAAAAAAAGTATGTGGTATCAGTTTATTCATTTGTGTGGCCATTTGGATTTTTTATTTTACTGTAAGTGACGCCAAATGGAAACAATGTTAGAAAGTTGCTTACTGTAAACAGTTCTTGTACTAGTTAAGGATAGAAGGTTAAACGTTGTCAGGATAGGTAAAAAAATAATGACGTACTTGTTTGAGATTGGCCACATTTTTGTTGACATTTTTTTTACAGTTAATTTCCACAGTTGATTTATCTTTACAGTAAAATACTGTAAAGTACTTTAGTGTTGACATTGTAGTAAAACACTGCCTGGTTTACAGAAATCCGTTACAGTACAGCAGTAACTGCTGAAAATCCGGTAAGATCAGACCTGCAGATGCAGATAACTCCAGATAACTCCAGTGTGACGTTAGTCTGCAGCAGCGTTTACATCTGTCTGCAGTTGCTGCCTTCTGAAAGACGAGCTTTGATTCATCCTGTCTTTCAAAGGAAAAGACAAACTAACCTTCAGTCTTCCTGTTTTGAAGTGAGGAGTGTATTAAATTAAAGATGATGGTTTAGTTTGCCTTGGGTAATCTTACTTCTGGATTTCCACACACATATCTGTGCCATGGCAGAGTGGGTGTGGTGGGATCTCCAGCAGAGAGAGACTTTCAGCGCGTTGCCTCATGCTGACCGGAGTCTGTGTTTTCATTCCAAGCTCTTCATCTGAGCTGGATTTAGGTTTACACTCTGAGCTTTCCAAAGACATTTAAATCACTAGCATGGGTCTGAAATGAATGCAGTCATGTTTGGATCCACACAACCCCCAGGTGTACCTGAGCTGAACTTTCAGCATTTTTACTCCAACAGTTTGTAGAAAGTGGGTCATATCAGAGGCACACCTGCAGCACCGAGCCTGCATGTTCACTAACCCAATTCTGTCTTTGAAACAGAGTGTGCAGCTGCAGCTTTCTTTTGTCTGTATGTAGTATTTAGTTTTTCAGTGGAGTAGATAGATTAAGTCAAAGAATTGGCATCATCATGGCGTCAAACTACATTTAAGCACCACATGAAACGGAGAGGAATTACGCCAACAGAGTCTAAATAACACATGCACTTTGTTATGACTCCTCGACAGATCGATGTAAATCAGCTGATTCTGACGTGGAGAACAGCAGCTTTTCATGTCAGCGCCAGGCTGCTTTTAGGTAACACTAGATCTAAAGCTTTAGAATTAAATGTTTAAGAAGGAAATTAAGGAGAAGTAACTATTGTCAAGACAACGGGAGTCTAAAAGCCTATAGCTGTGCAGATTCAGTCTGGGAGGAATCTGACGTAATCCCTGCAACAACATCTGGTCTGTTTCTGAACCTTAGAATTAATTACAGTTCTTTGCTCTAATATTTCCATGTGCAAACAAGGAGTCCAGGCCTGATCTATTTTTGGTAGCATCCTGCACGGAGAGCCTGGAGGCCGGCAGACATCCACACTGATCAAAGGTGACATAATAGGACTTAATGACCACAGTCGCTTCCAATGCCGCTGCACCGCTCAGCTCCTGCTCTCATTTCATCTGCCTGCTTCGTCCCTGCTTCTGATGAACTCTGGTCAGTGTAATTTCTTGTATGGAGTATGTCCCTCCGCAGGGACAGTGTCCCTGGGCATGTGGGCAGACTGGAGTGAACCTGGCTTCCACATGATAATCTGGTTAGCAGGCTCTGCTCCAATCTGCACCATCTTCATCAACAAAGACTAGCAATGAGCTAGTGCAGGTAGGATGATGGGAATTTCGCTCATTAAAATGAATGAAGATCCTCAGTCACTGCAAATCTGAGTAAGTGAAGTTAACTGTTCATCTCTACTGTTAGATTTCATCCCAAAAAAATTTATATATATAAAAAAAACTAAAAGCACTAAAAAGCTTTATTAAAGGTCATGCAAAGATCTTTAAGCAATAGGAAATAGCTCCATTGTTGAATGGACTCTTACATTTGTTAAACATTTAAAGCTGGAAACCAACCATTCTTCTGTTGTGTTTGTGTGAGGAAACAGAGAATCCAGGACTACTTTGGTCAAACCTGACCCATGTCACTTTTCATCTCAGCTTTAAGTGTGTCAAGATATCCAAGAGATCAGGTACAACAACAGTACACAACCTATACACAACCTGTGTTACCTCTGTAACACAAGTATCTGGTCATCGACAAACAAACAAGAATTCTGTCCCTCACAGTCCTGTGACTACTGGACACATTTGGTCCAGTCAAAGTGAACCAGAGGTCATTTCCCCTGATAATCTGGAACAAAGTTTCAGTCTGAATGTGGACCCTGGTCTAGGACAAATGTAAAGAGTCCAACTGTTGCAATTGTTAGAATGTTAGCATGGATGAAAATGCTTATTAGACACTTGTCTGCTCCTCGTTATGCAGCATGCTCTGCTGTGAAGCTGCCGTAATGTCACCCGAAAAGCTTTTTAACAGAGTTACAATGTCACAACACCACAACGAGACACAACAACTCATGAAATGTGACTCATTAAAACATCTTTTAATGTGATCCACATTGATTCTCACACTTATTTTTTTTTTTACAATCTATTTGTTATAAATACTGATCATCCACCTTCGTAGGTGTCGTCTTGCCAGTGACCGCCTTGCGGGATGTCTCTATACCAAAGCAGCAGTAAAAAGTGATGGACCTCACATCGATACAGACGTTCAGAATTCATCAGTGAAATAAAAAGTTTTCCCAACAAGGATTCCAAAGTGTAGGACTTCCACAATTCCTGCCTCTAGTTGCTTTGCCCCACCTTGTAATTCCTGGCCAATGAGTGAAGAGATCTTTTGTCTGATGGTTTTGTCTTCATTGCAGTCTAAATATAGACCAAGGTTCAGGGCTAGAAACAAATGAAGCAGGCTCAGTCCGGACCAAACGCTCTTCCAGTCTGAATACACCCCAGGAGGATCCTCTGTCCTCCACCCATTCTCTGTATTAGTGGAACCTGTTTGAACTGGTTATCTACCACCTACCCACAACCTCAAACAGTCACAATCCAAACTTCACTGTGGCCAAGACCAAAGAGCTGTCAAAGGACACCAACAAAACTGTTGACCTGTATTGTAAGACTAATTCTGCAATTGGTAAACAGCTTGGTGTGAAGAAAGCAACTGGAAGCCAGAACATGAAGGAAATACAAGACCATGCAAGATCTTACCCCGTGGGGTCAAAATGATCACAAAAACCACACGGTGGACCCAGTGAATGAGCTGCAGAGAACTGAAGGCCACCATCAGGAACACACTACACCTTTATGCAGAGACTTAAACCACAGTACCAGACGGTCCCCCGGCTAAAGCCAGGATTAGAACAGTCCTAATTAAGAAAGCTGGGACTCAACTAAATAAAAATGTGTTAAATAATTTTCATATAAATGATGCTGAAAACTGTAGAAGTGTATCTGTATACATCTATCTTTTTTTAAGTGAAAGAACTTGCACAATTAAAGGCTGACTCAGCACTTTTTTGCCTGAACTTTTCAAAATAAAAGGAACTCCTTTTGTTATTGTCAAATTAGTATACATCCACTTCTTTACTGGATCCTGTTGAAGTTTTTAAATCTTTTCTATACAGGTTTTATTTTTTTCTTTGCCTTTTGATAAATGCTCCAGAGATCTAAATTTGTATCTGCTTCCTGTCCTCACATCATATGGATGACAAGCTTCACTTTATCAACCTAGAAGAGATGCTAAAGGAATCTGATGTCAGTTCTCGTCTTTTCTCATCACATAAACTGATTCAGTGTTTGACTGACTTGGATTACAACAGTCCTAATTAATACAATTCAGACTGATGTTCTTTTTGTTTTTTGTGTAGCACCTTGAGACACCATCAGTTGTGACTTAATATTTTAGAAATAGAACTAAAGTAAAGTGACCGGATTTTTATGAGGAAAGACACTATCTTCTCACAGCAGGGGGGTTAAACTAGATCACACAGAGGGCCAAAATCACAAAACACACCTGAGGTCGTGGGCCGAACAGGAGAAACATTGATGGAAAACTCTTAAACTACATTTTTAAAACTTTTTAACACAATTATGAACTAGATATATAGCATACCTGCAATAATGCCAGTGTGAATGATGTGAGCTGAATTTGGCCGCTGAAGATGCAAGTGCTGGTGGATGAAGATGCTGAAACTGATAGTCAGCTAAAATATTAGCTAAATGCCAAAATAGCCTAAAAACGGAAAAAAGCCTAAATTAGCAAAAACAGCTAGCATGTAGCTAACATATTAGCTAAACTCCAAAATAGTCCAAAAAGCCAGCAGAATGCACATTTTTAAAATGAGACTTTTTTAACACAATTATGAATTATAAAAATGCAGGAATATTATTCCAGAATAAATCAACTTAAACATTAAATAACTTTCAGTATTTTACTCTACATAAAAACATATTTTGTCAAAATTATACAAGTTAGAATTGAGCGTAAGATAACATCGGATCATTAATAACAATAGAATAAAACAAACTTTGACACCATGTGGCCTACAGTAAGTGTTGGCACAACATCCTGATGAATGACCTTCATCAACGTCTTCTGATGAACGATGCATCATCCAGTTTCATGTTTAGCCTCTTACTGAAACAAATCATCAAACCAGAAATTGTTTGAAAGTTTGTTCTTGTGATAAGCAGCAAGGAATTCCTCACAGGAGTCAGAACATTGAGACTCAAAAGAGAAGAATCTAAAGTGTTCTGTTCTCGATGAGGGAGGGATACCTCGTCGAGCTGCTTTTCTCCTTCAAAATCTACTAGAATTATTGTGTTAGCAATTAAGAAGTAACAGTAAATCTAAAGAGCATAAACACTGTGGTGTTAAAGATGAATGCAAACACCAAAACAGAGATAACTGATAATTATCAAACAATGGAACACGTGGACTCACAAAAACATCATCATTTTTAAGAGAGCAACACTGCTTTCCTGGAGACTCTTAAATGTGGAATCTTTCTGCAATCTGTTTCTCACCGGTACCATGGAAGGAAAAGCCTGGCTCTATGAGGTGAACCATGACGCTGCTTTCATCTGTCGAGAACATTTCCTCATTAAAAAGGTTCCAGCAGAGTCAACTGTCAGTCGTCTCCCTGGAAAAACTGTTTTCAGTTGATCGTGCTAGAAAGTTTCAAGCTGCAGTCCCACACAAACCCTTCCTCTGCCCCGCTCTGTTCTCCTCTAAAGAAAACCAGATGAAAGCTTCCTCTCAAACACACACCAGAGTTGGGTGTTGGTTTGCATCCCGACAGGGATTCTCCTCAATGTAAAGATGACAAAGCAGGGGAAGACGAGGTGGCTGATGAAAGCTTCCATGCAGCTCAGTGTGGCCTTCATCTCTGAAGATGACTGTATATGCAATAGCAATGCTCACCCCAGACTAAACTACTCACTAAGGCCCAACACTTGGCTCCACTGGACCAATCAGACGAGATCCCCTGAAAGTGTCATATAAGACACTCGTCTACCAATGTTCAGCAGTAAAACAGTCGTGGTCATTTCAAAAACATGCTGGTGTACAGAAACTATCCCCTCCAGGTTCCAGCTCTTTGCAGCACGTCCCACAGTGAATGTGCACGACACAGATGGACGTCCCAGCACGGTCCAATCTGTCACCGCCGGCTGCTTCTGATGGCACGAACAGACCTGATCAACCCTGAGCAATGCTGCAGACGAGGAAATAATCTGCATCTTGAAAATGGTGGAAGTGTGAGCGCCTCTCCTGAATCCATGACAACCCCAGAATCAGTACCTGAACCGATGGGGGGCTGAAGGACCTGTGGGTCCCCCCAGGTGTCAGAAGCTGCTCAGATGCAGAGTCACCGTGAGCTCCAGTGTTTGTTAACAGACGTAATTCAACTAAAATGAGCCGTTCTTTTGTGCGGTGGTTGAAGAATTGGAGCAGCAGCTTCTCCTCCTCCTCTCATGATGCAGGACGTGCATGTTCCCCTCCCCCATCGACTCCCCTCTGAAATGTGCTGTGGAGGCCTAGTTTTCTAGCTTGGCTTTATTTAAAGCAGCTTGTTAATATTGAATGTCATTAACTGTGGAGAAGCTGCTTGAATGCAGCTGCAGGTTCAACTGTCGGTTCAGCTGCAACATGGGGGGGGGGCATCTTTGGGTTTAATGCAGTAGATCACAGCTTTAGAAAGGTGATTTTGGTTGGGACTTTCAGAGAAAAGGTGCAGTTATGGTCACACACATTTATGTCTGAGAAGGTCATCTGTCAGTGATGATGTGGACAGAGATGCTGTCAAACTGTCACACCTTCAGCAGCAGCAGCTTTCATGTAAAACCAGTGAGTGGACTTCTGCTGGCCTTCACATTTCTTCTCAGTTTCTTTTACTTTGGTGTTTCTTGTTCTTTAGACTCACAGAGTTCTATCCATTATTTTTGCCAATGAAGGTTTTGTTTTTTTTTGGAAACTTTCCTCATTTTCCCTTGATCAAAATGTTTGGTAAAGTTCCAATCGTGTGTTCCCTTCTACCATCTCCTCTGAGCTGTTCAGAGTTTTCCAGAGGATGATTTCTGATGACCAACTTTACAAGTAAACACATCTTTTTTGTGCCTTATGTCTGCTTTATTTATTTCTTTAACAAAACAATCTCAAATGTTCTCCAAGAGTGAAAACAGATTCAGCAGAGCGTGTCTGCCTGTGTGTAAACCTGAAGACTGACGGTGAAGAAAAGGGGGAGGGGCTTCCATCCCTGTGATGTCAGCAGGATGCATGGATGTCATGTAATAGTCTCTTTGGAGGGTGAAGAAGTCTGAAGTTCATTCTGAAAGTTGGACAGGAGCGTCCACCTCACATCAGAGGACACAATGATCAAGACTAGATTAGAAGCAGACGTCTGGTGTCAGATGGAAGTCGGCGTGGAAACTGTTGCAGGTTTCAAGGTGACAGGAGAAATGAGGAATGAGTAGAAATCAAACAGAAAAGGTCCAAACTCAGTCAGTCGTCTTTGGTTGAGACAGTCACTCCTGAGGCTGCTGCTCTGTTAGGGTCCATCATCAAATCAAACAGAACAACTGAACCCGATCAGGTTCCTGCATCATTCTGAGGCTGAATGTTGAGGGAACAGGAGGCGCTGGAAGGATCAGGGACACCCACGTTTGGAATGATCAGAGTGGACTGAACTCTTTGGAGAAGGAAAAGGTTTTTGCTTCTTAGGTTGAAAACGGTCAGTGGTTTGTTGTGAGGACAGACAGCTCCTGGCAGGTCCAGCAGCATCGTCTCAGTCTCTCTGACTGATGGACTCCCCCCTCTGAGACACCAGGAAGGACTCCCACACAGCCAGACACTGAAATAGAGAATGGGTGTCATTATTGTGGAGGATGGACTAAAACAGGCTAGGTCAGCATGTGGGGTAACTTTGACAGTGAGGGCAGAAGATCACACTGAGTCCCCACCATCTCCTGAATCCAGGACTGTTTAAGACCACATTGAGCCATCATCTGCAGAGCCGACATGAAGACAGAAGAGTTTACCTGCTGCATGTCAAAGGTCTGAACAGAGCAGAGCCAGAATCCTGGACCCATGACAAGCTGTTGACTTGTGAGTTGGGTTGAGGCAGCCTGAGTCAGAGCGAGCTCACAAATGAAAAGGCGGGAAAACAGATCTGATGTGAGTGCTCAGATCCAAGACATGGTTACCTCCTTCCAGTGTGATGGTAGTCTGATGTGGACCTCCAACACACAACACTAACCTGAAGCATCAGACAGTTGAATATGATGTTTGCACTGGGTCTTAACTTCCATTTCTCAGAATACTGACAGTTTGGTTTTCTAATCCCAGTCTTGTTGTCTTCATACATGCAGGTGGAACCACATTTCATTTGAAAGTCTCTGTAAAGTTCAGAACCTCTGTTTTTGTGGGGAGGACCAACTTTTCAGCATTTAAAGGCTCCAGACTGAGAACTGAACAACATAGAAGATGACACCTTCAGTTCAGAATGACTTTTGGTGGACAACGTTCAGCCTGACATAGATTCATTTAAAACAGGAAGGTCACCTAAACTCCAGAGGTTTACTAAAAGTTTGTGTTTTCTGTACTGATTCTTTCTGACTGTGGCCACATCTGCAGACTGAGCTTCTCTGAACCAGAGCGTCTCAAAGGTGTGGTACTGCTGCCCCCTGCTGGATGACAAGCAGCATGCAGACTGAAGCTTCAGCCTCTGAGGTCTGGACTTTTGCAGCTTCACCTCAGATCATTACAGCAGCACGACAATGCAACTGTGTTTCACCGGTCATCCATCCAGCACAGCATGATTTCACTGAAATGATAAAGTACTGTTGTCGTCCCCTCATACAGTAGAAGTCACCTTCTCATAATACTCCACATTCTTCTCTGCAGAAGAGACGAATGCTGCCTTCAGATCTGCTCTCATGGTGTTCCTCCAGCGGCTGCAGTCCAGTTGTAAAGCGCTGTTGGACTTCTCCATGCGGTCTGCCAGCTCATCCACTTCATCCTGCAGCTGGAGGCAGAGCAGACAGAAGAGTTCAGCTCTTGCTGAGGACACTAGTCTATGTGAGATCTGCTGTTTGCGTTTGCAGAGAATCAGACATGTGGAGCAGGTTTGAGGAGAAGTCAGGAGAGCACAAAGGAAAAGTTTGGACTAAAGTCCAAAGATTCAGACCACAGAGTGTCTACAGTTTATTCCATGAGCTGCTGGAGACATGAAAGTGTCAGATCATTCTCTCATTTTCTTCTGATGTGTGTTAGTGCTCATTCCAGAAAAGGTTTCTGAAGATCACTATAACCTACATGGTGCTTGATCCTGAACTTCATGATTCACATGACTGAGTCTTTCAGCTCATCCAGGATAATGCTGACGCCCCCCGACTCCAGAGAGTCAGGCGGGTGATGTCCCAGCTGACACTAGGAGCTAGTTCTCATCAATTTACCATTAAAACTGACTTTCAGGATAAACAAAAATCAGTCAGTGATAGAATCAGAGGTTTTGTGTTACAAGAGGCAGCTAATGCTTCGATTGATGCTTTTTCAGCAGGCTTTGACCTGGTGGAGTACCACAGGGGGCAGGTTGAGGCCTCATTCATTTTTTACGTTTTGTTCTGACCTAGAAATGACATAGTTTGCTGATGATGGAAATATTTTCTCTGTTAAAGGACAAAAACGACGCCTGACCAGGCTCACGCACTGATGAGTTTCTGGAGAGGCCCGTTCTCAAGAGCAAGACTAATACTTAACCTGCCTTTAACTTCAGTGTATGAAAAAAAAATCCTGAATGTGTTGATATAATTTGCATGTTTAGCTTTTAGTCTATCTTAAAGATCCTTTACAGCAGAGTCTAGTGTTGCCAGTTTAAAATTCTCATTCCAGAGGTTTTCTGTGACTTCTTCCTTAAAATAACAATTGATCCTCCATGAGGTCAAGGTGACAGCTGAACGCCGTCAACCTGCAGCAGAAACGATTCTGCAGGTATTTGCCTCTCTAACGTCCAGACTTTGAACAGAAGGAACCTCTAAAAAATGTAAATGAAGCTCCCTGTTTGTCCCACAGAGTCCTCTTCTTTTTTTTAGTAGCAGAGAGGACTAAAAAGGATCCAGTCTGTCTGACATTTCACTTTTCATCACTGCAAGTCTCCTGCAGACGGATGCTGCATTCAAACACAGTAAAGTACAAAGAGCTTCTGGGCTCATTGAAGCGTACTGCTGCCCCCATGTGGGGGAGGATCTAAAGCAAAGTGCACAGAAAAGTCTAAATTGGGTTTGGGGGTGTGGGTAGAATCTGATGCAGACGCTCACTCCATAGGTGAAAACAACTCAAGCAGATTAAAAAAAACAGGTGGTGTTTTCTTTAGGCCACACTGAATATTTTCATCAGGTCTCTGAAGAATCTGTGAAAAACACTCAGAGGAACCGCGCAGGACCAATGGGTGGCTCCAGCCCGGCAGCGACGCCCTGGAGGTGGCGCCCATGTTTCCTCTCACCAGCAGACACAGACGAGACAGAGATGAAAGAGATCAAGTTACACTTACTGCATCTAGATCACTTTTTCTGGACGCCAAGGTGTCGCTCTTCACTTCAAACTCTGCCTGAATGTTGTCCCTCCTCCTCATCACAGCCTGAGCAAACACACGTCACAGAGAGATTTCTATTTCTATTTGCAACATGAACATCCAAACTTTCCATGTACATACAAAAGAACAAATATGCTTATTTTCAAGTAAAAGTAATATTTGAACTACTTACTTGAAAGTGTGAGTATTTTCCAATCAGTTTTATGTGTAATTGTTCAATGTTTGATGTGTCTTTGCATGGATATAAAGCTCTGTTGATTGTCTCGTTTATACATTATTCTTGGTTTGATTGCTCCAAGCCTCTTCAGACTTGGCGTCCACATCTATGGACAGCACATTTTGGGTTATTTTACCACAGTAGGTAATTCTGCCTGACTGAGGCCTTGTGACTACCTGTGTAGAGGGTTAGCTCACATGCTAGCTCAGATCTAAAGCAGTAAAAGCTATTTGTTGTTTTTCCAACAGAAACCTTTCATTGAGACATAGGGCTGGGCGATATATCGATATAATAGATTAATTTGAATTTTATATTTTAGACGATTTATTTTTTTGAAAATTGAGATTTTTTTTGGCCACATCACTCATCACTATAGAGACACTAGAATCATAAAAATACCTTAAAAAATAGAAAATAGTGTTTGGATTCTGAAGCACCAACTATCGGTTCTGTTCATAAGACTTTAAAACCCACGAATGTATTTTTTTTGCAGGGCATGCTGGGATGTGTGGCGGTGCGGTGACTCACCTTCAGGGTTTCGGCACACAGGACGTACTCGTGCAGCGCAGGAACCAGGACCTCAGACAAGTGCTGGATCTGCTCCTCTGTTTCATTACAGCACCGCTCCGCGCAGCTGGCCACGCCCTTCAGCGGCTCACACAGGTTCTCCTCCGACTCCGCCCACTGGGAGTAGGTGGAGCTGTACTGCCTTAACTCATCCAGGTATTCTGGAAAACACAAATCTTTAGAGATGGACTGAAAGACTGAATCGGTTCAGCAGACTGTGAACCGGTGCATCCATGCAGATCAGTCATCTGTCTAGGTTCAGCACTTAAGAATCAGGCGGGAAACCCGGATCCCTAAACTGATCACTGCTGGGACGTTCTACTCATTTGTGATCGAAGCCTCTGCCGAGGCTGCAGCCACAAGCTCAGCTGCTGCTTGAAGGTCCTGACACACTAAACACTAACTGAGACCACAACAAGCCACGGTAACATGACTACGGGTTCTGCCCATTGACTGTATATAGAGAACTGGACTGAGATGTCCCAAACAGGAAGTAGCTGCCGGTTCCAAGAGACCACAATCCCCTAGACTTCTATAGAGAAATCAACAGCTGTTACTCAGTCATTCTTTTGGTCAGAGTAAACATTCTTGCTCGGATGCATTTTTTTCATCTGTTCTTGAGAATCCTGTTTTTTCATATTTTAACTGTAGTGAAATTATTCAAGGTATAAACTGACCAATCAAATGCTTCAAAATTAGTAGACGATGTCTCGTTGATTTTTTAAAGCATGTGACAGATTCTTCTAATCCTGCTTTCAGTGGAATGGGTGTGGTTTTCTAAAAAGCTCACTCCTGATTGGAGAGCGTGGTTGCCATAGAAATGTAGACTCAAAAAGACTTGAACCAATCACTGCTTACTGACAACAGCTGAATCACAAAAAAATGGCTACCGAATTGATTTTATTTGGAGGCAAGTCATTTTCTATGGGTGATGTTACACTCACTCGGTCCAGTTCTCTCATACAGTCAATGGGTCCACCCATCTTTTCCGCATTAGGGGCACAGCTGCCTCTGCTATACACTCCCAGCAGGAAACACAGCAGCTGATCAACTTCAGTCGACCTCAGTGAGGAAGAAATGAGATGATTTCTACCATTTTCAGCCGATATCAATCAGGAAGTTATTGGTTGCAGCAGCTTTTGTGTCCAAGAAAAGCCTAAAACAGATGTATGCTCTGAAGAGAAACTTCTGTCTTTCTACAAACAAGACAGCTGCTGCTTGAAGATCAAAAAACTCTTCTCTGAAGATTCTCTTCCTCTTGAACACATTTAAGATGTCTATGGGACCAAACAGCCACCACAAACACAGGAAGGGGTCGTCCCGACTCTGAATGTATAGCCCACCTCTCTGCTCCTTGATGATCCTTTGGGTGACTTTGTCCACAGAGGAGATCTTGTTGCTGAAGTTCTCCACATAGTCCTGCAGGACATCAAACTCCTCTGGTCTGTTCTTCACACCGCGGACAGAGTTTGCCATGGCCCTCATCGTCTCCCCCATCCTGCTGCAAGCTTGAAAGTAACTCATGCTGAAGAGAAAAGTCTCATCCAAGAGCTGTAGCTGAGCAAAAGATGGGACAGTGGAAAAAAAAAAAAAACAGGAATAGAAGAAGAACTGCCCCGTTTGATGAAAAACAGTTTAGAAGAACCCGTTTGGTGTTGACGTGGATGTGGAAGTTCTTCATAATCACCGCCTAAAACAGAAGATCTACAGCGGCAAGAGCAACACTCGGGACTTTTACAAACATTCATGTTTGAGGAATCTTGATTTGGAGAAACCAGGACAGAGGATATTCTTGGTTTGGTTTGTTGGTTTTCAGTCTCAGCTCAAACTGCAAAGACTTTTGGTTGACCAGGACAGAACCAGAACCTCCACCCAGCAGACTCACACTGACAGCTCACCTGTGCTGTGAGGAAGACTTTGAAGTGCTGGCTGTGGGACAGGACGGGATGCTCCGAGATCCTGCTGAGAAAGCGCTGCAGAGCTTTTCTCCGGGTCTCGATGAAGTCGTCGTTGAAGCGCTCCACCATGCCTTTCATCACAAACTTCTCCGGGAGAGGCTGCAGCCACACAAACACCCCATCTTAAACCTAGCAGGACGTAAGCCCTCCATCTGGACCCGAATCCCCTCACACACACACTCCTCTTCCCGAGGCTTCAGCTGCACTGAATCATACATACGTGGACGATAAGAGTCGGGTGAATTTCTTCCAGTTTGCTCCGCAGCCACAGGAAGTCCTGGTAGCGTCGACGGACCTCAAACTCGCTGGAATCAAAGTCACTCCGTGTGGTCTGAAAAAAACCAATAAGTTGTTGGATGCAGTATTCACACCACGTCGTCTGAGGAAGCTGCTCGTCTGCAGCACAGCCTCGGCACAGCTCCTGTTCATCTACAGGAGCATCTTTGTTCAGACAAACTGTTTCAACAATGAAGACATTTGAACAGGTGAATCACTACCTTTATTACCTCAAGATTGAACACAAACCCAAAGAAAAAGGAAAGCTATCTGATTTGATCAATTAGTTTACTAAAATACTTTTATCACAAAGATTCACACCATTAAAGTACCAGATGACTTGAGAGGAAATGGATGAAATGGAGCTGAACCACATTCTCTGTACCCTCATGGATTGAAACCATTAAAATATTCCTCTGATTTACAGAAAGTGTGTTATTTCCATCCAGTCAAACAGGATGAATGTGTTTAGCCTCAGAACAATTTACAGACGAGGTGCAGAGGACAGAAAGCAGCAGCTGATCCGCTCTGATCTGAAGGTTCAGAAACAAGAACAGCTTCACTTCTCCTTTCCACATAAGATTTTCCAAACTCCACTCCCTCCAGTGGGAATTCCCCTTTCCTCAGACAGTATTCCTCTGAAATCTATCCGGAATACACTTAAAAAGAAAATACGTCCATTTTAAAGAAACAGTTGACTGGAGGAGAAAGAGTCTTGGACTCTATGCAGTTAGAGTTCAGCTTGACCTCCTTCTCCATGACAGCTAAATAAATGCAGATGTTCCAGCGCACATGGAGCACTGTTCTTGTTAAGCTCCTCTGTCATTTTCACAGAACAGGAGGCGGAAAGATGGAAAACGAGCTTGTAGGATTCAGATCCTCTGCAGCAGGACCCCTGCAGCTCAGTCCAGACAGGATGTGGAGAGTCTTCATGAAGGCAGCACCACAGACAGTAAAACTGGATTTTCATCTTCCAAACACATCAATGATCATTTCTGGCAGCACTTCACTTTTTTTTTGGTGGGGGGGCAGAGCTTTGCAGCCCCTCCGAGCATGAACTCATACACTGACAGAAGCAATGATCCTCTTCAGCTCTATGACATCTTTATCAGAAACTAAAACAGAATAATGGCGTTTAAAGCAAAAACGCATCACAGCAACTCCAAACTGTTAGGCTGACTAGACTTCAGAGCTATTGCTTCCTTACCCGTCTGACTCCTCATAACTGTTCCAGTTACAGAGGCATTACTCCAAAAGGGTTTTTAAGGAGGAGCCGTAGAGACTGTCTGCTCGGAGGGAGATCCCTGTCACTGTTGTTCCACGAAGGAGAACCGCTTTCTTTACATTGCTGTGCTCTGAAGTACAGAAGTTTACATCTTAAGGTAAGTAATGACTTTTTGTTCTAGGATGACTTTTTAAAGTTAGAAAACTGATAATAGATATTGAGAGCTGGCAGCTACTGATGACATCACTGAGTAGTAGAAATGTCTAAATTTTAGGGCATTCATGGGATAAATGTCAGGATAGGAAGAAGCCGTAGCGGTAGGAAAGCAATCAGATTCAACTTTGCAGTAAAGACTTACATGACTACTTACAAAAATGTCTCTGACAACTAAGCTGCGCCTCACAGTGGTGAAAGAACGACACTACATCACATTGACAGTGAAACCTCCAACCTAAAAGCATCGTCTCTTCACAGGGTCCAGTTGCTGCATCTAGTAATTGTTTGGCTTCTTTTGCGACTGTATTTTGGACTCATTTCCTCATGAGGACATCTGCTGTTGCTCTTAAGTCCTGCAGAGCTTCTCAGTGTACCTGCTGTCTTCATCAGAACGAAGAGTACTGAAGGTGAGTGATGTGAGGCCTAACCACGTCTGCTGCTCATGTTTCCATGTAGGCCAGCCCAACCACTGAATCCATTCTGTGAGCTTCCATTACATTTTGAGTTATCAATTTTTTCTTCAAACAACATTTTTGTTTGGCAACAGAAAACAGTTTCCAAACAACCAGAGACTTAAAGCGATCAAATGTTGGAATGTGATGAACCTGCCCTTCCTCACCTTGGTCACTACTCTGTACATGATGTAAGTCTCAATGGCGGTGATGTGGCTCTCCGGGTCCTCCACGCTGATGAAGAGGTCTTTAGCACTGGTATCTTGCTGGTCCTCATCATCCTCCAGTCTGTACTGGTTGACCATGGAGCTGGGGGAGTTGGGCACCGGGCCTTCATCTGTTAGGGAGGTGTTCTGGGGGGAAAATGCCACACTCTTAATTCCACTTCAGTTCAGCAGCTGACATCACAACATTTTTCTGTATGCTGACTTATCGAGATCCTCGTAAGAGAGCAAACTGTGTTTCTGAGGGCGGTAGATGAATGCAGAGAGCTTGATGTGGATGAAGGACACAAACCACAGGTTTAAAGTATGTGCTACACTTTCACCAAAGAATTTAGAGGGAACAAAAAGAAAATAATAATGATTAGAACAAACTTTGCCCACATAGATTCTGATGAAAGACTCAACAAATCTTCAAGTTACCAAAGGAACATGGTAAACATGGAAGACTATTTCCAAAGTAAAAGCAGTCTGGCAGGAGTGAGAATAACCCTGTGACTGAGGGTAACGCAGTAGAAATGGCAAAAAATAAAAAGAAAGACATGCTATCATTGTTTTTATGACCACTTCAAGCTCAGCTAACCAATCATCTGAAAACTAAACCCACTGAAGGTCAGACTTTAGCTTCACAGGACCCAAGTTTCAGCTTTGTGCCTGAAAAGTTGTGAACATGGATGATCCTGATGGTTTTCTAAGCTTGGAGGTTCCAGAAAGGCAGAGAACAAATGTGGGATGATTTTAACCCCAAATTGGATTAATTTCTGATCACATGGTACAGTCAGGAGGGAACGACCAAAAGCACCAGAAACAAAGCATGATAGAGAAGATGCACTGACTCTCATTTAAAAAAACAACAGCAGCACAGTCTCTACATCAGATTTAAACAGAGACAATTTGACCTCAGCTACACTGATAACCGCCTACACAAGGACAAGGACCCTGACAAACACTGTCTGCACACATTACATCACAGAGAACTTTGGAAACCCAGAAGCAACCTGACAGCAGAAGAATGAATTCATATTGACTTTCTACAGAATATAAACTTTTCATTTAACATCATAAGCAAATATGTAACATTTGTAACCAATAATAATGAGTAATTATTATTATTATTATTATTATTATTATTATAACGCTTCACTTTGGTAAAAACACTCTTGAAACTTGAACTGTGATAAGTAATATTGATTTCTGGAATATTGTAATGCCTTTAATTAGAAGTCAAAAACTAGAACATATGAATTTGACTAAATTTATATTTAATGGATTCAGTATTTTATGTATCAGTAAAAATATGTTTTTTTCTGATCAATAGTAATTATAATCAATTGCATTGTGTTGTGCATATGGATATTTATATATGGAAATGCATTTCTTTTATTTTTTTTAATCAATCAAATCCTGACTAATCATCTTAAGTTTGATATACAGATTCATATCTGTTTTGGTCATCTTATTTAGTTTGTTGTTTTTATGATTGCTTGAAATAAATTCAATTAAATCCTAATCTTTTTTTTGTTTTCTTGTTTGCTTGCTGGCTGGCTGTTTTTTTTAATTTTTTTCCACACAAGTCATACATGAACCAAAGAAGCTTTTGGAGCAACTTTATTCCCACTGAAGTGAACTGCACCAATGCAGGTGATCAGAGACATCATTCTCAGAGATCTATGGTTTGGTCTACATATAAATTTAGGTGAAACAGAAAATAAAATCTGGTCCGGGTCAAATGACCTCAATCACTATGTACGCTGAGTTTCCAGGTCCTCGGGGCTCACTGTCCTGCATGTCTCGCTGCTGCTGTGCTCAAACATGTCTGATTCCTCTGCACAGACTTCATGAGAAGAGCTGTTCAAGCACGCCGTGCCTGAAGGAAGCAGTTTACCCTGAGGAGCAGGCACGCCGAGCACGCCCAGCCTCGCTCCTCAGGGGTGAACCCTGAGGAGCTATAAACCCTGAGGAGCGGGGCTGGGAACCAATTCCACTCCAGGACAACAGGACAGTTTTTGCTCCTTTGCTGTCCGTTTCTTCAGCATGTTTCATTTTGTTTCGATAGTGTTGTCATATTCTCCACAGATGTGCGTTTCTAAATGCATCTTTAGACAATAGATCCTCCGACCAGGACAGAAAAACGGTTAGTTTCTCTTAATTCAGACTATAATTTTAGGGTGTATTCAGACTGTAAAAATCATGTGGTCAGGACTAAAGCACACTTGATTTTCTTCCGGACCGAGTCCTGAACCTTGAATTTGGTCTCTATTCAGACTGCTGTGGAGTGGACTTTCCTAAAGCTTGTAAACAAAACCACGTGACTGAAAACCTCATCAATCATTGGTCAGGAATTGTGAGGGTGGGTAATAAATGTTTATGACCTGAAGATTATCAGGTAGACAGTGAGAATCTATGTGTATCATGTTAAATGTTGTTTAATGAGCTCAAATTCATCCGACCACATTTCAATGAGCGACTCATCTTTTTGGTGTTATGACATTGTTTGTAAACCTGGTAAGTTTATATTTAAAGTGGGGTCATCTGGACCCCATAAGACAGCGCACTGAACATTTTTTTCATCTTCTCTGGTGTCTGAGGCATACATAAAATCCTGTCCATCTTCGTCATTGAAGGGATCACACATCAATGTTGGGTTGGGGTTAATATGGACCCCATAAGAGAGCACGAGGGTTATTAAGAGAATTCTGTTAAGGAACGACTAACTTTTAGGATGACGCCACAGCAACGCCGGGGCGTGCCATGTAACAAGGCACAGGAAAACAAGCAATAAGCGATCTTATCTGTGTTAAAATAAAGATTCTAACAAGCGAGTAGAGGATCAATTATTTTCTTTAACAACACAACAATCAATGCTTTACATTTGTCCACGGCGCACCAATTGCTTCATTCCTACATTGTTTATATCAGGTGACCACCAGCTGTAGCTGGTTGTCTGTTTCAATCCCATTATTGCACTCAAAGGATTGTATCCACACCGAGTAATCTCAGAGTGATCCAAAGCTCAGTCTGATTGGAAACGAACCTCAAAAGATGCAGTGCCTTGTCCCGGACCAAGGTCTGCTTACGGACATATCCAAAATGAAAATTTGTTCCGTATTGTCGAGAGAAACGACCTCTGCTTCACATTAAGCTCACCAAATGTTTTAAACCCACGTAGACAGAAAGGAGTTTGACGAGGAAGCTGTAGCCTTGCTGTCATCCAGAAACATTGTCAGGGCAATGACACATCTGGCTTTAAAGAACAGCTGAGACTTTAGAAATACCGTGTTCTCCATTATTGGTGGGGTTAGAGACCAGAGACCTCCGCGACTACAGAGAAGACCCTCGTTCCCGTCTCACCCAGGTCAATTTGTGCTATCCAAGACACGTAAACGTTGAGAGTGGGCTCATTTGAAATGAGCGTGCTGAGGATTTTTTATATGATTTTTGATTTTCACTGGGATTCATGGCAGACATGAGTCATGGGAGGGACAAAGCGTCAATGTACAGGTGGGGTCATCTGGACCCCACAAGATAGTACAAGGGCTGAATGCCTCTGCTGCTCTTGCTGGACACAATTTCCTGACAAATGTTCCCCTACTTCTTCATAACCCAGACCTCTTCAGATGAGCCCCCTCCAACAAAAGCAGGAGGAAGGGTGTGTGTTTGCCTGATGAACCAAAGCAGATGAAGGTGTGATGTGCAGTCATCATCACATGCTGTTAGGGAGCACCTTTACAAAGTCTGGAGAGACTGACAGCTCCATCCATGAGGTGAGCATGCGCAAACGCGACAGCACCTGTGCAGGTGTGGAGCTTCCTCACAGGAAATTCACAAACAGATCCCGCCCTTATCGCTCTTTGTGCGCAGGTGAAACTGAGAGCTGAATTTACAACACTGTGACGTCATCAGGACGGTCTCTTTAAAGCTGATTTCTTTCTTCCGGACTCTGATTTTCCCCCGAAGACGAAGAGAAAACCTGGACGTGTCTGCGGGATCACGGATCCGCTTTGCAGAGATCAAAGCGCCGCGGCTCCTTCACGGCACGCTCGGAAATGTCAGTCATTCTTTCAAAAGTTGCTAAAAGAGCGGAACTTTCAAGCGGTGAATTTCAAAGGCCAACTCTCCACTTCAAAGCAGTTTCTACAAACACCGCTAGGTTCTGTTCTCGTTTGAAAAGGCCGTGGTTCGGGGAAAAGTGACTCGGACTCGTTCCCGCTCCGAACTTCTGCGGACCGGGTCCTAAAGTCAGCTGACCCCAGGATTCTGGCGAGTGTCCCGCTGTAGGCTCAGGGTTCCCGACGCGAACCGACCGCATTCAACACAGGAAGACAGAAGCCACAGGCACAGGGACCTCCAGGTTGTTCAAGTTCAAGCAGGTAATCAGAGTAGAGGCGCGCGCGCGCGCTGCTCCTACCTTACTGAAGACCTCCAGGTCTTCGTCCTCGTCCAGGTCCAGCATGTGTCCGGAGATGTCGGCGGAGACCGTGTGTCCACTCATGACCAGAAACTTTTCAGTCCAGACTGAGGCAGAGCCGAGCGACCGAACTCCGACTCAAGTCCACAGAGGCACGCGGCACTTCCTCTGGGCGCTGTCAAAATAAAAGTTCCACAAGCGCACATTTGCTGTTAAGTTACCACAGATTCTGCGCACCAGTGTTAAACACACTGAACAGCTGCGTGAAGTTTAATGAAGTTATTCACTCTAAAACTATACTACAAAAATGTATGGAGCATTTCATTTTTTATTCTTCTTTATTTTGCCGGAAAGTATGTTTTATGGAGCCCTGACCAAGAAATCTTTATATAAATTCATAAAAATAACAAATTTATAAAAGTGGCAAACCAATGATTGCATATCCAGGTCTTTCAAAAGATTGTTACCATTAAAATAACATGAACTTACACAGACCCAAACATGACCATTATGTTTTGCCGCCCCTCTCCGCTGGCAAGTCTCAAATTTCTTCCATCCATATGTGCATGTATGGATGTATGGATGGAATAAATATGGGACTGTGCAAAACTTCCAGCAAAGCATAAATTCCTTTTGCTTCCAGAGAATCAGATTTGGAGCACAGGGAAGGGGTTTTATTTGTTTAATTTAAAAATTGATCACTGTAGCAATAACAACTATAGTTGTTATTATTATAGTTTCTCAAACAACTGAATGCATAACAAAACATATTGGTTATGCACCAATTTTTATACCCCTCTGGTTAAAATAGACTTTCCAAGTCATTTCTGAAGAACAGGAAGGCTTTTGTTTTGGTCTCATAATCTCTGTACTTCCGGTATGATGTAAGTATATTGACGTTCCATCTGAAGTGCTGAGCACGCAGATGCGGAAGGCGCAAACAGAGAAGAATCACAAGAGGAAAAAAAAAGAAGTTGGTTTGTGAAAAATATATGAATACATTTACAGTCAATTGGTTGGAAACAAGCTGGAGATGAGAGAAGTTTATTGGAGGAGTTTCCTTCTCTTTATCAACTCTTTGGTGTTTGATTAGGACAAACCTTTCTAAACTGTAATGTTTTTACATTTTTGTTTTGCTTTTTTAATTGTCTTTTTGTTCTTTTTAATGTTTGTGTGTCAAGTGATTTGTTGATGTGATTTGTGCTTCAGGGCTACCGTAGACCTTGTTGGAGGGTCTTCCTCCTCTTTAGCCCGGAGAACAGCGCTTCCATGATTGTCTCCATGCATTGGACTGGTGTATTCACAACACAGTCAAACGTGCATTTTCAGTGAGTCTTGGAATCCTGCACATGACTGTTCTTTTGCGCAGTGTTTAACGGCGTTTGCTTTGTGCACAATAAAACTTTAGTACAGCTGTGTCAAAGTCAGAACCAGAACCGGCCCTCCAGATCATTCCATTTTATTAATGACCCGATGTTATCTTGCGCTTATTTCGGACTTGTATAATTTTAACAAAATATATTTTTATGGAGAGTAAAATGTTGAAAGTTATTTCAAGTTTAAGTACATTTATTCTGAAATAATATTCCTGCCTGTTTGTATTTGTAGTAATGTTGAAAAGTTACGTTGTTACAGTTTTTAAATTTTAGTTCTAGTATTGTTGAAAAGGTTCTTATTTTGAAGAGGCTCTTAATTTGAAGAGTTGTTAGACTATTTCCCTTATCCTGAGGGAGGGGTTTAGAGCACTCCATGAGGCAGAAGCAGCTAGCTGCAAAGAAAGCAGGTTCTCTCCTTTTAACCTTTATATTTTTATTCTTTGAGTTTTTTTTTGTTTTGTTTTGTTTTTTGGTTTTGGTTTTTTTTGCTTCATGGGAACTCCCAAGGGTTCAGTGAATGACCAAAGTGAGTATTTTCTGTTATGTTTACACCTCTTTTTTGCCAAGACCTGAATTCATTTACTTATAGTAAACCTGCAGTCTTCATTTTTTGTATTTATATGAATAATTTACATTCTGAGTTGAATCTGAGTTAATTTTCGGTGTTAGCAGGAGAAAGTCTAAAAGTTGATTGCTTATTGGAGGGAGGGGAAAGCAAAGCTGCATGCCACGTGAGAGTGAGAGTAGGAATTTATTTTCAACCAGCTGGGGGCGCTAGTAGTTCATTTATTTGGTTTATTCTTAAATTTGAGGATATTGTTTTTAAATGCATTTATTGCTGCAAATGTATATATATATCTTGTCATGTGATTTATTTGACATATTATGTTAAATCATTATGTTTTATAATGATTTCAGAATCTGTGAACATCCTGAGTGCCTAATAAATCTTTGTGGCTGAAGAACTCTTCGCCTTTCCTATTCTTCCGGTGCTTTGACCGGCACCGCACACTGTGTAAAATAAATAAATAAATAAATAAAACTGTTGATTTAACAAGAAATCGCTGGCAGCTGTGGTTACCAGAGAATTCATGTAGAAAATACAGTACCAGACTAAAGAACTTAACTGATGAAGGATGTATATTGATTTACAGTGACTACTATTCCAATTAAATTACATTTTTTTAAAAAAAATTTGAATTTTACCCCAAAAATTTGTTGATTTTTACTTTACAGTTTTGCAGATAGTGTATTTCCTGTATTTTATTAAGCAAAAAATTGTACATCAATTAAATGTTTAATTAACAAGAAAATGTCAACCAAAAAACGAATCTACACTTAATTTAAAATTGATTTTTCTGTTTTATTACACAAAATCTATTCATATGCTGTTTTTTTAATTTGCATATAAATAAAATAACTAATCTAAAATGTACTCGGAAACTTGGGCTGTGGATCGTTGCTTAGATGGCAATTCGATTCACAAATCAATCTCAACGCTTCACAAATTGAACCAAGATTCTTACTTTTTATTATTATGTTTATTGCTATGTGAATGTTTATTCACTGGATGAATGAAAATTGAAATTATTTGTATTAAATTACCACCATTTCTATGCCGTTATATTTATGTCAAAACTCCACGCAGAAATAAGACATCTCCGCGAGCACATCAAGCATTCCACATGGACAGTTCAGACACTTTTTTGCTCCTCTGGGAGCAGAAAAAGTCCTTGCGTGCGAGAGACTGACTACTTACGCGTGTGTGAGCTGGTTTCTCGAGCACAAGTGATACGCACACGCAAGCAGAATCTCACTGACCGCGCGGGACAGTTTTGGTATGTGCGCTCGCGTGGATTCTGGGTCTGCTCGCGGAGAACATTTCTGCTCGCGCAAGGGAGAAAGGAGTTTTTCAGGGCGGAGACAGAGGGCAGCATCTGCTTTTTTCTGATTGGTCTATTTGAGGACGACGACGCATTCTAAACCCACATAGACAGAAAGGAGTTTGACGAGGAGGCTGCAGCCTTGCTGTCATGCAGAAACATTGTCGGGGCAATGACATATCTGGCTTTAAAGAACAGCTGAGACTTAGGTTAGAGACCTCCGCGACTACGGAAAAGACCCTCGTTCTCGTCTCACCCGGTGTCGTCGTTCTCAAATAGACCACTCAGAAGAAAGCTGGTGCAGCCCTCTGTCTCCGCCCCGAAAAACTCCTTTTTCCCTCGCTCGAGCAGAAATGTTCTCCGCGAGCAGAGCCAGAATCCGTGTGAGCGCACATACAAGAAGTGTCCTGCGTGCGCGCATTCCCTGAGATTCTGCTCGAGCATCACTCGTGCTCGCGAGACCAGATCATGCACAAGGAAGTAGTTAGTCGCTCGCGCGCGAGGACAATTTTTGCTCGCAGAGGAGAAAAAAGCGTTCGTAAGGGTGTGAATTGTCAGCGCGGTATGCTTGATACAGTCCCGCAGATGTCTGATTTCTGTGTGGAGTTTTGACATAAATATAACGCTATACATTTATACCTTTATTTAGAACAGGAGATCAGAATCAACAAAACTGATTTAACAAGATTCAGATAGAAAGAAATTTTGTTTGTCATTTTAAACTTTGTTTTGTCAACCTTCTTGTTTAAGTTCAGCAGTAACATAAAAATGATACAGATCACTACTGCTTTGGATCATTTATCAGAAAACCTGAAAAATTTTTCTATCGTTTTTTTTTTTACCTCAAAGTTTTTGAACATTTTCCTTTCTAAGTATTGCATATTGTGAAAAAAGTATTTTTTTTTCTACAGCAGAATCAGCTGATTCAAGTTGATTACAGTTTTGTTAATTGGATCAATTGTTGAAGAGTTATCATAACCAAAAGAATGCAAACACTGGAGTTAAAGCTCCGGTGTTAAAGTTAATTATTTTTTCACAAGTCATGTCAGTGAACAGAACTTCAAGCCCCTGTCACACTAGGCTGCGATTCTACGGAGTTCACACAGCGTTATGAAATTTCTCAGAACGCCATAGAAACGCAGGAAAATGAAGCGAAAATTGTTTCAATTTTCGCAAGATGGAGATGTCTCCGCGCTTTCACGGCGATTATGGCGTTCCTACGGCGCATCCGTGGCGTGCTACTGCGTTCCCACAGAGTTTTACTTGGCGTTTCACTGCGTTGTCACGGCGTTTCACTGCGTTGTCACGGCGTGCTGACGGAGTTCACACGGCGCGCCAAGAGTTGTCACTGCGTGCCCATGGCGCGTGCACGGCGCAGTTGCCAGATCGTCCCTATGACGTCACGGCAGCGTGTATATATAAGCCAATAGTCAGTCAAACCCGCACTGTTCCTGCCTGTTCCCCAAAGCATCATGACAGGAAAAAAAAGTCGAGAGAGGGCTACGAAAAAGCAGCCCCCCAACCCCACTGCACCACCGTCTCCTCAACATGCGGAAGTGGAGCTGCTTCCGCCTGACTCTCCATCCCCATCAAGGTCAAGCAGCCCTTCCATCCAGGCACAAAAGACGATGACGGACCTGACTCCTGCTGAGGAGGACGATATGGCTATCTCTATATGATATCTCCGTGCAAGCGCCCCTGTCTACAGCTGCGTCCTTGTGGCGATTATGTGCGTCCTGAGTGCGCGCCTACGGCGCTGCTGTGGCGCTCTCGGCGTTCTCAGTGCGCTGCTACGGTGCTGCCACGGTGCTGCCACGGCGCGCACATCAGAACGCCATGAACACGCCGAGCCACGGCGCGCGCCGTCGCATGGCGTCCATGGAGACACCACGGCGTCCATTGAGATGTCACAGCGATGCTACGGCGCTCATGGCGACCTTACTGCATTCACCTCAGCGTTCTGCATTTTTTGATGGACGCCGCGCGATCGCAGCGAGAACGCTGCCCTGGTTGACAGGGGTTTCAGTCTCAGTTTTTGAACGGAAAAAAGCTCTCGCTAGTTTAATTTTAAAACTGGAAGTTCACTGCCACGAAGATGCGTTTACTTCCAGTGATGGTAACGCAGCGCTTTCAGCTTTGATTTAGTTCTTAATCTTAAAATACAATATTAATCTGCATTTCAGAGCAAAAATACGTCATCCCCAGATAATAGTTTGATAATATTTTACTACGCTCTACTATATTTATAAAGATCGCAACTCAGCGATCTTGGACATCACGAATATTTGTACTGGGATTTTCGGGAGCAGATCACGAGTATTCAAGCACCCAGTTACTCATTAACAGCCCTAGTGGAAGCCTTCAAAATGATTGCTACACCAGCGCCAAAACATCTTCAATTAAGAAAAATGGAAAAAAAAAATTTTCTGAACATTTATTTAGTTGACAGTAGTTTTACAATTTTACAAAAACAGTGCAATTAAGAAAGAGATAAAAACAGACTCACCACAGACAATGATGATGGGTATCAGAGGCACTTGCTCTAGTTGGACCTCTTCTGCCAGACATGTATCATCTACATGGAAGAACGTGGATGACTTCTTTTCATCAGACTAGCTGAGTAGGATTAGGATCATCTCTTTCATATCATTTGAGAGGCTACTCTTTTGTCCCTGCTTCCTCGAAATCTTACGAAAGTCTGAAGCATCTTTGTGTTCTTGCCAACACAGACTGTAGTCATGTAGTTGATAAATCTTTTCCCCTTCAAATCCAGATTTTGTGTGAATGTCTCTATGAGGTAAATCCCTTTGAGTTCCTTGAAATGAACTGACATACCAAGTTTGTCAAAGCAAAAAGACCACTCTTTAAAGGATTTGACAGTCTTCCCCTGGTTTACATGTTGGTGCTGTGTGTAAAAAGTGGACTTCATTAGACATTTGATCTCTTCTGGATTGGCATCAGAGTGTTGGAACGTCAATTTAAGTCTTTCCATCTTTTGCTGTTGGCTCTTGTGAGTTTCTTCCCGGGGTAGAAATTGTACACTCCATTTAATGCACCCATAAGTGTCCAAGCATTGCTGCTCTCTCTTCTGGTGAGATTTCATCTGTGTGGTCCGACTCATCTATTTAATGTTTTCTTTTTCTGATCTTGGGTGTTGAAGAGCCCCTCGCATTTTCAATTCTGTATTGCAACTGTTTGGCTAGAGAATAGTAGCCTCTTCCAAAAACATCACCCTCTATTTCATCTTGCAAAGAATTTGGATATTTTGCGACCATTTTTCCTGCAACATCAGTTGAATGCTTTTTACCTACATGAGGGTATTTTTCTGTCATGGTAGTCGCAACAATTCAGACCATTTGTGTCCTCATTTTTGGGCCCGGTCTTTATCCCCTTTCCAGAAGCATTAATTAATTTTTCTGGAAATTTAGTCCATGGAAGTTGTCATCCCACTGTGTGTCACGTCCTGAGCTGCTGGCAGAAGTTGGTGATGAACGTTGGGGTGAGACAGAGAGCAGTGATAGTGATTGGGAAGTTAAGGGTTCCTTAGAAGATAGTGAGCTGTTCTCAGGAGTTTGGTCTACAAAAAGAGACAAATTATACAATTCAAAATGTACAATATTACACAATGTCTGTCTGCGTTTATAATGAATAGATCTCATATTTTATATGTTGAAAAACACATTGTTTTTACTTACATTTTTGTTTGCAAACTAAAGGAAGGCTTCTAGCTTGGACAGGTCTTAACGCAGTCATCAAATCAGCCTCCATCACAAAACAAAGATCATCATACATTTGAACTCCAAATAGAGTGAAATCTACCAGAATGTTTACTGCTGGAAGTTCTGGTAGGACTTCCATGATGGCAACATCTAGGAAGGTTCGGTCTGAGTTGGTCATGTTTGCAATGAAGAGAGACCACCTACAAACAAAAAAGAATAAAATATACTGTACATACACTTGGCTGTGCATCAGGAAACGCTCAATATCACATTAACTACACACACTACAATAAGAACTAAGTGAGCTAAACTTGGATTTTATTTTACCACAATACTGTGTTTCAGTGGGCTGACTTGGTACCCATCAAGTATATATGATACTAAAGGAGAGAAATCAGCCAAGTCATTAATGTTAACACACTTTAACTTATGACTATCTTTTGTCACAGAATATGTAACGAGGGGAGGAACGGGGTAGGCTCCGCCCCTCTTCTTATTAGAGCATGTGATCGGATGCCGTGCAGGAGTCAGGACAACCAGGTTAGCCATACCAGGGGGGAATGACAGTTTATTTTTGTCACAGGGTTTAAAAGAATAAAAATAAAGCTAAAAGTCCAAATAAAAATGTCCAGGCACGAGAGGTCCACTTGAAGGTCCTGGTCCAAGGAGCACGCAGTCCAAACCCATGCTAAAAACACATAAAACAAATAAAACCAGGATAAAAATCAATAAAAACCAAACGCATGCAATACAATATAATCTAAAAATGGGTTTGGAAAGGTTCCCTTGGACAATTAAAATGAGGGGAGACAGAGAGGGGTACTTAGCTCAAAGAGGGGTGGGTCGCAACCACACCCCTCTGCTGATGTCCTCCTGCGCTCCCCTCTCCGCCTCGCTGCCGCTGCCCCGGTGAAGGCTCTTGTTGCTGCCTCCCGCTGCTGGCACCCAAATCTCCAATTTGGGCCCGTATGTTCCACGGGGGCTCCACAGACCACTGGCGCTTCACAACACCGCTTCCTGTGGCAAGCCCCTCCCCAGGTTGACAGGGGCAGCTCCTCTCTTCAATGTCTGGCCATCTTCTGTGCCTGGTTCCCTTTTGGCTCTACTGCTCCTCCTTTTAAAATGTTCAAAATGGAGTCCCCTGGTCCCGCACCTGTGGCTCATTAGTTCATTTAGTGGGGCATTCACTGCCCCTCAGAGTCACAGGATTTAGGAGTAGAGCCAAGGAGAATAAAAATCACAAAAAAAAACATTTTTAAAAAAAGTTAAAAATCCACCCTGTGACATCTCCCCACAGTAAAACCTTGGCAGTCCCTGCCATAGCTAACATGATGATACTGGCTATAATAAAAAAAAAAAAAAAAAAAAAAAACATTTCAGCCTGATGGTCCACCATAAGCATCTACAGCAACATATTTAGGTGGGAGCCTAAGGTCTTTCAGCTTGTGGTAAGCTACCTGTACATCCAGCAATTTTAACTTCAAAAACCATACTTTCAACCTCCAAAGGAGGCATCAACATTCACTTTTGGAGGGACACCCAGACCGCCCTGCTTCCTAGAAGCTTCGTTGCCTTCCACTCCAGCTCATTGGAGGAGGCATCCAAAAACTGGCAGACCTACATGGATGGCTGCGGGACAATTTGCTCCTATCTACCGCACCTCACCTCAGTCTGAGGCCCATGGTCTGCTCTCACAGGCAAGCTACGCAGGTTCCCTCCAGTGCCAGAAAGCATGGTTTTTCAGGACTCCAGATAGGAGGTCATTTCCTCTTGGCTATGAAGATATTACACCTTCCAGGTACTTCATGCAGAGGCTGAAACAGCCCAATCAAGACCCCACTTGTAGGACATCCTCTGTTGCTGATTGCACCAACCTATGTCAGCAGGCCCACCTAAACCATGTGCCAGTTCACTCCACCGGCTCATGTTTGGCACCCTAGGTGCACCGGGAGACAGATACATCATCTTCATCATCATCACCATAGCATTTGTGCAACTCATATCCTCTGGGTCCTGACCCTACACAGTGATCCAATCCTGCCAACAACGCCAAAATGTAAGGAGGGGAGGAACGGGGTAGGCTCCGCCCCTCTTCTTATTAGAGCATGTGATCGGATGCCGTGCAGGAGTCAGGACAACCAGGTTAGCCATACCAGGGGGGAATGACAGTTTATTTTTGTCACAGGGTTTAAAAGAATAAAAATAAAGCTAAAAGTCCAAATAAAAATGTCCAGGCACGAGAGGTCCACTTGAAGGTCCTGGTCCAAGGAGCACGCAGTCCAAACCCATGCTAAAAACACATAAAACAAATAAAACCAGGACAAAAATCAATAAAAACCAAACGCATGCAATACAATATAATCTAAAAATGGGTTTGGAAAGGTTCCCTTGGACAATTAAAATGAGGGGAGACAGAGAGGGGTACTTAGCTCAAAGAGGGGTGGGTCGCAACCACACCCCTCTGCTGATGTCCTCCTGCGCTCCCCTCTCCGCCTCGCTGCCGCTGCCCCGGTGAAGGCTCTTGTTGCTGCCTCCCGCTGCTGGCACCCAAATCTCCAATTTGGGCCCGTATGTTCCACGGGGGCTCCACAGACCACTGGCGCTTCACAACACCGCTTCCTGTGGCAAGCCCCCCCCCCGGTTGACAGGGGCAGCTCCTCTCTTCAATGTCTGGCCATCTTCTGTGCCTGGCTCCCTTTTGGCTCTACTGCTCCTCCTTTTAAAATGTTCAAAATGGAGTCCCCTGGTCCCGCACCTGTGGCTCATTAGTTCATTTAGTGGGGCATTCACTGCCCCTCAGAGTCACAGGATTTAGGAGTAGAGCCAAGGAGAATAAAAATCACAAATAAAAAACATTTTTAAAAAAAGTTAAAAATCCACCCTGTGACATCTCCCCACAGTAAAACCTTGGCAGTCCCTGCCATAGCTAACATGATGATACTGGCTATAAAAAAAAAAAAAAAAAAAAAAAAAACATTTCAGCCTGATGGTCCACCATAAGCATCTACAGCAACATATTTAGGTGGGAGCCTAAGGTCTTTCAGCTTGTGGTAAGCTACCTGTACATCCAGCAATTTTAACTTCAAAAACCATACTTTCAACCTCCAAAGGAGGCATCAACATTCACTTTTGGAGGGACACCCAGACCGCCCTGCTTCCTAGAAGCTTCGTTGCCTTCCACTCAGCTCATTGGAGGAGGCATCCAAAAACTGGCAGGACCTACATGGAATGGTTGCGGGACAATTTGCTCCTCTCATCTACCTCACCTCACCTCAGTCTGAGGCCATGGTCTGCTCTCACAGGCAAGCTACGCAGGTTCCCTCCCAGTGCCAGAAAGCATGGTTTTCAGGACTCCAGATAGGAGTCATTTCCTCTGCTATGAAGAATTACACCTTTCCAGGTACTTCATGCAGAGGCTGAAACAGCCCAATCAAGACCCCACTTAGGATCCTCTGTTGCTGATTGCACCAACTTAGTCAGCAGGCCCACCTAAACCATGTGCCAGTTCACTCCACCGGCTCATGTTTGCACCCTAGGTGCACCACGGACAGATACATCATCTTCAATATCATCACCATAGCATTGTGCAACTCATATCCTCTGGGTCCTGACCCTACACAGTGATCCAATCCTCCAACAACGCCAAAATGTAAGGAGGGGAGGAACGGGGTAGGCTCCGCCCCTCTCTTATTAGAGCATGTGATCGGATGCCGTGCAGGAGTCAGGACAACCAGGTTAGCCATACCAGGGGGAATGACAGTTTATTTTTGTCACAGGGTTTAAAAGAATAAAAATAAAGCTAAAAGTCCAAATAAAAATGTCCCGGCACGAGAGGTCCACTTGAAGGTCCTGGTCCAAGGAGCACGCAGTCCAAACCCATGCTAAAACACATAAAACAAATAAACCAGGACAAAAATCAATAAAAACCAAAACGCATGCAATACAATATAATCTAAAAATGGGTTTGGAAAGGTTCCCTTGGACAATTAAAATGAGGGGAGACAGAGAGGGGTACTTAGCTCAAAGAGGGGTGGGTCGCAACCACACCCCTCTGCTGATGTCCTCCTGCGCTCCCCTCTCCGCCTCGCTGCCGCTGCCCCGGTGAAGGCTCTTGTTGCTGCCTCCCGCTGCTGGCACCCAAATCTCCAATTTGGGCCCGTATGTTCCACGGGGGCTCCACAGACCACTGGCGCTTCACAACACCGCTTCCTGTGGCAAGCCCCCCCCGGTTGACAGGGGCAGCTCCTCTCTTCAATGTCTGGCCATCTTCTGTGCCTGGCTCCCTTTTGGCTCTACTGCTCCTCCTTTTAAAATGTTCAAAATGGAGTCCCCTGGTCCCGCACCTGTGGCTCATTAGTTCATTTAGTGGGGCATTCACTGCCCCTCAGAGTCACAGGATTTAGGAGTAGAGCCAAGGAGAATAAAAATCACAAATAAAAAACATTTTTAAAAAAAGTTAAAAATCCACCCTGTGACAAATACATACAGTATTCTGAAAGGAAGATGCCTTTGTGAATATCCATCAGAACACACACAGATGTGTCATTTTGAATCAAGATCAGTAAGAGTTCACCAAACTCCTTTTGATCATCCTTATTGTACACAAGAAACTGTCCTTTTTTATATGCAGTGCCTTTGAACTGAACGTCTGTCATAACTGTTGTGTTATTTTCTGAAAATGCCAACTCCTTCACTGCATGTTTAATAGTGTCACTGTAAAGGTTAGTGAAGCCCAGATGACGTTATGCATCTATTGGGTGCAGCGGGCAAGTTTTCCCTCTGCCTGTCTGTGTGGGACCTGACGTCATCCTATTTACCTTTAGCCAATCGGTTTGCACTAGTAGTGACGTTACCTCGCGGTCACGTGACGCGGAGCGCCAATCACGCTAAGTTATAGTGCTGCATCAGTTCAGTTTGCAACTGGGAAGTGGGGAAGCCGCACAGGAGCCGGAGCTACGGAGCTCTCTATCGTGTCCAGGAGTGTGCCACAAAGGTTTGCGTATGCGGCGAAATCCGTGGATATTTGGCCAGGGTTTTAGGAACCCGATGGCGAGCATGGAGCAGGCATAGAGCCTACAGAGCCCAAGGAAACCGAACTGAGTCTACTAGTCACTACAGAGAGCCACATTCCTCCGCCAGACCGGTAGGGGGCTCCTAGTAGCCCATCCATTGCACCCCACTCACTCATCTACCTCAGTACTACAACTCCGGATTCTGGATATATTCATCTTTCTCTGACACTGGACATTGCTGGATATATTTACCCGTGAACTGTGGACCAGTGAATCTCTACTAACTCTTTAAACATCGTTGGTTACACACATGACCAAACAGCACTGTTTTTCTACATTGAACATATTGTCTTGTAAATATTCAAATGGCCATTCTTTAGCTATTGTCTGTATGTTGCACTTTATATATCTTTTGCACTAATATATGGTGGAAAAAATACCAAACCAATATCCAGTCTCTGCCGCTCCCTCCTTGAGTTGTTCTTATATCTTCTGATACTACCCCATATTACTAATACTACTACTGCTCATATCATACCAAAGCCTGACGCAGTTGTTACATTAGGGAAAGACGTACAGATTTCTATCACTTGCAGTAATTCACTGCATTCTTAGCCAGCTAAAAGATATGCCTGATACATCTGGTGATGCGCTGACAAAGTCTTAAAAATGTTTTTTTTAATATGTTTTAAGTGCCTAGAACATCTTTTGAAATAACTGTGTCTACTTTCAAACCTAAGTTTCCATAACCTCATCAATGGACCAAATTTCAAAAACAGTGCTGGGTAATGGCACAAAAAATGGTGCTTGGGCTTGAGTGAGTTTCAGGAAACGACATTGTTCTCAACTCCAAATATTCTTGGATCAAAATGTAAAGATATGCTATCTGGGACAAGGAAATCTGAGCACAAATGAGATTGATAATGTCTTTTAGCTGAAGAGCTAACTGCCGTACTTCATCCTCATGGTTTTGCACTTTGTCACCAATCAAAACTGGGAGCAATGTTAAGAGGTTCCAGTTTTGAACCGCTTGCCCTGATAACTTGGCTCCATTAGGGTTGACAGCGCATGGCTTTGTGAGTACTTCTACTTAAACTGTTTGATGGGTCTGTTTAAAAGGCAGTCTGTGAACCACTTTCTCTTTTTTATGAAGTTCTTCAGGTACAGTGCCAAATCATAAGACAAGACTCCTTCAAAAGGTCATGACATAAACAAGGAGGGAGACCTGGCTGGCACACATGAAAAGACTCAAGGGTATTAAAGATAGAGTTTACCTTTGTTCCTTTCATGTTTTGTATGTTCTCAGCCTGGATATCAGCAACAGCTGTGTCATATGTCTCTGCAGTAGGTGGTGGACCACAGGCATTCTGATCAGCCTCAAACTCACTTCTTGTGATTTCACACTACCCGCAAAAATCTTGAGAGCAGCTGAAGTTCTCAGTGAAACCACCAATGGTATGAGAACCCAGGTTATCCCCAACAATGCAGTAAAGATCCCCTTTTACTGTTTGACCATCTACAAGTATTCCATCTGCTTGGTCTTACCACAGTTCTGAGGAAACCTTTTCTACTCCGAAATGCTTAAAGTAATTCTCAAGACTCAACAAAAAACATATTACGTGATCAGTATTAGAACGTAGATGAATGGATATATTTGCTAATGAAAGATAAACTGCAAGAACCTCATGTCTTTTTAGTTTTTTTTCATTAAAGAACTGGTGTCGTTTGAAAATTTGTCCATCATATATATCAGTGAAAACCTCTACATCAGGGTCTCCAAAGTGTTATGACTGCATATCTTTCCATAAATGTGACTGTATAACACTCTTAAGAGTTTCTGCCACTGGTATTTAGTAAGCACATTTTGTTGTCATGTTTTCATCCATTCCCAACACCACTTTTTGGGGCTCAGTGTATTTCAAAATGTTGGTGAATGTTTGATTCCTGGAGTATGTTGTTCTTAATTGTTCTCGATGGCAAGCAGAGAATAAATCAGAATCTTTAATGGAGTTGCTTATTTTAGTGATGGCTTCATCTGATAGGTTCATATCTTTCAGTACAGAATTTAATTTGGTTATTGTATAGGCTTGACCCAACTCATGCACATTTTGCATTTCCTCTGCAATGGTCTGTATAGTAGAAGCAGGAATACATAGTTGTCCTTGGAGTTTAAGGTAAAAGAGACACGTTTCTGAGATGGGGCAGATTATCGATTTCTGTCACTGGCAATGACGTTTGGGGGCTGGGGAAGTTTGTCACTGTACATGTCATCAATCTGGGGATAATGCTTTATGTTTTCTTAACATGTGAGAAGTAAATCATGGCTTTTTAGTCAACACATGCTTGCATCCACTGACTGGATGACACAGATCTGCCCTCTCCAGTATGATCATTTAAGTGAGACACTAGCTCTTTCAATGTGTGAAAATGGCGCACACACAATGAAACTACACATTTTAAATCTGCAACTCCTTTAGGAGCGGCTTGAGGTGCACTTGCATTGTGCAAATGGTAAAAATGGCCCTTAAACGCAGAGTAAGTAGTAAATGTTTGACTGCAGTTGGCACCAACACATTTAAACATACATCGGAACTCAATCCTGTGCACTCTGCAGTGGAGTACCTAGCCTTTTAATGTGTACATTTGCTTTTCACAAAATTCACAAGTAATCATTGTTATTTCTAGAGTTAGTCTGTGCTTTTTCTTTCAAAGAACTTGTCACAAATGTATTTTGTCTTAAACGAAAACTGGTACTAGCTTGTACCATGTGCTTATTGGGACTTTTTTCGCTTAGCCTCACCCAAAGAAAACAAATTTGAACAAAACCTTACCTTACAAACTTTCTATTTCCCAGTCAAACAGCCACAGGCGCTCTAAAAAAGTCCTTCAAAGTTGTTTATTTGTGTTTTAAAACTTTAAAACGACAAAACGTTCCTGATCTTTCCTGCTCGCTCCAGTGTTGCCCGCTCTTCAGTCAGCATTGCTTTGCTTTGGCTGGACCATTACTAACATCACCAGCTGCTCCTCCTATTGTTCAATCCAAGAGTATTTTCAATTTCAAAATTCATCTTCATCAAGCTATGATGAAACTTATAGGTCGCACAGTAACTAATACACATTAATCAGTAAATTTATGAGAAGATTGTTGTGGGAAAATTACGTTTTTGCACATCTGTTTGAAAACTGTTGTGTTTTTATGACTTCATAAATCCTGATGTTTCTAAAGTCACACTGACTATATGTTGAGCTATTTTAAAAGCATTCTCAGTGGGTTCATTACAAATTCACTTCTAAATTGTGCATGGGATTGTTGGCACAGGGAAAGCCCTCGCCCCACACCTTCTCTGTTTACACTTTCTCCTGCTAGCTTCCAGCCACTCACAACCCTAAGCTAACATTAGCGGTGCAAGAGAAATGACAAGCAATATTGGCACTATCCATCTGTACAGTTTAGATACAGATTCCAGCTCAGACAAGGAAAACAAAGACGTTCATGGATCTATTGGTCTTCAAGTGTATTCTTTACATTAGTGCGTAGCTGGGAGCTTAGCGTATTTTCTACATCCAGCAATTTTTCTACATCACAAATAAACTGTTTTTCTATCAACTATTTGAATATAAAATACTCAGAAGTTTGATGTAGTGACTGTATCCTCAACAATCTCAGTCATTTCTAATATTCCAAAGATAAATTTCAACTTATTTTTTGATTTATGTCCTATGCCACAGAATATGTTAAAAATGCAAAAAAAAAAACTATTTTCATCAGCGTGGGTCTTTAACCTCATCCTCAGACGTACTGCAGCATGACGTAATCAGGTGTTTTTTATACAAGAGTTTTTTCCTGGAGTTTTGCGTGTGTAATTCAGCCGGAAGAGAGACACATGTGAGACAACAACACCGTCTTCTTCAAGATAACTTTCTTTCTCTGTCAGAGATTAATTAATAGGCTGAGAAATTTACCATAAACATCACAGTATTTTTTTTTCCAGTATTGGCTCATACCTGACATTACATTTAATGAGCAGCACATGAACTCTAACCAGGCAATATCCCGTTATCATCACAGCCCCACTGAGAGCGCTCAGCATCTGTCAGAACACAAGAGCAGCTTCATAAGGGAATCTTGTGTCTGCGTGACCCTCTTAACCTCTACCTCCTCTGCTCTCACTGACTTTCCTGCTCCAGCTGCCATAGTTCCGCCTGCAGGACATCACCACAGAGTGTCACTGTTGGATAAATTATCCTGGGAGTCACATAAACCTTTCCAGACCAAATCTTCACAAGATCTTAGTTCAGAAAGTCCTGATGTATGCCAATGTTTTTGCATCCAATATCGTCATAAAGACAGTATCCCTATTTTAACTGTAATATTATTTAAACCTAATGATAAAAAAAAAATGTTCAAATGAGGCCAAAGAAAGCTAAACTAAGATTTTGATTTAGATCACTGCTTTGGGAAAACAACATTAAAAAAAAGCAAACAGTGAGGTTAAAAGAGTGAAGGTCTGAGCCTCTCACACTCAATAGAAACATGGAAAACTGTCTCCTTCAGATCACAAAAAATGACATTGATCAGAGACAGTGGGGTTAAGATCAACGATAAGAGTGTTTGTAGCAACAGGGCCATGTAAGACCCACTATTGGAGATCTTCAGTTCTCTTCTTTATAGGAGTTTTGTAAAGAACTTTCCAATGCAGTCTGGCCTCTCCTCCACTGAGTTGTTCAGTCCACACACTGGAAAGGCAGTTCTGTAGTTTAGCCCTGCTCAAAACCATCACACAGCTGATATTCAATGTACAGTTGATGTGAACATCCTCCTGTCCGCGCAATGAAGAGTCAGATCATTTGGATTGACAGGACAAAGTAGCTGTCCAGCAAGACCACCCAGATAAGGCCTCAACCATACCTGGATAGAGTCCATCACAGACAAGCACAGTGGACCTGCTGCAGTGATCAACCGAGACCCTCTTCTCCCTTCCCATCCAACCTTTCTCTCCAGTGGTCTAGTAGACTTAAAAACACCCTGATAAAAACAGAGGCAACCCAAAAAACTTTAAAAACTTAGTGTCCATTAAAAGCAGAGCATCATCCAACCTCAAACCACTCACACACGTATAGATGTAGCTAGCCAGCTCCCTCTACATCAAATCTATTGGGCCAGTCAGAAATCTTTGCAGGAACTGGATCCTGAAGGTGACAGTCCTGCTTGCCAGGTGCTCCAGGCACCTTCCTCCCTCCTCCCTAGGAATAAACAACACTCCCTGTGGCACCCAGTGTAGACCATCCCAAAAGAGGTTGATAATCCTGGACTGAAGCTAAGACAGTAACCCGGAGGGCGAGTCCAAACACATCAGCCGGTGCCAAGCAGGGAAGCCACAAGGTTGTTGATAACCAAAACTCTCCTGAGAAAAGACAATTGAGGGAGCATCCATTTCCATTTATTCATTTTCCCCTTCAGTTTGTCAACAACATCCTCCCAGTTCTTTTTTCCCGTGGCAGGACTATCCATAAAAACTTCCAGGTACTTCAAACTCTCAGTCTTCCATGTCACGTTCGAGGGGAGAGCCGGAAGACCATCCTTCCACCTCCCTAAGACAAGGGCATCAGTCTTGTGCCAGTTAATCCTGGCTGGGGATAATATAGAAAATGCCCACTAAGACATCCACATCAGCCTAGTGTGTAACAAAAACAACATCATCAGCATAAGTTGATAAAATAATGTTTTTACTATAACTAGGCAAACATAAACCTTTCAAGACTAAAACAAAGCTTATGGAGGAGGGGCTCCAGAGTAGAGGGCGCAGAGCATGATCACAGCCCTGTCGACCCACTCTAAAACGAGAACACAGACTGCCATTCACCTTTAGCACACTCTCAGCTTCAGTCTAAGAAACTCAGACTTTAGCAATTAAACCAGCACTGAACCCAAACTTCTCCATGAATTGCCAAAGGAAGGCGTATTCAATGCAGTCAAAAGCCTTTTCCTTAGAAACATTATCACCAATAAGTCTACCTCGTACACGGTAGGTCTGGTCCGGGTCACTGCTCCATAGCATCCCTCCGCTTATTGGAGAAGGTCCTGGATAAAATTTTTTGGTCCACACACTGCAAAGAGACAGGACAGTTCTTAATGTCCTGCAGATTTCCTTTTTTCGTCAGCAGAGGAACAACAGCTCTGCGACAGGACATTGGTAAATAGCCAGAGGACAGGCAGTCATTGAACACCTTCCAAGGTGCAATGATGTCCCGAAAGCCTTGGTCTTAAAGGCCACTGTAAGCTGTAAGAGACAGGCATCTAATAGTTACGAACACCTGTTATACCCGGCAGATATTGGAGATTTGTGTCAAGTAGAGAGCGGCCCCCATTAAAAGATACACAGAGTTCCAAAGATAATTAATGCAGTCCATTTCCTGAAACTGTTATCATCTGTCTTCCATGTGTATGCATGCACGCTCCGAACCATCAGACAATCATCTATTCCTCAACTCTATAGAATGGGTTCACTGCATTCTCTCTTAAACCAGAACTCCAATCACGTTACTGACACTTTGTCATTCCAATTTTGGCATCAAGCAAGAAAGCGGCCGTGAGATCTGCCTGTCAGGAATAGTGAGGAGCAGAGAAGCTCCTGCAGCGTTGAAATGCAGCGACCCATCATCACGTCTGGGTGTTGGATCCGTCAAAATGGAATGTGTTTGTATGCATGCTGTGTGAGCACGCGTCTCTGAGGTTTGTGAAAACTTTTATTCCTTTGTGTTCATGAGCAACCACACAATAGCACCTTTCCCTGCATTTTTTTTGCACAAAACTATGTCTATTTATTGAGATATGATGCATGTTTACCACAAACTTTTTGTGATGTTTGCGAGTAAGTGTGTGCAAATGCCCCTCCCCCACCAGCAGCACATTAGAAGCATCTGTAATGGCACTACAAAGGTCAGGGTTTTTCGGTGGTTGGGATGTAGCAGCAGGCTGTGTTTAAAGGTCACTACGCCACACCAACGCATTATCTCTTTGCCATTTCATACCAGTTTGTCTGTCTGATCAATTTTTAAAAATAAAACTGCTCGTCCTCGGAGAAAACACAGGCATGGGGAGGGAGAAGCTGCTTCAGGAGCTCTGAGACTGCTGGACTGGAAGAGAGATGTCTGCACGTCATGTCTCTGATGGTGACAGTGATGAGCGTTTACGGGTGGCTGGGTTTGTTGTTGCTTCTGTAATGTGTGCAGGTGGGAAAATCAAACTTCACACCAGACAGGGAGGTGTGTCTGTGGAGCTCTTCGTCTTAGAGGCAAACAGGAAAATGGACTGCCTTGAGTTAATGAGCTCATATAAAACACGTTGGTGTTCCGAATAAACTAAGTTCAACCCTCTATGAATGAAAAACAGAAAGTTCTACTGCCATTAATTGTTGAGAATAACGCCGGAATTAAACTTATAGATTGTATGTTGGAACTCTGAGATCTCAGTTCATGGAGCTCTCACAATGATCAGGCTGTTCAGAGGCTTGCAGTGTCTACAACACAACTCCATGGCCTTTGACAATTGTTTCTGGTGTTTTAAATTGGTTCTGCATTGTGTCTGGGTTTCCAAAAAAATTGCTTGATGGTCATCAAGTATGCAGCATAAAACTCCAGAGTTTCTTCAATCATTAAACTAATGTGTGTTAAAATATGGAATTGTTCTCTAAAATGCACGTTTCAGAGTTTCCTGTTCTCAGCCTTATGTTGCCCTTGTCCCAGCCACTAATACAAATGGTGCTGTTGTCTATCCAGGTTCTGGCTCATTCTGGGTCTCTTAAGTGTATCTTTCTATTGTATATGTGAGCTAGATGTGTAATGATTCATTTGAGCAATTATTCGACTCGATGAAAATGGTTGATGACTCTCAATTCATTTTTGATCTTGGTTTACTTTGAACCTTTTGGTTTGATCCAATTTACTGGCCTAAGATTAGCTGTGATTCCAACTATGACATTACGTAAATTGCGTAATCAAAATTACGTAAATCGAAAAAAAGTTTTTGCACTTGAAGGTTTTTGGGGTGAATCGAACTGCAATGAAAACATTTTTTCCAAATGAAATGCGTTTCTTGGTAGGAAGTGGCTGCCCTGACCCCTCCACAGCGGGCGCCACAAGAGGTCCCACAGCATCACAGCTCATTAAAACCTGAGCGTGTCATGTGGAATCGTTGGATCCACAGCTCCTCTGTAAAATAACTATCCAAGATTGACCAAAATTGCTTAATCTGTATCCACTCCCTACATATGAGAGCAGCCACTCCAAAGCTTGAATAGATTTCTCCTTTGATAGATGACGATGAGAAATACAAGAGCTAGTGTTTTGACTGAAATTTGAATGTGTCTTGTCGTGTCAACAAACAGAATAAAGCCTCCATCTGCGTACTTGTTAGAAGGTTTATTTTTTAATACTGCTGAACAGGTTTCTCACATGCATCTGTGTCTAGCTCTATGACAAACATAGAGACTGTCAGGTCGAGCTGAGCGACACGCGTCCGGCATTGACATCATCCAAATACTCCCTTGGAGTTCTTTAACAAAATCAACTTAAAATACAGTAAAACTTGTTCTCATTAGTTGCCATGTTTTTGAATGACTTATCAAGTGAGTTGGTTTGTGTTTATTTACCTCTCTGAGCTTCTCAGTCCTTACACCCCAACCTAGTGCCTCAGGTCAGCTAATCAGTTTCTCCTGGATGTACCGAGGTCTAAGAGAAGGCTCAGGGGAAGCTGTGAAACGCATTGCCACTGAGCCTTCAGTAGCCAGGTATTGGACACGGCATGAAACTCTGCTTTGCTGTTGTGTTTTACTGTTTTATTGTTTTATCTTTGTTTTTATCTGATGTTTTTATGCTTTTGTGTAACTCATTTATACTTTTAATTTTTAAGTCTACTTTTTTTTTCTTCCTGCTTTTGTTTTTACTGTTCTTTGAACTTTTAATGTACAGCACCTTGTTTGGCTGAGGTCATTTAAAGGCGCTATATACATTAATTAAGCTTAAACTTAAACTTATTTGCATAATCAGGATTTTATTGCAATTGTTTTTTTTTCAACATTTATAGAGTTTCAATGAAGTTTCGTGCATTTGTGTGAACACAGCTAGTGATCCAGGACATTTTAGACAAAACTTCCATCAGTGTGACTCAGAGATGAATACTTGTTACTGAACAGTGCAGGTGAAGTATTCCAGATTCCTCGTAATTCTTCAAGATAATGAATTAAATATGTGTACAAACAAACAAGTAAACAAGTTTGAATGTCAAATCCATTCTCGTTTTAATTTGATAAAGTTCAGCCCACTGTTGTATTTCCACATGATAATCGTTAGAACATTCTACCTCACTGCGTGGTCGCATGACTGTAAATTGTCATTGAGACTGTGTTTCCACACATTGGACTGGAATGATGGTTGATCAGTTTCTGCATCGTGTGTGTTGTCTGATGTGATGCACTTGGTCGTTTTCACATTATTGTACTTTAATGGGGTGTGTTTTTTATTCTTTCAAATCTATTTATTTCTTTGGTCACCTTGGACTGTGCGCCATCAGCGTGACCTCCGACACACTTGAATTTGCCATGGACACAATGAGTAAATGGGCAGCTGGTGCGCTGTAGCAGCACCTGGTGACTTTAAGAAGAGCGTCAGATGTGGGAGGGACAGAGACACACCAGGTAAGAGAGACCTTCAAAAGGCCAGAGGAACCTGGACGGGGGTCACCTGCCTCCCCGGGAGCGGGTCGACTACCGTCCCTTCCTACAGGAGCAGCAGCACAGGCCCTGAAGCGAGTGCAACAAATGAGGCCAGCGCCGAAAGCAGTGCACAAAGCATGTTTAAGTAAAGTTAACAAACTACTGTATTTCTACTCTCTGTGTTCTCTAAATTTCGTAGTATCTTCATCATTCTTAATATCTTTTACTTTATAGGGCTTTTTTCATGCCAACTGAAAACATGTGTTGTCCACATCAGATGGAGCACTTTGGTGCTATAAAGAACTTGCTAGTTGTGCTTGTTCTTTGTTGTCCTGTCAGGATGGTGGCAATAGAGATGTAGGAAACATAGATATTTGCCTAAACTCCATGGCTGTGATAAGTGAACTCAAACAGGACGAAGACCATAAATATAAATGATGAGCTAGTGGATATGAGCAGCTGAAAGACATCAACTTACAGAGATGGGATGATCTAATATAAAGCAGGTGTAATGACTGAAACTACAACCTGGTGAAGCTGCATTAATATAAGCCTCAGCAACGCGCGTTCAATTAGTTACTTCCAATCAAAAGTCTATGTAAAGGCATTTGGGGCTTTTCTGTCTTATTCGTTTAAATTTCTTGCATTCACGCTTCGCTTCATAAGACTTTTTTTCGATTGCATGCGTGTTAAAAGTTAAATAAGTTGAACTTTGACCAATCAGGGGCCTAGATTTGGCAGTGATGGTATGGACGGCATCCTCTTTAATTGACAGAAGTGCCAACTGTTTTAAAATTTGATAATGGAGGGGGAATTCATGACAGTTTGTGCCCCGCTGGAATTATATGACAGCAAGGTTTTCATATCAGAATCGAACTGTAAAAGAAAAAGCCTGGAGCAAGATTCTTCAGATTTGCACCACTTTGACATTCTTCTAACTATAATACATGAGCCATCAGATAGCAACAGTCCAATGTGAACACCAAATGCTAAGCATTCACTTTGGAATAAGCATTTAGCCCAGACTCAGATACAGAACCTGAATACAAGAAAACTTGAAACAAAATATAAAAAGGCCATACTCCTCCCAAATCCAGCTACATTGCTGTTGATGTATTTCTCATTGCTCATAGGAAAGTCACTCCCCGGAGATCCAACTGTGGCATCTGCCCCTTCAGCCTGATATCACAGGAAGACATCAAGAAAAGATGTTCAGTGATTGTCCTGCACCAAATTATTTAGGAGAATGATGAAAAAAAAGACAATTATGGCAATTATGGCATGAGTTTGTGTGTTTATTATTTTCCAGAGCTCTCCATCCAGTCTGTTTGTTTGAGGCTGCACTTGTTCTGAAAATTCTTCCTAAAAGAGAAAGAGGTCCAAATATGTTCCTCTGAGGGATGGAACGAAGCAGACGCAGGGAGAGAATACATTTGAGAACTTGGCCACCTGGATAAATGCGGAGAAAGAACAATTAAAAATCAATTTGCCATCAAAAAGCTTTGCCGTCTAATTAGGACCACATGCAGACCGAAGGGGCGCCTTCCTCCAAACACACACACTTACCGTGCCAGTGTTTCTCACTCCGCTGTCATGATAACACAATGATAATGCATCAATAACTGCTGTATTATTCCAGAAAAGACTCCTACAATAAGCCTGAATGTATCCAGCAAAGTGCAGAGACAAGAGTTTTGATTGCCAGCAGGTGTTCAGCTTCTTTATTTCACTAAGAGATTGTGTGTAGAAACACTGTGAAGAAACAGGTTTTGCAAAAAAAAAAAAAAAAAGAGTGGATCTGAAGCTGTGAATGTTCATTTTTACTTTTCATTTTCCAGCACAATTAAAAATGTTAGTGAACAAAGTTTTATTTGTGTAAAACATTCCATGTTTTTATTGTTATGTGGTCTGTACACAGCTCCAAACATGTAAACATGATAGGACAAGAGCTGAAAGTGACCTGTACGGCAAACAAGAGGGACTAAACCGAACAGACGTGACCAGACTCGGCCACCACCCTGACAGCCTGGGGAAGCTTTACAGATGGGGCAAAACCATGTTAAATATGACAATATGTAAAAATGTAATTGATTAAAAATATTTAAGTAATCGCAGTTAAATGCAAACTTGAAAAAAAAATTAATTCATATTGTTGTTATTTTCAGATCCAGTATTTTATTACATGTAAATAATCACAATATTGAATCATACACATTTAGATTGTTTATTATTAATTGGTGTTGTCAATCAATCAAATAAATTAATCAGACTAATCACACTTGTCTGTTGTGATTAATCCCGATTAATCACAATGTTTAACCAGGTACATTTTATATGACAATATGTTTCTCTATTTTTTTTTGTTTCAATTCTTATTTTTGAACAAGAACAACAAAAAACAAAACAAACAAACAATCTTTGTAACAAAAAAAGGCCAGAGAGAAATCTTTTCCTGTATTTTTATCGTCTAAAATGTTAACATTTATCAAGTGATCATCATACAAGGGGACAACACTCGACAAAGTGTTTAAATGCATGTCTTAGAAGCCTGAACCGCAGAGGCAAAGTGAAAGTAATTCATTTGCATTAATAAATATTAACGTGTTAATCTTTTTTGATTAATCACGTGCATTAACACATTAAAGTTTACAGCCCTAATAAATATTTATTATTTATGTATGTATTATTGATTGAATGTTATTCAAATCATTTTATTGAATCAATCAGATGGGCTCTCAAGTCATTTTTTTGTAGTAGCTGAACTTAATGTTGAAGGAACACTTGTTTGTAAAATACTAAGTAAACTTACCTGAATGTTACAACTTACAAGTAACTTTATTTACAAATAATGTTCCTGCAGAGGCTCCTTCTTGAAAGTTTTTATGTTGCAGATAAGCAGTAACAGGAAAACAAGTTGGGGGAAATCATAGTTGTCAACAGTGATAGAACTAAGAACTGAATCTGTCTTCTCTATTACTTTCAAAAAAACCTGAAAGTCCCAAATCCCTGGAAAATGCATATAAAGGGTCCTAATTTTCTAAATTTCTGAAGGGAAGACCTCCAGACCCCCCTCATGTAAAAGCTTCATGGTCTTACTTTATTCTATGTAGCCTCCTGAAAACTTCCCTAAACTGAAAACTCACTGTAAGATGAAGCCGCTACTTTCCACAACCCTCCACAAGCCCAGACGACCTCAACACCTGCCACAACTGAATGGGTCTACCCCTCATAAGGGTGCATGTAACTCAGTGATTATCAGAAAAAAAAAAAACTTTCATTAGATGCAGAATACCGTATATCTTCCAGTTGTGTCCTGTCTTCAGTAAATTCCAGCTCAAATGGGTGTTTGTTACTTTTTACGTGGTGCTCCTTTAGGACCCCCACCCACACACACACAAACCCTTGGTCCAGCACACCCATGCAGGAGTGTGAGTTGTGAACCAATGAGGCGATGGCCAGACCTAGTATAGGCAGATATGTCATATATGCATCCATCTTTGAAGAAGTTTGGATTATTTTTGTTGGAGAAATACAGACTTGGTGCCACAGACTCTAGGATGACATCATGAAGTGGACTGCAGCAGGTGACAGCAGGTGGAGCTTCAGGAATCGAGCATATTGTTCACTCTGAAAAGCATAAGTCATGGTAAATCATGGTAGGGCCCCTTTAAGGAGTCCTAGATCCCCCATCCCTTCCCTCTTTTGAATATCAGGCCATTGTTTTTAATGATCCAGTCATGTTGTGTTTGATAGTATATAGAACGCCAAAGTATAATTCATCTTTTATATCTGATTTCGCTGAACTGCTTTCATTAGTTTATATGGATTTTAGGAAAATATTGGTTCTAGGTGATTTTAACTTGCATGTCCACAATCCTTCGGGAATGTATGTCCGGGACTTTTTAAACATTTTAACATCTATGGATTTTATTCAGCATGTGAATGAGCCCACCCACAACAGAGGTCACACTTTGGATCTCATAATGACTCATGGCCCGAAGGCCACTGTGTCCTCTGTTGTGGACGTGGGAATTTCTGATCATTCATGTGTGTTTTTTAAAGTTCATGATTTTATGATTGAGAAGCTTCCTGAGAAAAAAATTAGAAGGCGCTGTCTACACCCTGAAGTGGCTGCAAACTTTATCTCCCATCTCGAAAACCAGCAACCAACCTTTTCATTTCCATCTATAGATTTATCAGTTCACCATTTCAGTAATAAACTCACCACAATTCTGGACAAGTTGCGCCTTTAAAATTAAAAACTGTAAAAGAGAAAGCTCCCTGTCCCTGGAGAACCCTCAATATAAAGAAACTAAAAATAATGACAAGGAGGGCGGAACAACAGTGGCGCAAAACAAAACTTACAATACATCATCAAATTTATAAAAGAACACTAATACACTACAATAACTCAATAAAAAAGGCAAGGCAGGACTATTTCTCAAAATTCATTGCAGAAAATAAGTCAAAGCCAAAAATCCTCTTTGCCACAATAGACAAAATAATAAACCCAATCGCTGGTCCACCCTCCACCTTTAGCAATAAAACCTGTGAGGAGTTTGCAGTCCACTTCACCACTAAGATAGATGACATTAGGTCATCTATCCTACAATCTCCTGTTGGTCTTCCTACTGCATGTCCTCCTATCAGTGAGAGAACGCTCGACAGTTTTGTCTTGGTTGATGCTGCAATGCTCCGACAGGTGATGTCTCAAATGAAAACCAAAACCTATTCTCTTGATCCCATCCCCACCTCACTTTTTAAGTCAGTTTTTACATCCTGTGAAGAAGAGCTGCTGAGCATCATGAACTGCTCTCTTCAGAGTGGAGTCTTCCCTGCATCCCTAAAGACTGCAATGGTGAGACCCATTCTGAAGAAGGGTGGTTTAGATGTCTCCAACTTAAACAACTATCGGCCAGTATCCAACCTGTCATTTTTAAGTAAAATTTTAGAAAAGCTTGTTTTTACTCAAATGAATGATTTTATTAATGAAAATAATATTTTAGAAAAGTTTCAGTCAGGTTTTAGAGCTCACCATTCAACAGAGATGGCACTGGTCAGGGTCTTAAATGATCTCAGGTCCAATGCTGACATGAAAAAGTATCTGTTTTAGTCCTACTGGACCTGAGTGCAGCCTTCGACACAGTTGACCATCCTATCCTTTTAAGCAGACTCCATGACATGGTTGGTATTACAGGCACAGCTTTGAACTGGTTTAAGTCCTACCTCACAGATAGAGATTTTATTGTTCAATTAAATGATTTTTCCTCTAAAAAACACAGACTGACATGTGGGTGCCTCAAGGCTCCATGCTGGTCCCACACTTTTAATCTATACATGCTTCCACTTGGTGACATCATCAGGAGACACGGCATTAACTTTCATAGCTATGCTGATGACACTCAACTGTATGTAGCTGTGTCTCCTGATGACATGGGACCCATGACAGCCTTTTAAACTGTATTTTAGATATTAAAATGGATGGGAGAAACTTATTGCAGCTCAACCAAGACAAAACTGAGGTCTGGTTTTTGGTTCTGAAGCTGAGAGAGAAAGGGTCCAAGTGTATCTGTCTTCCAACTGTATGAATGTTTGTAACACAGTGAAGAACCTCGGCGTGACTCTAGATGCAGATCTTAGCTTTGAACAACACACGAATCAAGTCAGAAGAACTGCATTTATCATTTGAGGAATATTGCCCGAGTTAGACCCTTTCTCTCAAGAGCCAGTGCGGAAATCTTCATTCATGCTTTTTACAATCAAGAATAGATTACTGCAATGCGCTCTCTCTGGTGTAAAGAAAACTACACTTAACCGCGTGCAGCTTGTACAAAACTCAGCTGCACGCTTTTAAAAGAACCAAGAAGAGGGAGCACATCACACCAATTTTGAGATCTCTGCACTGGCTCCCTGTCAGTTTTAGGATTGATTTTAAGATTCTTTAATTGTTATAAAAGTGTACATGGTCTTAGTCCTTCTTTATATCAGATTTACTTTTAGCTTATGAACCACCTAGAGCTTCAGATCTTCAGGCGCAGGCCTGCTGGAGGTCCCGAGAGTCAGGACTAAAATCGCAGGCGAGGCCTCTTTTAGATATTATGGGCCTCGTCTGTGGAACAGCCTGCCTGAGGGATGCTGAGGGCTTCACCCACTGTTGAGGTTTTTAAAAAGAAACTAAAGACACATTTATTTAATTCAGCTTTTAAAGTAAATAGTATTTGCAATTTAAACATTTTATGCGTATATTTTATCATATCTTACCATGTATTTATTTGTTTTATGCCAGTTAGTGAAGTTTTACCTATCCTATGTATTTAACTATTTTTATCACTTCTTTTTTTAATGTGTGTTTTTATACTTTAGCTGTGTTATTTTTTTGTCTATTTTATTGTTTTAAATCTGCCCACAAGAGCGTTTTCTCACTCTCGGCTGGGGTGTTTGTGTTCAAGCTCATGGGTCATGGTACTGCTTGTCCACTGGCCTTCCATGTTCGTTGCTCCTCTGGGCTGCCTGGCCTTGTGTGCCCAGTTGGGTGCACTGGGCCGGGGGGCTGGGGCGTCGCGCTGGGGTGCTGGGATGAGCGGGGCGTGCCTCATGTTACCTGGATGCTGACAGTGCCAGCCAATAGGAGGACAGGGTGTACAGCGCCTTCAGGTTGCTCCTCATGATCTGTTTTGCTCTGCTTTTTTATCTGTTTGTTTCTGTTTTTATCGTTATGAGGGCTTATGTTTTATATTACTGCATGTGTGGGGTATAGTTTTTCTTGTATTTGTTTTATGTACAGCACTTTGAGCTGTTTTTAACTGGAAAGGTGCTATATAAATAAAATCAATTTGAATTTGAATTTGAATTCATCATCTAATTTTGAAAATCTTTAATCTACAGTTATTTTTGCTTTTTGGTCAAACATAAACATGGTCTACTCTCTGACTCTCTGACCTTCACCATCAGCTGTCTTTGATCAGAGAAATGAAAAACAGTCCAGTTTCACAACAAGAATAATAGTTACTTACAGTGTTTTACCTTCTGTGGTTAACAACAGAAGTGGAGAGGAACTCCTATGAGTTTCATCACTTTGCTTCAACTTAACCCTGAAACAATAGAGAGAGTACTTTAACATGAAAGCCAAATCCTGTTCTCCACAACCAAAATTATAGCTTCTACTTGATTGTCCCATGCTGGGTTCAGTGGAGTCATATTAGGATTGAGACAGCCTCCCCCCCAAAAAAAAGATGGGCCAGGCTCACATACATGTAACAACTTTTATGCTCCATATTTTAAGTGTCTTCCGAGTCTGAGGATTTGCTTAGAACACTGTTTCCTCACAGTCTGATCCAGTCCATACTCTTGTGCTGTGGTTAAGCAACTTTTTTTGAAATTCTTACCCACACAGCATTGACTGAGGAATTTCATATTCCATTAATGTGAAAGAGCTGTGATTATGCTGGAAGGAAGAGACAGACTTTTACCTTCTTTGAATACAATAGATACTGAAAATGTATTCCTGAGTCCAGAACACATTTAACAGGACTGCAGCTCTAAAGAGAGATGTAATCAAACAGAGAAGACTAGCTCCTTGGTTTAATTTTCAGCTCTATACTTTAAAGCACAATGCAACAAAGCATCAGAGGAAGTGGCGTTCTCACAAATCAGAAAACTTTCACTGAAAAGATCTGTCAATAAGTTATAACAAAACCTTTGGTAACGCCAGATCTGATTATTATTCACTATGACACAAGAATCCATGAGGTTACCTTTTCAGCATTTGAGCTGACTGAAAGTCTTTTTACCTCCTGCACTGAAAGATAATCCGACATTTCTTCAGATGGGCTGTTGGAGTCTTTGTGGTGTGTTTCTATGGTTCACATGTTTCACTTCACAGTCAGCCTTGAACTGTATGGGTACATTTCTGTCTGAAAAATGTCTGATCTTGTTTGTGTTCAACTGAAACCCTTTCAATGCCAGTGAAAGCTGTGCACATGACAAACAAAATGAATCTACATTTGAATCTGTTGAGCTGTACATGTATTAGCTGTCATAGGAAACATCCACTGGTCCACCTCCACATAGTTTCCCTCAGCTGATATTTCTCTGTTCTAACAATCAGCTTCTGCTTGTGATGAAGATGCTGTTGTGCTACCACCCTGCAGCTTCTAGCGTTTATATTTCTATGATAAAAATTCCACCTTTGTTCAGTTGTCAACACTTAACCTGAGACATTTCTTTTTCTTAAAATCATCCATTACCAGACATGATGACTGCCTTAAATCTGTGTGAGTTATTAAGAACATTACTCTCTGAAAATGGTAATACCTTACAGAAATACTGCATTACCCAGTAGTCTGGGCAGAAACCTTCAACTGTAGTCAGTTTATTCCAGTGAGAAAAGAAAATACAAACAAACTGCTGTCAAGTACTACTTTGAATAAAGAGAAAACAGAAAGCAAACAGAAGTAGAGGTCTGTGTTCCTCACAAAGACCCAAATAAAAACGTGCTGTCTAATAAATGTAAGTTCAAATGATTTCAGCTAGATTGCAACAACAGACAGCTGTGAGGAAAAACGGGACTCAACACAAAACCTAAGAGAAGTCACAGTCATTTAAGCCCATATGAGTTCAAAAAGCAGCTTAAAGCGGTAGAGCACCAGCAGGAAAAAAGACCTATGGTCGATGCTTTTTTTGGTACTCAAATCCCTCTTGTTCTGTGTCTGAAAAAAAAAAAGCTTTGAGAATACAAGAGTTACCATGGAGTATTAGGGCCACTTTATAAACACTTTAGGCATATACTGAAAAATGTATGAATTTTTTTCTCAAACATTTATGACTTAATATAGTATATTTACAAGATTTAAAGTCGTAAACTTGTAAGATTTAAAGTTGCAAATTTGTGAGATTTAAAGTAGTACGTTTACGAGTAAAAACTGAATTTATGAGATCTGATGTCATACATTAATGTGAAAAGAACAGAAGTTGTCTGGTGCTTGAAGTTGAAAGACGTGGAGAATCTTGTGAAGATTTATTTCCAGGTCGGTGTTAAAAACAAAGAAATTCTGAACTCAAAATCAAATTTTCAGTGAAACTGAATGACAATAGTCTGTTTCCTCGGCACAAGAACATTGAAAATTCCAAAAACTGGGTCTATTGAGACGTAAGCATCCTGCAGAGTTGGAAATCTTTTTTTTCGCAGAGGAAGAAATGACTGGAGTAGACATGAAGCTATGGATGACTTCATCAACATGATCTGCAGAGATCCTGCAAGCTCCATCAATGATTACAATATGAATAAACTCTAAATTAGGGATGTCCCAATCAGGTTTTTTTAGGCCTGATCTGATTTCAAGTCATTGGATTTTGTGGATTTGCCCATACAGAGTCCCGATCCGATACTTTTGTAACACATTTTAAACATGAACAAATTGAATAAACAGATTTGTGTTGTCCCTTATTTATATTTCATTAACCTTCTTTTATCATTAAAAACTTAAATAGAACACTTCTGTGAAGTAGCCTTAATAAACAAGTAAAAATAGAGCAAATATAATCTAGAAAAAAAAATACTATTTTCTTGTTCTATAAGTAATAAGTAGTCATGTGAGAAAGTTTAGTGACTTTAGCTTTAATATCTTTAGAGCTGTTGAACAGTTTTGACTAAATGTGATTCCTGTCCTCATTTAGAATTATTTAAAATAAATGATGACTGTTTGAGCATGAATTTGATGAGTGTTCATGACTAGCTCATATCATTATTAATTTTCATTTATTTGTTAATTTTTTTATTTGTATTTCTTATTTTTAAAGATTGTGTGATCTTTAAAATCACCTTTTCTGTTTTATTACCACAGTAGTTAATTTTCATAACTTTTATTTATCTGTCAGAGAAATAAAACAGGCATATCAAAGGAGTTAAATCACGGAGCTAGCATTTAGCAGTTAGCAGCTGTTAGCTGTCTGTCTGTCTGCAGTACAAAGAGCTTAACATTAAAAAGAAACAAAAAAACTGTATTTTTCTGTTAAAATGTCTTCAAAAATCAGGAAATTTTATTGTCACTTTAGAGGTGCTGAAATCAATTTGGTTGGGTCATCTGCTGTTTGTCTCCCTTGTGTCTTTCTCTTTACTTCATGGTCTTGTTGTCATGATTCAGTGCTTGGGTTTGGTCATGTTCTGTTTTCCCTGTCAGTTTCACCACGTCCAGGTTAATCATCCACAGCTGTTTTCATTTAGTTAATCATCCTCAGTGTATTTAAGTATCTGGTTTTCAATTCTCATTGTCAGGTCATCTGCTCTTCTATGTTACAGCACTGGATTGTTCTCCTGGTTTTGGCACGTTTAAGTTGATTTAGTAAATGCTAGAGATGGAGAAACCAAAGCTTTCTGAACCACTGAACCGAAATGAACCAAATTGTATTGAAATGGTTCAGGGTTGTGAAGCATATGACACATTAAAACTAGTGACATCTGTTGGCCGGACAGCAAAACTGCATCACCATGGAAGGAAAAAAAAAAAGACCAATGTGTCGTGAAAGTGAGAGTCATTATGTGTGTTAAGTCATATGAGGCAATAACACTTTTATGATTTCCAAAATCTGTTTCTTTCATAAATAATCACTGAACTTTAGATCCGTCTGTGCATAATTTATTAATATGAAAAAATGTTATGTGTGTAAATCGATCTGATTGAAAATGCCAGCCAATAAAATGATCTACCAAACTGACTTAAAATTTGACCTTGTCCCTCTTCTTATAATAGTTCGGTTGCTGGGTATCCTTAGACAACCATCTCTTCTGGCACTTCTTTCTAAGACCAGCCACAGTCACCTCTGTAGATTGTGTTGTTGCTTTAATTGATTTATTATAACTAGCAATAATTATACACTTATGCCCAAAATGAATTGCTAATACTAAAAAAATTTTCTTCTGTGTTTCATTTATTTATTTACAGCACATAAAATGTAAAAATAAATGATAAAAACACAATCCTACTTAAAAATATGTATTTTTAACATTTTTTTTATTTTAAACAAATAACTGAAACATAACAAAAATACTGCAACCATAACACAAAATATTAATGAAAATGTGTTAAAGCAAAAAGAAAAAATATATATTTTAATCAATCACAAAAAAAGTTGGCAGTCCAATTACCCCACCACCACTGTCCTGAACAGAAACATATAACTGCCTGGAATATGTAGCAGCAAATAATTATGAATTTTATTTAATTTCTTAAAACTTAAATAATAACCACTTATGATTTAGAAAATGGAAATGTTCTGAGCAAGTCTTGCACCCGGAAACTTCTGTTCTCTGGGGGGAGCCTTAACCACTGGACTAACATACATCAACAAATTTGCATTTCTCAACCAAAAAAGTGTTTTTGCATCTTTTCTTTTTTCTTCCTCTCTTTCTGGCGTCCCCTGGATGTGCAGCGCCTTTAATGTTAGCCTATACATCTACAGGTCCGCCCTGCTTCCTCTGTCTCTTTGTGTGCGTCTGCTGCGAGTGAAATGAGAGGCAGCTTATAGAGAAATACAATATCTCATTTCAACTCTCTTAAGGCCACAAACAGAGGATGAGTGAACGGACTTATTGAAAACCCCGCTCTGAATTCAGAACTGCCGTGAGTGGTCAGCAATGCGTGAGTGACGAAATGAAGCTTCATTTGGAAAGTCACGTGATCAGAAGAAATCACTCCACCAGTGACACTTCCGCTTTGAAAAATTTGAAGCAGAGTCAATCTATCCGCTCGAGCAGAACATCTCAAGTAAATGTTTTTGTTTCTGCCAGCAGGTCTGGTCTTCTGCATTTGGGTCCTTCATCCACCAACCCTTGTAACATAACACTTGTTATGCTTTGGTTTGCATGTCTTTGTTTAGATCATGGTTTTGCCTGATCTCCGCCATTTTGGGTTCTCCATCATCGGTTCCAGACACCTTTACTCATTCATTTGTTTTTGACTCTGGCCCTCTAAAAGATTGACACGAGCCCAGAAAGACCTGCATCTTCTATCTTTGTTCTTCCTCCGGTGCCTGAGACAAGGACTGCAGTTATCTGTGTCTGGTTCAAGTTTGCTGACTGTCTTCTTGATAAATCACACCATTTGCACAAAATTGAAGTATTTGCATGCACTCATGCGTGTTATTTATTTTTGACATTCTACCAGAAACTCCCATATTCCATGTTCACCCATCAGGCATGCATATTGGGTTGCATGTCCTGTTTTGCAAGTTTATCCAATGTGATCCGATTACTAATTCATATGAAACTTGTTTTTGCCGGCATCGTCAAGTTTGGATATGTTTTTATGCTTTTTATTTTTCAATTTTCATCATTAAAACACAAATGAACAATAGAACAATACTGGAAATAAGACGTATGCACAAACAAGGTACACAAACAAATAAACAAACACAGAGAAACAAAAAAAAAAAAAAAAAAAAAAAAAACCCAACAGCTGGAGAGAATAGTGACAAGTGGAAACCAGTTCCATTTAAGGTGATTCAGGGACATCCGAAGTTTTCTAACAGTCCGGTAGTTAACAGTGCAAGCAGAGTTTTTCAAGGCAAGTCAATGAGAGTGTGATCAAAATAAAACAATGTTACATAGACATCTGTACATTATACAAATGCTCTCATCATAATGGCAGAAATATTTTTTCATTAACATAGTCAAGGAATGGCCTCCATGTTTTCACAAAATGAATCTGTTTTGGAGTGTGAGAGACAGGTCAAATAGTCCAGTGGGATATATTCCATATTGTCCTCTGCCATCCTGAAATTGAAGGGGTTTTGTCTGAAATCCAGTTCTGAAGTATATTTTTCCTTGCACAGAATGTAAGAATATTATAAAGCTTTTTATGATAGATGTTAGAAATCCTGCAGCTAGAAGACCTAGAATGAGGGAGACCGGGTCAAACTCGAGGTCTGTTTTCAAGATTTTGCACATTTTCAAGCAAAACATTCCTCCAGTATTTCTGTATCTTAAACATGACCAAAAATAATGCGTAAGGTCACCAATTCTGTTTTTACACTTAAGACAGGAATGGGGAGACATTGCTCTGAATTTGGAGAGGCGGTCCGGGGGCAATATGTGCACGGTGTAGAATCAGAAGTTGTGTAGCTTTGTCCGGTTACACACTGTTATTTTTTTGCGTTGTCCCAAATATTCTCCCACATCTCCTCAGTTATTGCCACACCCAGCTCCCTCTCCCAAACCCCCTCAGTCCTTATCATGGAACCAGCCCTGGAGCAGCTCCTTAGACCAGCATAAAAGGTTCTAATGGAGACATCCCCCTGTCTGAGCAGCACCAGTTTCTCCATGTGTGTAACTCTTGCGTCATCCATCAATGAAGTATTTTTTAAAATAAAGTTTCTAATTTGAAAATACCGGAACAGGTCATTCTTTGATATATCATACTTCTCCCTCACTTGATTGAAGGACATGAGGGTGGGACCAGTAAGTAAATCCCCCAGCGTATGAATTCCTTTAGCCGACCAGTTTTTGAAGGCCGCATCCAGAGTGCCAGGAAGGAAGTCGGGATTATTGGCAAGTGGAGTGAAAACTGAGGTAGACCCCGATCTGCCCTCCATTTGCTGTGCAATTCTCCATGCTCTAACTGTATTGACAGTAATAGGGTTACTACATTGTTTTTTAATACATTTTAGCTGCTTGATGAAAAGAAGATTTCTTAGAGGGCAAGCAGAAAGGGATTTCTCAACATCCAGCCAGATTGAGGAAGTATCATCCCTAACCCAGTCAGAAATATACCTCAAATGGGCACTCAATTGATACCTTCTGATATCAGGAAAGTCCAGTCCACCCATAGCAGACGGAAGCTGCAGTGTAGACAACCTGATCCGGGGCTTTTGGTGACGCCAAATGAAACTGCTAAACCAGCCACCTAATTTTTTCAGAGTTTTGTTGTTAAACAAGATGGGAATCATCTGTATTGTATAAAGTAGGCATGGAAGAGTGATCATTTTCAGGAGAGAGATCCGACCTAGCCAGGATAGAGGGAGAAGGCGCCACCTCTCTAGGTCTTGCTTTATTTTATCGAATAACGGGTCAAAATTAGTTCGGAATATCTGATTAAACTTAGGCGTGATATGTATACCTAGATATGTTAAACCCGCAGGGGACCACTTGAATGGGAAAGGATTGAGTTTATCAGGCTGTTGTTGTAAATTGCCAATGGGCATCGCCTCTGATTTGGAGAAATTAATTTTATATCCCGAGAAGGCAGAGAACCTAGCAATGATCTGACCTAGGCGTGGGACTGAAGAGGAAGGTTTTCTCAGAAATAATAATACATCGTCTGCATATAAAGTAATCTTATGTGATTTCCCATCCAGCTCTAATCCAGTCAGTAAAGGATCTTGTCTAATGGTCTCTGCTAATGGTTCTATTGCCAGCGCAAACAAAAGAGGAGACAGGGGACATCCCTGTCTACAACCCCTCTGGATAGTAAAATTTGCTGATCTTGAACCATTAGTTATAACTGCAGCAAGTGGTTGTGTATATAAGACCTTTATCCATTTAACAAAATTTTCACCTAAACCAAACCTTGAAAGTGTAGAAAATAAATAAGACCATTCAACACGGTCAAAGGCTTTTTCCGCATCCAGAGATATTACCAGACCATCTAAAGCCTGTTGATCAGATAGTTGAATAATATTTAGAAGTCTTCTAACATTGTTATACGAATTGCGGCCCTTTATAAAGCCAGTTTGATCCTCCTTCACAATAAGTGGCAGAAGGTCCTCCAAGCGTTTCGCTAACACTTTGGAGAGAATTTTAAGGTCAGAATTTAACAAGGAGATTGGTCTATATGAGGCACACTCCTCTGAAGGTTTGCCTTTTTTTAGGATAAGTGAGATGTTGGCTTCTCTCAGAGATGGTGGGAGGGTTCCTATCTCAAAGGAGTGATTGAACATATTTAACATAGGCTCCACTAATAGATTTTGAAATACCTTATAAAACTCACCACAGAGACCATCACTGCCTGGGGCTTTGCCCAACCGGAGGTGGCTAATAGCTTGGTGCAATTCAGGAGCTGAGATTGGGGCACTTAATTTCGACCTCGAATCATCTGAAATAGTTGGAAGATTGATTTCGGAGAAAAAAGCGTCCATGAGGGTTTTGGCATTGCTAGCGTGTTCTGATTCATATAAATTTGTGTAAAAGCTTCTGAAAGTGTCATTAATAAATTTAGGGTCTGACGAGCAAATCCTTGACCCATCAGTAATTGATTCAATCATTTGATTTGCCCTTCGCTTTTTTGTTAAGTTAGCTAGATATTTTCCTGGTTTGTCTCCGGATTCAAATAATTTTTGTCGAGCATATGTTAGTTTTTTCCCTGCATTCTTTGTTAAAAGGGAGTCTAACGTAGAGCGAATGGCAACAACTTCTTTTAGTTTGGCTGCTGTGGGCTTTTTAACATAGTCCTTTTGCGATTCTTTTAGTCTTTTTTCCAGTAAAGTTTGGATATGTTTTAACACAGGCTAACCTTCAGTAAACCAGACCCTCAGAGCACAACATAACAATGCTCGTTTCATAAAATAAATGCATCTCTTTCTGCCATGAGCAATGCAGGCAGAAAAAATGACCACTGACCTCCAGATTTCACCACAGGACTGTAGCTGTGAATCCCTCTGGAAGTAATTACATATGAGAGGGATTCACCATCACTGCTCATAATAATAATAATAAAGTCCTGCATCAACAGTTGTGAGCTGATAAGAGCTGGCTTAGCATGGCTCATGGATCTGGAAAAGCTTTTAGCATTTTTTTCAGACAGATAAAAAAAAGAAGTAAAGAAAAGAAATAAATGGAACATTTGAAATAATAAATGTACATGTATTCCAGGATTCATGGTGGTATAGTAGTTGGCATTAACACATTATTGAGAAGGTTTTGGAGAAAACCCACATGTACATATGTGTGGGTTTTCTCCAGGCACTCCGGCGTCCTCCCAGAGTCTATAAACAGGATTCATAGGTTGATGACTGAGTTGTCTCTAGGCCTGAATGTGAGTGAGTGTGGTTGTACAGCCCTGCAGTGGACTGCCTACCTGTCCATGGTGTACCCTGCCTTTGGATGGGCTGCAGAAACCACATGAACCCTGATAATGTACCTTCCTCTCAGTCGAGATGATCACTTTAGATGCAGCTCTCCAGATATCTGAAAGAAGGAGCTGAGCTCCCAGTCTGTTTTAACTTCTCCCACACAACGCTCTTTTCTTTTCCTGCTTTGCTTTTTTTCTGATTCCACCGTTTGTTCCTCTACTCTTCATCTTCTTCACCACCAGAGTGATCCTCACACCACCATCCTCTGCCATGTGGCAGAGAACCATTACAGTTGCTTATTTGTCTTCATGTTTTGGTTTTTTTTTTGCTTTTCTTTTCTCTCCCTTCTCTGATTGGCTCATTGGCCCATCGCTCTGAAGGGCTGTGTTGTTGTGTTTGTTACAGGGCCTAGCCATTGTTCATGTTTATTACAATGAGTGTGGCATTAACTTCCACGGCTGCTGTGTCTCTGCACTCTGTTTTAACCATGAAGAAGAAGCACAGGAAATTAGGGGGTGGGGTCTGTTTAAAATTTCTCTTTTCTTTTCACTTTTTCTGCATCAATGGAGCACAGGGCTCCATGCTGTTTGGCTGGAATGGTGATCTAGGAGACCTTCAGGGGTAATTCAGAGGGATCATTGGAGATGACGGTGTGGGGAAAACAGGAAAAGAGAAGCTCCAACACTTTTTTCTATTAGAATCTGAGTGTATTGTGTTAAATGAAGATAGAGTGAGGGATGGACCAAGCTCATGTCTCCAATAATTTAATATGATGTGTCTTTTGCACCGCCATCATTGAGGTTTTGTTTAGGAGTCCAAAGAGCCAGAATGCTTGCTGCCCTGTGACTAGGGTTGGGCACCGATGGGATCTGATGCGGTTCCGGTGCTACCGCGGTTCTTTGGTTTCGGTTTCAGTTCCCTTTCGGTGCTTATTGCAGTACTTCAGTAATAAAAAATAATGCCTTTATCTTCCTAAATCCAAAGCAGAACGGCTTCAAACAAGCGCAGACTCCCTCCTGCCGTGCAGCTGTGCGCACGTAATATAAAGCATAATATAAAACTCCATCTTAAATAAACTTAAACGTCCTTGAAATTTTAGCCTGACATTTTATTAAATTAAATCAGGAATGTGGCATTTATTTGCAGTTGTTTTTGGGCAAAAGCAATATTTTATTTCAATAAAATAAGGCGGAAGATAAATGTCAATCACACGGCTGCAAAGCGCAGCAGATGATGACGACCCGCTGTGGTGGTGGGCGGAGCCGAGCCGAGCTTTCTGCTATTAGCAGCCCAACAAGGAGGAAACGATTCATTGTTTCATTTTGGGATGGGGCTCCAGCGTTGTTTAAAAATTGCGGAAACTCCACTATTCACAGCGAAAGTCCCGCCCACCGACGTTGCGGAAGCCGACCATCTCAAAGTGACACTCCCCCACTTGCTTTCATGCATTTTAGATGCGCGCACTTGCGCTGTTTTATATGAGCCCGCCCACGAATACAAGAAAGTAAATGGATAGGCTGAATCGTAAAAAATCAGAAGGGAGTACAATTGATTGACATGTCCACAGACAAATGAAACTTCAATGAAATTTGGAGCCGAAATCCGGCACCGTTTGCAGCCGAATCTTTCGGTTTCGGTAGAACCGCGCAAATCATAACGGTTCCTACTTGGAACCGAACTTCGGTGCCCAACCCTACCTGTGACGCTCTCAAGACTCTTACAGAGGGACGGCTTTCCCCCAAAGACAGCTGGGAAAAACCCTGTGACCTGGATGAGGATTTCCTCTATGTTCTTGTGGAACCTGCATGTTCAACAAATTGAAGGGGTGGAACTGAGCACACTATTTTATTATTTTTTTTATATTTAATATTATGATAATATTTGAATTCTGGCCCTGTTTTTGACAGTTCCTTTCTTCCAGTGTTGAATGGTGTGTCAGGTATTCTTTTCAGAACATTTCAGTTGATTCCAGTCAGAATACTTCAGGATCTTTCCTGAAATTTTTCCCCAAATTGCAACAGCATCTCTAAAAGGTTCTGTATTTGAGTCAGAACGTTACCCGTAAACCCTCGTGACAGTGTTGGAAGTAAGCAGAAACTGTCATGAATGCAGCAGCAGAGAATCCGTCTGCCAGAGCTCAATGATCCTGATCCTCTCAGTACGACAGTGGTGGAGCGTGAGGCTTATTTCAGTTTCTGCAGAGTCTGACGGGGCATTAGGCCGTCTACCTGATAGTGGCCACGCTTGGAGCAGGCACGTTTGAGGGGAAGTGAGCTCTGTTTTGCTGCTGCCATTTTAAAATATGGCATCATAAGATCAAGTTGGTTTTATCAGACACTTCTGATGGGCTCTGGGTTCCACTTCACTGTTTTCCAGGGGTTTAGTGAGCAATGATGCAACTACTGTGAGTCCAGAGGGGCTTGAGAGCATCTCTGTGAAAGAACAAGCCTCAGCCAAACCATTTGAAATAAATCAAAATGAGTTCTCAATTTTTTAAAACATTGAAATGAACCAACTAAAACATTTTAACCATATGAACAAATCTAGCTTCTGATGTTTAGCAGAAGTGTTTACATTGAATGGTGCTTGTGACTGATAAACCTAAATCCATGGATAGAAAGTCTTTTCATGTTTTTTTTTTAACCCTTTAACACTGCAGCACCAGTGTTTATGTTCTTTGATTTACTGTAACTTTTCAATTGTTAACCAGACCAACGTAACTCCACTGGATCTATCGTGTCAACAGTTGAAAACTTACAGTATATTAAAGATTTGGTGTTTAAGCGTTGGAGGCGACGCCTCAGGGGCCAGTTTCAGGAAGCAGGTTTTGTTGAAACTCTGACTTTGTGAACTCTGAGTTAAAGAAAGCTCTGAGTTTATGGTTTCATAAACTTAAACCCGTGAAAGTGGTTTTAACCAAACCTGTTTCACGAAGCAGGATTTGAGGAACTCAGAATCAATCACTGTGGCAACTGAGTCTGTGAACATAACCTGGTCTGGAGCAGGTTTCCTTCAGGAAACTCAGAGTTCTCTGCGGTCTCCGCCCCTTTTTAAAGAGAGGGATGTTCAAATATGAGTTCTTCATTAATATTTACAGAACATTCACATTAGAGACGTCACGTTTCCACCAGCAGAAAACCAAATGACATGTCGATTCATAGAGGATCATGTAGAGAGGAGGCGGGATTCATCCAGAGGAAATGTTATTTATGTCTGGAGAGGATTTGAGGACACAAGACGATTGATGCAATTTCCCCCAATTCCTTTTTAATTCGAGCAATACCGTTTTTCCAGGGATATATTAACAATATTAATAATCCTGAGTCACCCAACAACCCCCCACACCTCCATTTAGGTCGCAAAATTCTCTTGCTTTTGGTCGGAAAAGAAGAATTTAACTAGTGATGTAGTCTTTTTTTCCTCTTAAGGAAAACATTTAAACCTTAAACACTGGAGATGCCTTTCAAAACATCTACCATGCTGAGAGAGAGAGACATTTAAAATGTTGCCATGGGGGGGGTCATATATGCAATTACAGAGATGACTTATTAAGTTATTAACAAATCAAAAACCATTCCTAACTTAACAACCCAGCCAGCAATGCTAAGGGGGCCCCAATTGGGGAAAATGTGGGCTATGTGGGTTTTGAGTGGGCATGGGCTTAACTTGGGCAAATTTTGGAGGCCCCATTAGGTTTTGCTCATATTGGCCCCACGCTGGTCCCCCACATGGGGTACCTGAAAGGGACCTGCAAGGGATCCATGTGGGCTACCTGGGCATGGGAATTAACTGGGTAAAGCCAACTGGGTCCCATTTAGTTAGAGTAAAATGGGGCCCATGCGGGAAGCCCATGTAGGTAGGCCAAGTGAGACCCATATGGGTTACATGAGGGCCATGAAGCCTTGGGTTGCATCTGGGACACTCTATGTGGGACCCAAATGGTTTGACCTACTTGGGTCCCACATGTGGAGCCCTCATGGGCTAACTATATGGCCCCAATGAAGTGTCTAGGTGGGCTTAGAAGACCTGCTCTATAACTGGGACACAGCATGTAGGACCCACATGGTATAGCCTACATCGTTCTCACATGAGCAGCCCTGATGGGCTAACTACATTTTTTTTTTTTTATTAGGGATCCCCATTAGTTGCAACCGAATAGATTGCAACTATTCTTCCTGGGGTCCCGACATTATTTTCAAACCTTCTACATTATAATATTCCATGTACATATTCAAGTAATACCGTGTTTACAAGAAGAAAAAAAAAAAAGACAACAACAATAATAATAATAAATACATAGATACACAAACACATTGTGGTGTACATAGGCCCAATGAAGGGTCTAGATGAGCACTGTAGATGTGGTCTGTATGTTGGACACTCTATGTGGGGCCTATATGGTTTGACTTACATGGGTGCCACATGACGAGCCCTGATGGGCTAACTAAATAGGGCCAATGAAGAGACTAGGTGGGCAAAGAAGACTTGGTTTTCATCTGGGACACACTATGTGAGACACAAATGGTTTGATTTACTTGGGTCCCACATGTGGAGCCCTCATGGGCGAACGATACAGGCCCAACGGAAAGTCTAGGTGGGCATTGTAGACATTGTTTGTATCTGGGAGAGACTTCGTGGGACCCACACTGTTTCACTGACACGGCTACCACATGACAAACCCTCTTGTTTAGTATGTATATGCCCAAAAAGACCTAAAGTGGAAATTTATGACCTAGTCCAGGGGTATTCAACTCCAGGCCTCAAGGGCCGCATTCCTGCAGGTTTTCCAACATACCCGGATCTGGCATGCTCCAATTGGTTGGACACACCTGAACCAGGTAATCAGTCATGAGTAGAGTTTGGATATCTGGAAATTATGCAGACACTGTGGCCCTCGAGGCCTGGAGTTGAATACCCCTGACCTAGTCTGTAAATGATACAATATATGTGGGACTCATGATTTGAATCACATGGTTACTTCATGAGGACACATCATTGTTTAACTATAAACCATTTTTTGGGTTTTTTTTTTTTAGATTTTTCTCATGAACTGTTGAAAAGGCTCTTGTTTTGGAGAGACTCTTAATTTGAAAGTTTTTAGACATTTATTTCCTTATCCTGCGGGAGGGGTTTTGAGCACTCCATGAGGCAGAAGCAGTTAGCTGCAAAGAAAGCAGGTTCTCTCCTTTTAACCTTTACAGTTTTTATTCTTTGGGTTTTTGCTTGATGGGAACTCCAAGGGTTCAGTAAATGACCAAAGTGAGTATTTTCTGTTATGTTTACACCTCCTTTGTGCCAATTTATGTGTTCATTTACTTATAGCAACTTACGGCCATCATTTTGTGCATTTATATGAATAATTTTATATCCTGAGTTGGTTTGAGTTGACTGTGGGTGTAGTTAATTAGCAGGAGAGAGTCTAAAACGTTAATTGAATAGTGGGGGAGGGGAAAGCAGAGCTGCATGCCACGTGAGACTGAGTGCAGGAATTTCTTTCAACCAGCTGGGGGCACTAAAAGTTCATATATTTTGGTTTATTCCTAAATCTGAGGAGATCAGTTGTTTTTAAATGCCTTTACTGACTTAAATGTTTATTTATTTGTCTTCTTATCGGATTTAGTTTACATATTATATTAAGTCACATTGTTTATTATTATTTTAGAAACTGTGAACACCCTGAGTTCCTAATAAATCCTTGTGGCTGTAGAACACATCGCCTGTCCTCTTCTTCCTGTGCTCTGACCGGCACCGCATCTTGTCCTCTGCCTAGCCTAAACGAACTGGTGCTAGTCCCACCTCCCCAATACATGGTCCTTCGAGCCGGATGGCAGACTTCAACATGCAGTCAGACGAAGAGGATTTTTCTGCCGTAAGACCTAAGCGCCACATTCGTCGACCCAGCAGATTTCAAGATTATGAGGTAGACTACCAGAGTGATTATCCCCGAGACCTACAACCCTGGAAATCACCCTACCTGCCCTCAGAACAACCTGCATTTCCACCTCAGGAGAGTTCAGCCTACATCAGCCCTTTTAATGCAGCACAGCCTCACTCTGGTGGACGTTTTGGGAATGCTGCTCAATACGAGACTCCTCATGCAGCTTCGTACATGCGTGCACGCGCGCGGGGCGCACAGCCACCACACTGTTATGACCGTTTGCGCATGTCTTGAAAAGAAAAAAAACTCAGAGATGACTAGAGAGAGATGATGAAAGAAACGAGTCTTGGTAAAGAGTCAGAAGGGAAACAGTCACGAAGCTGCGTCGTCATCCATGAGTGTTGTCACAGTAGATTGGTAAAGTTAAGGTGAAAATAAAAAATTGTCGCGCTAAATCCTGGAGGGTCTGATTAATGATATTTTTGGCAAAATAGAAAATTAGCTTAGCAACGATATAAATGATAGAGGAGAAATGCCACGATAGACACCTTTCTATCGCCCACACGATATATATCGTCACATCGCCCTGCACTAGTTTATGCCAAGATTAATGATGCAAGTTCCAAGTTGCATAATCTGTTATTGTTTTTTGTGATTTTATTTTAGGGGCAGTGAAGAAAAATTCCATCACCAACTCAGTCGCTCAAAAGGAAGTGGAGAAGGCCCTCTCCAAATGGTTTATTGGAGCTCGTGACAGGGGGGGGAGCCGTGCTGTACAGGCTCAACGAGAGCTCCAAAGACAACCTGATGGAACTATCTCTCAGGAACAGGAGGATGCTATGAGCATTTTGCTCCACAGCTATCCCTGGGTTTATTTTTTTGATAAATAATTGGCCCACATTAAGTTTGCTAATGTTGTTTTGATGTCTGTTAAACCACGTGTCCAGTTACTTTTTATTGACCTTGTCATGGTCTTGTATTATTTTCTCCATCATGCCGGAGAATTTTTTTTTCTCTTATTAAAGTAAAGCACTTTAAAAAAGGATTTTGTTGAGGTTATTTGAAAATGTCTGTTTTGAAAATGAAACCCATATTCAATCATAATAGTCACATCAGTGGGGCCAGGGTGGGTCATGGGAAAATATGAAGGTTGGGAACCATATTGAGCCTGTTTTAATACCACTTCTAGCCCACATGGGAGATCACATAGAGCCTATGTTGGTGCTAATGCTTCTTACCCACTTTGGGCCTACAGGAAACCCATTCAGAACCCACTTCCAGCCTATGTGAGCAAACACAGTTGGAACCACCATGGAAACTGCGGACAAACCCATTTATAGCCCACGTTTAAGCCCACTTAGGTCCCACATGAAACCTCTGTGCAAGTCACATCATTAGGGCCAGAATGGGTCTTGGGCACATATCCCAGTTGGGACCCATATTGACCCTGTGTTAATCCCATTTCCAGCCCACATGGGCAAATATATGGGCCCCACGTGGGTCCTAAAGTTACTTACCCACTTTGGACCTACTGGAAACCCACTCAGCTCCCACCTAAGCTTATGTGGGCAAACATAGTTGGGGCCACCACGGAAACTGCGGACAAAACCATTTGGGGCCCACATATTCTGCCCACTTTTAAAGTATATGGGGCCCACTTGGTCTTGCTGGCTGGGAAGTGACAAAGTGACATTCTTGACATAATTTAGTTCTTCTCCTGAATTGAAATGATTCAAATGTAGACGTACACATTAACTCTAAGTCCAATGACTTTTAGTTGATTGAATCAACTCTTTTCAGCTGTTCTGAAACCGAAAACTGTGAGTTTGTGAATTTTGAGTCAGTCAACCTGAGTTTAAGTTTGAACTCTGAATATCTTAAACCGGCCTGCTGGTGTTAAAGGGTTCAACATGACAACAGGGTTTCAATCAGAAATCTGCAGCAGCATTCATTTCAAACCAACCTGTGCTGTTTTTAATAAGAAGGCTTGATGTGTGTAGAACTGAATGATCACAGAACATCCAAGAACAAGACAGACAGACTGAACTACTGTATGTGACAGTCACTACAGCTGATGAAAACCCAGCTTATTCAGCCTCTGAAGCTGAAATCTGCCCTTTGACTGTTAGACTGCTCTTAGACTGTTGTATTCTGATGTAATGAAACTGTGACGTGTGTGGACCGTTACACCTCTGTAGTTAAAGCTACACGGATTTGACTGCTAAAAAAGATGACTCCCATTTCAAAAACCCTTTGATAAACGAAGAAGCTTTTTAATGGAACGTGTGTGTGTGTGTGTGGGGGGGGGGGGGGGGGGGGGTGTATGCACGCGCGCACGCACGCAAGAATCTAAATTAGCCTCCTGCTGTTCACACAAATTCATGCATCCATTATTCCTGGTTCCACTATGGTGGAAATGAGCTGTATGGTTGTGTGTTGTTGGTTTCTCTCCAGCAGGATTCCTCTTTAAATGTTAGGACAAAGATCATCTGCTATTTTGAGGAATTTTCCCAAACAGTCACGGATGTGATCCTTTCAGACAGTTGTGCATATTTGAATCTGAATGAAATCAGTTATGTGGAACCACTTTCCTGAGACATATTTTATTGTTATTCAGTGTAATATCATTTGTCTAGAAAACAAGGATCAGTAAGATTTTCAAAGAGACCGTGCATAGAAGGACTCTGCCTTCCTTATCCTCGTGGTGGGGGTGGGAGGTTTAATTTATAAAGAGAATCCTCTCTATGCAGGTCTCTTTGAAAATACAACCCAACAGGCCATAAAAGGTTCAACACTTGTTTGTTGTTAGAATGAATTGCTTTGCTTAACATGATCTTGTGTAAGTTTGCGTGTCTGTGTCCCATGAAAATATGTCTGTTGAGAAAAATGTTATTACATTTTCTTTGAAACCCAAAGAGATTTATGATCAAAGGTTAAATGATTAAAGAACGGACCCATACCTCTTGAGGGTCCACATCTGTAGCAAGTCCATAGAGAAATGGAACGGGGCGTTTGGGGCGGAGTCACTGTTACCACCCGTTCATTGGCAGAAAGTGATGATGACATTAGAAAGCACCAGTATCACACTAAGCTGGTGATTCCGTCATCCACCTTACTAGAAAGAGGTTGAGGATTCTCACGGTAAATCTTTAGATGATTTTCTTGCAGTAAAATGCTGGAAAGTACTCCCAGAGTTCATGTGAGGGCGGGTCTCTTACTCAGTCCTCCACCAGGATCAGATCCTCAACCCTGCACGTTATTTTTCCCATATTTCCACACAATGTCAGTATATTTTGTTGTGTTGCATACATTTTCGGTATTTGTTAGGGTTTCTTTTGTCTACCTATTTTGGACCAGTGACTTTGTTAATTTAAAACTGACTTTAGTTTTATAAAATAATAGTTTGTGGTGCATTTATTCATAAAAGATGACGTGGAAGCCCTTGTAGCATAATATAGAGCAGGGGTCCCCAAACATAACTGTTCTTCTCTGATGTGGGGTTAAGGTCCATTTGTAGACTCAGAAACAGTGTAAATGTTCACTCACACAGAATGCAATTCACACAACACATTCACGTGTCCTGCCCCTCTTTTGTTGTGCAACAAATTCGCTGCACGTCGCCTGTCGTGTTGGGCTTGACGTGTGGGAGGAGCTACCAGCAATTGCATTTAGGAGGATGGATATAAGAAACGGTTTCTGTGGATGTCTCATTTAGAGTGTATGAAGACACAGAAGATGTTCAGAAATCAGGTCTATTTACTGTGAAGAGTTCTACGGAAACATCAGTAATCATGTCTCCATGTTTGGGTTCATATGATTATTATTCAAAGATTTCATATTAACTTCAGGGGGAAAAAAATAAATTTAAGAGACTTTTTGGAATGAGGCCTGAGCCAGCAGCCCCCGCACCCCGCAGTGGCTCTCTGTCTGCCGGGATATCGAGAGAGTGAGCTCCACCGCGGGAGTGAAAGCCAGAGATCTGTCCAGAGATCTGTCCAGAGATCTGTCCAGAGATCTGTCCAGAGTGAATCCTGCCTTCACCCCATAGTAGCTGGATTCAGTGTGAATGCACCTTTACAATCACAGCCTAAACCTAAACATTTGTGGTTTTCCAGAAAGCCACACATTTTTAAATAATTCCCTCCTGTAATCTTCATAGAAAACATTTTTTAAATGACATTAATAGTCTATCCTCTCTCATCACTGTTCAGACTGCAGAAGGTTAGAAATATAAAGTCACGTTTTATGTGGGTCTTGATCGGCAAGATTGTGAAAAAAATAAAATAAATATGCGTCTCTGTTAGTGATTCGGGGGCGGAAAAAATGTGGAGGTGGGCTGTATCCGGGCCTTAGTTTGGGGACCCCGGATGTAGAGTCTTGATCTTTTTGTATTTTTTCTGGATGCAGAACACAAGAGAACCCCGCATCTGCATTAGAAAGAAGAAAAAGCAAACTTCACCATCCAGAACCTTTTTCAATAGAAGCTGACAGGTTGGAGCATTTCTTGAGCAGTTATTTTCCTGGTCTTTAGTCTTTTTGGAATTTGAATAGCATGCTGTGATATGCTTTACTTTTTCATGAAAACCAATCTGCAACAAATTTAGGTGAACAGGACCTCTTCTTTGCTTCTCTGTCTTCTTCGCCCTCGTCTATTTATTTTATATCTGGCAGTTTTTAACAATGGTCAGGAACATCTTTGTTTATTCCATTAATCAATTCTTCTGGTTCAAACCGATGCTCAGTTGCTTATTTATGTATTTTTTTCTCTGTCAGGAAATCTTATTGTGTTTGACCTCTGTTGTCTATCATCTCTCCTTGTTATGAGATGTTCAGAGGTTGTTCTCATCTCTTCAGTCTCTGTACAGTTCAAGGTTGTTCTCCTCTCTTTAGCTTTTGAGTTTTTCTTTTCTTGCTGAATGTTTTTCCCTGTATTCTTCCCTAAGCATTTTATGTTTACATTTGAGTTCTTTCAATGCTTTTGTAAACTCTGACAACTTTTGCCGTTGCTCTCTTTCGTCATGTTTTGTGTTTGGCTTCAGTATTTTTGAAATCTTTTTTGGTATTTTCTGCTTCCTTTGTCCCAAGTTTGTTCAAATCTTTCAATGCTTTTTTTAAAAAATGTTTTTGTAGTTGCTCTCTCAGTTCCAGTGTCTTGTTTAACATAGTCATTTATTTATTTTAATCTTCAATTTCAAAAACTAGGTTGTGAATCTTGGTTTCATTTTGAAATTCTCTTTTTTTTTTGTTTTTCTTTTTTAGTCTTTGAGTTCTTGTTTAAGCTTTTTAATCACAGGCTCATTTTTTTCACATTTTTATTTTCTGGCTCGATGGTCTTATTTCTCTTAATTTTTCAAACCCTGTGGAGGTTGGCTTGCTTCAAATGTTTTTAAATCATTTTTAGATTCCCTGATCAAGATTCACAAATTCTCCATTCTGCTCAAAGTTCCTCTTCCAAAGTTTTTTTTTTATGCGAATAGCCATGTCAGTGTCAATTTTTTGAAGGGAGATTTCATCTGCTTGGCTGGTCTCAATCGTTTGCTTGAAATCCAGATAATGTCTGTATTTTTCCAGAAGTTCCAACCCAACTCTGTCTTTTTCCTCTTGCAAATGTTGAAGTTGCTCTCTCAGCTCAGTGATAGTAGATCCGTGTTGGGAAGAGACTACCAGTCCCTTTATTTTACTTAAGGGGACCGGCGCCGACCTTTTGTATTGAACTGTGACATTAGTAATGGTAAAACCGGTTTGCAGCTGTTTCTCCCCCACCCCTTTAGAGCTGCAAACGTAAATGTACCTCAAATGTATTAAAGACGAAAGGCATGGAGAGAGAGAACTTCAGAGCAGAAAGAGAAGTTGTGGAGTCTCTCTCTCCATTTCTCCTTGCAAGTATTTTGAAATAATCCCTCACTTGACTTTCTTGCAGTTTCAGAGAAATGTTTCTGGTTGTTTAAACCTAACAAACAACTAATAACTAATTTCTTTCTTGAGATTTTCAATTTCAAAAACCATGATGCCATCGTCTTGCCTTTAGATCTTTATCTTCATTCTTGATTTAAATACACAACAACCCAAAACCCCAAAATGTGTACTATAAAGATAACAGAACAAAACATGTGTGCTTTTAATACCCAGAATTAGAAGTTATGCAATGTTTGAATTCTGCAGACATGAGGCCCTGTCCTCAGAATTCAAAATGTGCTCATAGTGTTGCGCACAAAGACACACGCACACACACACCCACACACACACACCCAGTGTGATCAGCCTCTTGTTGGAACCGGCACTTCCTTGTTAGAAATTAGAGTGTGGACAGCAGGCTAATGATCAATAGGCAGACCCACTGGGGAGCCTCCACCAGGGCTCATTAAAAGCTACATGTGGCCTCCCTGTCAAAGACACACAAAGACACAAACACACATTTAGCCGCCCCTCCCTGGAGAATTGTGATCAAGACCGCACCGACGCACCGACTCCTTCCTCTACGGCAACTTGAGGACGCAGAACGCTGGCTGAGGGAGTCACCAGTCAGCCTTTCTGGAGAAAAGCAGCCATAAAAAGTAAATACTGACAATGATGCACTCCTAATTAAAATGTACACAGCAGCAACAAAGGTCATGTTGCAAACCAAGGCTATGATGTCTGATTCTTACACATGCAGCTGAAGGTCATATGAGCATGGGACAGAGGGAGTCTGGAAAAGTACATTTAGTTCAACTCAAATGGATGTTTTAACAGAGGCTGTGATACTTAAATAAACTGCCTGAAAGCATCTTTAACATTTAGATTTAGAACAGCTGTTCACTCCACTTTCAGAACCACAAAAATTCTCCTGCTGGAATTGTCGTGTTAACAGTTTTAAAGTTACAGTATGTTACAGATGTTGTGTTTGAGTGTCACCGACGACGCCTCAGATGTTAAAGGGTTCATTAAGATTATGCCAAAATGTAAAAACCTGTGTCGTTTTCTGGGATACGTTTCCTGCAGAGCGGCAGCAGCTCGTTAGAAATGTACCTGTGTTGTGGGCGGCAACATGGGCGTGGAGTTACCCCGCCCCCTTCCTCTCTCTGTCACTATGTTTCCATGCTTTGCCACTAGCTTGCAGCCTCAGCCTAACATTAGCGGTAAAGATAGACTGTCCACTTCAGTGTCTTGATGGAAGGCATTGCATCCAACTTCAAAAGTAACTGGCTATCCAGGCCTATTTCTTCTTCTGCAGGTTGGAGGGACCGTCTTCAGTGTTGACTGCAAACATGAGTGTTCTTTAATGTTGCTGTGACCAAGACATTCAATCCATTTCTCTCTCAATGCAACAATGTTGGGGTAAAAACATGAAAGCCGTGAGCAGTGAGACTTGAGCCCGCCCATTTCAGCTTCTATATCACAGCTGAGAGCTTTTTCAAACTGCATTTTTTAATCTAGTCCTGATTCCATTTTATGTATGAAGCCCAATAGCACAAAAGAATGGTCTCGTTGGGTTTTATGCCAGTAATTGTACAGAAGAACAGTCATAAAATACAAACAATAGCTAATTGGTAAACAAAAACTCTTAGACCTCCTTCCCAGTAAGGAAAAACTCACAAAGAAAACCTGAGTCAGGGAAAAAGAACAAACCTTAACTCAAACTTTATTAATTTGTTTAGCGCCTTTCATTCAGCGGAAACAACGCGCTTAACATAGAAGCTGTTGTGGAAAAAATGTTTGAGTCCGATGTAGAGAGGAGGCGGGATTAATCCAGAGGAAATGTTATTTATGTCGGAAGAGGATTTGAGGACACGAGTCGGTTGATGCAGTTTCTCTGATTCATTTTTATTTGAGCGACATTATAAATAGTGAGTTATTCCAGAGATTTGCTATTAATAATAAGGAATTTTATTTTCATCATTTGAAACCCTTGAAAATCGAAACATTAAATCTCAAAAACTAATAGGGGCTTTGAACTTGTATACAACCTTCAACACAGAGCACTATTAGCTCGGTTGTCAGCGACGCTGCCTCCACTTCTGACGTCCGACGTTCAAATCCCAGCCCGGGCACGTAGTTTTTATGTAACAAAAAACTATTTATCAGCTAAAATTTTTTAAGTCTTGTGAATTAAATTTAAATAAATGCTTATTTTAACATATCTCAGGCAGCTACAGTGTTTCGTTTTAGCGTGCAGTGATATCCGTGTGTGTATGTGGTGCGTGTGTGGGGGGGTGGGGGGTAAGGAAAACGGTCATTCATGCGATTACGGAGATAACTGGTTAAATTATTAACAAATCAAGAACCATTCCTTACTTTACAACTGACAAAATGACCTTCCTGATATTATTATTTATGTGTTATTTTAAATGATTCAAATGTAGACGTTTGCATTAACTCTGCAGATGTTTTCTCTCTGTTTTACCGCTGCAGCTGGGTTTATTATCTTGCTGAAAATGTTCTTGTAGTCTCATATGCTTTAGGAACTTATCAATTTCCGTTGCCGGAAGTAACTCGGATGCTTGTTCCCGTTGCCATGGTGAATCGTGCTGTCTTTGCTCCATTGATCAGGGCTTTTAATGGTCGCGATGCTCACACCTGATTCTGGTTCCAACAACTTCAAGTTGATTGAATCAAACATTTTCAGCTGTTCTGAAACCGAAAACCCTAAGTTCGAGAATTTTGAGTCCAGTGACTCTAAGTTCAGGTTTCAACTCTAAATTTGTTGAACCTGCTTCTTGAAACGGGCCCCTGACACTTGTTGGAAAACAGAATCACAGAGTGAACCACACACAGGAAACGTGGCTTAAAGCAGGTGTCCATCCATCCCAGACCTCCGCGGTCAGTGAGTTTATTGTTATCAGATAGGCCACACCGGTCTGTTGCTGATGACCTTATCCACAGTGTTCTCTCCATTTGAAGCATTACAGGTGAGGGACAATGTCCCTCCTGAACTGTTGTCAAGACCTTTGCAATTAACAGAGTTTTTCTACGTGATAGCTCAGCATTAAATATAACCTAATATGTTTACAGAGGGGTGGAGACAAAGCAAAAATCAATTCTAAGCAATCTGTGTCTTGAGATAGAACGAGCAGCAGACAGGGAGAATGTAAAAGAGACAAACAGTTCCAAGATGATGACATGGCCGTCTCCTTAGGTTCAATTTTATTCACCAAACAGCACATGTAGAAGTCATCAGAGAGCGCTCAAATCTACCGATCCAGTCGTTGTTCATCTGTGGTCATTTTTGCTTGTAAGAGCTCACATTCAAACCTGTCTGTTTGCCTCAGATCACTGTACACCTTATGATGCACACAGATACCAACATCCCACAAACCACTTTTGGAACACAAACCTGAACACCCTCGCATGTGTGCACACACACACACACATCAGAGCTCCCAGTTTAGTCAGGACTGGGATTAACGTTGCCCTTTGTGGATCTGACATTCACCAATTGGACTTAATTAGCAGTTCTGGGCTTGGCACTGACCTTTTGGCATGCGAGCTGTCATTGAAAACCTTTCTGTTGACTTGCATGGGAAATGTTATTTGTTAATGTAATCAGACACCACCTGAATTTACTGGAAAGATGAGATATCTGAGTAACGTAGAACTGAAAATGTTTTTCAATAAAAGATAAAATCAACTCTGTCAAATGTATTTGCATAGAGATTCATGTCAAAGGATGAGGCAGGTGTCAAACATTCTTTATCGCTGTAACAAAGACAGTTCATTACAATATGATAATCAGTGTTTACCAAATAAGAGGAAGAATTTTTCAGACTCCACATTAATGTGGTTGTAAATGTTTTCCAGTATCTGAAAAGCAAAGTAGTGATCTGACCAACCAAACAATTCAAATCAAATCATTAAGTCGCCAATTTCTATTTCTGAGCAGGTTTTCCTCATAGCACCACAGAAAAAGCAGACCAGCTTTGATATTAGTGACTTACAATCTAATTCAGTGCAGGAAAAACCAGACACGTCATGAACTGACTGCAGAGAAGTCACAGATCAGATGAGCTCCACTTGTGCTGAACATCAGGGAGAATTTGGCTTTTCAGCAGCGCAGTAAACGTTGATTTGACCAGGATCTTTATTACCTGTCGGTCGTTCCCTTCAGAGGTCGCCTAAGTGAATCCACCTTGATCAAACCCTCTCCTCTGCATCCTCATTATTCACACCAACCAGCCTCATGTCCTTCCAGAGGTGGTGAGTCGAGTCACATGACTTGGACTCAAGTCAGACTCGAGTCATGAATTTGACAACTTTAGACTCGACTTGGACTTCTGACCCCCAACTCCTGACTTGACTTGGACTTTGATATACATAACTTGTGACTTGACTCGGACTTCAGTGCTCTGATTCGGAAAGACTTGATATTTTCCCCCAAATCCAAGGATTTAAAAGTATATAGAGAAAGCCTGCGCTGCGGTCTCTCTGTCCGTGTTTGTTTACATCCATGTGTGGTGTCGGCCCAACATCTAATCGAATAAGGGCCACGTTGGATTGCTCCGACAGTCCAACCAATGAAAAACATTAAAAAACATAGTAAAACATAGCCCCGCCTTCCCCTTAGAAGCATGAGTTCCTGTTTTCTGGTGTTTTTAGTTCTGGCATAAAAGTGAAGAGATCATCAACAAAACACAGTTTGCAGAACATGTGGATAAAAGAATTACTGACAGAGACTCAAAAACAACCAACGTCATCTGACTCCAGGAGCGGCAAAAACAGGTACGTTCTGAGTGAAAGCTGGCGCTAGCTTAGCAGCTAACCGCTAGCTGCAGTTAAAAGTCAGCGATTTCCGCTCGGGGAAAATTTCCATTTTAATTTATTTGATCCCAAAACAGTTCAATGCAGAAACACATGAAATTGTTATTACAAGCACATTAAATGACAGACTTGCAGCATGGGGGGTGTTTGCTATGTCTTTTGAAATTTGAGACAGTAAACTCTTCATTAGCGGTGCACTCAGTTGTAATGTCTTTATAGGTTGTTGTTTACGTTAAGACAAACCAATAGAGATACTTGCTGTGTGAGTTTAAAGCATTTTTAAAAGCTTCATGTGTCCCAGCAGTATGAATCTGTGATCATCTAGCTCGGTTGACTGAATTGTTTGTTAGCCTTCTGATTGAGCTGCTGCCGTTTTCTGACGCTTTCTCCGGGAATAACATTTTATAATCTGTTTATGACATGTAGACTTCTAGTGAAATATTTATCTGCAATACTAGGATTTAAATATAAAGCGCTGATCATAATAAGAATAAATGAAATATCAACACTGATTGGAGGACAAAGTCCGATTTCAATCGAGTCATCAACCATGTGATTGGGCCTGATTTCTGATCATGTGATTGGATGTTATGGTTTGGCGCTTTCATTTATTGGTTTTGTTGTTGTTTCGTGCTTATGTTTCTCTGTTTGTGCTTCCACAGAGTGGCGTGGGGCAGGAGGCGTGGCCTTCTCTACCTGATGGTCTTGCACACCTGCATCCCATCCTAATCTATGAGCCTTCAAAGGCCTCTCCCTGGCTCCTCCAATCTGCCAGGTTATTATCCATCCCATTTGATTCCAATGAAGCTCTCATCGGCCTGGCTCCCTGCCTCCACCGCCAGTCTGCGTCTTTTGTTAGTTTAGTCGTTGTGGGCTCTTAAATCCTTCTCTGTTACCATCTCGTCTGGCTCTGCTGTGGGATCTGTCCACTCACCCCGTGACATTGGATCGGGACATCCTTAGTTTTTTTGGAGTCAAAATAAATCAATATGCATTTTACATTACATTACTCTCATATCCATGAAAACGAGCGGGTCCTCTCGATCTGACGTCACAGAGTGAGACCGCCCCCTTCAGGAAGAGTCTGCTCTGCCAGCATAAAACTTTCATTTTAGATGCAGAGTATTGAATATCTTCCAACTGTGTCTTGAGTAAATTCCAGCTCAATCAAGTGTTTGTTACTTTAGACGTGGGCGGGTCTCCTTTAAGACCCCCATCCCCCACCCCCGGTCCAGCACAGTCGTGCAGATGCCGTGTGTATTTGTGTAGTGAACCCGTGTAGCGATGGCCAGGCCTACTTAGGGCAGAGATACGATATGTGCTTCCGACTTTGAAAAAAAATGCATTTTTATTTTCATGTAAAAAACGAAGAAACGCTGCTGGCTCTAGGATGACGTCATGAAATGGCACGCAGCGACAGGTGGAGTCGAGTCGTTTTACTTGCGGGTAGGAAAAAAAAGAGAAATCATTTTGGATTTTTGAAGTGGGGATGCATGAGCTGAGTGGAAATTTAGCTAATATGCTAGCAAAATACAGTTCTTAAAAGCAAACATGATCTGTGGAATTAATATTACTCTATTTTTGAAAGGACTTGAAAGGACTTGAAACATTAATAGTAGGACTTGTGACTCAACTTGGGACTTGAGTGCTTTTGACTTGGGACTTGACTTGGACTTGCAAAACAATGACTTGGTCCCATTTCTACCTCCTTTACTACATTCATGAACCTCGTCAGCTTCTGTTTGGTCCACTGGGGGATTTCAATCTGTAAAAGCAAACAATAAAAAACTCAGAAAATGTTATTTGTTAAAGCGAGACAAGTCTAGTAAAAGATGGACTTTAATGTGAAGTGAGTAAAACATGGAGACTGTCACTATGACAACTGATGGGCAGATGCTCTGTACAGGAGAACCAGAAATCAAAACTCCTCAACATGCCAACAGTTTTTCTTTCAGAGTTTTTTTTTAGGTGTTCTGGTTATTTTTAGATGTTTTTTTTGGCTTGTTTTTTTTGACAAAAGCACAAAAGTCAGAAAGTGAGTTATAGGTTATAACAAAAGGAGAGCAAGTTTCACTAAAGACATGTTTTGTCACCTGTGACACAAAAGTGATTGATCTGTGAACACTTTCATCATACATGGATTTAATCAATCATATCACGGCATCTGAAACATTTGGAAAAAGCATAAAAGAGTTCCTCAAAACTCAAAATATCCTGAAATTATCAAAAAAGTCTTCCATCATTTAAGCGCAGAACTCATGAAATATTCACAAGTTTTGTTTCCAAGGTTTCAATATTTTTGGAGGGTTTTAAATAGGCTGTCCAGAGCACAGAGTGAGAAAGCAAGTTTTCATCATTTTTCCCTCAGGTGACCTTAGACATTCTATTGGAATATTTCAGGTTTAATTTGCACAACATGAACATGTGGTGGGGGCTCTGCAGACATTCTCCTATTTTTGAATGTATTTCCAGAAGTTAGTCTTGCAGAGTGGTGAACGCTGACCCTGAAATCAAGGACTGTGTAAAAGGAAAACATCTCTATTTGGACATTCATTTCTGTCCTTCTAACACATGCACACACACACACACACACATAAACTAAACAAACAAGCAGATTCTCATAAAGCCTCGGTGTACGCTCAGCTCTCCAACAACAAAGAAAAGAAATGTTGACTCAATATTCTTTCCACTTAAATGCAATTTCTCCCTTTCTTTCTTGAGCAGGCGCTGCTATTACCGTGGTATTATTCTGCTCGTGTGGACGGTTGTGAAATGCATCAGCCGGGTCTCTGTTGCAGAATCCATTCTGCATGCTTACCAGCTGGAATTTTTCAATTTATACTCCCAGAAAAACAATTCCACTTCACTAATCACTGCAGCATTGTTTCTGTGCAGCAGGTTTCCATGCTCTTTGTCTCTCTGCTGAGGCTGCCGTGACATTGGACTACACTGATGCAGGGAAGTGCAGCTGTTTCTGTAATGTTCTGTGTGAATTTGCTGTGCTGGAGGATTAATTGGCTGAGAGCTGTGCTTTCTGGACAGCGTCCTGCATGTGCCAGGGAAATGGCATTGTTGACGAGAGCTCCTACATTGCTAATATCCGGTATGAATTTAATTTGGGCTGAAATAATCAAGGCCATTATGGCAGCACACTGGAGGAGATAGAGAGGGATTGGGCTCAATCTGCCACAGAGGCAATAACATTTTATCAGTGGCAGCTGAATAGAGGGACACTTGTGGAGCGCCTGGCTGCAACCTCAGGAAATGGGCCACAGTTTGTGGAAACAAACACTAATTATCCAGCAGGCTTTTGATGCCTCTGCACATTCATGCTAAATTCAGCAATCAGCTTATTACTTACTGTTTGGAAGATGACGTGAAAAAGGTAGATTGAAAATTAACTAAGCAACTCTTCCATGTTTTATGATAAAATCCAGCAGACTAACCTGAAAGATAACTGCCAGAATGCTAATTACTTGAATTGAACTTATGCATTCTTTTTTTTGTTCTCTGTTGATGATTCAATAATCCGTGATTTTGTAGATGTTTCATCCACAGTGCTGTGGACATCTGAAATGTATTAGTCCTTCAAAAATCTTCTTAATATGTTTTCAAAGATTTGGTTAGTGGCTGAACCATCAAAAAGACAGAGAGTCTGGTTCCAGATCTCATCCAGTTTTCTTACTGTGATGGATCACAAAACTCCCCTTTCAGATTGTGTTTTAGAGTTACAGTTTGGATCATTTTTCAGATCAGGTAAAAGGAAACAACAATTAATTAATAAAAATGCCATTTATTTTTGAAAAAAAAAACTAAACATATGTTTAATTAAATGTGTATAAAGCACTACAAAACAAACAAACATATATATCACATCAAATCATTTGCTCATTGAGACCTATTCATTAAAAAAAACAGAATATAAATCCCATCTTGAGATGTTCTTTACCCATGCGCCAACTGTGGTGGCAGCTAGTCTGCGTAGCGTATTCTGCAAATAAAAAATACTCAAGTTCCAACAAAAACAAATGCCTCGTTTCCACTGAGCGGTCCAGACCAGACCACTCCCCTGTTGGCTGGTTTATACTGGTCTGTGGATTTAGAGTGAGAGTTTCCATTCACCGTTGGACCATCAAAGCGCATGCGGGGTGTAGACCGATGAAAACGGTGTGACTACAGCAAAACAGAAGCTGCTGCTTCAGAAATGGACGGAAAATTCAAAAGATAACCGCGGAGGATCAATATAATCCTAGTGTTTTAACCAGCCTATTTTCTGAATTAAAAAGAAAAAGAAAAGTTGAGTAATACTCCAATGTGCTTCAATAATTGTTTACAAAGCACAATCAGAAGTGTTTGGATAAGTATGGATCAGTAGCGGACGCCAACCCCTACAACCCCCTCCGGTTGCCAATCCCCACAAGAAAAGGGGGAAATACGAAAAACTGTTTACAAAGAATGTTTAATTCTTAGCAAGAAGATTGAAGGAGGAGAAGAATACAGCAAAAAGAGGACAAAACTTTCTGTCTACATCTTGAGTCGGGGAAAGTGCTAATCGGACGCTTCCTGTTGTTGTAAAACTTTTACATCAAGGTTACATCATGTGATGACAGAAGCTCCGCCCTAACGGGTCAATTCCAGTCTGATCTGGACCGCTCAGTGGAAACAAGGCAAAAGTGCATTTTGTCTTGAAAAAAAACTAAATATTTTTTATAAACTAAAACAAAACATATCAGAATTTACTATTTCATTTTTTTCACTGTTTCCCCTGCTGCCCTAACCCCCCCCGTCATTGGGGACAGGTGGAGCAGCAGCTTTCTCCTGCCTCACTGCAGGACAGCGAGTCATCAAACTGGATAACAGTTCTTTAAACATTAAAATCTTCAATAGAACACTTCTGTGAAGAAGCTTTAATAAACAAGTACAAATAGAGCAAATATAAACCAGAAAAAAAATAACTATGTTCTTGTTCTATAAGTCATAATTAGTCACATGAGAAAGTTTAGTGACTTTAGCTTTAAAATCTTTAGAGTTATTGAACATTTTTAACCAAATGTGATTCCTGTCCTCATTTAAAATTCTGAAAAATGAATGAAGACTTTGTTTTAACATGAATTTGATGAGTGTTCATGACTAGCTCTATCATTAGAAACAGTTATTTGTTTATTTATTTTTTATTTACATTTTTTTTGGAGGGGGTTGTTTTTAGATTATGTGATTAGTTTTTTTAAGCACTTAAGACATCACATTTTCAGTTTTATTACCACATTAGTCATTTTAATTTGAACTTTTATTTCTGTCAGATAAACAAACCAGGCATATCAAAGAACAGCTCGGGTCCTTAGGAGTTAAATTACGGAGCTAGCACTTAGCTTAGCACAGTTAGCAGCTGCTCTGCAGCACGAAGATCTTAATATTAAAAAGAAACAAAAACTCTTCTGTTGAAATGTTTTTATAGGTGGTTGTTTACGTTAAGACAAACTAATAGAGACACTTGCTGTCAGTTTAAAGCGCTTTTAAAAGCTTGACTTGGACTTGCAAAGCAATGACTTGGTCCCACCTTTGTAAGGTTGAGAAAACTTTTGAATGTAGCTCGTCCCACATGTAGGAGTGCCAAGTTTAAAAACACACTTAGACAGGCGTGGGCAAGCAGCAACTTTGATGCATGAAAAACAAAGATGTGTTTGTGAGTTTGATGGGCTTCTTGTTCAGCGTGAACGCACAAGTGTTTTAAATGACGTGTGGGGGTGTGGGGGGTATACGTGCATGCTGAACTGTGGCTAGTGATCCGTAAAGATCATGGATCAGCTATGATCCGTTAGCTCTCACCAGGTTTGAGATCAAACTCAACCTAAGTTGAAAAACGTAGCGATGGTGGTTGGAAGGTGTGGAGCTCGTGTTCTGGAACGTTTCAAAACTCCTGCAGAACTTCTGTCTCAAACATTGTTCCAAGCTCTGATCAAACTGGGAAGGTCTCATCACTATGGGACAGGACGACTGCACTATGTTAAAGAGGAGATGACCCAGGCCATGTATTGTGAGGGAACAACCTCCCTCCATCAGTCAGAGCTTTGAAGATGGTCGTGGGTGGATCTTCCAACATGACAATAAAGCACACAGCCAGGAGAACCAAGGAGTGGTTCTGGGAGAAGCAGATCAAGGTTCTGAAAGGCTCTAGTCAGTCTCCAGATCTAAACCAGATAGAACATCTTTGGAGGAACTCGAACTCTGTTTCTCAGCAACAGCCCAGAAACCTGACTGATGTAGAGAAGATCTGTGAGGAGGAGTGGACCAAAATCCCTCCTGCAGTCTGTGAGAACCTGGTTAACAACTACAGGAAAAGTTTGACTGGTGGAATCACAAAAAAAATAGTAACAAATGAATGATAATATTTGTTAATCGTTACCACATATTAACATTGATTTTCTCAGGTGTTCATATTTGTTTTTGCAGCAGAGGTATACAAATCAATAAAAAAAAAAAAAAGAAAAAATCATACAATGTGACTTCCAGATTCTTTATTTAGATTATGTTTTTCTCAGTGGATATGTACCTGTAATGACAGTTTCAGACCCCTCCAGGGTTTCTTAGTGAGGGAATTTGCAAAATCACAGTGTTCAAAAACGTATTTGCCCCACTGCTAATGTTGTTCTGTATTTGACCCACCCCCTGAGGGACCAGTTACCGGTTTAGTGGTTTGATTCCACAATCCAACTCCTTAATATTGAGTACCAAGCAGGAAGGCTTTGGGTCTCTTTTTAATTTTTGGAATGACTCAGAATAAAAACAATAAAAACTCAATGTTCTGTCCCAAAATACATATTCTCCTTTAAATAAACAACAACAATAAAAGAAAACTTCACATCAGCCGACTTCAATGTTTCATGTCAATCAGAGTCTTTCCATCTTCTTTACTGAAGGCTGATCCACTGTGACCTGTGATGAATCCCTCTCAATTCAGAACAAGCAGGATGTTCAGATGCTTCTTCCTGGCTGAACTCAAACCCACAACCCTCTGAGCTGTTTCCGAGGTTACACGCAGCTTTACTTTCACCCTCCTGTAGCACCAGCCTGTCAAAATGAGTTCCACCTCAGTTCACCCGCCCCCCACCACTTCCCCCACCCTTACAGCATGCCCCACTCCCCTGAAACAGTCACTGATCGCTCATGAATAAACACTACTAATGTGTGCCAGCGAGTAATGAGGGCTGATCAAGCTCCGACACACAGGAGGAGAGAAAAAAGGTGATAAGAACCAGCGAGCAGACGGGATGTGCTAGTCTGAGAGTTGGGAGGGGCACAAACCTTGACAGTTAATTATCTGGAGAATATGGCCATCGGAGCAGCGATGAGTGTTTCAGAGCCTCTTTCAATGATTTGGTCTTTGGGGACGTGTCGTCCAATCCAGTTGACAGACTGTCTGCTGAAAGTGTGTGGCCTCTCAGTTCCTCGCTGCTCAGATTCAAGCCTATTCTGCTGGTGAAATGTCTTTCCCTTTTGTTTAAAGTCATACTTTAATGTAAACAGGTCCAGGTCACCACCAACTGCACAATAACATCACTACATGAAGCTTCAATTACATGAAGGGCTCTGCAGGAAACATTAGTTGTGTAAATTAGCAGGACAAATGAAACATCCATTTTTCTTGACCTGTATCACCAGCTTTACACAGACAGTTCCTTATTTTAAAGAAGACTAATCAAACCATTTATGTGGCAGCCTTCTGTACAGAAGGTGAATTGAAATATTGTACTTTTTAGTTACTAAGCGGGGCAAATGGCACATTCCAAATCATTATGCAAATACAATTTTTCTATGAGTTTTCTAAATACATAACGCAAGACAGACAGGATAACTTTCAAGTCACTAACCACTAGAGAAGGGATGTCCAGACCTCGAGGGTTAGTGTCCCACATGTTTTCCACCCAACCTGCTGTTGAAGCTCCTTATTGGCCAAACACACCTGATCCAGGTAATCGGCAGCAAATAGGTCAGAATTTCTGGAAAACCCGCTGGAGGTTGGCCCTGGAGGCCTTGAGATTGAAAGCCCTGCATTAGAGGATATCTATCTATCCTTCCATCTTCTTCTGCTCATCCCGGACTGGGTCGTGGGGGCATCTGACAACTGGTAGCTTGTCTGCAAAAAATACGAAAAAAAAAAACACGAGAGAGGGAAAGCAGTGGCACAAGAACGCCGCAGTGAAGCCACCTGCCCAGCCTCTGGAGGGCGAGACACACTCGCAGCTCCGACAAGGCGAGGCGAGGAGACACGTGCACCACGCAGACAAGCGAGGAAGTTTAAGGGACAGCGCTCATGACTATCACCTCAAATTCTCTGATTATGCTTGCACGGGAAGGATGATTCAGTGCTTGAAATACTGCCTCTGGTGGTCAGGAGGAATGAACCAGAACTAAAGGAAACCAAACAAAGTGGATTGACCCAGCCCTTTGGGAGAACATCTGCTAGGTTCTAGACAGAAAAATTCAAAAATTAATCATAGAAAAAAATAGAGAGAGTTGACATATGTGCTGTTTACCTGTTTAAAGGCCCCCAATATAGTTTTTCTTTGCTTCTGTTTTGTTTTCTAAGATGCACTCACATTTTTTTTAGCAGTAGGATCATGATAGAGCATCTTTTTATCTTGGTTTAGCCCATTAAAATTCTGGCAAATACAATATGAGTCATGCCGGGACAAAAGGCTGGCCTGTTAATTAAGCTTCTTTCAGTCAGAGTGGAACATGCCTGCTGCTTTTGTGGCTGCCTCTCCCAATGATAGCTCCTCGTCACAGCCTTTCACTCACTGTTTTGGTTAGCAGCCACTGAAAAACAACACACACAAGTGCACAAACTACCTTCTCCTCTAACGACTGACCCTGACCCACCAAACTACCCTGTAGAGAGAAACATGTCCAAGCAGGACCCTCAGCAGCTGGCAAAGGTCAATCATCTGGTCAATAAATTGACAGTTTAGAAACCTCTAATCCCTTAAGATCCGCGCTGTCCGCCCACTCTCAGCCTCACAGCCATAAATGGGGGTGGTTACATCATACATCTCTCATAGGCTCCATGTGCAGAGGACAGAAGAGCTCATTTGTCAACCACTGTTAAGTCAGAGAACATCATTTTTTGCTTATTATTTAGTCTGTTTCATTTGAATATGTAATGGAAATAAAAGACATTATGAAAATGATACATCTCCACAGATACATACATCTCAACCAACCTGAGGAGGCTGTAAAACTGCTGCAGTTCTGGATGTTGTTGGACTGTTATTCCTATCTTTGTATAAAAACTTGAGCCCACCTGTGGCTAACAAGCTGCGTCCGTGGCTGACCTTTTTACAGTTAGGAAATTTAAAATTGCTTTAAATGTGATGTATATTGTTGTCTGTATGAGTTACTTTTGTCAATCTTACAGTGAACAAAAGATGGTAGAGATCACGACCAATATACATTTCCTTTTACAAAAGCATCTGTTTTTGTTAGAGCATGAGTAGGGTTGAGCACCATTTGGGTTTTATGCGGTTCTGGTGCCAAAGCGGTTCTTTGGTTTGGATTCTTAATCATTCCAATTTTGGTACTTCAGTAAAAATGCCTACGTCTTCCCAGATCAACACATTCTCTTTCCCAAGTAATTGGTTGAGACCTCTGCGTCGAAAATTTAGGTTTAGTGTGTCTTCATTTTTTAAGGTGCTGGCTGTTCCCATTAAATCAGATCTCTCCAACCTGCGAGCTGCAAACAGGCATCCCTCCCTTCTGTCGCGTAAACTGGTGGTCCTCTCTTTCACGCAAACCGGCGGATCAAACATCTGATCCTGAGCTTGGGTTACCGGTGTGTTGATCTCACTCGGTGGGGGTGTGTCTGGATGACAGCTGCTTCCACTGTTTCTCTGTCTCTGTGACTGAGTATTAAAGCTGTTCCACATTAACCCGAGAGGAGGAAAGATAGGGGACCATTTTTTAAATTATTATTATTGTCTCGACAAAAACAACTAAAACATCACAGTTCATGAGGGCAGAGCTCCGCGTTGTCAGTGAGAGTCAGTCTGAGTATTTGTTTATCACAGTAATAACTCTGGCCTTCTTTGGATATCATCCATGATTTGGGTTTCAAATTTGTTACATTTAGTGAATTTAAATTGTCGTAATTTTATTTCACTCTAGCCAGGATTATTAATCTTTTGTTAATAAATAGAAAAAGAAAAACAGAGGAGATGGAACTAGCTTGTACCTTTTGGAAAATAACAATTTTCTGATCTTATCACACATCTGCTCTCCTCTCATTTTTCTGTTACTCTTTCACATATGTGAGATTTCAGGACTGCTGCTGGCAACACCCTGAGGTCATTTCTTCTGAAGAGACAGCCTTGACATGACATGTTTGAGTCCTAATCACAAATAAAAGTGGACGAACCCAATAAAAAAGTTGGGCTGCTTACAGTGCACCCGAGCCATTAATTAATGATTAAAACAAAACCAAAAAGTTTATTACGAGTATTGAAATGACTCAGCATCGAAATGACTCTCCAAGAGACTGACAACTTCCCCAGGGTGTACCCCGCATTTTCCTAATAGTAGCTAGTATAGGCTCCAGCAACTCAGTGGCCCCAAAAGGATTCAGAGGGTTTGGAAAATGGAGGGATGGGCAAGCATAGATTACTGGCATGTTTTAACAAAAAGAAAATCGTAAAAGAAATGCCTGCACACTGAAAAAAGTGAAACATTGGATTAACTGACAAATATTATGTAATTTGTAACATTTAAAATTATTAGTTTTCATTCAATTAAAATTTAGAGTTGGTGGTTTACTCAACTTAGTTTTTTATCAAATTAAATGTCTACTAATTTTTACATGTAATGAATTACAGAGCTTCAGTTTCACTTTTTACAGTGCAAACTGTTCTCGTTCAATGAAGGAAAAAACACATATATTATAGTATCAGCACAATTTCAAGAAAGCACATGAACAGCACAAGAACAATGCAGAGCTGAACTAGTAAACTAGTTTTAAGGGAACATTTTAAGACAGGCCCGAGGTTTTAAGGATTGTTGCTTTTGATCGTTCAGTCTCAAATGCCTTCAGTCTTTAGTTAGTTACTCTCAATATATAATATGCTAAAGACTTTGGTTTCTAGGTCAACTTTGACTGTAAAGCAGTGACTGCCGTGTTGTGGCTGTCGGACAGCAGTGGAGGCGGTTATGATAAGTCTAACAGTGAGGAAGATGATGAAGACAACCAGGGGAGTTCTGGGAGTTCTGGTTGGCTTTTGAGGACTGGAAAAGGTTTTTGGGAGATCAGGAGGTTCTTTCAGATGACTGACCAACGGCTGATGAAGTGATCACAGAGATTGAGGGGAAGTTTCGTCTAGAATAAAGAAGTTCAGGAGTGTGGTAAGACGAAGAGAAAAAGTGGGATGATGAAGTCCAGAGATGGAAATGTCTTGACAGGTTCTGCAAGTGTGACGGAAAGATGGAAGGAGAACTTTAAAGATCTGATAAAAGATGAATATGTAAAAACAGCATAAGCAGATGGATCCTCAGATCTCCATGTTCTCCAGTGGTGAGCTGCTGGTAGAGGAAGACCAAGTCTTTGAGGAGCTGATCTGGTTTTTAAGGATCTGTTCTGTTTTAGAGCTTCTCTCAGCTGTCTGTAAGTTTGTTGGAGGAGGACATGGAATTATTTCCCTACTGGCTCTAAATTTTCACTTTGTATGATCTATTTCCAGAGTCTCTCTCTGTCTTTCTCTCATACTTATTTCATGACAGACTGTAAGCAATTGCACGCGCTCAAGCGCACACACGCCCCGCTGCGTGCGTGTCTGCAGCGGGATGATCGTTCACGCGCATCTTGAAGGGAAAAAAGAGAGGACAAAAAAAAATACTAACAGAGAGCAGGGAGAGCTCGCGGAAAAGAGTCAGAAGAGAAACGGTCACGTCGTCATCCATGACTGTTGTCATGGTAGATCCATGCAGTAAATTTGCAGGGATAATAAAAAGCAACCTCTGTGCTGATCCCTGCTGAGCGCATGTTCAGAAACCCTCGAAGAGCTTGTGGCCCGACTCAAAAACTTGGACAGCAACACGTGCTGCGTGCACGGTGGCCATGAATTGTGATGTGTGCTTGTTGCATTGACCTGATTGAAAGTGTCGTCTTGATTGCGCAGCCGTTGTGTGAGCACACACACAGGCGCGCCTGCATGGAAAGCTATTGAATAGATGTTTGAACTTTCTGCTTTTCTGTTTTTTACCGATTCTCAAAGTATCGGTAAATCAATAGGCATGACATCACACCTGTCATGACAATCAGTGCTGTATACACACACTGTATGACATCACACTGTATGACATTCAGCCTGTGACATCACACTTGCTACATGATCAGGCTGATATGACATACACTGTATGACATCACACTGCTAATACATCACACTGTATGACATACACTGTATACATCAGGCTGTAATGCATCACACTGTTGACATCAGGCTGTATGACATCACACTGATATGAATCACACTGTATGACATCACACTGTATGACATCAGGCTGTATGACATCACACTGTATGACATCGACACTGTATGACATCACACTGTATGACATCAGGCTGTATGACATCACACTGTATGACATCAGGCTGTATGACATCACACTGCGTCATGACATCACACTCTATGACATCACACTGTATGACATCAGGCTGTATGACCACATCACACTGTTATGACATCACACTGTATGACAATCACACTGTATGACATCAGGCTGTATGACATCACACTGTATGACATCAGGCTGTATGACATCACACTGTATGACATCAGGCTGTATGACATCACACTGTGACATCAGGCTGTATGACATCACACTCTATGACATCACACTGTATGACATCAGGCTGTATGACATCACACTGTATGACATCACACTGTATGACATCAGGCTGTATGACATCACACTGTATGACATCAGGCTGTATGACATCACACTGTATGACATCACACTGTATGACATCACACTGTATGACATCAGGCTGTATGACATCACACTGTATGACATCACACTGTATGACATCACACTGTCACAGGCAAAGGACGAACAAAAAGGATCATCATCATGTATTTACAAAAACAAAAAGATTTTTGTAAAAAAAAATGTGTCCTTTAGTGGAGAAGACATCCTGCAGTTTTGTTTTTCCGACTTAACAGGTTTTGGGCTCATCAAATATTTCTTAGAGAGGATTTACTACTAAAAACAATTTTCTCATTATAAATGAGCCTTTGAGGAGTTTTTTCTTGTCCTGCTAAAGAGCTAAAACAGAACACAGTTTAACAATTCTCTTCCTCTCATAAAATGTCTTTTGCTCTACAACACCATGACTCTGTCAGCTGGGATTGAACCTGATTGCAGTGTCTGAATTTAAGGAGGTGAAAATCTTCCCTTAGATCAATATTTATGATTTTCTGTAGATCTTTGGGTCAATCTTTGTGTTGGTTGCCTTCTTTTTATTGGAACTGTTACAGGTCCATGTAAAGAGGAAACCCGTCTTTTCAGGGCAGTAATCATCTCTTTGAGCAGAATGTTCTGGAATCATTTTGTTTGGAGCACATCACTCACAGCTCAGCTTTAAATCTGTAAGTTCCTCTATCCATTTGCAGGAACGTTGTGTCATATTTGTTTCTGGGAATCAGCCATGCACACTCTCTCCATCCAACACAAGAGGAAATGCGGCTTTCAGCACTCTTTCATCCCGCCTCTCTAAACAGCTTTATATCATTAATTGCTGCAAAGAGTTTATGGATTTTTCTCCTTCCTGCGCTCTGGCTGCTACAGCCAGCATCCATGTTTGCTGATATTTGGCCTTCAGCCTCTTTTCTCTGCCTGTTGTGAGGCTGCCTGCATCCACTGCCTCCTCCCCTCTTTCTATGCAGGTTTAGTTTGCTTTATTTTAAATCAATCATGAAGGAGAATGTTTCTTCATTGGCGTGTTGCTTTAAGGGAGGGACACGTTCAGGCTGATGAAGTCCACACCCTGGTCTCAAACAGTTAGCCTTCCTCTTGACAGGCCCGCCCCTCTTTGCTTTCTCACCCACTGCTGACAGTCGACCTCTCTCTACACGCAGGTTTGTTCTTCATTTGCCGTCGTTTCCTTCTTCTCTTCAACCAAAGTGCCTTTATTTGCTGAACAATGAGTCTGAATGCTGCCGAACGCCACTAGGGGTCACTACACAGCCATGAAACTGAACAAGTGCTGGAGCTCCTCAGGCTACTTTGTCTACTATACATTAAGGAATCGTCTCCATCCGAGATAAAACCGTTTATGATTATTTTAGCCGCCCACTCCTCCTCAAAGGCATCAGCGATGCTGAGGAATTTCTGGAGAGATTTTAATTTCCTCTGACTCTGGAGGTTCCTGAGTGTCAAAGGCAGCAGCTCAAATGTAAATGGAATTGCTCAATTGGTCGACTGAAAGCGAGACGCTGCTGAAATAAAGCATCCTTGTGGTTCCAGCTCTTCTTTGTCAAGAGGAGGAAAAGAGGAACTAGACTAGAAGAAAGCTGGTTCAGGCAGAATCCTCTGCAGCAGACACCCAAAGAGCAGGCAAACGCTTGGTAAAGGAACAGAGTCGGAGTCATCCCGATTCTTGTAATCTGTGATCTCAGGTATTGTTTCACATTTAACTAAAAAAAAAATCCTTTCTACAACCTGCAGTGACGGTGTGGTCCACCTGGAAGGTTTCTCCCTACAGGACACCGGAAGTTTGGGCTGAGACTCCAGCGTCTCAGGGACAGAGAAGCTCTTCTTTAGGTTTTCAATACCTTTATTGACTAAATCTGGGATCATAATCATGTATTTAGACACACCAACCACACACACACAAATACACACACATGCTTCAGTCAGAGAAACATTAATGTGACTCAACTCTCTGACTGGTTTTGCATGTCTTTCTTTAAATACCAAAACATATTAAATAGTGTCTGACACAAACTGACACAACTCTCTGGTGTGTGTGTGTGTGTGTGTGTGTGTTGAGAGCTGATCACAGCTGATGATGCATGGTGTGGTGTGTCACTGCATATGATTTCTGTCTTTCTCCTCCCTCCATCTTCATCCTGCCTTTTCAGCAGTCCCATGGGTCGGCTCACTTTCCCGTTTTCCTGCTCTTCCCAGCATCATCATCATCATCATTAGTTCTTCTGATTACACTTTTTTCTTTTCTTTGTGTCTGTCATGTATTCTCACTTTCTTCTAAAATCCTTTTATCGTGGGCTTTGCTGTTGGATGGCCCCCCGCGTTCATCACTCGCTTGTTGTGCGAGTGTGTCCGACTTGGATGTCATTTTCCTGTGGATCTGCTGGTGCAGGAATGTCTCGGATCGACACGCTGTTGCATGAAGGTTTTCTTTGCACGTTTCTCAATTGATGTTTTTTCTTCTTCCCGCTGTCTCCCTCTCAGTTCCTCATCCATCCTTTCCTTCCTTCTACCTAACCCCACCTTTACATGTCCATCTTCCTCCTCCTCTTCCTACTTTGTGTGTCCTCCCGCCCCCTGGCCATGTCTACCTCCGTATCCCTCTCTCTCCTCTCTATCACTCTCTCACAGATGCTCCATCACACCACACAGCCTCCCTCTCTCTCTCTTTTATCCATCTGCTTTCAGTTCTATCGTTCGCTCTGCCGGCTCGCCGCCAGCTGTCAGTTCTTCTGCGGCTGCAGAGCAACAACTGGCTTGTGTTTGTGCCGGGCGTGGAGGGAGGAAGGTGAGTGCAGCACAAAGAGCGGGAGACGAGGGAGAGCGGAGGACCGAGACGGGAAGAGGAGGAGATCTTTTGTTCGGCATCCTCTCTGCAGCATCAGTACCAGCTCTGACTTCCCTGCTGGATCGTCCATCTCCCGCCTGGATCTGCCTCCTCCTTCTCCTCTGGGAGCGCTTCCTGGAAGCGGGAGGGGGAGGGAGATCACCACCTCCCAGTTTGCCACGGACTGTCAGCAGGGCATCTTCAGAGGAGGAGCGGGGATGAAAGGAGGGAATTTTAGAAGAGGTGCATGAAGAGAGCAGAGGGAAGGCACCACCCTGACTTACATGGGAGGATGGAAAGAGGGTAAGAGGCTGCTGTGGCAGCTGGGGGTCCCATCCCCCCTCCCCACTTCTTGGCCACTTCTGACAGACTGAGACTTTGATTCTTTTTTCCACCAAAGTATTCCTATTTTCTTCATTTCACTCTGGCAGCTTTTTCCTTTTTTCCACGGACACGTTAGCGGCAGGAAACCTGGAGATCCTCAGGATTTTTGCTGCTTCTCCATGCACCCCCACCCCCCACCCCTACCCCCCGTCTTCTGTGTGAGTGGAAGTTTGAATGCAGAGAGTACTGTTGGTTTGACCTGTGCCCCCACCCTCACAGCTCTGTGATGTGAGCGGGTCTGCAGCTGAGACCCTCTGATGGCCTGGGCCGGGCCGGGCCAGCCCGGCTGGCTGTGGGTGGGTGTGTGGGAGTGGGTGAGTTTGGCGGCGCTCGGGGGATGGGTGGGGGGTCTTCCTGGTGGTGGAGCGGACCGGGTCGGCCGGCTGTGCGGGGGAGAGTAGAATCCACAGCCCGGCTCACTTCCATCCCTCCCTCGTGAATCTGTTCATTCTTTGTGCCCCCCACCCCCCAACCCCCACCCTGACAACCGTGTTGCTTCTGTTCATTAATTTGACCATTCATTCAAGCCCAGCCCTTCTGCTGCCTTCATGCGTTCCAGGATTCTGTCCCTGTGGTCATTTCTTCACGTCTCACTTCAAACAGAGCTGCTGAGGATTCTTTGCTGCTCCTCAAAAGCAAATATTGTTTCTCCGTCTTGATTCACGAGTGAAATTCAAATGCATGAGCCTCTATCCTGTCAGCTCACAGCGCTGAGGAGTCCCAGCTCTTCTCTGTTCTTTACCAGAGCATCCATGCAGAAACTGTAAATATTGATTTGAGACAACAAATCTATGGACTGATGTGGGATCAGGTCAGCTGGAGCGTGCTCTTTGTATTCAGCCGCTGCTACAATTAGAATAAAATGGAATACATTTACCAGAACTTTTCATGCATTATGCATGACTCGCTCCTGCATTTACACTCATTGTTTTAGGAGAAATTAAAGAGAGAGTTATGGATGTTGAAGACAGTTTAAAACCCAATGAGAAAATGCCCCAGATCAAGGCGGGGGTCTCAGCACCAGATCACCGACGGCTCATTTCACTGTTTGTTTCTCTTGTTATACAACTGGAAAATAACCAAGAATAAATGCATGGAGAGATGAGGCTGCTGGTGTGCTCAGACAGCTGCAGAGCCCCTCCTTTGGTTTAATCTGTTCGTTTCTGTGCTTGTGTTGCAGGGTGGGGGGGTCCCTGCTGTTGGTAATGGAGTGTATTGTCTCACCGCAGCAGCACTCGACCTGACCTCCCTAACCCCTTTTCTTCCTGTGTGCATACCAACCCCCACTCTCCCAGATATCACGATGCCAAGCAGAGCCCGGCCGGATCACCGGGGGAGCGGCCCGCCTCCGCCTGCGTCAGCAGGTCCAGGTAAGGCTGTGGCAGTTGGGTTCCGGGTCGGCCCGCTCCTCCACCGCCTGTCACCTGCAAACTTTGTGTCATAGAGGGGAGAGAGAGTGAGCCCAGCTTTCACACGCCCTTCTTTTTGCTATTTTTCTGTTTCTCCTTTGACACGCGCTGCTGGCTTGGATTGAAAATGCCTCCAATTTTCTCCTGTGCAGAGGAGCCATTGATGGAGCCTTGCCTCACTCTGCTGCAAGCTGTCTTCAATCAATGCAACTGCCCCACTCTCTCTGTATGTGTCTGTGTGTATTTGCCTCTGGAGCATGGAGGGGGGCTGCTGATGGCGGAGGCGATGGCCGTGGTGGGGATGATGAGGCAGTGGCGATGGCGCCACTCTCGTGGTTTCTGGCTTAGCTCGCCGTGTTTACGGAAAGACTCTCTTCGGTGACGGGTATTCTTGGGTGGATAATACGGATCACGTTGTTATTGCTTAAGAATACGCGTAGTTGAGGAGAGTCCTCTCTTCGCCAAATTCCAGCAACACCCTGACCCCCCAACACCCACCCACCCACTTCACCTCAACAAACCACCATGGTGGGCTGTGAGGTTGGGTGAAGCTGCGGCCCCATGCTCCACCTTTCCGAGACAATGAAATTCAAACACATTCATTTGCACATAATGCTGCCTTGTGTTGTCCCCGCCCACTTCCTGTCTGAGCTGCGGTTCGAGGCCAAGAGTGTCCTCACGTCTGTCCCACCATTCATCTGTCAGTCTGTTTCTGTCTCCATGGCGACGGATGGCGTGTGTGTGTGTGTGTGTGGATGATGTTTCCTGAAGAGCTGGTCTGCAGAGAAACGCTGATTCCTTTGGTCAGAGCGAAGGCTGACCACGGAGCCGGGAATGCGGCACGCTGCATGGCCAGCATGGCGGCCGGCGCATGCTCCATCGCCCCTGCACTCGCACAGCCACCAATCACGATCGACAGAAAATGACGACAATAGAAATCATTCGGCTCAAAGCGCTGCAGCTTCTGCAACATCACACATATCAGACGGGGATCCCAAAGTCTTTGCACAAAGATGTACAGTGTTTTCTGACATATCAGATATAGATTAAAGACTTTCCCTTCTTCATGGTGGACAAACCTTCCACTTCTGCCTGGTTCAGAGTTAGTCACCAGTTTTTGATGGTAAATAATAGTTTTTTACACAGCTGGGATGAGTAGTTACATGTGGACTTGTGTGCAGAAATCTCAAGATCTGCCTTTTAATGATTGTCCTGATTCTGAAAATAAACTCTCATATAACCCTTTAACACCTGAGGCGTCGCCCGTGACGCTTAAACACAAAATCTTTAATGCACTGTAACTTTTCGGCCCTTAACACAATAATTGCAGTAGATTCTTCACAATTTAATTGAATTAGATTGTGTTAACGGTTGAAAAGTTAAAGTAAATCAGAGAACATAAACAGTGTAAACCCCCGTTTTATGGTTGGCTGTCAGCCTGACTGGACTGTCTCTGACATAAAAGCTGTTTTTTCACAGTTTTGTCATCAAACATGGATGCAGAAAAGAACAGCCAGCTTTGCGTATAAAAATGTTGATCACTTACCGAGCTCTGACAGACGAAATGTCCAGCAGCAGCCCATGCGCTGCCGAGAGGCGCCTCTATAAACAATTATCTGTGCTCAAACGGCGTCCCAGCAGCTTTTCTGCATGGCTCAGGCGATGCAGCATGAATATGGATCCCCTCTCTATGTCTGATGGCACATTCTCAACCTTAACACCCGTGTAAAATCCATTTAAACACATAATAGGATCAACGCGACTGTCTTCACACATGCCACCCCCCATGATCACGTTCTGGAGATCTCCATTCCCTCAGGCTTCATTTGTGTGCGCGCCTCTGCAGCGCAGGAGGATTCCTCCGCCGTCTCACTGTGTTGAATAATCTCTTAAAGTTAGCCGCCAAGTCGCTCTGACATGTTCACTCTCCTAATTGTACAATCATCCCAGCCATTTTCATCCCAGGTTATCCAAACAATGCAATTATGTGTTTAACTTGGCTGATAATGACTCTGCTGCTCGTCTCCACGTGGAGGCAAAGCTGAAGGAGGAAGACTTGATCTGCAGGAAAAGCGAAGCATGCAGAGCAGAGTGGGTTGACTGCAGCAGCTGTTGTGTTGTGCTGATCTGTTTCCTGTATGTCTGTGGCTTTGTTTTGTTGCTGTTGGGGCGACTGACATCCCTGTTGCCACGTGCACCAGCCTCTGTTCATCATGTGAACACTTTCTCCTCACTTCCACTGTGCACAGGCCCTGAGTTCAATAGCAGCTAGCAACAAGTGAAGGTGTTTGCAGGAAAACGGCAGCCGTGGTTACGCTTGTGCTGGAAAATGCCACAAACTCTGAGTTGATGACTAGAGCTGTGAGGAAGGCCAATCAGTGAGAAGATGTGAAATGATGTGTAATGTTGGTGTTCTCCTGTGTCCCAGCCTGTTTGCTAACTGTTTGTGAAGTCTGCTGTTGACACACACCTGAAATGCAATGGAGACTTGCTGCTAATGCCCTGATGATGGCGCTGCTGATCCTGTAGGTTCAGAGAGTTTCCTTCAGAGCAGTTTGGGGTTGAAGATGACTTTGGAGCTGATCAGGATGAAGGATGAACCCCTGCACCGTCTGAACTTTCTGTGCCTTTTTCTTTGTTTCCAACATGTACATCGATCCTGCAACTGAAATAAAGCTCTACTCATTTTACCTTCTTATAATGAGATTTGAAAGGCGTCACGTGGATTCTTTTCATTTCAGGAGGAAACTCAGATTTTAAAAAAAAGATACTTCAAATCAGTTTGAGGAAATTAAAAGAATACTAAGAGTTTTCTTGTAGAAAGTTAAAAAAAAAAAAAAAAACTTTTTGAAAGAATAAAGACACAAGTATAAAGATGTATCTTATTGGTTTGCTCACTAAAAAGAAAGCATTTTGACTCCTAAAAGACATGTTTCTATAACATAGCAAAAATAAATCAACAATGACTATTTAAATTTACAAGTAAAAAATACATAATGATTCTGTTACAACAGTTATTATTTTAAAATCTAATTTGTTCCAAGCTCTTCCAAGCCGATATCATTTCTAATGTGCTTTAATTTGATAAAACTAAACTGTATTGCATTACATTTCTGTTGTTTCCTCATCTAAATGTGTTGCTTAAGCAAATGCTAATGGGCCATAAGCATTAATAGTCCTGTGATATATATATATATATATATATATATATACACTTAAAAAAATTACATACAAGACTATTCTCAAAAAAAAAAAAAACATATTTTCCGTTTTACAAGATTAATCAACAACGTTTTTCAACAGTAAAATAATCTTAATCTTAGTTTTAGGATTAGAATTCTTAGGAAGACTTTATGTCTTTCTATTGTCATTTATTTGCTCCTTTTTTTCTTCTGTTTTTGCAGCGTAATATTTAAAGATAAAATGTCAACATATACTGTACATGACCTCATGGTTTCATGTCCTTTTTCTGAAAAATCATGTGAAATAATCATTTTAAAGGAGATTTAAATCAGATTTTTTTTAGTGGCTGTGACTGAGGGTTTGAAGGGTTTCTTTCATGTTTTTGGAGCATATTGATTTGGAAAGGCCCGACAGAAACACCCCCAGGCTCGGCAGCATTGTTATTCACGTTACATAAATGCATAACTGATCTGCTGTCAGGGGCTATTTACATCCTCTTATCAGACAGCCACAGATTAGCATATTACATCCTATAATCTGGGCTGCAAACACCCAGAGCATCTTAGTACATTTTATCTCCTGTAATCCTGTTAAACCGCATTAATGAGAGGCACAAAGCCGACCCCACCCAGAATGCTGGCGGTGCATCAGTCCACAGCCCCATCCAGCAGCTCTGACTGATCTCTTCATTCACCTGAAGTCAGCCGCACCGCGCTGCAAACACAGATCAGAGGTGGAGACGACGCGAACATGTGAAAGGTTCATCTCAGTTCTGCATCTCTCTGTCTGTTTTGACTTCTTTGCCAGCTTTTGCAATAGAAATGAAAATAACTTTCTGAATTTTACTCTCCAATGAAAATTACATCAAATTATCATGAATCAATAGTTTTTAAAAACAATAGTATCTTAAATCAATTATTTTAAAATAAGCTCTCATTGCGAGCCTGGAAAATTAAAATACCTTCATTGTATATCTATCAATAAAAAAAATAATTTAAAAAAATGCTTTGAATGGTTAAGAAGAATAAACAAACAGTCATTAGGCCAAAACAGCAATGCCTTCATTATTGGAAAATAAAAAAGACAAAAAGTCTGGATTCACAGAAGCTGCAATGAATTTAAATAATTATCATTATTTTATTATCATCATTATTATTATCCCTTTTAATGTTAAAAAAATACACATCTAAAATTAGAGTAGTAATACTCTTGAGCTTATTCTAATGTTAAATTAATCAAAAAAGAAGCTAGCATGCAGTCTGTCCACGGTTTCTGTCATCAGAATCCCCATTTATGCTGAAAAAAGGTTATTTTTTGGTAAAACAATTTATAGTTAAAATCAATATTTTATTTTTACAATTTTAAGTAACTGAAATGATAATGATTATTATTTTTTATTGTTTTTTTATTTTAGTCACAATAAAAGTGCTGGATTTTAACAAAATAGCTAAAATAATTGTACAAAAATCTATTACTTTTGACTTTTGTTTGAATGCTTTTAAAGTGTTTATGATTATCCATTTAACATCCAACAACCATGTGGTTCTAACGAGGAGAGACCTGCTTGAAAAATGATGCAAAAAGATCTGCATAAATATTTGAAGCAGCTCAGACCATAGATGACCAAACGCCAGAGTCTCGACCAGGGGAACTTAAACTTTTGGCAAAGGGACAGATGTTTTGCTGAAGTGAAGATGTTTTAGGACCAACCAACGACCTGCGACCTTTCAACTTTTATAGTCACATAAAATGAAAATAAAGAAAAATGATTTGTTGTTTTTCATATAGGCTAAAATACATTTCATTTTTTTTTGTTACCCAAATTACCCAAATGTGAATTTTGTATTTAAAAACCAGAAATAAAATGTTTCAACTTTTATAGCATAAAATGAAAATAAAGAAAATGATTTTTACATACATTTATTTCTTATAAACTGTTCTTATTGTAAACGATAAAATGTAAAATTGTGAACAAAAAATAAAAACACTGATCTGAGAAACAAATCTCTTCATTTTGTTTACAGTTGACATTTTAGAAATGAGGTAGAGAGCGTCTCAGAAGAGTCCCGCCACAGAGTTTTCACATAATTTAGTTTTTTATTTTTGTCAATTACAACCAGTACATTGGGCAGTTTTTAGAAAATTCTGAGGCTGCACATTAATGATTTTCTGACAGAAATTGGCAGAAATCTGAATTCCAGCTGTGTTTGGCTGACAGTCCGGGCTTTGGACATGCATGGTTTAAACGCTGATGGAGGTTCAAGCCCGCACCATGCCTGAGCCTTGTTCCAGGTGGAGAACAGGTGGAGGAGGGCCAGAGAAATGCAAACTCAAACGCCAAAAATAAACATCCAGGAATTTAACGACAAAAATATGAATGTGATTGTTTGAGAAGAAAGGCGAGCAGTTTGGCCATGGTTCAGGATGAAGGTGTGATGATGAGTGAGGTGTAGAGTGAAGGAACAGCAGCTCAGGGTTACTGGAAGGGAGAAAGATCTTCTTCATTGAAACTTTGCCAAAGCTCCACCAGAAGCTTCCTCACACAGAATCTCACCTCTAGAAATGTTAAAAAACAAAATAAGAAACAATATCCTGATGTTTATTAAAAAAAGAGAGAAGCAGGAGTTTATTATTTAGTAGTTAAACAATGTAAAAGCTAAATGTGTTTGAATGTAGACCAGGGGTCTGCAACCTGAGGCTCCGGGGCCGTATGTGGCTCTTTTACCCCTCCAGAGTGGCTCTGTGGGGGAAGAAAAACAGAAAGAAGAGAGGCCTTAAAAAATGAAATTGACTTACTTGATGTTGATTTAACTTGAGATTATTTAGGGTTTATGGCTGAGGTGCTTGTGGAACACTCATGATGACATCACACCAACTCAAAGGACCCCATGTGCTCTATTACTCTATTATTACTCTATACTCTATTACTCTACTATCTTGCCCAGATTTTAAATACTATTTAAATTTCAGCAGAATTTTTCTGTTCTTGTTGTGTGTTTAAGGCACAAAGCTCATATTTTATGCTGCACAACAATATTTAATGACAGAAGACTAAAGGATACATGCGTATATTTTTACACACTATTTCTTTTGATTCATGAAGTAATGCCAGGTCAACAGCAGTAGTAAGCAGGTAAAAGGATGACAGCCCATATAAGTATAACTAGAAAACAATAAGAGAAAATGCCATTGTGTGTGGGATGATTCTATGTGGAACAGGAAGTCTTATTTTGAAAGGAAGTCATGAGGCCTTGTGTCAAAAGTAAAAATAAAAACAACAATGAGCTTTTTCTTTGTAAATTCCTGTTTTTATTCATGCAAAAAAAAAAGAAATATAATTTTTTTTAAAAGTAACAACATTTTCAAAATGGTGAAATACAACTTAGCAGCTTCTACTTGGTTTTGATCAGTGAGAAACGGCCCAAATGGCTCTCTCTAAATCAGGGGTGGGCAAACTACGGCCCGGGGGCCACATGCGGCCCCTTAAGCTACTTAATGTGACCCTCCAAATTAAAATACATTGAATCAAAAATCCTAATTATTGTTTTATTTTCATTGTATTTCTGGTTTCTTCCTATGAATGGTGTTGTTTCTCTGACGTTCGTGTGTGTTCCTTTCTGAGTCAGATGGTGATCTTTCGGATTATTCCTACACCACATAAATGCAGCATTTCTTTGAGTTCACATTTTCCTCTGAAGAACATCAACCCATTGGATCACCCAAAAGAGAACAAAAATCTAAATTTAGAAATTAAAACTCCCAAATTTTCTGTTTTTAAATTAATATATGTGAATTTGAATCCAAATTAAAGCATGTTTTTCTCTAAATTCCATTTTATTTTTTTAGTTTGAGGTTGATTACCTAATCTCTCCTTCCATCTGCTCCTTGTCCGGTCCTTATGCCAAATTTTAGAACCCTTTGTGGCCCACGAGTCAAAACAATTGCCCACCCCTGCTCTAAAGCATGACGCAAAAAGATTTTTCTAAAGATTCAGAGTTTCGGAAAAAGTTAGATAGCTGTAAAGTGCAAATAAAATTAGGCCATGGTCATCTCACATTTAAGTAGGAGCTTTAAAAACTTTAGATCAGTATATAGTACCATTTCATGACCAATGTCAGCCATTTTTGATTTATTTATTTTTCTTGTAATTCAAAAGAACATTCCTAAAGAAACATTTTACATGTTTACTTTGAAAACAGCATCTTAAAGAGGCAGAAAAGGGAAAGAAAAGATGTTTTTAGAAAAAATTCATCCATTTGTAAAAAACAAACTTTGTCTTCGATACACAAACATAGAAAACAACATGATCCGGGATGTCTGCAGAAATCAGGCAGAACAAGCCAATGATCAGTGGATGCTGGTGTGGCTTTCATGCAGGAAAAACAAGAAGGCAGTTCACTGAGCCATCCACAGAGGCAGTGGAATAAAACAGAACCAGAACCATGGACCGGCCCGGACTGCAGCTGCAGCTCATCGCAACACCTTTACATTCAGAAGAGGAAAATTTGTACCTTTTTTTTTCCTTTTACCATTAATAAAATATGGGTTAAAAAATTTGAAAGTTGTGCTTCACTTTCTATTTTCTAAAGCATGACGCAAAATTTTTTTTCCAAAGATTCAGAGTTTCTAAGGATCCTTCCACCCACAGGAAGTGAAGTTCGGCCTACTGTACCTGTCTCCTGACCTAGCGACCTTTAAGGAAACCTTTGAAATGTTAAAACATTGCATTCAGACACCCAGCCAGCAGAGCTACAGCAATTCAACTGGTCAAATATTATCTTATAGCTGTTATTTGCAATATTCAAATTATATATTGCAAAGTGTGATTAAAAATACGAATTGTTTTTCTGACAAGTAGTAATACTGAAATATAAATATATATATATATAAAAGATATATTTATATTTCAGTATTACTACATGTCAGAAAAATAATTTGTATTTTTTTGTTTTTGCTTTGAGTTTTAATCACACTTAGAATGAATATATTAACAGCTATAAGAGGATTTTTGAACAGTATATATATATAAACTATGATTCTGTCAATCGATTAAAATATTAATCAGATCAAAAACACTTTTCTGTTTTGAGTAATCCCTGTTAATCACAATGTTTTACTAGGTAAATCTTATATGACAATATGCGGCTTTGTGTTTCAACATATCCTCCTCTGGTACGTTCTGATTGGCTGGACACGCCTGAACCAGGTAATCAGTCATGAGTAGGGCTTGGATATGACTCTGCGGCCCTCGAGGCCTGGAGTTGGCTGTTTCTGATCTCGCTGATCCAGCATGTGTGAGAGTTTCTCACCAACACAACATTTCAACTTTACAATTTTCTGTCTACAAAGAAAAATAGTATTAGTTTTAGAAAAGCATGAATAACTCATCCATTATCATCACCAAAAAATGATTGGCAGGTTGAACACATTTAAAATTATTTTAATGGAAAAAATGAACAAACAGGTTTCCAGTGGAATAAAACATTTGAGTGTAAATGAAGACAAAGAATCAATATTTGTGATTTATAAAAGCTCATGGGTCAGTCAGTCTTGATGGACGTCCAGCAGTGAGCTTTACAGTGGTGTGTTGAGCATGTACAGAGGCCTGCAGGCTGCTGCAGGAAAACAAACATCACAACCCCAATCACACTGCCAAGCTACACCTGAGGATTCTGGGAGATCCTACAGCCAAAGCAGAGATGAGAGACTTTAAAAGGAAGGCAGCGAAGCCTCTCATGCAGATGTGGATTTGTCTCTGCTGCAGATATTCCGGCCTGTGAGGGCTCACTGATTCTGCATCAACTCTCGCATCCAGCCTCCAGCCAGAAGTTCAAGCTGTTAATAAAGGCTCCGTTATAAAATCTCCCATAAAAGAAACGATTCACTTCAGCTGTAAAAATCCCAGAGAAGTGAGACTTACATGCAAGGAATTGCAGACGATCAAAGGAACGGTTACCGTCAGCTCTGGAGCCTCAGAAGCTTCAGCAAGCACACAGGTAAACAGTCCTGGTTTACCTGCAGTAAAAGGGTAACGGGACTGATCGATTTCAGGCTCAAAGCTGAAAACGATGAAAAGTTGAGGGGAGGAGCTAGGTTTAAGTCATTAAAAACTGACATTAAAAGAATCCCCAAAGAAAACACTGACACTTTCTTCAAATCCATTCTAAGAATCCTGAGCAGACATGGTTTTTACCAGAGGACTATGTGGTGTCTTGCTAACATTTGTCTCCTCTTCCCTGCAGGTGGGGTATGTACGGTGGCCTTGAAGTGCAAATTACACCAACAAATTACTCCACACTGAAACATAATAAAGATCACAACATTTAAAAAAGCTGAACAAAAACAAAAAACCTACATCATATTTTGGAATCCAGACTAAATGACAGAAACTGAATCATAGTTACAAAACTGAAAAAAACATAAATGCAAAGTTTTGTAAAACAAAAGGTATTTCCAAGAAATTGCACAAAGAAAACAGAAAAGGTAAGTGCTAAGAGACATTGGTCACTGGATAATAATATGCTTTATTTTGACATTTGAACTTTTTTCAAATGCATCTTCAATGTCTTCATTTCATTCAAAGTTTTATGTCAAGCAGCTCAAATCATCCTATCAGTGATACCCGTTAGTGCAAACCATTAACGGTTTCTGTTAAAAAAATAAAAAAGCATTTATAAAGACAAAAATAATTCCCTCAATTTAAATTTAATCAAAATTAAATGTTAAAAAAAGTAGTAGTAGAAGAAATCTTGTGATAAACTCTATCTGTGTATAGCTTATCTTTTTTTGTCAGGGATTTTAGAACTTTCAAAATAAAAGTCCTGAGAAAGAGCAAAATTGCTTTATGACAAAATATGAACAGTTTTAAATGTTTTTTTTTTATTTTTTTTATTTTAGACATTTGATTCCATGGAAGCAACTTTCTCCTCTGATTTAATGAAACATATTTAACAAAATAGAGTTCTGACAAAGACTTAGTCATAGAAGCAAACTAGAAGCCATCTTGACCACATTCACATCAGGTTTACTTGTAGGTTTCTTAAACGCGGCTAACAACGACTTTACACGATCACGTTTAAAGCACCAAGATGTTAAAAACACAAAGAAGATGAGAATCACATCAGTTTTGGACTTCAGCTTCATTTAACTGCAATTATACACGCAGTCTTTCTGTGCACCATTGCCCTTTTTCCCAAAGCATGAAAGAAAATGTGAAAAATATGAGTAATTATCATAGAAAAAAGAAGTAAAAAAGCAGGTGCGTTCCTGTGCAGCTGAAGCAAACAAAGGGTTTCATGTTCCTCTTTCATTAACATGGATGAGTGCATGGGCAGCGCTAGCGCTGCTCCACTTCTCTCTCTCTATGGTTAACAGGAAGCAGTGATTATCTGTGGTTGCTTTTATGATTATATATTAGACTTTAGCTTTAAACGTTAATGAAAAGCTAAGATTTAAAATCATTTCTGAAATTTTCTACATCATTTTCTGTGTGTTACAAAACTACTGGCTTAACTGTGAAAAAATTCTGCTTGTTGGAAAATAAATCAAAAAGCATTGACTACATTTAGAAAAAATGAGCTTTTTAATGATGGAAAATTGTTTGTACCTCACAGCAACTCACCTGCTGAAGCTCAGAAAAACTACTAAAACATAGATTGCATAGAGTCTTTTTTTCCTGGTGACGTCAGCCAAAAAGGCAGCATCTCCACACTTGTGTAACTGTATCTCAAGTTTACGGGTATGGACGGCTAAAGCTAACAGCAGAACTCTTTATGGGCATTCTCCATAAATAATACAAGGTAAACTTAATGGAAGTACACGCAATATTTATTTTACAAATGTCCTAGGTCATAATATTTACTTTCCTTTCTTAGATCATTCATAATTAGTCTATTATTTGTAGTAAATATATTTCAGGTCCTTTTGAAAATATCAGCCTTTCATAAGACCAGTTTGTTTACCATTTTTGTTGTTCTAACTGCATAAATAGTTGAACTGTTTCCTCTTCTTTTTCTCCTTGTTCTTCCCTTTATTCTGCTGCAGATTAGACCAGCAGGTTCCACAACAAATAGAAACACCTCACATGAGTTTCCTCAGTGTTCCAGGATTCAGGGCCCAGTGGGTCAGGACGAGAAGAAGAGAGGAGCCCCAAACCTTCTAAACACTTGATGGTACGACCCATGTCTGCTGTCATCATTTTTGCCAAGAAGATCTGTGCACGACCCCAGGCAGACTATCAGGCTAAAATAAAGATTTACTATCATCCAGATAACTTCAGAAAAACTGGAGTCAGGTATTTCTTGCAATGAGGCAAATAAGTATTTGAACACCCTGTGGTTTTGCAGGACCTCCCACTTCATCACTGTTTAAACGTCACAGTGATCAGCGGTCAGACGTTTCCACAACTGCTTAGTCGGTTCACACTAATGTTTACTGGTTTGGATCATATCCACAAGGAACTTCTGAGTTCCGTCTACACTTCTCCATTTCTTTTTAACCTGTATGAAATCTTTCTCATACACATCTGTGAATGTGTTCTACCCCTGAAACCGGACTACCGGACTCCGTCTTCACTTTAGCAACTTTATTCTCCTCAAACTGAAAGTTTCTCTTTCTGTTATGCTACTTTCTCTGAGACAGGCGGAGAAAGAGAACGTGATCACAGAGACATCAGGGGATATCCTGCTGCATCTGACAAGCATTTTCAAAATAAAATAGTAAATAAGTAAAATAAGAAATTATTATCACAATACTGAGACAGAAAAATGATCCTTTTTGTTAAAACATCTCATAGACAGTATCTAAATTGACATAAGTTAACTTAATATTTCCAGGCTGCTACATATGTGCAGGTACACAATAAGAAGAGATATGTCCATCCACTTAATAGGAGCAGAGAATACAAGGGCAAAAAAATATATAAAAAAGGGGCAAATTGCATTCTCTAGTGCTGCAAGTTATGAAAGGTAATACATATCTTTCTAGTAACGCGCTCTTTTTTCTCAAAATGCTGCTCACAGCTTAAAAACAAACAGAAATACAATTCCCCACACATGCAATAAAATTAAAAGACAATTGTAATATTACACAAAAACAAACACAGATATCAGAGAAATGATTATAAGAGTAGAGGAGCTAAATTACCCTGAATATGTTGTCCTTCTTGTCCACCTGTTGACTGAGGAGTCATGATCCATGCACACACACACACACACGCACACACACACACCCCCCCCGACTGCAGCGCTGTGTCAGTTAGTGCCAGCATGAACTAAAGTCTGGGTGATGGTGGAAGGAAAGGAAAGCAGGACGTCGACCCCTGGGCTCCTGAAACTATCTGATAACTGCATCAAAGTATCTGATATTCCTGGAAAATGAGTCTCTGATAATTAGGGTTGTTGGGGAGAGTGGGATTCAACAGGTGTGGCGGTCTTACCCTCTCCTGCTGCTCCTGGGGCCAAGGGGCATCTTGGGGCTGCGCTGTTACAGATCTGGAGGGGTTTACTGTGAGTTTACAGGGCTGGCACAGCACGGATTGAAGGATCAGTGGTTGGATCCCTGTTCCCTTTACTCAACCATCACTGTATCATTGGGCAAGACACTTCCCCCTCCCTCCCTCCTCCTTCCATTGTGGCTCCAGTGGTGTGTGAATGTCTGAATGTCCCGGTGAGGGTCAGAGGGGCCGTAGACCTCGCCACGCCTCTGTCAGTCTGCCCCAGGACAGTTGTGGATACATCTGTAGTTTACCATCACCAAGTATGAAGGAATAATGGATACACGATGTAAGCACTGTGCGAGTCTGGAAAAGCTCCGAGAAATACAGTGTATTAAGACTATTCATGAATGGAGGAAATGAGGACAGGAGAACTAGAAGGTCTCTGTCCTAAGACCTCATTCCTGGTTATTACATTGAACATGTAATAAACATGTTGGATTCTGTACCATGCACAAACACTTTGTATTTTTTTAAGGTTGTCCTACTTCTCTTTTTCCTAAATCGTGTAAAACTTCTGCAGTCCCATTTCCTCTAGAATTTTTCGGGTTGACACTTCAAACAAAAAAAGAGGGTCAATCCCTCTAAACCAAAGATATTTTGCACAGGAAAACACAGAAGGTCCTAAACCTATTGAGATTAAGAGGTGTAATGATCAACATTCAACCAGTTGGTAATTCCAAGTTTTAAATTGAACGCTACACGTATGTTACTATGAAGTCCTTGATAGGTTAAAGTTCAACTGGTTTAATTAACCCATTATAACCATTTTGTATGTAAAGCTCGAAAACAGACTTTGAAAACTTGTGTAGCGATGTGTGAAGGTGTGAGTTTAGAACACGGAAGCACAGAACTGTAGAGAGAAAACAGACTCACCCTGATTTGTGTGATTCTAGATCTGTTTTACTTTGGATTTGTACATGAATATTCTTGATTTGTAAGTCATTCAATAGATGTTCTGCACAAGTACAAGAAATTCCAAATAATGTAATTTACATTTACATAACTTAAAATTACAACATCTTGAAACTAACTACACACACAAATCTTTGAAAATTGCTTGTTACGCAGACACAGAATGGAATTTATGCACAAATATGCTGCTAGAATGCTGGGTCATCAGAACTTTCCTTTCATTTTGAACTTAGATTGTGAATATTACCTGGTGAAACTTGACATTTTCCCACTTTCTCAAACAAAATATGCCTGAAAATGAATATGTAAACAGTCTAAACACTAAAGTTTCTGTCAGTGCTTTCCCTGGAGTGACTTGGTCATGCGAGCAGGCAGCACGGCGTTTTCCTCGACACCGTGAGATTTTGACAGAGCGCCGTGTGGCCTACGTCTGACATCAGTGAGCAGAACCATAATTAATGGATATGTTTGGTACTCCAGATTATAAGCCACAATGTCATTTTTGAAACAAAAAAAAAGGCTTGTAAGTGTATTTTGTAGTGCAGAAAATACAGTTTCTTTTAGTTTGTTGTATTAATTGCATAAGGCCTTGACACAGTCTGGACTGTGAACTCATGTTTTAAATAGATAAACTCTACTGAATTAAAGCCCACATATTACTCATGAATGAAATGAAATGAAATGTATATTCTTTTAAAGGTTTAAAGTTGTTGACCAGGCAGGCTCACTTTGTTTCCCTTGTCCCCTCTTAGAGTCAAACAAATAAGCAAATAACTTTACAGGCTTATGTTTTTTCAACACTAGCACACAGAAAAAATGAGACAGAGGAAGAGGAGCTCAGCATGGCAGGATTTTAAAGCAGGAAATGAGAAAACTGCACTCAGTGTAATACATGTACATGAGTCTTTTACTTGAATTGTAACAAGTGAAAGCCCAAATAATGAGATTAAATATTAGGAATTTAATCCTACAAATGTGCACAGCAGATCAAGACGGGAGTCTACACCACAGCAGGGGGTGGGGGGTCTTCCAATCACTAGGGGGCAATCTCAGCACTAGACAGGAGTAGAGGAGGAGTCAGACTTAAACAGGTAAACTCTGCAAGGTGAGAAAAATGCAGCAAATACTAAACCTGCTCCAAGAAGAAGGGCAACAGAGTCCACTTGGAGGACATGGGAGAGAATAGCTGCTGAGTAACAAACTGTTTATCAGAAGATCCAAACCAGACGGTCACACAGTCACTCTAGCACAGGAATACTCCATTTACATGAATCCAAACTTACAGATGTTGAATTATTTTAAACATCAATTGTGATCTTTTGATCCAGTTGCCACAATACTGAAGTAAAAAGAGAGGATGCAGTGACCTCTTATAATTATTACCACAATTTTTTATACAGTAGGTGAAATATGGTAACATTAAGGAGCAGTGCAATAAATATCTACAGTTGTATTTAGTATTTTTATTTGTTTATTTATGATTGCAATACTTTTTGAAACTTTAGTTTCTGTGTGTCTGTGTAGCTTCTAACTCAGTTTGTTATCAATAACAAACCCTAAGAATGTAATTTCTGAAACACTTTTGATAAATTCATTGATAACTTTATTGAGAGCTCTGTATTGGCTTTGTTCTGACCAAAACCATCACTTTGGCTATTCAAAGATAGTTTGTTGTAATCCATCAATGATTTTATTTTGTGTAACTCTGTATTCACCACATCAATAAGTTCCCTTTGATTGTCAGTAAAATAGAATATATTTGTGTGTTTGAGTTAATAATAATAATGGATTAGATTTATCTGCGCTTTTCCAGACGCTCAAAGCGCTTACAATGAATATCCATTATTCATTCACACTTCATCCATACTTGGTGATGGTAAGCTACAACTGTAGCCACAGCTGCCCTGGGGCAGGCTGACAGAGGCGTGGCTGCCAGTTCACGCCTACGGCCCCTCTGACCATCACCGGGACATTCATACACATTCACACGCCAGTGGAGCCACACTGGAGGCAAGGAGGGTTAAGTGTCTTGCCCAAGGACACAACGACATTTTGGCTGGCGGGAGCGAGAATCGAACTGCCTATCCTTCGATCATTGGCCGACCTGCTCTACCACCTGAGCCACCGTCGCATTGTGTTATCTGCAAATACTGAGTTTTAAACATTGCACATAAAATGTATTACTAGGACACCACCACTTGGCTATTCTGCCTCTGATGTAAATTCATTAGTCTTGATTAATTCTTTTCTTCCTGTTAAATAGCTTTGACCTAAGTTAGCCAGGTAGGATGTTATGATTGAGTGTAGAATGTTTTTTGTAAGCCAATAAAAATTCCAGCTGCATATTTCTTTTTATCCAGGGCATTAATGATTATACATATATATATATATAATATATATATATATATATATATATATATATATATATATATATATACACACACACACACACTGCTCACAAACATTAAAGGAACCCTTTTTTTTGGCCTGGCATGAATTGAATGAACCTGTCTGATAATGTTCTTGTTGGTTCAGCAGCTGAGGGCCTTGTTCATCAATTTCAGCTGCATTGGTGTTCATGAATTAACAACAGGTGCACTTCAGTGGCAACAATTAGAAAACCCTCCAAACAGGACTGGTGTTCCATGTGGAGGTCATTTCAAGTTTCTCCTCTTGATCTTTTTTGGCTGGTTTTCCACTCCTGCTGATTTTGTCTTGTGTAATTCTCTCTACTGGCAGTATGAGGAGATTCCTTAACCCTACAGAAGTTGTACAGGTTGTCCAACTTCTCCAGGATGCACATCCACACGTGCTGCAGCAAGAAGGTTTAATGTGTGTCTCCCAGCACAATTCTCCAGAACATGGAGGAGATTTCAGGAGACTGCTGGTTATTCTGGGAGAGCTGGACAGGGCCGTAGAAGGTCCTCAACCCCTCAGCAGGACCCATACCTGCTCCTTTGTGCAAGGAGGAACAGGCTGAGCACTGCTCGTGCCCTACAGAATGACCTCCAGAAGGCCACTGGTGTGAAATGTCTCTACAAACAATCAGGAACAGACTTCATGAAGAGTGGCCTGAGGGCCCACGTCCTGTAGTGGACCCCTGTGCTCATTGCCCAGCACCCGTGGAGCTTCCACTGGCATTTGCAGAATGACAAGTCCTCCACTGGTGCCCTGTACTTTTCACAGACCAGAGCAGGTTCACCTGAACCACCTGTGATAGACGTGAAAGAGTCTGGAGAAGACCAGGAGAACGTTCTGCTGCCTGCAACGTGGTTCAACATGACAGGTTTGGTGGTGGTCAGTGATGGTCTGGGGAGGCATATCCATGAGGGGGACGCACAGACTCATTCTACTGTCTAGGAAATGGTGCTCTGACTGCCATAAGGTATCCAGATGAAATCCTTCAACCCATTTGTCCAGACTCTACGCTGGTGCAGTAGGTCCTGGTTTCCTCCTAATGCAACCACAATGCCGTCCCGCCTCACGTGTGCAAAGAGTCTGCAGGCAGTACCTGGAGGATGAAGAAATGAAAACAATTGAATGGCCTTCACCATCCCTGACTTAAACCCAATAGAACATCTCTGGGACATTATGACTTTTGGTCCATTAGGTGCCGCCAGGTCTGCTCCTCAGACTGTACAACAGCTCAGGGATGCCCTCACACAGATCTGGGAAATGCACAAGAAATTCGTCCTCACACCATTCGTTCGTCTCATTAGGAGCATGCCGCACACATTGTCAAGCATGCATACAAGCTCGTGGGGGCACACAAGATACTGAAAAGCATTAGAGTTGCAGAAAATGAAGTTTTGGAGAAAATGGACTATCCTGCCACATCTTCATTTCACTCTGATTTGATGGTGTCTACACAATTTGAGCCTCTGTAGACTGAAAACTTTTATTTCATTAAAAGACTTGACATCCTTTTGTTCATAAGTCACTGCCCTGTTGTTATTTGGATAGATATCCAACTTCATATTGAGGTCTGATGGATCTAATGTGTTTCTTTAAAATGCACCTTTCATTTTTGTGAGCAGTGTATTTGAAGTTCATATGTTTTTGAAGGTAGGTCTGTCGTTTTCCTGTGCAAACCCCCAGCTTTAGGGTTTTCACTAGATTCATGCACTCCTGATGTTATATAATTGTAAAAAAGCCAGAGACTGCACACCAAATAGAAAGTTCTGGTTGTCTCCAATGAAAACTGCGGCATCCTTAAATCTGCAGATTCTCTCATAATATTCCACAAGATCTGTAGATAAAGAAAGAAGTTATTTGGTAAAATAAATTCAAATCTTTTAAACTTTCTGTCTAAAATTTAAAACACAGCTGTGTTACTCAGTTCAACCAGAAGTTAGTCCAGAGAAAGAGCTTATTTATAATAAATATACGGTGACCACACCAACAGACAATCTTTAACACAACACTCTATCTATCTTTTCAACAGTTAACACGATCAATGTAATTCCAGCATTCCAATGTTGAGCCGCTTTTCTTCTTCCATATCTGCTGGAATTACGTTGATCGTGTTAACGGTTGAAAAGTTATAACAAATCAAAGAACATAAATACTGGATCTCCAGAGTTAAAGGGTTAACCTCCATGCTGTCCTCTAGGAGATTAAAAGTGGCCAAGAAGATGAGTGAAATCTTGCTTCCTCAGTATATTTCATGTTCTGTCATCCCTTTTCATAATTCTGCTTCTTCCTGTAGAGCTTCTTTTAATTTTTTTTTATTTTTTTTATTTTTATATTTTGTTTATCCTCTCAAAGCCTGGAGTGAGTCCCCAGGTCTGCTTCACCTGTTCTAGCATGGAAATACAACAGCTAAGCAAACCATCACAGCTGTCTCAGCTACAGTAATGTATTCATTTCCAGAACACTTTTGGAAAAAAGTGTCACACTTGCTTTTGTTCTTTTGAAAACATCATTATCTTTTAGTGCCGTCACTTCTTCTTCACTTTTAATGTCTGCTGGCTGGTGTAAGCTGCCACACACTTAGACTTATTGCTTAAGCTGCTCCAATACTAATAGGTTGAAGAGTCAAACAAAACCATCCAGGCTGAACACCCATAACATAGAGCATCAGATCTAACAAATAAGAAAAAATAACTAAACGTAGTCTAATTGCCAATACTCTGACTTAAAAGACCCATACAGTCCCATGATTTTTTTATGCATTTTCAGAGTGAACTTTATCCATATATATCAAACACTTGATAAAAACAAATTATTTATGAGATATGACTTATCTTTGGGAACTTTTTTCATACCTGGAGGTAAAACAACTCAATCTCTGAGGCACCACATTTCTCTCCTTCTTGGTCCCGCCCATTTCACGAGGTCATCCTAGAGCTGGTCTCAGGGTGCTTGCGTATGTCCGCTCATGCAACCAAACAACCTCTGAACTTTTTAAAAGACAGATATGCATATTGTGGAGCCTTAAACTCTCCAACCAAAGTCCAATCCGGAATTTGAAGTGCATGAGGAACCACAGTGACCCCAAAGACATCTGCAGGAAGTTTGTGACTGGTAAACAAAAGTTAGGAGAAGTTTCTTTCCTAACATTGCATTTATTATACATCAATCCACTTTGAATCAGGCAAATGTTAACAAAACAGTCAGCTTTGAAGCAGCAATCACAGACAAAAGTTTTCTGGTTGTTCTGTCGCGGATAAACTCCTATATTTCTCTGAGCCTATAGACCTTGTCTCCACTATAAAGAGAATGTCTCACCAGCCATGGTTTTCTCTGCAGATTAGATAAACGAGGAATCACTTCCTCTCAGAGTCAATGTTAAAAGAACAACCCTTTGCTGAGGATCATTGCAAGCTCCACAGAGAACGTGGGTTTGTTTATGTTAGCCTGGGGACGATCCTAAAAGGGGCTGTCTCACTCTGTGACATCAGCATGTGAGAACCTGCTTTTATTATGGGTATGGGAGGGGCTCCTGTTGAGAGCACATGTTTGTAGAGGATTACTCAGAAATGCATGAATGGATCAAACACCGCTTAGGGTTCTTTATTGTGAGGACTGAACAGTATAATAGACTTGAAAGCTCAAAAAGGTGGTTTTTCATGGTTTGGCTCCTTTAAAGATACAAGTTAAATATAAGAGCTGAATCCGTGTTGAGTCTGATAGATCAGTGCATGCTCCAACATGAGGCCTGTATCTCTCTCTGAAAACTCTGGCATCAACCAAAGTTTACTGACCTTCAAAAGAGCTGCTGTCTCTGTCAGCTAACAGCAGACTATTCCTCAGCTAAGTCCAGTTAAGTCTCCATGCTCAGAGCTTCTGTTGTCATTTCAAAGTAGTTTATAATTGTTGACCTAGTTTGGAAATGTGCCATGTTTAATGGCTGGAACTTTGATTTGCTATCCATCTTTCTTCTTTTGAATCCGGACCAGATTTGTTCAGGAGATTTTGGTGGTTCCAGAACAGATCCTCAAAGATGATTCAGATCAAATAATTGACATGAATCAGACCTGGATGATGGAGGCTTCGCGCCCTGCTGCACCTGTTTCCACTGTCCTTTCTGGTGTGGAGTGAATCCTGAGAACCTGAAGATTGAAGTCTGTGCTTCAGGACTTGCAGATGACCCTCAGACTGAAATCCCGGTTACTACTGGGCTAGTAAATGCCAGATCCCTGGCAAATAAAACTTTTATCTTGAGGGATTTCTTCATCTCCTAAGACTTGGATTTTCTCTGTATAACAGAGTCTCCCAGTTACTGCAGCACATTCGTCAAACTCTTACCAGCTGGATGCTCCTAGCTGGGTTCCCCAAGGACCCTGGTCGCGGAGGACGAATGGCAGTTTATGAAAATAATAATTTTATATGCAAACAGAGAAATTTTCTTTCTTCCAGTACCAGCCTTGAAGCAATTGTGTAAGAGGTGGGTCTCTCACAGCCAGTGATGTCTACAGACCTCTACAACCTCCCAAAAATGACTAAGACTTTAAAAATTACACTCTTTTTTTAGGACTTAATTTATATGAATTATGCTCGCATATTTTTTTTCTTGTTGGACCGGACAGAAAAAAAGATGAGAGGAGAGTGATATGTTAGGAGAAAAGAAAGGACATAAATAAAAGAAAAGCAAGGGAGTGAAGCAAGTTGGAAGATGATTAAGAAAGAAGTATTTGAGGGTGAAATCACAAAGTAACAAGTTGCTAGAAATGTATCATCCTCACTGTCAGGTGTAGATGTTTGTCAAAAAGGCCTGTCTATACACACACTTGGTATGATGGCTCCAAAAACCTTTACACACAAACATGGATACAAAATACAACTACATTTCAAATGCACATACTTATGCATACAAACAAACACACACATGTCTAGCATATAATTCTAACAAACACTATTTGTGCAAAGATGAGCAGGCACTTGCTCAGTTGAGTGTTTGTGATGTGTTGGATGATGGAGTGTAAAGTGCTCGTTTACTCCCACACCAAGACCCTCGCCCAAAGCAAGGCTGAAGTGGTACCTAGGACCCCCCAGACACCTGCACAGGACAGCAGGTCCGGGAAATTCTCCGGCTGAACCAATTCAACCCATGCCAGCCACCCAACCCTGGAGAGTATCACCTGGAAGTTCTGACTTGTCCTGTACTTTCTTGGGTGTACTGGAGCTTGTTTGGCAACCTCTCCTTGAAGTTCTTGATAATTAGGGATGTTCTTGGTGGAGGTCCAGCATGAAGTTGTACCTAACACTCCAGAGGAGAGGACCCTTTAAGTTCTGGGCAACATATATGGGTTACCCAAACCTTTACAAGCTTGTAAAACACATTGTAGCTACATTAGCAGCCACAATGGTCCTATCTGAACAAATCCTTCCCTAAACTGGAGACCTAGTTAGCAAATTAGCAGGAGTAGACTAAAACACAAAATTATAGAAAGAAAATACTGCTTTAAATACAAATCTATGAATCAACTAACCAAACAAGCAATTGATCATTATTCATATAAAATTTAGAATGAACAATAATATATATGATTGCTATCACTATTGCGCAAGCACCCTTATTTTCATTTTCTTTTGTTTTTTTGTTGGACATAAAAATTCTTTTTTTTTTAACTTTCACTTTGTAAAGTAACAGCATGTTATCCAGTTGGTAGAAAACACCAGTTTGATCAGTTATATCTTGCTGAATACTTTGTCAAAGAAAAACGAGGACGACATGATCACTGACGATTGTTAGCCTCGTCTCTCACCCTCAGGCAGGTGGCATTGTTTTACAAAGTCACAAAGCTCAATACACCACATTGATACTCAGTTGGGTCAAATTGACCCAATGTTTTATGAACCCTCGTTTTAACATCTCTATTGATATTATGATAATGGTTAACAGAACACTGATGTCTTTCAGTGTCCAATCTGTAATTCTAACTCAGTCATGAGAGATTGAATCCTGTCTTGTCCTCATCAACACCAACACCTGCATTAATGGAAGAATCATTAAAATGATGATCGCCCCAACTGCAAATAAGACGAACAAGAATGATGTTTGCTGGTCCTTTTGAAATTCAGTGAAATGTTCTTCCACGGCTAAAGTTCCTTTTCAAGGAAACGAGGAACTCTGTATTTGATCACATTAGCTGATCTCCCCCTATAGCATTTGGGGTATATGCTAATTGCTCCTCTAAAACTGAAGCAGAAGACTCTGTGTCATTCTCAAACCATTTGGCCATGAGTTATCAAATTCGGTGCAGAACCAGGGATTGCTCCCTTTACAGGCAGAAGTATAGACAGGGGACAGCAGGGGCAATTCCAGGGCAGATCAGGGTCATAACAGGCAAGCACAGCAGGATTTGAAACGACACGAGAGATGCAGGAAAAACAGACTGTCAGAGAACCAGAAGTGAGCAGGGCAGTAAGTACCCAGGTGAGCAGGTACAGGTGGTGAGGGTGACAGAGCAGTCACATGTAAGGAGAGAATCCTGACAGCATGGGCACAGTGGAGAGATATACATTCACACTGTCTTTTCCTTAATTATTATTAAAGCTTAGCATGCAAAGAAATAATTTGCTTGTTTTTTAGGGTTAGGGTTGTTGTTTAGTTAGTAACAGTGAAGTCAGGAAAAGTTTAGACTCTGTTTATGCTGTATTAATAAAAATTAAAAGTACGTTTTGTTAAGTTTTAGCGTCACTTGAAGGTGTTTCAGCTCTGACCATCAACATTCTTGATCTCACCTCAGCTCTCTTCCAAAGCAATAAAAATATATAATCTACACTATTTGCATATGCCATTTTATGGGAGAATCTTTGGACTACTCACTGAACTGTTACATTACATGTATTTATGCAATAAAAAAATTACACTAAATTCTGAGTGCTGGTAAGTTTCAGTTGCTGGGGTTTATGCTAGTGTTCTTGATATCATTGATCATAATATCCATAAGACCGAGGCTTTATTGATATCATGTCTAGAATGATGGCTTTCAGAGTATGCATCGCTCAACGTCTTTCCCATTTCCCTGCAGTGTGAGGTGGTTCAACACAACCTTTGCTCTTCTCCGGAGAGCAGTCGCACTGAGATATGACAAACAACTCTCCCTCCTTAATAAAGGGACCCCGGATGGACCTGATGGATCTTAGCACATTATATAAGTCTGCTCTGGATGCTTGGCAGTTTTTTAAAATCACACGAGAAGCACACTTTCTCCCGGTTTGTGCACCGTTTTTTTTTATATGGGAGTTAAAGCAGCAAATACTTGACACACAGCCGTGCGTACCTCCACCAGATCGAATACCCATACTCAGGGTCTAAATTCCCTTTTTCTAGTCTACAAGCCAAATCTGGACTCTACTAACCAAACGCTTCTATGGAAAAATAATTTATATATTTCCAAGCAAAACATTTTATTTCTTTATTTTCATTTGATGATTGTCTCCCAAAAAAACCACAAAAAAACAAAGAGAAACCCGCTAATAATAATTGAAATGCTTTGTGTCAAAGCAGCAAAGTTCGTTGATGACGTGCTGGACGATGCTCACAGATCAACTTTGCACCTCACAGTCTGTTTTTCCAAGATATTTAGAAAATTAAAAAAATTATATATTTTTTATGGTAGCATATTGGACTCATTAAAAAAATGAGACTTTTTAATGCAATCAATTTCTATAAATATAGTAGAGAGCTCTTAAAGAAATTGCATAAGTGTGGAAATTCCATGCAGTCCCTGAATGCACCACCAGCTTCTGCAAATGTGAGGATTAAAGCCGCATAATCCACACAATAAAGTCAGAATGAAATGTTGTGAACTAATTCTGGGATGGAAGTTTGTGGTAGACAAATGGGGAAGTAAGGTAGACGTTTAAAACTCATGGTTTTAAGTTTCCTGTAAACGATGCTTCACCTGCCAAAGTGGCTGGTGACTTTTTTTTCTACCTGCTAAGTCAAAGTTCTACCCGCATTTGATGGGTATTAATTCAGATCCCTGTCCATACGCAGCGGCGTACCAGTTTCAGCCCTACCTGTGACCGTCGCTACATTTTCTGGATGCAGAAATCTATCGGTGCCTCCAGCTGGTGCACCCCCCTCCCCCCCTCCTTCTTTGTCTTCTTTTTCTTTTGCTTTTTAAAAACAGCAGTCAGCGTCCAGCGTGATGTTGATAAACGGGCTTTTCTTACACAATCGCAGTTTAACATTTAACATTTTAGACCTGTCTGGTTAAGACCTCTGCATCAGAAAGTGATGTTCTGGGTGTCGTTGTTGTTTTTGATGTGCTAGCTGTTCCTATTTAATTAGAACTTTCCAACCTCTGAGCCACAAACAAATGGCCCCTCTCCTCTTTCGCCGCTAACTGGTGGTGCGCCCCTCTTTCATGCAAACCGCCGGCGTGCCGCTCTTTCACGTAAACTGGCGCTGCACGCCTCTGTCATGCAAACCAGCACCCCTCTTTGGCAAATTCCCTGCTCGCCGCCTGTCAAAATGTTATCCTGATCTTGAATCAGGAGGGAATTAATCTCACTCAGGGGGTGTGTCTGGATGACAGCCACTCCCACCGCTCTCGTGGTTGCCTTGTCAGTGGCTTCATATGAGCCCGCCCACTATTGCACTAAAACCTCTGAAACTGAATATAGAAGAAGTGATTGACGTTTCCAAAGACAAATAGACCTTCAATGAAATTATTCATCGTTTGTAGGTTTGCTTTTGGTAGAACCGCGTAAATTATAACGGTTCCTTGGAACCAAACTTTGGTGCCCAACCCTAACTGTGACTGTAAAGCACCTTGGGCCCTCTAAGAAGGTATGAAAATGCTATACATGTATATACCATTTACTTTGATATATATATATATATATATTTTTTTTAAGAAAATGAATGATTTTCTTAAGAGAGTAAATAATTGTTAAAACAGCAACGGGACATTTTGAGGCTATAAACAAGGCGGTCTTCTTGCCTCATTTCTCTGTGTGGGTGGTGGAAGCCTTAGTGAAGAATTAATTAAGGCTTGTGGGAGCTGATGCTTCAGATTCCCAGTGACCTGAAATTAAGAACACTTGAGGTTGAGGAGCAGGAGATGAAGCTGCCAAACATACAGTCCTGCCTGCAACCGCTAAGAACAGGCTCCCAAGAGTGGGCATTACACACTCATTAAAAGATGTGGCTCTTCTGCAATTTCAAATAAATGCTTTCTGCTCAATGCAATTTTATTTCTTACACCTGTTTACGTTAGCGTAATTAAAGATGAAAGTTCTTTACTTAGCTGGCTTTTTTCAAAGTTGTAACTTCTTGGTGGAAATGAAACGAGAGAATTACACATTTTCATTATTGAAGTCACAGTGATAAAGGTCATGCAGAAGCAGCTTTATATAGGGATTGCAATCTGTGTTTCCTATTATCTTTTTCTTGATTTATAATGGGCTGGTTGGCTGTGCCTCCTCCCAGGTAGACATCTTCCTTTCTGCGGTTCACCATGGGTCTAACAAAGCTGCCTGAACTCAGTCTAAGTGTCTATGTTCAAGGAACTGTCTCAGTTTATTGATGTGTTTTGTTTTGGTGTTTTCAAGCTCTGATTCCAGTTTATTGGTACCTTGAAGGATTTTTTTTTGGATAAGTTTGATAGTTATCATGTTTTCATATTTTTCACGGGTTTTTCTCCATAATGTGTGGCACTTTGTTACTTAATCTGTTGGACTCTCTGGCCATCACTGCATTTTCCCCTGCTCCAGGGCTTGCTGCTCTTAATCTTGCCATTACAACAACAGATGACGGCTCTTCTGTTTTGTTTGAGAGTAAAATCATTAACGTGCATTATTCTCACACATAAAAACAGGCATTGCCTGTTTTTCACAAGATTGGGGAGGCAGTAGACAGGTCTACAAAAAAAGTCTTAAAGTCCCCCTCTGATGAAAATCCTGTATTTTGAGTTTTCAACATGTATGTGTGGCATTTTTCTTATGTAATAGAATAAATGTAATAAGAAATAATGTTGTTTTTGCGTTTCTGAGTTTTTCTCCTTTTAAATTCCTGTCAGTTAAACTGTAATGAAAACCCTCTGTTTGAATAAATGAGCAGTTTTGACGTCAAAACAAGAAGAAGAAGAGCACATGTGCGAGCTCCCTGATCTGCTCCCACCAGCTGTTCGCTAGAAGAATATATGACATCTTCCCATGTCTGTGCTGTAGAGGGCTGCACCTCAATGAAAGACCATACTGTTCAGCGGTAGTAAAAAATAAACGTTCTAACAAGAACGCAGCTGAACCTTTTTTCTGCTTGATAACACGACAAGAAATATTCACATTTCTGCCAGAGCACTCCTCATCAGTTCCTCCTCATCTGTGAGAGGAGTCTGCATCCTATTCAAGGCGAGCTCCTTACACGGGGGGAGTGGTTACAGACATTTCAGGAGATCTTCGTGAGATGTTGATGCCGAGGAGCTGTGGATTGAACGAATCTCCATGACGTGCTGTGTGTGACTGTGGGATCTCTTGTGGAGCAGCGAGATCCTACCACCAATTTTATTTGAAAATTTTGTTTTTGAAGTCAAATTGAAGCTTTTCACTTTCTCGTCCAAGATGACATGCAGCTCAAAATGATACGGCTGGACATTACCCATATTGATGGAATTTTTATGCAGCAGTGGTTAAGAGTTATGCTAGCGAGACACAACTATCAGAAACATGGGGGAGCAGGGGTGGAGCTGCTCAGCTCAGTGCTAATATAAACGCCCTCTCAGAGGAGATTTTGGAAACAGAGGCTTCAGATCAACCTAAAACACACAACCGCTCTGATGGGTGGATACGGGGTGTCTGTGGATGAAAAATGGGCAAATCCATGTGGGACACGCAGGTGGCCCGGACAAAATTTTGAGATTCCAACCTGCTAATTCAATGCGGGAGGTCGGTAAATTGACAATATTCATGCATATTAATGTAAAACTGCAGGGAAGCTGTTGGAAAGCAGAGTGGCAAATATCCCTTAAATAGTCATTAAAATTAGTTTTCAATACTAGACAGCTTGTCAGCAGCAGAACGTCATAACGAATGCTTGGTTGAAGGCTGGATTCACTGACCATCTTTCTGTTCTTCAGGCAGGAACAGAAAAGTCGGGGAACAAAGCTCAGGTCTGTCCCGCTGGCTGCAGCTGCTGCCTCTGCATCACAATAACAAAGTTTACAAGCAACAACTGTGCCGCACAATCGTTAGCCATCACAGTTTGATCAAGAAGTTGCACTAAAACTTTTGGCCAATTTATTCATTCTTAAATTGTATATGCTCTATCCATCTAGCTTCTAAAATAGGCTGTCACATGTAAACTTTATTACTATCAGTAGCAGGGCCGTTTTCCCTGTAGAACAACAGTTAACATTGTAAAGGATGGCTCTCATTTGGACTGGAGACAGTTATTAAGTAACAACCTTATGGAACACAATGTGGTCTGCCTATTCAATATCTTCATTAAACAATTACTGTGCCTTTGTTAAATTGGCTGCCTGGATAATCTTGTTAAGTCATTTGCTAGAGGCCTAATTCTATGAAAGGTGATACAGTGAGCAACAAGACTGTTCTGAGGCTTAGCTCAGGATCTTCTAACAGGAATCTGGTATTGTGTTTGTAATAATGGTGTAATTAAGATGTAATGTGGTAGTTGAGAATATGTAATGTATATTATATGCATCTATTCTTATGATCTCTCAGAGGATTTAAAGACCACCCGTGTTTAGTCAGTCTGGTAAATTCACAGTCAGATTTCCTCCACAGCAGAACAGTGCATCATGCCTGGATCATGGACACCTTTTTACCAACAGTTGGCAATTCCAGATGTTTTTCCTTCTGGTCAGCCCAGCTCAAGGCCTTTTGGAAAATGTAGAGAAGAGAATGTGATTTTCCTGCAGGAACTGCCAGGTTTAGTAAAGCATGACTTCATGGTCCAAGTCATTATGACTTTGAAAGGAATACTTGTGATGATAAAGACATGGAGTGGTACATACTCGTGGATACCCGAGAAATAAAAATGAGGGTTTGACCCTCTAAGTAAGGATTTGTGTTTTTGTTTGAAAAAGATTGAATGACTCTCACTTAATCAATTCAGTGAAATGAGAGGCGCAAGCTCCATCTTAACATCTCCAAAATAAAGGAAATTGTAAAGAACTTCTGTCAGAGCAGCTGGATAGCTAGTTTGGTTAAGTGCAGGACTGGAACAAAAGAAATCAGTCGGATTCCCATGATGTGCAATGAGCTTTATCCAGTGTGGGTCCTTGGGCAAAACCCTTTGTTCTAGTGCCTAACTATGTAGCCACAGGGGGGTTCAGGTCTGGGTCTGTCTAGCCCTGATCAAATACATGGTTGTGTCAGAAAGGGCATCCAAAAAAAATATCTCTGCCAAACTATCTGTGCGATTTAGTGAAAGCTGCTTTGCTGTGGTGAATCGTGAAGGGAGAAACTGAAAGATGAACAACATATTAGACTTTTGACAACATGAACCTCTAACGAGTTTCATCACCTTTAAGTTTCACAAAAATACAAGCATGAAAAATTATTATTTTGGAAATAGTTTGCATTATTGACATTTTTAACAACTCAAAATCCATCCACCCACCCAACCATTTTCTAACCATTGCCCTCTATTCCCTTTCAGAGTCACGAGGGAATCAGAGCCTAACCCAGCCACTCATGGGCAAAGACCTGGTACACCCTGGACAGGTCGTCAGTATGTTGCAGGGCTACTTGAAATCTTGTTCTCAATGTTCTGACTTCAATGAAGTACTCAGTGTACTGTGTATAAGCTGTGTATAAACTGTGTATCAGAAAGCTTCTGATAGATATTTTTAACAGAAGACTTGACTAAGTCCTATGTTGACTACATCTTTTGTCTTCTGCACAAAGGGTAGTTGCACTGCAGGAGTATTTATGATGCCAAGACTAATGAGAGCTAAATTGTATAAAAACATGAAATGTGAGCTCAGTAGTGGCACCAGGAGGAGATACTCCAGTAGAGATGTTTCCTGTGAGAGATACCTGCAGTAGCAGGGGCCTGACTGCAGAGAACCGAACAGGGAACAGAGAAGCCATTTCCCTTTTGAGACACTACACAGACGCTTCTGCACAGACTGGTGATAGTTCTTGATCCTAAGCAATGTGACAACATTCCCAAGTTAATCAATCTTTTCATTGTTTTTGAAAAGTTGTGATTCTGAAACTGTCAGGATGAGAAAACAATGTGACCTTGAAAAGCGTGTTGACAGGAACGGTTTGGTTGACATGGTTTCTTGGATGAGATGTTGTGGGACAGTAGGGCTCTTACCTGGAGACAAAAATCAGTTTAGCACCTCCACCTCTATCAAGTCATGAGAAAAGTTAACATTTAAAAATGAATGTTTTATTGAATTTAATAACGTTTATTGATTTTATTTGGTGATTGAAATGCCTATTGATCCAGAAAAATGCTTATGTTCCTTTTTTAATGGCTCTGCTAAGTAAATCTGACTAGTTTCTGATCAAAATCCCACCGTGTCATTAAACAAGAAGAATGAAAAATAATAATAATTATTATGCAATTTTTTTATATTTTGTTTCTTTACTTTTACTTCTTACTAATGTCTTTGTGTCGCTCTGTATTTAGTGTCAATTTCCTTTGAATACCAAACCATGTTTTCTGATACCACACACTGTGCTAAAACATCGGGATATGTTGTAAGCATCATGTTTTTTCATTAAACAGTAAGGTGTTACATTTCAATTGGCAATTCATGTTTGAACAGCTGCTTAGTTGTTTGTATGTCAAAGTATCTTTAATTTGGACGTTAAGTGTTGCTGGGTTTATTGTACCAAAGTAGATTTGCATACATATGGGAGAAGCAGATTATTAAGTGGAGGTGGCTTTTAGTGTTTTCAGGTGAATATTCCTCTTCCTTTATAGCCTTAATTAAGTATCCATTAGGTGCAGATGAAACATTGATAAAAGGTTAATCCTTTTCTGAATGCAGATGTTCTCAGCTCTGTCAGATTTGGACAGTGACGTAATAAATAGTTTTATCTAAATTCTCTTTGTGTTTACTTCGTCACTTTGCCAGTGCAATTTAATTCATTCAGGTGGACAGTGTTGTGTGAACGATGGAATTGTGAACACAAGGATCCCCGAGTTTGATGTAAACTTTACTTCGGTGGTACAAAATGTACACTATCTATTGGGTGGGTTATAGACTTGTGGACAATGCACTTATGCTCCAGAATATACACCCTACATTTTTCTGCTAATGCCCTCTTTAGCACCTTAAATGTTAGCTTTATGAAGCCATAGTTTGCTGTGTTGCACTTTGAAAGTCACAGGGATCTGCTACCATGTGCAACAGGCCAAACTTTTACTTTCTGCTCTTGTGGTAGAACGACTGGAGTGGACGTCCCAGCCCATCACACTCTGACGTCTTTAGCAAGCCTATCCCTTCAAGCTATGGTTCAAGTTTATGCAGAGAGCTAGTAAACTTCAAACATTCAACAAGCCCAAGCTAGCAAGTCACTATAACCTATTAGCAGATAAAGTCTGCAATTAGTAATCCCCTCTACCATGCTGTGATTAGTGGAAAAACTGAAGATCTTCTCCACTTTTATACTTGGGATCTTGTTCTCCGGTCATGACCCAGAAATATGACCATAGATGAGTATTGAAACAAAGATTAGCAAATTAAGAGCTTCACTTTCTGGCTCAGCTCTCTCTCCATCAAAGCGGACTGGTACAGCAGGTACCACACCAATCTGCCCGTCTATCCTATGCTCCAATCTTCCCTCACTTGTGAACAAGACCCTAAGATACTAAAATTCCTCCACCTGAGGCAGGAGCACTCCAACCACAGAGAGAGGACAAACTACATTTCTACAATCAAGAACCATGACCTCAGACTTAACGGTGCTGACCCTCATCCCAGCCGCATCACACTCAGTCATAAACTGCTCCAATACATGCTTAAGGTCCTGACCTGATGAGGTCAACAGAACATCATCTGCAAAGAGCAGAGATGAAATCCTGTGGTCCCCAAACCAGATCCCCTCCCTGGCTGCACTTAGAACCTCCATCCATAAGACTATAAACAGACCCAGTGATGAAGGGCAGCCCCGCTGCAGTCCAACATGCATCAGAAACAGGTCCTACTTGCAAACCAAGCTGCTTCTCTGCTCATACTGAAACCAGAGAGCCCTCACTCAGTAAGGCTCCCTCAACCGTATATTCCAAGTCCACAAAACATAAATGGATGGGATAAGTGAAGTCCTACGAGCTCCACAGCTGTGTTTTGTGTGGTTTATTTCTACATCAGAGTGGAACCTCACTATTTTTGAGAACCTTTGCATGTATTCCTTCGTGGCAGGTGACAGCATCTTATCTGCCAATCAGGAACTCAGCTTTGGTCATGTGACACTTTTAGTGACTTGATCAGTGGATAGGATACTGATATTTTTTCTTATTTTCATCGGAACAATAATAAAAACGGACCCCTAATTTTATTCTTGTTTTTATTTTGCCCTTCTCTGGTTAATGTGAGACAGTGAGCCTTTAAACTCAGTCACAGAGACACAGAAACACAGCGGAAGTGGCTGTCATAGACAACACAGTCCCCGGAAAGGGATAGAATTAGCTCCCGGTACCGGGATCATTCTTGAATGATCACATAATCCCAGATATGTAGACGTAGTCGCTTTTGTAGAACTCTTCATAATAAATAAACTGGATCTCTCAACATCCTCCATGTCTTCCATGCAATCTAAGTGAGATATCCACTCCACTCCATGCAACAACCCTCCCACGTGCAGCTGCGGCTTCAAGCTCAGGCAGGCGGGAGCAGAGAATTTGTAATGTATTGAAAGATGGGCGGGCCACGTGAATCATGTTCAGTGTGAATACAGAATTAGGACTCAGCAAGGTAACCCTGGACCTCCACTGTGGTGTCACTTTGTGACTCTGAGGCTGCGCCTGCAGCAAAGAAAAAAAAAAAAGTGGTAACAAATTATATGTGCTCAGCAATTACAGAAATACAGACCAAATTATCTGACCAAAAGCTGGAGTAGCCGCTTCTGTCATTGTCTGATGAAATACTTACAGGTTCCCAGTACATTCTGAGGTTACCTTGGCAATGAGATCTGGTACGTTTGTCTGGTTTCCAAGTGGGATTGTTTTCATTTAGGGTTTAAGATAGGGGTTGTCATCATGATGCAAGTGTTCTCCTCTTGACATCTTGTTTGTAGTAAGTGTTGCAAGCTTGACTGTTGTAGGATTACTCTGAATTGTTGTTACTGACAAACACAACCTCTTCAAAATTCCGGCAAGCTGCTCAACATCTGACAACACGAGGCCCAACGGCTCAAAAATGCGCTGTCAGGACTTCCTCTTTATAAACTTGAGGCAGAGTTGAGCAGAAATTGATTCTTATCTAAAAAACCAATAGTTTGGAATATTTTGAAAAGCACCAATTAGGAACATGTTTTTGGTTGAGTCTTTCTCACTTCTTTGTGTATCTCCTTGGGCAAATGTGGATTTTAAATTGGTTTTATAATCAAATTAAAATGAAATGAATAAAAACTAACAGGAAAAATCAATGGTATCTTCTGAAAACTTTGAAAGCTGTGAACTGTGTGACAAGAAAGAAAGAACTTTCTCCTCCACAGGCATTATTGTGCTCTCAAGGAAAATTGAACTTGTTTTTTTGTTTGTTTGTTTTTGTTTTAAATGTTCATTGTTCATGTCAGCTCAATTAACATTTCCAAAAGAAAGAGAAAAAGACGTGAAAAAATCAAATTCAGCTGTTGCCCTGAATATTTAAGGACTGCTCCTCTAGCTTCCCATTGCCAGGGAGTAACCAACTTCAGTAACAATCTCTCTTCTCATACAGGTCATGATTTGTCTTGTTCTGGTTTTCCACCAATGCGATGTCCTCGGTCGGTTCTACGCCTCTTACCTTGTCCCTGTCTGGCTCCTTGTCAACTCACCTCATCTGGATTCAACCTCACCTGTCTTCCTGACACCTCGGATTTGAGCACCCTTTTGGTTCTTCTGCCTCGCTGACTGCCTCCTCGGCTTTGACCCTTGACCATCTCTACATTCCCTGGTTGCACCCGTCCCCTCGGCAGGTACGTTCAAACCTTCGCGTCAGACATGTCACTCACTGGGCAGACCCCTCCTCCGGACCGGCTTGCATGAGTGCCAACAACAAAAGGCGTGTTTGAGTTGATTTGCGCCTCGCCTGCTTCGTCGACGAGACTAAGCTGCTGCAGGAGGGGGCGGAGAAAGGCACCTGAGATGAATGTGGACGACGAGACTGCACGAGAACGAGGAGTTGGGGGTTGTCCTCAACATTCGGCTGATTTTGAATATGCCACTGCTCCTAGTATGATCTGTGCTGTTGTGTCTTTTAAAGTATTTTTTTACATCTCTTAGAGTAAAACAGATAAAAAAAAATAGTCGGGGGATTCATTACATGTGCACAGTCCCAAATAAACAAATAAAACAAAAATTAAAGTTCATTTTCAAGACAACTATGACACAAATAACCACAGATTATTTAAAATCTTGTATATTTTTTCATCAGCGATTCACTACCTTCCAGAAAAAGTAAGAACATACACATATTTCCTACATTTAGCGCCAGTTATTTCACATTAAACTACAAAAACTTTCGGGACGCCGTTTCCCACAATGCATTGTTTTGTAGTCATCAAGGCGGCTTGCAGCCAGCGCAGTACCTATTTTCTGGCTGCGCTGGCTTAGGAAGGCGCCTTGAACCCGCCCCTTTGTCGCGATACTTCATGTCGTCGCAAATGTGACGTCGGTGACAGAAACTAACCAGCATGCACTTCAATCCAGGCGATCTGCGCAGCGCCGCGTCCGCCTGCATAATCTCAAACACGCCTATTGACATTCTGCTCTTCTTCAGGTAAGACCTTAACCACCATTTGCTTTCCAGAGCAGTCACTGCTGCCACCTGGCTGCAGGAGAATGTAGCACATCTGAGTTCAATAAACTGTTTTACCTTCAGTTCTGATTTTTTTTTTACTTTACTTTTTACTTACTTCTTCCTTAACAGTTACTTTTACATTCTTTTACATTTTATTTTAACCAAAGAGCCACAATGGACGGGTAAAAGAGGCACATGTGGCTCAGAAGTCGCAGGTTGCAGAGACAGGAGACAGAGCTGGAGGGAGCAAAGAGATGAAAATCAGGTTCTGTTTGGGACAGATCGGGATTGACAGGATCAGATGCTGTGGAGATAAATGCAGGAAAGCAGACTGAGATGGTTTGGATATGCAGTGAGGAAGGAGGAACAGTGATGATGTTGGTACCTCAGAAAAGGAGCCTAGGAAGACTGAAAATGGAGTTCATGCATTAGTTGAGAGAGTGAGTGACGGTGGTTGTGTGAGTCAGGACGGCATAGAAGAAAGAAGTAGAGAGAGGATGAGGATTTGGTGTGGTCATCCCTTTGTGGAGGTGCCAAAAGACCAAGAAGACCAAGAAGAGTCATTATGGACCTTGTGAAGCTGTTCTAAATACATAAAGAAATCCTTTTGTTTTTCAGAAAATAAGACACACTGGACCATGGAACGCATTATGCAAAACAAAGAAGCCATATAATGTAGTACCACCAGCCCTACCCACAATGCCCTGAGGCATTACAAGGCAAATGATTATTCAGAGGAGTGATGAAAAGCTGTTTTTCAGATCATGTATTTATATGCATGTATTTTATCTGCACGAAGCAGCCTTTGCATTAAGTGCAGCATGATTTAAGTCAAACTCTATGTAACTAAAGATTGTTCATTTGGAACATAAAAATACAAAATAATACTTTCATTTTTTCACTTCAGTATGTTGAAGTACAGTGTCTATGACTCTACAAGTCTCCTGACTATAAGCTGTAGCTTACCAAAGTTGTTCTAAAGTTTTGGACTGATTTTTGAGCTGCATTTACCTCACAAAACTGGTTGTAAGCACAACCTGAATCCGTACATTAGGTGCATTGGATTATTTGTTGGTTTTCGGGAAAATAAAAAGATATTAAGAACCTTGTAGTCCAAAAACTTTGATACATGAGCAAAGTGAATAAAAATTTGAATTTACTACTTTCTATGGTATTATTAAAGTCGTACCCCTTACCTCCCCCCTCACCTGCTCTGCCAGCTGCAGAAGTGAGGCCTTTCAGTTATTGTGAAGTTTCATTGAGGCAGTCTTTTTTTTTTTTTTAAGGGGGCTTTGGGTTGTCAGTGGAAGCTTATTTGTAATTAGAGAACAAAAACTGAAATGTATGATAACAAGAAATAGAAGACAATTAGGTCTGTGAGAGCAGATACTGATGGAATCTCAATAAAAACTGCTTTGGTCCAATTAAATGATCCCATTTTCTCGCCTGGCTTCATCCTGATGTCATGTACATACCTGTGATTTAGTCTGCATCGATGGATGAAGGAACTGAGAAATGAAAGAAGAGAGAGACGGTTTTGTTAGTTGGTGACATTTAGGTAAGAGGAAGATGAGGACAGATGTAAAGAAGTCAAAGAAAACAGGGAATGAAGTAAAGAGAAAGAGAGGATAAAATAGGCCTTTTGTGTGTGCACAGATTAATTAGAATCCTTCTGGACTGCCATTACAGCTCATTAAATGAAGCCAAGGCCATACAGGCATCAAACAAAGAGCGGGGACCGAGCTTCCATCCAACCCCCACAGCTGTTTGCAATGTTCACAATGACTGGAAAGCAGTGTGCTGCATTCACATTTACGTATTTCCAAGGATGTGTGTGGAGAGATAGATTCATTTTAAATTATTAAAGTAGGAAGCCTGCTGTACACATTTATGGAATGTGTAAACGTGTGTGTAAGAAGAAGAAATGCGGTGTTTTCCAAATTAGTTCATATTTGTATGCATTCATGTGTCTGCGTCTTTGTGTGGCTGCTAGCACTGGTATGTAAATGAAGCATTATGTTAATGATATTTCCCCTCCACAGGCCCTGTTAGTCTCTACAGACCCTGTTAGCATAAATGATGCTCCCCCAGCTAGCCGGCTGAGACTCGCGCCTCGCTGCTGAAGGGATGAATTAGGCCTCTGGATCCCAGATCATATTCCTGTTGGTTTTCAGTGGGACGTGGACGTGGATTCCACATGCATTATAATGAGAGTGTTTATGGGTGCTTATTAGTAGGGGCCCACAGTGCCACTGAATGATAATTTTCTGGAGTTATTACAAGCAAGTGAGCAGGCCTCCAGCTTTGACAATTACAGTGATGACACACACTGCTTTGACTTCCAGAAAATTACAGTTTTATGTGTGCCTACATAAAGATCTGGAGAAAACATATATCCAGAAAAATGTCGAGCTGAACAAACATCTGTTTCAGGAAAAGAAAAAGAGTAAGTTCCACCAGGTTGGTTTCTTAAACCTGAGGTTTAACTTATTTCCTCAATGGAAAATGTAAAGGTAGGTAATAATGGGATAAATGGCATTAATGAATTTTTTTCTTCACCTTGTGTCTTCATTAATAATAATATATATATATAAAAAAAACATTTCTATGCATATATCAAAACAATATAAAATCAATGAAAAACAGTTCCAATGCTCACTTGCCGCTCTAGTGATAAAATAGAAAAGTTCAACATTGTTTAACATTGACAGACACAAACAAAAGTTTCCATTTCCAAATAATTAAAATAAAATCCTGGAATGATCTAAAGACATTTGCTGAAATGCTAACAATAAACCAGCTGTTAGGAGATGAGGCAGAATTTTTATTTCTATTTTTATGCATTTATATCTAGTAATGTAGCCATGAGGGGCCCAAGCCAGGGTGTTATTGTGCCGGTCCCAAGCCCAGATAAATATAGAGGGTTGTGTCAGGACTTTACTTTTTTCGTAGAGACAATAATAATTAAAAAAAGAGTCTCCTATTTTCCCTCCTCTCTGGTTAATGCGGAACAGCCTTCAAACTCAGTGACCTAGCTGCATCTCCATTACACATTTGCGCAAACCTTTAGCAAAAATCTAGGAAACAAAAACACAGTTTCGAAATGACACAATTTCCATTAAATCACAATTTTGCAATACGACCATGGATGAGAACAAGTATTTTTTTATTTGATTCACTAAATAAGGGGCATTTGGATGGCGTTACTGCATTACGACGCGTCCCCTGCGCATTTGCAGCGCACCTAGTCCACTCTCCGTCTCAACAGATGCACCACAAACGCCTGTTCAGCCGTTTTTTAAAAACTAACCATTCTAACAAGTGAGCAGCTGGATGTTTTTTTTCTGTTTGAAAATACGACAAGATCCATTTAAGTTTGCTACGGTTCTCGAGCTCATCCTCAACGGAGACTTCCGCGTCTAATTCAGGCTGGCAGCTTGAAAAGTGCAACGAAGATGAAACTTTTGGTTGGGGAGCTGTACAAGTCCATATGATACGTAACTTCTAATGAGCTGTGAAGGCCGTGGGACTTTCACTGTAGCACAGACACTTCATACCAAGAAGTGCATTTATTTCAAAAAAGTGTTTCCATTACAGTTTTGCAAAAATTGTCTATTTTGATTCACCCCCAAAACCAGCTCCTCTAAGCACAAAAACTTTTTTTTCAAAAAATGTGAATTTTTTTCAAAATTTTGAAATATTCTGATATCTGTCCAAGCTGCTAGAAGAGTTTTCTAACAGATTCTGCAACTTTGAAAACATGTGACATGTACTGTGAATCTTTTCTGGATGTGAACATGAGTGAGTTGTCAGGACAGATGCTGACCTGTTCTCTGTTGATCCTGTGGAGATGGAAGTCATAAATCTCCACGATGATGTTCAGCAGCATTCTGAGCTCTTCTGGAGTTTAGATCATCCAGAAAATGATCCAAATCTCCACCAGCTGCTCTGAAAATGCAGCATTATTTGGGTCCACATACCTCTAAAAATCTGAATGTCATCAAGTCGAAGTTCAGAACCAGAACCAGACTGACAGATGAACATTTCAATGACTCCATCAGCTTTGAAGCTTTTGTGTCAACTTACATTGTTTTCATTTGTTTTAGATATTCAAATTACTGAGCGTAAGATCACGTTTGATTTCGTTTTCAATGCTGTTCTCTGAAATAAAGGCACTTCTGCTGCAGCCACAGCTGATTATCTGCACCTGACTGATTTGAGGAACGCTGTTAATTTCATCAGTTTGCTAATTAATGGTGTGATGAACACATGCTTTAAGCCTTGTTCCTCTCCAGGTCACTGCCCAGTTCATCTTTGAAGCATTTTATACGTCAGAACTCTACTGATAGATCTCCTGTTTATAAAACTATTGAGAAAACAAGAGAGAAAAAAATTACCAACTAAACAATGTTCCCCACTGAGGTTTTTTTTTTTGTCTTCTCCAAAACCATGACTTCCAGTTCCAGCTAATAGGTAGTGATGGAACAATCAAGTTTGTGTCTAGAATGTGTCAGAACTCCAGTGGAACTTCAGCTTCAAGACAGTGTTCCAAGCTTGAATCAAACTGAGAAGGTCACATGACTCATTCCGTGTTCCACTCCATCACCACCTGTTCTGAATTATCACAAATGATTCCATGCACCATAGAAAAATATGACAATCTTATTGATGTACAATTCTCTTCTCTAGTGTAAATAAGAAATGGAGGAAAGTAGAAAGCATCTCAGATCCATTGGGATCATTTTGAAGAGAAAAAGGTTACAACTACAACATTTTATATATTGTAATAATCCTTCATTGTGGACACAATTATGAACAAAACGTCTTGAGAATTCATCCAGTATGAGCTCAACTCAAACTGGTTTGTACATCTAACTATACCCAAACGTCTTGATATTTTTGTTTTCTTTATAAAATTGCATTATTAAAAACATATTTTAGTATGTGGATATTGTCATTAATTTGCAATTTTAGGTAATGCAGAATTTAAACGTCCTGAGGTTGTGCAAAAAAAACTTTTAAATGAGTGTGGCTACATTCAACAGTAGGAAGGTACATGTTTGATGATCACTTATCTTTAGTCAACTGACTTTGAAAATGTATTTTTTATTTGTACACTGAGTTGTTACTACAGTCATATCTTTTGATCTTGTCCTTTGTTGGAGAGCTGGTTAACTCTTTATCTATTTATCTGTATTTGTTTTTGTGAATCTGTCGAACTCGACTATATTTATTTTGTTTAATCTTTATTTTACCAGGAAATCCCATTGAGACAAACATCTCTTTTTCAAGGGAGACCTGGGCCAAAAGGCATCAATACAAAATAAAATACAGTTAAAACAATTAAAATAGAAATAAAATACAATTACAATAAAAAGCAATTAAAATGAACAATAGGACAATGACTAATAAGTTAATTAAGAGAGGTACGGATAAGTCAAGAGTGACATGTGCATATTTCTTTTAAAAGCTCAGAAAGTTTTGCTTTAAAACAATTCAAGGAAATAAGGTCACATAGATGCAGAGAGTTTTGAATATTATTCCAGGAAAGCAGAGCAGCAATAGAAAAGGCTGATTTTCCTATTTCACTGAGGAATCTTGGGACATAAAGAAGCAATTTGAGTGAAGAGCGAGAGTTCTATATGCTGTTAACAGGAGAAAGAAGACGGCACAGGTATTGAGGCAGTTTACAGAGAATGGCCTTATAGGGGAATATTAGCCAGTGTCTCTGTTGCCTGACTTTGAGTGTAGACTAAGAGAGCAGAGAGTACAGTTCACAATGATGGGTTCAACAATAAAATCAGCTGCAAGTCTTAAGAAGTAGGGCTCTAGATCATCTGGACCAGGAGATTGTTTTGGATCAATGGCTTTTAGGGTCTTTAACAACTCTGAATTGGAAATTGGTTAGATGACAAATTTGATTGCAGAAGATGCTGTAATAGATGAAGCAGGCAGAGGATCTGATTGACCAGACACTGGTGGAGATGAAAAAGGGACCAGGCCAACTGAAGTAAAATGTTTGTGAAATTGCTTTGCAATTTCCTCTTTTTGCTGTTTGACAACATCACTACAAGGTTTGCAGGTGTAGTTGATTTCACATTTTGTCCAGTTAGCGTTTTGATTTGTTTCCAGAATTTAGTAGGATTTTTAAGATTTGTTGAGATAGAATTTAAGTAGAAATTAGATTTAGTTTTCCGAGTCAAGGAGGTGCATTTGTTTCTTAGGGCTCTGAAGGTGATCCAGTCAGAGTTTGAATTAGTAAATCTTGCTTTGGTTCAGGCAGCATTTCTTTCTCTGAGCACGTGTAAAAGTTCTTTTGTGACCCAGGGATTATTTCGCCCAGAAATCCAACATTTTTTGACAGGAGCATGTTTGTTTCAGATTTTTTAAAAAGTCTCATGAAAATGTTCCCAGGCGCGTTCTACATCTGGAATTAACTTATCACTGTTGTGCAGATCATGAAAGAAAGCCTGAGGCTCAAAATTTTTAAAATGTCTAAAAATGTAGCGGGGTTTAGATTTTGCCATTTTGTTATCCCTTATTACTGCAATAGTGCAATGATCACTAACATCATGGCAGAATACAGCAGATTAAATAAACTTATGGGGTTTATTAGTTAGTGCAAGATCCAGCAGAGTGGATTTATTTGAATCAACTGAATTTAATCGGGTGACATTATTAATGAGTTGTGTAAAGCTTAGTGAATCACACACTTCCTTAAAATGATCAGAAACAGGAGAAAGCCAATTCCAGTGAAAATCTCCCATTATTCATATTTCTGTATCACAGAGGCTGTGGAGCACTTTGGAGAGAGAGGACAGAGTTTCAGGTTGGGCTGAAGGTGGTCTGTAACAACCAACTAAAGTAAAATATAAAACGTCAGTCAGATGATAAACTAACCTATGAAGCTAACAAAAAGAAATAAATGACACATAACGTTTTGTTAATTTTAGATTTTTGAAAAAGCTTTCAGCTACTAGACGTCAATGTGGTGAGTCGCACAAGATTAAATCATTTTTGGAACATTTGTTCTAAATGATTTTCTCTCCCTTATGTTCTGTTTTCACACAATAACATCTAACTATGAGGCTAATGTGGATGGTACTGTAAAAGATGGACAGGAGTCACTGCGCTAGGTAATTATCCTGAAGTTGTGTCATGACATCTGGGCTTAAAGTCTTCTTTCTTTCTTTCTTGAAACATTTCAATTGGATAGACTGAGATCACATATTTCATCCAATTTCTGGAATAATCACACATAAATAATCTTGCGTGTGGAACCCATGTCCACAGGACACATGTGGGGCTTGAACCCAGCTCCTCTTAGACTGATGAAGATACTTGAATGAGTGGGCTGCCATCACTTCTCCTTCTGCTGACCCCTTGACCTCTGTACTTTGCTAAGACACTTTTGAGACATTTGAGTCGGTGTCACTTTCACTTTTAGATAAGTTAGTTAAACAAAGTAAGCCATCCAGCTCTGTACTAGATCCCATCCCTCCTAAACTATTCAAAGAGGTCTTCCCTACTGGGGCTGAGACCGTCCTCGCCATCATCAACAACAGTCTGGCTACTGGTGTTGTCCCTGCCATTTTTAAACACTCTCTCGTTCAACCCCTGCTTGGAAAACCCAGCCTAGACAGCTCTGTGTTGGCTAACTTCAGACCCATCTCCAGGATGCCTTTCAAATCAAAAATCTTGGAGAAAATGGTCTACCTGCAGCTGGAGGAATTTTCATGACATCTTTGAAGTCTTCCAGTCTGGTTTTAGAGCCCGCCACAGCACAGAATCAACGTTACTGAGGGTCAGTAATGACATTCTGCAGACCACTGACGCTGGAGATCATGTGGTTCTGGTTCTGCTCGATCTATCAGCAGCCTTTGACACAGTGGACCACCATATCCTAATAGACTCCAGAACCTTGTGGGGATTCAAGCTTCTGCTTTAGACTGGTTTAGGTCTTACTTAACAGGACGGCCGATGTGTGTTAATCTTGATGGTTTTGAATCTAGAACAGCTGGGGTGTCTTCTGGAGTCCCAAAGGGTTCAGTTTTAGGGCCACTTCTAATTTCTTTGTGTCTCCTACCATTAGGGTCCATTCTGAGAAGGCACAGTGTTTTCTTTCACCTCTATGCTGATGATTGTCAGATCTATCTGCCATTGAAAAAGATGGAGGGTTTTTCTGCTTTTTGTCAAGCCTCTCTGATATTAAGGACTGGTGAGCCTTAAATTTCTTGATCTTCAATGAGAACAAAACGGAAGCACTCGTGTTTGGACCAAATGATCTCAGAGGATCATCTTCAGTTTCTCTGTTATTTAGTAACTTTTTAAAGTCAACCGTTTCTAACTCAGGTTTTCAGTTTGATAGTCATTTTAAACTTGATCACCAGCTCAGTTCAGTGGTGAAAACGAGCTTTAATTTTAATCTTCAGCAACTCTTCAAGGTGAAACCATTTTTATCTGCTGCACATTTTGAGAAATATTCCACGCCTTTATCACGTCTCGGCTGGATTACTGCAACTCTTACCTTGGGTTTAGCCAGACGTCTCTCTCAAACATGTAGAAATAAGCATCTCTCTGGTTGGAGGACAGAAGAGAGACCACATCACGTCCATTTTAGCTTCACTCCACTGGCTGCTGTACAGTTTAGAATTCATTTTAAGATTCTTTTACTTGTTTTTAAGTCTTTACACGGTTTTACCCCACTGTACCTCTCTGAGCAGCTGACTGAGTTGGGTCAGAAGTAGAAGCTCTAAATTTACTGAAAGAAAAGACACACACACACCCCCACCCCAACCCACCCCCACAAGCAAAAACACACACACACACACATATATATGTATATATATATATATATATATTATATATATATATATATACAATATTTTATAGCATTTTGTTCTCCTGGCTGGGAAAGGCCTGAATGTCCTCCAGAAAAAAGTTAGAAGTGTCCAGGTAGGAGTTTAATGCATTCCCGTAAAGAGCAGGTAATGTAAGGATAAATTCACTTCAATTCAAATAACTTAATATGTTGTCAAGTAACAATGATTAATGGAAAAAAGATGCGTAAATATTAAATTTCAGCTTTAAAGAAAAAAATAATATCTTCCCTACACAAACAGTTTACATAATGTTGAGCTTTACTGATGTGATTTGACTTAAACTCATGAAAAAGTATATATTTTTTATGCAAAAATAATAAACAAACATTCAACAGCTCCAAACTTTGTAGCCATCTGACTTCTGCAAGAAAACTTGGTGAGAGTTTATCATAAAATGCTCAATTTTATTGTTGCAGATGAGACATCATGTTGTGGCCCAGAACTCCACTTTATTACCTGTGAAATGAAGAAACTTAATAAGCTGATTATAGCAGGTGATTCATAAAAGATTCCTGGTGATTCTCCCTGTCCAAAGCAGAACTCATACTGGGTTTAGAGTTGATCTCATTATTCTGTGAACACATTACACACAAGGTTTAATAGCTTTTTACTGAACTTCAGTGTCTCTAGATGATCTACGTTACTGAAAAAGTATTAAGACCCAAATTAAAAAAATTGGTTTGTAATTTGTCTTTTTTTAGCTCAGCTAAGTAACACCACAATATTTAAGAAAGAGAAAATCTGGAGTTTATTCACTTTAGCCTTAAAGTAAAAACATTAAAATAAGGGGAATGACTAGAAAAGTCAACTGCATCACATATAAAACAGCATCGCATTAATGCTGCTGTACAAGAAAGTCCTGTAGAGCAACACACACAAGGATCAACCGACTTGGGATGAGGTGTGAACCTGGGCGATGGAAATATACGACTAAATCTGACTAAATGCTAGAATTAGTTCTGAGAAATCTGGAGTGAGATGTGATGACCAAGAATTAGCAGCGTACTAGATGGTAAGCAGAATCAAGGTAAAATTCCAAAACAACTGCTATAAAGAAGATGACCTGGTGACCTGTCCAGGTGTAACCTGCCATCGCCCATCAGTAGCCGTGTTTGCTCCAGCAGCCCCGCGATCCTTAAAGGGACAAGCGGCTAAGAAGATGAATAAATGAAGGACTTTTAACTGTGAGCTTCACAAGAGACAACACCTTGGTCGTATCTGGTTTAGCCCATGAAAAAGTCAAAGGTTATCAAGACCATCTTTACTTCTTTTAAAAGATCACAACAGAAATATATTCATGGCCTTTTTGTCATTTTAATAACTCCAATCCAAACACAGAACCCTGTGGTTCACCATGGCTACTGGGTAAGAAAAAATATAACATTTTACTTGAGGAGACTGGAAGCAATCAAACAAAAACATCTTCAAATATTCAGATATTAATACAGTTTTTGTCTACGTGCTCCAGATTGTGTTTGGTAGAAAGTTAATTGCATCAACTTTGCATTTAAACCCAGTAAGACAATTAGGCCACAACACTACTATCTTTCTACCATGATGTTAACTAAAGCCTATTGAAACTTTCATATCAATATTTTCTCCATAAGATGTTACGTAGTTTTGCTGACGTCTTCCCACAAGACGAAGAGTAAATTTCAGAGGTCTGTCTAATTTCTAATAGACCCTAATCACGGGATGTCAAAGCAAGTGTGCAAAGTGACTTCTGGTTTATAGATTTAGACTGGCAAACCTGACAGCTGAACGCTGTTTAAAGCAATTTTATAGAGTAATAAAAGATAACCTAACCAATTTTCACCTAGATTTGTGTGTTTGTTTTATAAATGTCCTTCCTGGTTGTTTTAGTGTTCCCCTCTTAGATTCACATATCAAAGTACAAATGTCAGTAGTCCTGTGTGCAGAACGCAGCACAGCTGCTTCCCCAAATTCCTCTGGATTATACTAAACGAGTCAGGGATCGTTTCTCAAATTGTACTGTAAAAGTACAATTACCATATTGACCAAATACTTATTTTCCACCATAGTTTGAAAATAAATTCTTTAAAAATCAGAGGTGATTTTCTTTTTTTTTTTTTTTTTATTTATTTCTCATAGTTGAAGTATACCCATGATGAAAATTACATTCTTCTCTGATCTTTATAAGTAGGAGAACTTGCACGATTGGTGGCTGACTAAACACTTCACTGCCCCACGGTAGATCTTGAGTCCAGCTCAGTCAGTTCGCAGTGACCATAACTCATTCATGTTTCTGCTGTAGAATCACAACCAGCAGCTCATGCGATGGGCTGTGGTGCAGGACTACTACCTTGTTGTTAAGCAAAGACAAGGTAAGAAAACAGTGTCGCTGATTCCCTGTCCAGGTACCCTCGAGGTTGCACCATGTCCATTGTTAGTGCCCACACCTACATAATTATGTTGTATGTTAGTTTGCAAAACACAAGTAATTGTTTGGATTTTGCAACCTTGGAGGTGGGTGTGTGGTGTGTGATGGGGTGAATGAGTGAGAGCTCCCTGTAGCTGTCTCAGCTGGGAGGTGCAGCTGAGTGTGAACCTGCCGCCTACACCTGATCCTCATGATGTCATCTGGATGGACCAGTGACTGAGGATCCACCTGCTCCAAAGAAGAGTCATTTCCCTGCAGTTGGTAGCCGTCGTTGCCCCTTTCTGGTGGTCCGCTTGGCCTCTGTGTGAGAAATCCAACATTGAGCTTCAGTCTTCTTTGTTTTGGACATCAACAAGGAGTTTTTTGTTTTGACACAATTGTGACTTTTTGTTAGTCGGGATTGATCATTTACAGAACAAAGTGTGTCGTAGTTTATTTTTTTTAACTCCTTTGTTTTCAGATGGCTCTATCTTTGTGTTTCTGTTGTCCAGCTAACAGCTGATTAAAAGTTGTTCTGCATATCCGCGATCTGGTCTGGGTATTCTCTTTTGTTACACCTTCTCCTGTGGGACTGTAACACAAATAATACAATCAGACACCAAATCACAAACCAATATTCAGTAAAAAAGGAATGTAAAGACAAATTCCTGTCATTATGAACTACAAATCACATCTTCTTTTATCTTTGGTTTTCAATGACTTATCCCTCCTGGTTGGTTTAGTTTTATTTAATGTGAGTGGGAACAGAATCACTATGGGGTTTTAGACAGATGGCAGCAAGTAGGAGGCAGCAGAGAAGTGGATCAGACAAACTCTTCTCTGTTTTTGGAGGAGAGATCACATGAACACATATGTAGAAATAGAGGATTCCAATACAAGTGGAACAAATGAGGCTCTTCCTTTTCAAAAGTACCATCACTCACTAGATCCCACATTGAAAAACAAAACAGTAGTTGTTGGAAAAACGGTTAAATCTGACGCCATGACTACAGACATCTGAAAATCTGAGCAAGAAAAAGTGAACGTTGAATGAAAGAGCCTCAAACTAGGCATTAGTTGAGCACAGAGAGGCTTCAGCAGCATTAACTGAGGACCGGATGGAACAGAGGAAAAACTGCCTTTGTGTGACTGACTTGCAGCTGTTTCTGAAAGTTACTTATGTAACTTACAGATGATTAAGAATTCCATCCTGTGAGATAAATTTTGATTGCACTCTATTGGTTATTTTTTCTGTTAAGAATTAACAAATAAATCAATTAAAACATTTAGGAAGACAGGACAATATGTATAACTCTTAGGATGCTTTCACAGTAATTTTCTAAATGTTGTTTTTCACCAACATTATTCAAGAAGCTCCAATTGTTTTACATTCATTTAATTTTCCTCAGACTTTTCAGACAGGAGACCCAGAAAAGAAGTCTTATTAGCTTTGATTGGTTAAGATAATGAGAAGAGTTAGACTCAAAAGAAACAAAAAGTTAAACTGTAAGAGTGTATAGGCAAGTTTATTTGTATAGCACTTGTACACAGATAATTCAAAGTGCTTTACTTCAAGCATTAAAAGAAACAATGTGTGCATATCATGGTAATATTTATGAGGTGATATTGTTGATTGCTCTCCACTATTAGACTGATGCTAACTTGCAGTTTCACTGCTGATGTGATAGATGAATTCAAATGTAAGTTTTGTGGAAGTGGATCACAGCTGTTTGCTCTGGAAGTGAACATCAGAAAAAGAAAACAAAGGCTGGATCTACTGACTGTCCTGGAGCTTCAGATGAAACACTTTCAATATGACCCTTGTTTTCCAAACGGTGCAGTGTTCAAATGAAGCTCTTTCATTTCCACATCATCCTTTTGAGAGTCTCACAGCTATAGCTAGTTTGTTACTCAGACTTTTGGCTCTTGGACTGTCATAAAACACTTTCTAATTTAGAAAGCTGTCCTCCGTAATGGGAGGCTAACAAATCTTTACAGCCTTGTTTCCATTAGTAAAAAATAAACTGCATCCACTACTGCCTGGTATTATGGAACTCTAGGGAAGGATCTGGAAGGGTTTTTCAACCTTTTTTGAGCCAAGGTACACTTTTTCCTTGAAAAAAATCCTGCGGTAAAACTTTCTAGTCCATTTTGATGTACAGTCCCTCAATAATCTAATGTAATTTTTTTAGAAGGCGTCATTCTCTTACACCCCCCTATGAACACCCCCCCACACACACACACAACTTGGCATTATTAATCAATTTGCTCAAGTTAATTGTATATCTCTTCAAAACAGTCTACCTTTAATTATAATCTGAAACAAACTTCTAAATAATGCGTTTTTATGAATGTTTCTTTTTTTTAAGAATACATCCAATACTTTCTGACAAAGTATCAAACAAGCTCTTTCCTTGTTTCCCACCACAATAGTGATGGGACTCACTGACACACTGGTTGAAAAACACGGATCTAGAGAAACCACAACTTACAAATTATTCCTGATGTTCTCCACTGCATCTTAAACTTCATACTTCCCCGCCCCTGCCTGTTCCCAATCTTAGATACCTCCAGGAGGGGAGTTATCGTCCATCATCAGAGCAGCAACAGGCTGACCAGCGACTGAGCATCCTGCCATAGCCATGTCTTGTGTCACAGAAAGCTCGCCACACCTTCTGCTTCATACATCTTCAAGGACGGCTGTATGTTTGTTCCAGCAGTACAATCAAGTGCTTACTAAATTCAACTTCAAATACTGATGTTTACTCCTTTCATGCACTGTGCAATGACAAATATGATCACCCACTAATCTTAATTAAAAGCAACGTGTTCTTTGCTTTTGGGCATAAACAACGATGCATCTTATATTTGAGCTGTTTTCAATTCTGATGGTTTGGTTCATATTTTCTGTTTGTTTTTCAAGCATACTTTTTGTATGCTGCCAAAGCTTTTTCATCTCTTCAATGCACTTTGAAATGTTTGTCGGGATGTAATAAATAACATACATAAACACAGATGCTGTTACAGATTCAGAGAACAGCTCAACAGTCCCCTCCTCTCTGCCACTTGCTCTCCCTGAGGCGGCTGCTCAAACAGCAGGGGTCCCTGTTGGAAATGATATTTTTAATCCCCTCACATGAAATGCTTGTCTTCCTCCATCAGCATTATGGATGAGACTCCATTCAGGAGCATGCAAGGTATATGGGTTGTCAAAGCAAAGCAATGTAGATGAGATGTGAAATGCTTCACTCCATCAAAGCCAGATAAAAGTTAATGGATCATGGCTGTGATGGTTCCCTCACTTTAGGACAGATTTTTTTATATAGTTTTTATTGAAAGACACAAAATGAGAAAAATAAAAAGGTTCATTAATGCAAAACCTACAGATTATCATCTACATTTGTAATCAGGGGAGGGGGCTTTACTTAAAGGTTTGTATACAAATGTTTATGTTTCTATGGTAGTGATGTATTAATTAAGGAATGCCAAATAATGTATATTATTGTTAAATGGAAGATCAAACAGACTCTTTACGTTTTTGACCGTGGGTTGGCAACCTGAGATATGTGTCACCGTTGACATGTTACAATAGTAAGCACTTGATCTGTCATCTGTTTGTATCTTTCTCATAAGTGTGACAATCTCTTTTCACAACGAGCCTTTCTCACCCTGATATCTTAAGCCTCATTTCCACTGAGCCGTCCGGTACGGTTCGGTCCAGTAAGGAGTGGTACAGTCCCGACCAGATAATTCAGCAGCAGAATATTTACTCATTAAACCATTAATGAAAAAAAGAAGTAATTGTTGTTTACCATTTATTTTCTAAAGTAATGTTTATTTGTTCAAATGCTCGTGGATGTTGTTAAAGACCAACTTAACTCTGTGCTTGTCAGGAAAGTACATGTAAATGTGCTGCAGTCAGGACATGTGCTAAGTTTTCTGTTTGGCTCTTCACAGAACCCACACGAGAAGGTTTTTAACCTGTTTATGATGCATGTCAGTTTACACTGTGACACGCCATGAGCTCGTGCTGACACGCATTAACACTTTATGAGATTCCTGCTCTAGAATGTGTTTTGTAGGTTTTCATCTTTGGAAACCTTATACAGCAATATTTCAATCTCAAACTGCCTCTGGCCCACACAAATGATCTGAGGGGAAAGAAGTAATATTTGGTGAATTGTTTGTGAAAGATATTCTCATCTTTCTAAGATATTCAATAAAGCCATGTCCGCCTAAAGCTGTCTGCAGGCCAGAATAATTATCAATTTCCATATCATTTTGATATTAGGTAAGGAAACAGAGCAAGAAAATATTTGTAGCATTAGTTCAATTGAATTCTAAATCCAAACACTTGTATCTGGGCTGAAATCATAAAAATCTGATTACATCTAATGAGAATAGGTAAGCATATTTGAATATTATGAAACACAAAGAGTGTGTCTTTGCTGCAAAACTGTACACATAAGCAAAGTGAGGGGAGCCCTGATGGGAAGAGATTGTTTATTTACAAATAACAGGAAAATGCTTTGTGGTTTGTATAAATCTGCTAAAATATCGTTACAATGTATGCATACATTGTTTTTTTTTATTTTATTTTCTATTGACAACATAAATTCAGCCCATAGAACATTTTCTTTTACATTTCTGCAATTATGCTTTACTTTGTTATGAATTTTTAAGAAACTTTGTGGTCTGTGGGGCTCCAAAAAACTGACATCATCTTGGTGTAAAAACATGTTTGATATGCAGTTCTTTCTTTATTTAGGATCAAATACCTTGGAGTCTCATTAACTGCCACATGGCCACAATTCTATTTCAGATTTACAGAGTAGCATCATTTCATTCATGTTAGAGCTTGTTGGGTTTCTTGAGCAGATGAAGCCAAGTCGATTGAAGCCAGTTGGTTGGATCAAGACTAACCATAAGCACTGATGAACTCGTTTTTTTTTCTCATTTCTGATTTGTAAAAAAAAAAAAAAGAAAAATCCAGCAGAGTGTCATGAAGAGCATGTTTCATTCCACCATGTACCTTTCTACAGCATTTGATACCTCCATGAGAGAAGACATGAAGTTTGTAAAGCAGTTTTCAAGCTTTAGTAGTTTTCCAGTGACCGATATACAGTATATGTATTTAAATGATTGGCATAAAAGAAACCCGACTGAAGTTTACTCTGCCCACTCTAACAACATTCCAAAAAATGCAAGTTGATGTAAAAAAGTCTGTTCATTCCACCCACCTGTAAATCAGTGAGAAAGTTCCATTCCACTATACTAAAAATTCAGGCAAAAAAGAAAAAAAAAAAAAACATCTTTAGAACCACATGTAAATACAATAGTTCTCTGCTAAATAAACTGAATTTGTTGTATTGATGCGTTCACTCATCAGTCATGATCCCGCCTCCTGTCTGCCGGTGAGCAGCTGACAGGTAATCTGCATCCAGATTTACACTATAGTGTGTCTCCGCTGCGTTACGTAGGGTGTCTGTCTTGTGACCGTCAGTTCATTTACATCGACTCCCTCGTATTTCTGGTCCGTCCTCAGTCTCCCCTGGATCCTGGAAGAGTGGTTCGTCCTGCCACCCCTGTGTCGAGTACTTCGTCCCCTCTCTTCACTCATCAAGTGCTTCCCCATGCCCTCTCCTTCCTAAATGAACCCTAGTAAAATGCATATTTTGTGCCATATATGAAATGTTTTTAAAGCTCCACAGTGAAACTTTGTGTTGAGGTGTATCATCACGTGATTATTATAAATATGAAATTCAATTTTGAAAGTACAGCAACATTTTTCATATTGAAACCCGGACCTGTTCCGGTTCCCCGGCTTTTTGACAGGAAACTGACCCATCAACAGACAGGAAATAGAAATCCGGCGTAACGCTTGCAATACAGTGTGGAGGTATGGACGTGGAACACACACATGACAGAGACATTCCAACTGATTAACATACATTCTATTTTTGTGTGTCAATACAACACAATGGAGATGCACCCCAGTGGAAACCCGGCTTCAGTTGCATGCACCCATGTGGGGCTGAGCCGTGCTGTTGCTGCAGGTTTTATGGCTGCTCGAAGGGATCAAAGAGAAGATGTGTCTTCAGCTTATCCTTAAGTGTTGTGAGGCAATGTGCCCACAGCATGCCCTTAGAAAAGGTCATACCAGTGAACATTTTGGCTCTACGGAATCACACAGCATTCTACGGCCTTGATGTGTCCAACAGGACACCTGTGTGTCCTCTACAGGTTTGCCTATTTTTTGCCCACAAATTCACCCATAAGGTTTAGTTGTGACAATGCAAGCAAAGTCTCTTCTGCTCTAATCCCTTTTGCTATCCCAGGTATGTTGACGTTGGGAATTGGGTCATCTGGATCCCACAAAACAGAGCGATGAACTTTTTCTCTTCAAAGATTTTTGATTTTCACTGGTATCGGTGGCAGACAGGAAATCCTGTCCATCTTCATCCACATTTGTCATTGGATAGATAATACATCAATGTAAGGCTTGGGTCATGTGGACCCCATAAGATAGCACAAGGGTTAAACCTACAGACAGGATGAGTTCTGCCTCTTTATTAGAGCTGACATATTGATGACCGCATCCTAAATTCAAAACTGGTGTGAATGATCAGCAATACGTGAGTGATGGAATGAAGCTTCATTTGGAAAGTCACGTGATCCTATGCAATGTCAAATCAAATCAATCTTTATTTTTAATTCAATGTTCATATTTAACATAACACAGTGCTTAACACTAAAACAAAACAAATAATGTGAAAATAAGCACAACAAAAAAAGAACCAAGCCCCCACACCCCCGATCCTCACAGAACCCCGTGTGGGTCGGTGATTATCATGTTGATGGTGAAGGACGTGACAGTAGATCGTGGGCCATCAAAAATAAACAAATAATTATAAACACATGTATATCGATTTTAAAAAATGTCTTCGGTAAATAGCAAACATTCCTAAATCACAACTACCCTCGTGGTGATGGCAGTTTGTCCACCACTGTCACCCCTGCCCTGACCCTTTCACACCTCCCACTCCCTTAACTGATGGAGGTAACACTGGAAAAGAGGCTGAGCCCGGAAAAAGTTTGTTGGTGGAAACACTAATAGTTGGGACCCCCCTGTCAGTGGACAGCCAGGTGCAGGCATCACAAGCGGGGGCCCAGCAGCTCGTGTGCTCCGATATGCTACCAGTGACTCTTCCGCTTTGAAAGATCCATACAAAATCAACCAGAACATCTCTAACAAATGAAAAAAGTACTCAAAAAATAACTACAGTACTCTGGCTAAATTGTGCTTCAGCCATAAATTTCTACCGGTGCACCAACAGCGGGCTGGTTTTAATGCATAGAAGAAAATCTGAGCGCATGTGGAAAAAGAAAAGAAAATAGAGTAAAATCTGTTAATCTTCTTAGCTTCATTAAAACAGATTGAGGAGGATTAGCTAGAGATGCATATGAAATCCCATATTTCCAGGAGAAATTGAAACCACAGAAGAGATAAATACATCATGAGGGGAAAAAGGCAAATATAATCAGAATTGCAATTAACTAAATTCCCAGTTGGAAGCATGGCCTGGTATTTGATAGAATTACAAGTAATTAAAGTGAGCTCACTGGTAAAACAACAGTCAGGATTATGTGTTTTTATGTCTCTACTATGTTTGTGCTCTGAACTTTTATTATCCAGTTTTAATTTTAATTTTTGACTCATTATTTATTCCCATAGATTTTTATAGATACATTTTTTAAAACCTTTAAACATGTTGCACAGTGTTACACACACACAAGTGTTTTTCCTTTCACAGGAATTGCACAAATGAAAGATCATTTAGACTGGACAGGTCGGAAACTGGCTGCCAGGCTTTGGTTTTGGGTGCGGTCACAAATGCAGTCTTTATCACCAAAAAACAAAAACCAAAAACCAAGGAAGAGCTTCTTCTTTTCCTTTAGTCTTTTCCCTTCTGGGTCTCTACAGTGAATCATTTTCCTCCATCTCAGTCTGTCTTCATCATCCTCTACTCCAGGGGTGGGCAATTGTTTTGACTCGTGGGCCACATAGGGTTCTAAAATTTGGCATAAGGGCCGGACAAGGAGCAGATGGAAGGAGAGATTGGGTAATCAACCTCATAAACTAAAAAGATAATATGGAATTTAGAGAAAAACATGCTTTAATTTGGATTCAAATTCACATATATTAATTTAAAAACAGAAAATTTGGGAGTTTTAATTTCTAAATTTTGATTTTTGTTCTCTTTTGGGTGATCCAATGGGTTGATGTTCTTCAGAGGAAAATGTGAACTCAAAGAAATGCTGCATTTATGTGGTGTAGGAATAATCTGAAAGATCACCATTTGACTCAGAAAGGAACACACACGAACGTCAGAGAAACAACACCATTCATGGGAAGAAACCAGAAATACAATGAAAATAAAACAATAATTAGGATTTTTGATTCAATGTATTTTAATTTGGAGGGCCACATTAAGTAGCTTAAGGGGCCGCATGTGGCCCCCGGGCCGTAGTTTGCCCACCCCTGCTCTACTCTAACACCAGCCACCTTCATGTCTTCATTCTCTGCATCCAGAAACCTCCTCTTTGGTCTTCCTCTAGACCTCTTTCCTGCAGCTCTAGACTCAGCATCCTTCTACCAATATCTTCACTGTTTCTCCTCTGAACATGTCCAAACCATCTCAGTCTGACTTTATCTCCAAAACCTCTAACATGTGCTGTCCCTCTGATGGATTCATTCCTGATCCTATCCATCCTGGTCACTCCCAAAGAGAACCTCAGCATCTTCATCTCTGCTACCTCCAGCTCTGCTTCCTGTCTTTTCTTCACTGTTTCTAGTCCAACAACATGGCTGCTCTCACCACAGTCTTGTACATCTTTCCTTTCATTTGTGCTGAAACTCTTCTATCACACATCACACCTGACACTTTTCTCCACCCATTCCAACCAGCTTGCACTCTCCTCTTCACTTCTTTTCCACACTCTCCATGACTCTGTACTGTTGACCCTAAATACTTAAACTCCTCCCCCTTCTTCATCTCTTCTCCCTGTAACCTCACTCTTCCACCCGGGTTCCTCTCATTCACACATGTACTCTGTCTTACTGCGGATAACCTTCATTCCTCTCCTTTCCAGGGCAAACCTCTACCTCTCTAGCTCCTCCTCCACCTCTCTAGCTCCTCCTCAACCTCTCTAGCCCCTCCTCCACCTGTTCTCCATGGTGATTCCTGTCTGACCTCATCCATCAGTCTGTCCATCTCCATTGCAAACAGGAAGGGGCTCAGAGCTGATCCCTGATGAACTCCTCTGTCACCCCGACAGCACACCTCACCACTGTCTTACAGCCCTCATACATGTCCTGCACTGCTCCAACATACTTCTCTGTCACTCCAGACTTCCTCATACAATCCCATAGTTCCTCTCTGGACACTCTGTCATCATCTTTCTCCAGATCTACAAAGACACAGTGGAGCTCTCTCTGACCTTCTCTGTTCTTCTCTATCAACATCCTCAAAGCAAATGTAGCATCTGTAGAGCTCTTTCTCTGCATGAAACCATACTGCTGCTCACAGATGTTCACTTCTGCTCTTAGTCTAGCTTCCACTACTCTTTCCCATACCTTCATTGTATGGCTCCACCAGCACCCTGTCGGTGAACAGCACCGATGGCAGTCGTTGTTAACCCGGGCCTCGACCGATTTGGTATGGGTATTGTAGGTCCGATTCACATATTTGATTTGGCAAATACTATTCGTCAGATTCCCTTCCTGACACAACCCTCTGTATTTATCCGGGCTTGGGACCAGCACATTGAGACCCTGGCTTGGGCACCCTCGTGGTTACATTAAAAAAAATATCGCCAAAAACCAAGGAAGAGCAATATGCAGGAAAAACAGAACACGAGCCACTACGACAAATTCCAAAAAAAACAAAAAAATAAAATAACACAAAAACTTTTATGCTTTAGGTGTGTTTCTCCCTTTATTTGTGGTTCACCTTTTCTGTTCTTCCTCTGTGCAGGCTGACTGTGGCTCCTCCCAGCTGATCTCCACCCTCTCCTGATCTCTGTGGAGGAGTCCACAGCTGTCTGCACTTAGTTGATTTAGTTTGCTCTCTATTTCAGCTGAGGTCCTCCTATGTTTGGTGTTGGTTCATTTTGTGTATCCTCTTGTTATTAAAGACTCATTTTTTGTCAACCTGACACTTAGTTTGGTCCCTGCATCTGGGTCTCTGACTCCTGATCCGTGACAAAAACTGGTGCGTAGAGAATCAAGACGAACCTGATTTTGATTTGATTTTCTTTATTTGCACATACATATAATGCAATCATATGATTACTCTGTACTAGACTGCATTTTGATTGATGGTTGTTCTACAGAAAAAGATAGAAATCATTACAGCGTCTTGTTGGATAAACATGAACATCAGAAGAATACATTAAAAAAATCAGCAAACGATGTTGGTAAAACATTTGACTGATACTTAAACATAAAGAAACAGATACAATATGTATTTAGATTTAAAATTGTTTATATATATATATTTTTTAACAAAGTGTTAAAGGCTACTTCATTGTAATATTTACATGTACCATCGGTAATCCTGGTAAGACAATTTTCTTCTGGATAAATGAAATCAAAAAATGATATGTCCACCTTGTTCTTATAGCCGTACTTGAATCTACATCATTTACAGTCCACCTGTGGGGAAGTGAGAGGAGGAAACCAATAAATACAGAAAATGGAGGAAAAAACAATGAAACACAGGTGAAACCCATGAGGGAGGAGTGGTGACCATCCTAGGGGAAAACACATGACACTGGCTGCATTTACAAATACTGCCCCATCCCACAGGAAATGCACATTCTCATTTTATCCACTTTTGTCTAAAAAAAATTAGTGCTGGAACAAATCTATCATTGACATCTTCTTAAAAACCTAACCTAGACACAGAAACCAGATTTTTAATTTGGTCATTAACAAGTCAGGTTCCCAGATAAAGGTGATTACTCAACAGCACAAAGACAGTCGCCAACACAAGTTTGACATTGTAAAATTCAGGGACATGAAAAGATGAATGAATGAATGAATGAAATGGTTTATTTCATCCGCCATTTTGCGGTTACTGTACCGGTCCGTTGTGGTGAAGAGAGAGCCGAGCCAGAAAGCAAAGCTCTCGATTTACCGGTCGATCTTTGCTCCAGTTCTCATCTATGGTCATGAGCTTTGGGTCATGACTGAAAGAACGAGATCCCGACTACAAGCGGCTGAGATGAGTTTCATCCGGAGGGTGGCTGGACGCTCCCTTAGAGATAGGAAGAGAACCTCGGTCACCCGGAGAGAGCTCGGAGTAGAGCTGCTTCTCCTCCACATCGAGAGAAGTCAGTTGAGGTGGCTTGAGCATCTGGTCCGGATGCCTCCTGGACAACTCCCTGGAGAGGTGTTCCGGGCATGTCCCACTGGGCGGAGACCTCGGGGAAGACCTAGGACACGCTGGAGAGACTATGTTTCTCGGCTGGCCTGGGAACGCCTCGGGGTCCCCCCAGAGGAGCTGGAGGAAGTGACCAGGGAGAGGGAAGTCTGGGCATCTTTGCTTAGACTACAGCCCCCACGACCTGGTCCTGGATGAAGCGGAAGAAGATGGATGGATGGATGGGTTTATTTCAAGCAATCAGGTTATAGTACATGGAATAACTTCACATAATAAATCACAAGTAGATCACTTGAAAGGGGATGGAAGGAAGTGAACTTATATAATCCCACCCCGATTCGACCATACCATTTTCTCTACATGAATTATCAATATCCGGGCCAGGACTTAAAATCAAATATTAATATAGTTTCAGGTGATAAAAGATCAATAATATCAGTGATGTAATATGATTTCAAAAACATCCATAGACAAATCATTTATATTAATCATCAACAATAATCTAAATATTCTCATTTAGAAAAAATTCAAAAAATATCAAGTAGTAATCAACTTAATTTCATTACTGCAGGAAAAGATATCAAAATATTCTTGTTAAAAAGACAATTTGAGCAGATTGCATTCATCAAAAAAAGAACGATTATTATAATGAAAAAGTGCTAAGTAAAAAATCATGATTTATTAATGGAGAAAAAAAAAGGCTTCAAAATATTCTCATTAAAAAAGACAAGTAAAGCAGGTTGTATTTATAAAAAATTGGAGCAGAATCGGTGCTACATCTTTAGGAACAGGTTTAAGGCCACGCAAACCATCCTCGTTGTTTTGACTGAGAGACTGTGAAGGTCTCATTTCAAGGGAATTTCAAGTTATTTAGCTCAGAATTGGGTCAGAGATGAAACCGTTCATCGGTTTCAAGAGTCCACAATTCACATTTTGCTTGAATTAAAGGTTCAAACATGTGTAATCCCACAGTTCTCAAAGTCTTTCATGGATTTTATTTCCAGAGGCTTCGTCAGGTCTGGTGGTCAGAGAGGTTTGACAAAGATTCTGGAGTTCAGGACCCAGGTCGAATGGATCTGTTTCTTAGATCGTAGGAGCATCGCGTGTTTTGCAAGATCAGTGTTATATTTGCATAAATGCTCATTAAGGAACACCTTTGACCCCTTGAGTTGTTTACGTTGTTTCATCAGAGCTATCTTGTGCTTTCAATTCATGAACCTGATCAGGATCTCTGGTTTATCCGTGTTCTTTCTCCGAGGAAGCGGATGACAGACCTCAACAGTATTTAGGTGCAAGGAAATCCCTTCAGACGCAAGAAATACTCCAACTTGATCCTCCACGGTCGCATTAGCATCTATCACAGCTCAGTTAGCATCCGTGCTAACACTGGTAGCACCAGCCCGCGCCCTGGGGTGTAGTTGAAGTCCTGTGAGAATCACATTATTCATTCGTACTTGTTGATGGTGGTCGTGCATTCTTCTCTCCAGGAGATCTTGGCGATTGTCCCGTTGTTCTTTTACGTGCCTTTTCCTGTCGTAACTCTTCCAACATCGGGATTAGCTTAGCATGTAGCTCAACAAGCGCAGCTAGTTTAGCATCCCAATGCATTAGTGGCGCTAATTTCACCTGAATATCAACCAGTGCGATTCTGAGCTCCGTCAAATCGGCTTCAAAACTTTTCTTCGGTGCCATGTTCAGCTCTCCTCGTTGCGGTTCTGGTTTGCAGTGGTTTGGTGATTAAAGTCGCTTGTTAGCAACTTTAAAAGCAAGAAAGTAGAGGAGAGTTGGAGACACACGTCTGCTGCTCGTGACCCAGAACCGGAAATATGAAGTAGCCAGGACCCATGAAAATGTTACTTTGTCTGTATCTTCTTCCTACCACCACAACATACTGTACAAATGAGGAAATGTGGCATCACTTTGGCACACATGTTTAACACCTGTCACTGAAGTGAAATAACACCGTCCTCTAAAATATTACTAAGATGCAAGTGTCAACATGGGGTTTGTTAAGTTTCAAAGTTAAGACAAAAATTGGGGAGATGCTTGAATGCTGTTTGAAAAGTAATTTAAAATAAATTTCCCTTTTGAATAATAAAGGCAACCCCCAACTGTGTTGTCAGAGATAATCAGAGACTTTTTTGAAAACCAAGAATTCTTAAAAAAAAACAGGACTTAGCCTTTTTCAAGGTAAAGAGCAAATAATACAGTAAGTGAACCAACTTTGAAGCTTTTCTAAAAGGTTAATTGAACCAGGAAGTCAATCAGAATTAGGGTAAGTTTGTTAGTTTATTAAGACTCAAATGGAGTGTAATAGCCCTGCGACAGACTGGCGAACTGTCCAGGGTAAACCCTGCCTTCGCCCATCAGCAGCCAGGATAGGCTCCGGCATCCCCGCGACCCCGAAAGGGATAAAGTGGCACGGAAAATGAATGAATGAATGAATGGAGTGTAATAAGTTCATTCTGATATAAATTGGGCAAACATATTTGGTCAAATGTGCAGTCAATTAAAAAACTGCTGCTTGATGAGTGTTTGAAACTCTCACCACTGGCTGGACAAGGAGACTGACATGAATTGTAAAACTCATCTTAATCTCTTTTGTTTAGCAGATGAATTTTGCATTTGGAAATAGTTTTAAAATATTCGCGGACAGACAAACCCTTTGATCCATGTTGTCTCATCCCAGTGTTTTTAAGTCAGGTCTCAGATTTGGCTAAAGAAATAATAATAATAAAAAACAAACAAACTTGCATTTCACTTTTGCTGAAAAAACAATAAAAGCATTTCTTGTTTAAATGAAACTAGTCTGACTATTGTCTTTGTGAACCATATCACTTAGTATCAGACTGTTTTGTTTTGTATGTATAAATACATTTTTTCTTTAGATGTCTACATGTTAATCCTGGAATCTCCTGGATTATTGTGATCTGAAAAAATAAGAAAAAAAACCCACGCTTAAATCAGGGCTTAAGATTGATCCATCCGTCTTATTATTTATTCCTCTCTATACTTTCTTCTTGTTCCAGCCTTGTGGGCAAACAAAGCTCCACACATCCATGGCTGAGTAAGATCCCCCCAATCCCTCCCCATCTGTGCTTTTCCCTGATTGTGATGCCTCTCTAAACGGCCTCACGCTGAGAGCGCCAACTCATTTTTATGAAAGATCTAGTGTTTCCCTAAAAGCTAATCATGTTAGAGCTCAAAGAGTAAAGCTGCTGCCTTGATCAGGAACTATCTGAAGACGCCGCCTGGTGAATGGCTCCTGCTCCTCAATTTAACAACCACCATCTGTCTCATGTGTTTGCAGAAGACAAACTCAGACATAAAGGTTCTAAGAAACACACTAGTCAGTCATAGCAGTTATTAATTCAGAAAATTTGAATGAAAAGTTAAATCCCTCTAAAGATAAATGTTCCCGTCCAAAAAATGAGACCAATGGAGTCAGAGACTGTCTCCTACCCATCAAAATTTTTGTTCTGTCAGCTTTGAGAGGTTTGAGCCCGTTACTCTGGACATTTTAGAGGAAATGTTTTCTCATTTAAAGCCCTCAAGCTCAAAGTGTGATATCATTCCCCCTTCACTTTTAAAACAGGTTTTTCCCTCAATAGGCTCGGCTGTTCTTGAACTTGTTAACAGCAGTTTAAGTTCGGGTGTTGTTCCCTCTCATTTTAAACATGCTGTTATATCTCCTTTACTTAAAAAGCCTTCACTGGATCCCACAATTTTAGCTAATTTTAGGCCTATTTCTAAACTTCCTTTTATCTCAAAAGTACTGGAAAGAATTGTGTATACTCAGTTGATGACTTTTTTAGAAGAACACTCAATCTTTGAGGTCTTCCAGTCGGGGTTCAAGGCTTTGCATAGTACAGAGACTGCTCTTTAAAAGTTTTTAATGATATCTTTTTAGCTACAGACTCGGGTGATTGTGTGGTTCTGGTGCTTTTGGACTTGTCAGCTGCTTTCGACACCGTTGATCACAAAATTTTAGTCTCTCGCCTAGAGCAGTGGGTCGGAGTCAAAGGACAGGCATTGGAGTGGTTCAAATCTTACTTGAGCGGGCGAACTTTTTGCGTGAGCCTTGGGGAGCATGTCTCCTCTTCTGCCCCTCTGACTTGGGGAGTGCCTCAAGGTTCTGTTTTAGGCCCTCTCTTATTCTCCTTATACCTGTTACCACTTGGCTCTTTAATTAGGAAATATGGTGTGTCCTTTCATTTCTATGCAGATGACTGCCAGCTGTATGTGCCTCTTAAAAAGAATAACCTGTCTGTTGAATCACTCCACAAATGCCTTTTAGACTTAAAAGTCCTGGATGACACAAAATTTTTTAAGTATTAATGACAGCAAAACTGAAGTAATTGTCTTTGGCGACAGCTCTGGGTCCCTCACTGCAAATCTTGGCTCTTTAAATGAATATGTTACATCTTATGGAACAAATTTAGGAGTCAAGATGGACTCTGAAATGAAACTGGATAAACAAATTAATTCTGTAGTGAAGTCTAGCTTTTTTCACCTGAGGCAACTTGCTAAAGTCAGACCAATCCTGTCATTCACGCAGTTTGAAACAGTGATCCACGCCTTTATCACCACCAGGCTGGATTACTGTAATTCTCTATATGTGGGAGTTAGCGCGTCAGCAATTGCCCGACTCCAGCTAGTGCAAAATGCAGCTGCTCGTCTCTTAACCAGAAAACGGAAATACGATCACATCTCCCCAGCTTTGGCGTCGCTGCACTGGTTGCCCGTTCATTTTAGGATTCATTTTAAGATTCTTTTATTTGTTTTTAAATCCCTACACGGCTCGGCACCGGTCTACCTCTCTGAGCTGCTACAGCCTTACGTCCCCCCCCGTCCTTTGAGATCAGCTGACCAGCTGTTTTTAAAAGTTCCTAAAACAAAACTCAAACTCAGAGGCGACCGTGCCTTTGCTGCAGCAGCTCCGAAACTCTGGAATGATCTTCCAATTCATGTTAGAGAGTCGTCCTCATTGCCTGTTTTTAAGTCTCTTCTTAAAACCCACTTTTTTAAATTGGCTTTTAATACACAGTGAAGTGGTTTCTTCTCTTTTATGCTATGATATTTTATTTATTCTCTTAAATGTACTGTTTGGAATGTGTTTTTTGTTTTTATTTGTGTTATTTTAGAGCATGCTGTTGCGTACTTTTAATCTTATTGTATGTTTTATCCTCTATCATTGTACAGCACTTTGGGCCTGAGTGGGCAAATTAAGTGCTCTATAAATAAAGCTTATTATTATTATTATTATTATTAAAAGACAAAAAGAAATACAGACCGAAATGAAGAAATGATTGCAAAACATAATGTCATGGTGCACCTGCACTCCTGCTCCACCCCCTGATTGGACCCAGCTGTCGGCACTCATCACTTCATCTCCTGTGTACTATTTAAGAGACGCCTCCTCCAGCATTCATTGCCATGTTCGTAGCCTTCCCTGGTGCAGTATCCTGGCCTGCTCCAGTTTATATGTTTAAAGTTACTAAATCTCGAAGCTTTGCTCAAGCTCACCTCAGAAATCCTCTGTCTCCAGGTTCATCCTCCACGTGCCGACCTGGGTCTAAATACTCTCGTCTACCTTTCTGGATTCTACCACAGCAAGAAATCTACCTTGAGTCACACCACGCATTTTCAGCTCCACTCACCGCCTGGACCTTCGCTCTACTGTTCCAGATCCGGACCACTCATCCCATCACTATGTTCACCGGTTGGAATGGGTGGACAAAAGTGTCAGGTGTGATAGAGTTTTAGATCAAATGAAAGGAAATGTGTAGAAAACTGCCATGTTGTTCAGTCAAGAGACAGTGGCACTTTTAGAGACCCTTTGTGAGAGGATTCTTGGACATCTCTGTGACCAATCAGAGGAAGTCCTCTCACTGCCCTAACATTATTTTCCTGACCAGCAAATGAACCCACAGATGGCATCTGAGTGCCTCTCGTATACACACGTTTTACTTATAAAATCAGGGTTGTTTGTCACTCTTTTGAGAGTGTTTATATGAACTCCTTTCATATTTGAAGATGAACTTTATTTTATTGAGTTCTAGCTGCTCGGACAGGATGAAAGGAGAGGGGCGGGGGGCAGATGATAATACAAGGTCATGGAATAAGGTGTCATAAGTTAACTACATGTGTTGGTGCTCATACACACAAACATAAACTATCACATAGTATCCTCACAGCTACTCACAAGCATTAGGTACATCTATGCAAATTTACAGTATTTATAGAGGACTTGAGTCACAAATCCCTCCGACTGGTATTTCCTCGTGCATACAGACAGACATAGGATGGCATATCCAAAAAATAATAAAACATCCACCATTCCCAATTTAATGCAGAAGGAATGAGGAGGTAAATGAAATGCTAGCTGGTGTACGAGTAGAGGATACAGAAGACAGGGTTCGATGGAGGAAGTTAATTTGCTGTAGTGTCCCTTGAAGAGAAAAGCTGAAAGGAAAAGAAGACAATTTTATTAAAATATCCCATTTTACTAACAGGTTCCCTATATTAGAAACCATTATAGAACCATTATTAGAAACTACTATATTAAAAACCAAACCATTTATCCCTATAACCTATATCCAAACCATTGTAATTATGCTTCTCAAGGCTTGGTGGCTTCACAGGTGTATGCTCTCACACATGCATATCTCCACTGCAATAACATTCTTGAGACCAGGTTGAGTTTCACACATAGCCCTCCAATAATGTAATGGCTGTTCAGTGGGGATGAACATTATTGAATTTTTGACCGATACTCACTGCAGTTACATTAAAATTAATTTGGCAGATAACCAACGCCAGTTTAATTAAAACACACACTCCACAGAGCCAGAACCTCCTCGTGCACATCCTGTGATACTCCAATCTGGTAACTATGCTCAGATTGGGAGCAGTTGAAGGAAAAAAATGATTAAGCACTCTACTGACTAGTAATTAAATAGCTATATTGCACTTAACCAAGGTACCCTCTTCTGTCATGTTAGAAAAAGCAGCAGCCATTTTCTGCAGTTCTGCTGTGTTTGTCTGTCGTCTTTTCATGTACAACAACTTCTCCAGTATCAACAGGCACTGTTGATCCTAAAGCTAAGTGGACACGTCCTATTATCTATTTTAGTATAGAATAGATATAAGGCAACTCCAGGCCTTGAGGGCCGTATTCCTGCATGTTTTCAAGCATACTCTGCTCAAGTATGTTCTAATGGACTGGACACACCTGAATCAGTCATGAATACAGCTTAGATATCTGGAAATCACCCAGACACATTGGCCCTCGAGGCCTGGAGTCGCCTTTCCCTGGTAGAACATGGCATAGATAAAGCTAAATTTGACACTAGATAATCTAGTAATTTCTCAGTTTAATTGAGATTCAAGTTTACATTAAAGAAGAAACACCAAAAAATTGCAACAATTCTCCACTTTTTCCAAGACGAGTATTCCTCTGTACATCTGACTCTCCTAAACCAAACAGTTAAAATCAATTTAACAGAAATTATTCTTTTTTTCATTGCTGTATATTTTTGATATGTGTGTAGATATTTTGAAAAAATAAACTTAAAAATGTAACCATAGATTTTTATTTGATGAATGCTGATCTTTACAGCTGCTTTTTTGATAGTCACTTCATCAGATTTTTAGCTTTGAGCCTCTAAGTTCACAAATAAAATGTATTTAAGTATTTAGGCCTCTTATACTGGTAAAATATTTTAAGTTACTCCAGTTTTGAAATCGTTGCCTTTCAGCTGCTACTTTTAGGGGTCAGGAGAGTGAATCTTCCCTCATTGGATCTGCATTCTCCTCATTCATATCAACCATTCTCACGTTCTCCTTCTGAACCTCCTCTTTGCTCTTTTTCTTGGCCTCGTGTCTGGTGGCTCCAACATTCAGATCCTTCATCAGGATCCCTGTTCCTTCTCTCAATGTTAACCAAAAAGTAATTGTATTAGTTAACTCAGTTATTATATCTTTAAGGTAATTTGTTTCTGAGGAAAGAAGCTTCAGTTTTAAAATTGCTTTTTAAATATGCCACAAAATGTATATTTTTCCTCAGCTGCCTGCAAACATAACACATTAAGTGCAACAGTTTTATTAATTGTGACTCTTCTAATATACTGGTATTGTTTTACCAATAAAATAATGTTTAATTTTAATAGAGAGAGAGGGATGAAGAGTGGAAATTTATTATCAGAATGATCACACAACAAAAACTGAGAAAAGCAATACATAAATATTAAATAAACTATTAGATTAATAATACATATTAATATTTTCACATAAACTGAACGTAAAGGCTTTAAGTTTTTTCACCTTTTAGTTATCCTTACTTTTTTTTTTAATTAACAACACAGTCTTAATCATGGTAAAAGTTGAGAAAATGGAGATTAAAAATCATTAAGAATAATTAGCTGCAAAAAACTAGCAATACCTCACTATTGCACTTAAGTAATTGACTCTTTTATTGTAACTTATCCTGCACCTGAACTTAAACACTATCGCTCATAATTATCACACTACAAACCTGCAACAAGCAAAATATAGATATAAATATTAACTTTACATGAGGAGAAAAACAACTTTGCATGAAAATAAAAGTAATGTTTTCTTGTTCCAGCATATTCACGTATCCTATAAAAGTTTATCTTTAGTGTGGTGGACTAAGTGGACAGCCCTGTCTTAATCCACGTGTCAACAATACTGGCCTACTTATAACACGCCAACCTACACTCTGTATAATAATGTCATTAATAGAATAAAATTGCTTCCCAAACCAAAGGCATCCAAAACCGAGAATACGTATTTGTGATCTATCGTGTATAAAGCCGTCTCCTGATCTATTAAAAATACATCAAGGTGCACGTTGCCTCCGCCGCCCAAATCAAACAAACCTCGAACAAAGAAAAGGTTTTCCATAATGGGGCGGTCCGGAACACAGTAAGACAGGTCCCTGTGAATGACAATGTCCAAATTGCAGGGACTTTATGAGTTTGTAGTCAGTGTAAAGCAGAGCAAGGGGTCTCCAGTTTTTTGATAAGGACAGGTTACCCGTCTTTGGAAGGAGAGAGAGGACTGCCTGATAAGATGATGTGGGTAATTAGCCAAGCAAGGACCAGGTCAGGAACATCTGATGTCTGCTCTAAGTGCATCCCAGAAGTTTCAACAGAACTCGAGTTACCCGTCCTGTCCTGGAGTTCGTCCAGAAGCCAACCCCCCCAGAGCCTCTGTAATCTCCTCTAGGAGCACCTCACTGTCAGTAGTGACCCGTTCAGCAACAGTAAGCCGAGGGAGGTCCTGCAGAAGTTCAGCAGTGCTGCCTGGACAGCAGTTATCCGCAGTGAATCAGTTAAAGTAATAATCCAAACAAGTTGTCACATTTCCTTTGGGTCTGACGTCAGTCTCCCATCGGGTAAGATCAGACATGACATTGTCTCACTCTGTTTCTTTCACTTCTCCAGGCTGAAAAACAAAGTCATGGGAGTGTCCATGTCCTTAATGTCTAGGTTCCAGGTCCTGACCAGGGCCCCTTCGGCTCGTTGTTTCAGCACATGTGACAGTTTGTATTTTTCTCTGAGTGAACCACAGACATAATTATTTTAGTCATCCTCCAGACAGTTCTATGCTTCTAACACAGTCCTGAATAAACCTGTGTTATATCCATCAGTTGTTTAGTCAAATGCAAACTATGGTGTTGGCAAAACACCCATATTTGTGTCTTCCTTGAGTCCCATCAATAAAATAGGGAGGCAAAACAATGCATTGTGGGAAACAGTGTCCTCAAAGTTCTCGTAGTTAGATTTGATAATGATCAGAAATGACTGACATTAAATGAAGAAAATCTGTGTATTTTATAACTCTTTCTTGAAAGTAATGAATAACTGATGTGAAAATACACAAAATCTCAAATCTTCTGTGACTATGTCCATTGTCTGCAGACAGACGTTAAAAATGAATATAAAATACCAGTATATAACAGTGAAGCTCAAGCTAAGAGACCAGAACTTGTCCAGCCATGCTCCATTATGGTAATCTTCACTTGCCCTAATCCTGGTGCATTTGTTTTTGATTGGATTTGTCGTTCTCCAAGCTGTCAGGGATATCACGTCCAACCACCTTTTGGTACTCGGGCGAGAGCTTGATCTCGCCTGAGTACTAACCTGCTCTGCTCTCCACGTTACCATCCTGCCATGTCATCCCCAGCAGCTTCTCATCTTCTCATCAACCTCACCATATCTATTCTCCCCTTGGACTTTGCTCTATGCAAAGGATTGTATTTGCCACACAAGCAATTCTGATTTTATTCAACCCTCCACCTCTCAAGCCTCTGCTGGGATTTTCTTTGTTAAAAAGAAAGACAGGGGTTTTTGCCCCTATATTGATTACCGCAGCCTCCACGAATGTACATTTAAATATCGCTATCCCTTGTTGTTGGTTCCTCCAGCCCTGGAATAACTGCGCCAGGCCCGGTATTTCACTAAAATGGACCTGCACAGTGTGTGTAACCTGTAATATCATGGAGGTAGACAAATGGAAGATGTTTTTTTTTCAACCATCATAGGCCACTATCAATACCTGGTTATGCCATTTGTCTCTGCAACACCCCTTCTGTTGTCCAAGCCTTTGTCAATGACATGTTAATGACATTTTTCAAGACATGCTCTAGGACTTTGTCACAGTCCATCTGGATGACATCCTAGTCTATTCCACCAACTTTGAGGAGCACGTTTCCCTTGTTCAACGGGTCCTTCAGCGCCTCATAGATGATTGTCTGTACGCCAAACGTGAAAAATGTAAATTTCACAAGACAATATCACAAGTCCATAGTGCCCACCCAACTCATCCTGGCTGCTGTTAAGTGGGACACTGTGACCAAACTGGCTGAGATAAATCCCCTCAATCTTCCTTTCAATGGAGTGTATGTTCAACCTCCTTATCGGCAGCTGGTCCTCCACACTGTGCATGACACTCAGGCCACAGGACATCCAGGTATGGGGGGCAAACAAACAGACTTATCCAAACACCTTTTGATGACCCACAATGCAGGTGGATGTGGTTCAGTTTGTCAATTCCTGCACCTCATGCCAAATGCCCAAGAGCCCTCATCAACTTCCAGCCAGCCGTCTGCACCATTGCATACTCTGCAACGCCCATGGTCCCACGCAGCACTGGACCTCATCACAGATCTTCCATGGTCGTGGTAACACCACCATCCTATCTGTAATAGATGATTTTTCAAAAGCCTGTCATCTTCTTCCCATGCCAAAGTTACCCACCGCTATGGAGATGGCCAAACAACTCCTCACTCATGTGTTTGGCACCACGGCCTCCCCGAGGACATGTCTCCGACCGAGGTCCTTAATTCACGTCACATCAACATCAGCCTACCATCCCCACTCCAACAGCCTAGGGGAGCATCTCAACCAAGAGCTCACATGGTTCCTGAGAACTTACTGCAGCCTGCCACGCAAGCAATCCTGACGCCCTGCCTCGCTCCTCGTTTGACCTTTTGCCTGGATTCTGACTTCGACCTTTGTTTTGCCCTTGTCTGACTTTAACACTTAAACTCTGTTGCATATAGACTCCCCTGCATCAGCCTCCTTGTTACATAAGCCATGACTAAGCAAGAAGAGGAAGAACTTGGAGGGGGAGGTCAGGTCTTTCACTACCTGTCCTTGACAAATAATCTGGAAAATATGAGATTCAATTCCACACAATTCAATGAAGGACATGAAAACCAAATATCCAATCCAAAATAAAAAAAATAAAAAAACAAAAATATTTAATTTTTTTTTTTAGAAAATAAAAAGACAACACAGAAGTACCATGATTTAAGTAAATGTGAAAAGGTGTCTCTCCTTTACTTCTTCCTCTTCATTCAGAGTACCTCTACAATGTTTTCATAAAAGTGACCATAGAAGCATTGTAATAGAACCGTAAGTTAAGCACTAACTCTGCAGAGATGAGACAGATTCCACAAGAGTGGACTTCTATGGTCACAGGCTCTCAGGTGACAGGCTCTCATCCTCTGAGTTATGTCAACCTCTGCTTATTAATATCATGTGATTGGGCTGGTTTTTGGACACTTCAAGTTGCGAAAGAGCAAACTGCTCTGTCAGCAGACCATAGAAATAGGGCTTAACAAATTAAAGGATTATATGCTGAGAGCCTGTAACACACCTTGTTTGCTGACATTTATTAAAAGAAGTGTCAACACAAATATCTTATTAACACAAGGTTTGCTTTTATAACTACACAAACTTGAATCTAGTGACACAAATAACCCACCCTTAATTATTAAAGTGGGTTTAATCAGTTGAGTCAGCTGAAGATATACCTTTTTCTGGGAGATTTGTCAGGAATAACGCTAGCAGAAGCCCCAGGATGCAATGACTCAGGACAAGATTAAAGAAGAAGATGATTTATTGTCTCGTTAGTCCTGTAGTTGCACTCTCTCACCAGTATGGAGGAATGGTGCTGGTGAGTAGAGTGAGCTCCTGAGGGACTTGGAGAGAATCCACGGAGAAGTGCAGACAGTGGTACGGGAGGCTGGCGAGGGAGAATCCAATGATGGTGACTGGACCTTGTCAGGGCTCGGCTTGACGTGGTGCGAGGCGGGCTCGGCTTGACGTGGTGCGAGGCGGGCTCGGCTTGACGTGGTGCGAGGCGGGCTCGGCTTGACGTGGTGCGAGGCGGGCTCGGCTTGACGTGGTGCGAGCGCGGGCTCGGCTTGACGTGGTGCGAGGCGGGCTCGGCTTGACGTGGTGCGAGGCGGGCTCGGCTTGACGTGGTGCGAGGCGGGCTCGGCTTGACGTGGTGCGAGGCGGGCTCGGCTTGACGTGGTGCGAGGCGGGCTCGGCTTGACGTGGTGCGAGGCGGGCTCGGCTTGACGTGGTGCGAGGCGGGCTCGGCTTGACGTGGTGCGAGGCGGGCTCGGCTTGACGTGGTGCGAGGCGGGCTCGGCTTGGCGTGGTGCGAGGCGGGCTCGGCTTGGCGTGGTGCGAGGCGGGCTCGTTGACGTGGTGCGAGGCGGGCTCGGCTTGACGTGGTGCGAGGCGGGCTCGGCTTGACGTGGTGCGAGGCGGGCTCGGCTTGACGTGGTGCGAGGCGGGCTCGGCTTGACGTGGTGCGAGGTGGGCTCGGCTTGACGTGGTGCGAGGCGGGCTCGGCTTGGCTTTCTACGAAGCGGACCTGGCGTTGTGATGACAACTTCCTGGTGAGGAGGAATGGGAAGGAGGAGACTTAAATACTGTCCAGAGCAGGTGGTAGTAATGAGGGTGATTGCCAGGGGACAGATCTCCACAAGATTCAAATATTAAAAACTTGTGTGAAATTGTGTGTAAATGAAATGTGATTATAATTAAATACTAACATTTTTAAACTATAGGGAATGCCAAGCAAAGCAGGTCTTCAAAAAGAACATTCAAAACATTTTTCTATTATATTATAAACTCTTGAAAATATGGAATCCAAGGGATTTCTTGACATTTCTATTCTTTATCGTACATGTTGAGAGACTCATCAGGTTTCACTGACTTATAGGCCTGCAGCATGGATCAGAGCTCCTCATTATATTCTGCCCCTTCCAAAACACGCCTCTTTCTAACAAGGTCAGGTTGAGGATACTTTGTAAACTGAGATGGCATGGAAAAGTAAAAAGCTGCTCTGACATCAGTCAACGGGAGAAGTTTAAAAGTTGGTGCAGCTGGTGTAGTTAAATCCTTACCTGAATTGTCAGAGTAAGACAGTGTCTTCAGAAATAATGTACAGAAAGTAGATTTAATGTTTTCACTTTTCTCATTGAGAATAAAATGTATTATTATATAATTACATAAAGAATTGCTAGTATAAATTTATAAAAGTGTTAAATGGACAAAGTGTCATTTTATTGGAATATTCTATAACTTTTTCCGTGTAATTATGTGTGAGTGTCAGCTGCATCGTATCAACTATGAGCGAGGCAAAGCGAGATGTTTTTCTTGCTCTTCTGTCTTTTGCAGTGCCCTATAACAGTGTGGATATACATGTATGACACGACTTTAATTGGATGACTTTAAAAGGTGAGCTGTACTCAGCCACTTTAGTGCAGCACAAAGCAGGGATATTCAAATTCAATCCCCAGAAAACCTTTCACCTAATGGAAGTGCAGAAGCATAAATCTTAGTGATATCAGCAATATAGACCAGGATCTAAAGTGCTAAATCTTTGAATGATGTTCTAATATTTGGTAAGTGACTTCATTGGGGTGAGGTGACCCCACTTTCCTGAAACAGAGGAAGGAGGAGGAAATAATAGAGAGATGAAATGGATGTGGGACACATATAGTTTATTGAGAGAAACAACTCATAGAGAAACTGAGAAAAGATTAAGCACAAGGTTACCTGGCAAAAGGTGTTAAAGGAAGTCAAGACACAGGTGGAAAGCCTTGTTTGCAGGAGAGTTGGGGTTTCTCTTAGCTACACAGTAGAAAGAAAAAATGTGTGAACCCCAATTTCTTTATGAATTGATCAGAAAATCTATTCTGATGTTTATCTAAAGCCTTACAGGATGTCTGCAGTTGAAAAGTGGGCAACACTATATGGGCCAACAAGGTCGGTGAACTTGTAGAGGGAAAATGTTCATGCAATCTTTCTATCTTCAGGTATTCTATGGGCGAAAGATATACTATGTGCAAGGATAACAAAGGGGGAAGTAGGTGAGACATGGGCGTGTCATAACCATTCTGCCCACGACGCAAGTCCATTAATGTTATTCATGTGATCTCTGTGCTCTTCTTTTGCTCCTTGCATGCAGCCTGATTATTAGAAATTAGAAAACTGGAGGATGGACTCACCGGTCACTTTAATAGGGACACCTTGCGAATACTCAATTCTGACCGCTTTTGCCTTCAGAACTGCCTTCCCTTCCGTGGCATAGAGATTCAACAATCACATCTCATCACATCCCAAAGATTCTATTGGGTTCTGGTGACTAGAGTCCAGTTAACTCATTGTTCTAGAAACCAGTCTGAGATGATTCCAGTTTATGACATGGAGTCTTATTCTGCTGGAAGTAGCATCAGAAGATGGAACACTGTGGTCAGAAAGGGATGGACATGGTCAGCATCAATACTCTGGTAGACTGTGGGGTTGGAACCATGATCAGGTGGTACTGAGGGGTCCAAAGTGTGCCAAGAAAGTGTCTTCCAAATCACCATTCCCAACCTGAACAACTGTTGCAGGAGAGGATGGATCCATACATTCATGTTGTTGACACCAAATTTTGACCGTAAACCATCTGATGATCTTCACACTGGAGAATAAAGAGTGCAGTACTGCAAATGTCAAGACTTAAGAGAACAGCTTAAATTGTTGGAGTTTATTATATTCATGTTTACAAGTATTGAGGACTGAGGAACTTTTACATTTGATCAAATTGTACAAGTTGTAATGTTTACAAGTTTACAAGAGTTCTATTTAAGTGTGATTCTGCAATAAGTGCCAAAAGCTGTACACTTGAAAGAAATCTGATTTCTTTGTTATGTTGTTTTGGTTTGCAAAATAAATCTTAATCTGTGGAATAGTAGGATTTCAGGTTTTTTTTTTCATCAATACGTACCGAACCATTAACAAATTGTATCATTGCATCCCGAGTACACAAAGTCTTGAGAAATAAAGTCAAGCAAAGCTATTATCACCAACACATTGCATATTAATGTATTTCATGTGGTTCTCCTGATGCCTAAACAGTTTAAATATGATTTTTTTGACTGTCAGCATTTAATTCTTGAGCATTTTTTTTATTTTGTAATGTGGTGATTTTCTCTCTTTTGGTAAAGCTATCATTTTTGGAATTAGCCAAATTACCACAATATTGTCATTTTATATATTAAAATGTATGCTTTTATTACTAAGAGTCTCTTCCAAGTCTGGGCTGAGATAGAGTTAAAAATCTAGTCCTGACCAGGTTGTTTGACGGTTTAGGCAATTAAGATGATAGGTAGCAGCGTTAAAGGGCCTTGTTCAGAACAAGCCACGTCTGCCTCAGATGACAGCTCCCTCTCTGGTGTCTCCTCCACCCGCAGCCCACATTAGCTCTAACTGGCTGCTGCGTTCTTTTGGCCAGCTCATCAGTGGCCGCATCAGCAAGTGTCTTGGACAGAAATGACCTCTGCCTAAATCAGCTCAGCCCCTCAGCTAGCTCTGCTGCAGGTTTAGTGGAACTATTTCACACAAACAAATAACAAATCACTTTTTGACATGTATGTTTTTATTAATTCTGTATTAAGTCTTTATTAATGTTCTTTGTTTAAATGAAGAAGGGTCCAGCTGACAGGGTGATTATTCTTCATACAAACCAGTGAAATAAAGTATGGGTTTGTTCCATGAAAACAGAAAGTTTGGGATTCTGGGCAGTTTTATTTTTTGTTCAATTAAATACATATAACAAATCTATTTTGCTTAATGTTTTTTTTTTTAGAGGTTTGTCCTTTTTCTGTTTCTTGTATGCAGTTTTAACTTGGTGGCTGCAGCCTTGTGGTGATTTGCTCTTTGAGCTCCAAGCAAGATTAGGTTTATTTGAATCCTGTTGTTGCTGACCTCTTTCTTTGCAGAGTCTGCATCTTCTCCTCTGCAGGGAGATGGTTTCTTTGGGTGACCTGGCTTTACCTAAAACCTTAAAACATCTTCTTTGGTCTCCATAAATTACTTCAAGAAGTCTGATGTTATGCGTCTGTTTGGGAGGTTTGGGAATATTGCCCAGAGTGTTCCTTCTTTTAATGTACACTTGGTGCACAGATACGTGAGCAGGGTTGTACTGTTCATTTAGTTTATTTGTCTACAATCGTGTGCGCACAATTCTAATTAAATGTTACACAATAAGTTGTAGCTAAAATACTTGTACTATTCTGTAAAATAGATTTCATAAACAATCTCAACTGCTGACAGTTTCTCATCAATCCATCAAGGTATTCTACAAAAATATAACATCAAGATTTTTTCTGTCTGCTTTCTAGTTTTTAAATATCTTATTAGGCTAAACTCAAAAGACAAAACTAACCTCCCATTAATTTTCAATAGAAATATCTTGAATATCTTCTTTCTTTGGGTCTTGAAAAAAACGTTTTTACACAAACATTTATTTTAAATATCTTTTTTTTATTTTTACATAATTCTTTTGCACAGACGGTCTTGCTCAGTGTGAGGTATTGCTTGTGCCCTCCTGCAAGCATTACTGTTGTTTTCTGGCCGGTCTTTCCGTGTTCCTGATCCTGATTCTCATTCGACTGTCTGTCCGCCGCCTGTCCTGACCCGCGCCTGAACTCCAACTACTCTAACCTGCCCTCTGATATTGCTCTGCCAGCACCTGACCTCTGCCTGCCCAACCTTGCTTTAGTTCTGTGGACTTGGAGTTGCGCTTGACCATCATGTCTATGCAAATAAACCAGTATTTGCCCTCTGTGGGTGGGTTCCTCACCAGAATCTCAGGTCTTCTTCCAGAGGCCTGGGAGCTTAAGGGTCCTGCAGTATCTTAACTGTTCCTTCTCTTTTCTGGACTGAGATGTCTGAGGTCTTTCCAGGGATCTGCTGTAGCCACTCCTTCAGTTTGGAGGTTACAGAAATTGTCTTAAATTATTTGTAAACTCAGATTAAAACCTCCAACTCTGCCTCTGTGAAGTTGTTTCTTAATTCTTTCCTTCAATTACCATCGTGAATTATGAATGATGTCACCCAGCGGGTCTTTCTGTTTTCATTGTACACCGGGATTACCTCTGGCTAACCAGCAGGAGCTTGATTGAACTAAATCTAATCTCAGGTGATTTGGAAATGACATGCTGTTGGCAGGTGTAGAGTTGATCAAGCTCAAGCTTTGATTCACCAGATGGTAAATTAACTCTGCTTTTTTGGAACAGGCTCCTTCCTGGGTGTGACTATGACATGGATACAACTCATAACAGAACATGAACACCAATACATTTAGATTTAGCTGTTGTGTTCTAGTATATTTTCTTCCCACTCTTTTAGTCTCTTTTAGTCCAAAGGTTTTATATGTCATAAAGCAAAACAAAATTTGACAGCATTTTGTTCAAACCTTTAAAGCTGTGTTCTTTGTTCTCCCAGCACACAGAGGTGTTTTCACAGCAAACAATGACAAATACATGGATTACATAAAAGCTGCTATCAGATAATGTGAAGTCTGACAGTTGGAGAGTTCTGTTGGGGTAACATTTAAGAAACCATTATCATGAAGGACTTTATGTTTTCTTTTTCTGAAATGAGAAAGGAAAGCACATTAACACTGAGAAGTTGTGTGAATCCTCGGATGGAGACAAATAAACTGAATGAGAAAAGGAGAGGAAGCAATCATTCAAATGAAAGCCCCTCTGAGGTGCACGCTTTATTGAATTCACAGTTTTTTATATTGCTGCCTCATCCACTGCAGCAATAATAGACAGAATGTTTTAGTTGATTAGATACTTGCTGTGCAATGGAAATGTATAATGTGAAGGAAAACACTCATCAAAAGACTCAAAATGAAGCTGATCATCTGAAGGGAAATAGTGAAGAGCATGACAGAGGGGGGTTGGGGGGACACATGAGCTTTTGCTGAAGAACCCAGGACAGATATTTATGCAGGAGCAGGGAGGAAGAGGCAGCAGCCGAACAGACAGAGGCAAGCACAGCAGTGGGTCTTTAGTGTCTTCTCCCGATTCTTCTCTTGGTTCAGTTGCAGTGTCCTAAAGCAATTCTTGAACAAATAACATTGCCTTTCCATGTGCATTATTTTCTGTTGACACTCGCTGAGCACCACAGCTTCTGGTCATGGGAGATAGATGAAGGGCTTGAAACATATCTGAATGTATGGAGCCTTTCACATTACCTTAGAGGAGGGGTTTGTGTTTGCAACACAACTGCCATTCATCAGAGATCCACGGCAGCTTTGTGTCTGCAGCAGAAGGTGGAGATTATTGGTGCATCTTCCTCCTAATGTTTCTCATCTTTGTCTTTGAAGAAAACAGATCCTGAAATAATTAATTAGAGCCAATATGCTTTCCTTTATCCAGCAGTTGCCAAAGAGACAGCTGCTCCTTCTCAGGATCTCATATGTATTCATGCAGATATCAGCAGAGTTTGACCTGTAATCACTTTCACCTCCGTCCATCAGGACTGTTTGTTCCATTTCTCAGCTCTCAAACCAAGAGCAGCATGTCAGTCAACACACAGCATCAACTCAATGCAGACACAACAAATTGAAATAATCTAATTTGCAGATTAAGTCATGTGAGATTATTATTGTTTACTCTAATTGCAGTTTTTGGTCAATCATTTCCTAATGCATTTGTGCCTGATACTTTAATTCAATTTATACATAAATTCAAACAGGAGCTCATTATTAACTAAATAGAATGTTATACAACCAGGAAAAAACAAAAGTCAAATTTGTTCTATATTGTCATTATGTCAAATACAAATCAAGAATGCACAACTATGTCTGACTTACTCCCCCTTCTTCTGAATACCCCCTTTGCTGGGGGCAGTAAAAAACAAAATAAGGTAACTAAGCATATTTTCTCACAACTGAAATAGTTTTATGGATAACATTGCTGAATAATTGAGGTGATACATGATATCACAGCAGAATTGTCTGGAGAAAGGTTTTTTACAGAATAGCTGAGCAACCAGCAGCATATCCCAGCCAGTGTATGTCTGACTGCTCTGTAACACGGGAGTGGAAAAGGTGAGGGCAGCGTGCTCTCAGCCACAGAGAGTTTGATTATCTCAGGAGTCGGCGCTCTGTCTACCCCTCTGTTCAGCAGCAGGAACAGTCTCCAGAGTTCTAACTCACCTGACTCCAATCACCCACCTGTCCTTTAAGCAGCACACAGAGCCTCACTCAGTGTGAAGTATTGTTTGTGTCATCCTGCCTGCATTACTGAGCGTTTCTATCTGGACCTGATCTTCTGTTTCTAACGCGGCTTATCTGTTTGCCTGCCCCGACCCTTACCTGAATACTGACTACTCTCTTCTTGGATGGATGTGACGGTGTAGCACCGTCAGCTGATAGCTGCACTCACACACCCGCAGCCACACACACGCTCCATTCATCTTACGTACTTACGTTCCTCTCTGTCCCTCTCCCTCTGCAGGTCTCCCTGGGTGCACACAGGGTTGCCGACTCGTCATCCATAGCATACATTCACATATATCTGATCATGCAGACACCTGGAGCTCTCTTGTTTACAGGAAGTCAGCGTCGAATCCTGCGGTCACGTGACTTACCTGACACTGTCTTTTGTTTTATTTTAAGGTGGAACATGGAATTCCTGTTTACAACAGATGATGCTTTTGAGTTGGTCTGAGAAATGTTTTTGTTTGTTTCTTATTTATGAAAAGTTGTTGTAAAACTGTTTTTCTGTTGAATTATTAATTGATTGCAACGCCCACCAGGAGGGGCTTAGTGGATTTAAAGGGAAGTGGAAAATGTTTGGAGCTGTGGAGCTTATGCTGATGTGGCCCTTGTGAGGAACTGATGTGCTCTTCCTCTTTAATAAAAGAAGAAAACTTAACCTTGGCGCGTCTGCAACCATTATTGCTGCTGCATTTTGGTTTCTGGGAGAACACCCACGACAATGACCCCATGCTAATGATTGATCTCTGCCTGTCTGACCCTGATCTAGCTTTGTGAACTTTTAGCTGTGCTTAGTTCCTGTCTGAAAGAATAAACCTGTTGCAGGTGGAACCAGCTGTCTGCCCGTTTGTTACAGATTTCACGATAATTCTCGGTGCTAACAGGCTTTTTCCACCTGCTAGCTGTGTCCTTCAGTGGTCCGACTGTCTGTGAGGTGGCTTTTCAAAGCTGTAAATCAATTCCCCTGATCTGCCAGAAACTTTTTCTAGCTATTCATTTTCCGTTCATGTTTGAAAAACGTAAGCACCCTTCCTTGTTAGGTAGATAAGGAGCTTTTGGTCCAGCTACGACTCTCTTTCAATTCGAGTCTCTCCACAGAGCTCCACCCCTCCCTCCGGGAGCTTGATATCTGCCAGATACATCAGATCTATACCTATCCAAATAGATACCCTAGAATGGAAAACATGTTGATCAAATTCAAAGAGCAGCTTATCAAATCAATCTTCAGAGTGAGAAGGCAGAAAAAGAGAAAAATGCATGAATGTGCGGTCAGGGGGTTAGACAGAACGGAGATGAGCGGAGGAAAGAGTCCAGTTTGAGCAGGAAGAGAAGAGCTGTCAGCTGCTGTCAAACACCATGGACTGAAAGTCTGTGCTGCAATAGCAGAGATGTTCTTTACTTCAAGTCAAACAGAAGCACCTCCGTAAACTTCACCTTGGTCATGCTGAACTCGGTGCATTTGAATTGAACTTTATTAATATCCCAAGTGATAAATTTATCAATTATTTATTTTATTTGCCTTAGAATGTGATGCTGCAGCTATAAACTGTTAAACTAATTTCTCAAAGCTTTGATGGCTGCCTCAAAAACAACCGTGGAGTGATCCAAGTTTCACATTGAAGCTATGAGATGAAACAACTCACCCAAACAAAGGCTGTTCCCTCACACTGTTCAGCAATGCTTGGAAGATAGTTCTGACTGAGACAGCATTTTAGCCCAGTAAATAGTCGTGCGTTCCATCCTTTTGTTTGGTGTAAGGCAGAGCGGATGCTTCAGACTCGATTCCTCAACTTTGCCTGCATGGAAACATGAAGCATGGAAGAGAGACTCCAGGCTCTTGTGCTGGACAGGTGAAGATCAGCCCAGTGGACTCACATCCTGCTTCAAGATACCGAAGCTCCAGCTGCCCAGCACCACAGAGGATAATGCTTTTGTCCTCTGACACCTGCATCATATTGGTTTAATTTCTCTCTTTTTAACTTGCATCAAACTTTTTCCTTTTTACGAACATGTTTGAGTAGGTGGGGAATATGGAAGTATTCAAAGTGGTTTAACAAAATGCTGTGTGAGCAATAGATGGATACCAACTGAAGTGCGCCTCTGCAGGAGTTTGTCTCAGTAATTATTAAAGTACTGCAGAAATACTAATCCTCCAGATTAAACAATGGGGACTGTGTTTTTACTCTCAACAGGAAACCTCCATTAGTATTCAAAAAAGGTTTTCTGTCGCCGTGAAGAATTACTGGAAAGATCATAGTTTAGAATGAAGGGAGTCAGTCAGTGTGTCAGCTGGTTGGTAGAGAAAGAACAAACAATGTGGAGTTAAAAAGTAAATAGAAACTGGTAATCCCTTTATTGCGCAAAAGTGGTGCATTGGAGTTTGGTCAAAAAACTATTTTCACCTAAATCCTAGAATGATTCCTGATTTTTACTGCATTTTCATAACATTTCATAAAGATTTAAGAAACAACTGGAAGCTGTAAACAGCTTGTTTTTCTGAAGGATTTAAGATCCAAAATTTATTTTGCTTTTTTCTTTCAAATCAAGTGTTCCTGTCTGCTGTGTGAGGTCATTTCATGAAGAAGTTTGTATTCTCGTTGTGAATCTGGATTCTCTGGTCATGGAGTCGCTCAAATCTGGTAGACGTGGCGTGGGCAGTGGAGAGGGTGGAGCTGCAGCTCCGCCTTAACTTTGGCTGCAGTAAATAAGACTGCAAGTGAGGATGTGAAGTTGAATATGGATATGGGGTGTTGAAGCTCAGCCTTGATTTTCTTCAGCCTCTCAAGGTAAACTATATCCATATGTATGATCACATATTACCTTTGGCACACTAAAAAACAAATTATTTAGGAGATATTTGTTATTTTCATGCGTAAAACGACTCAAATTCTGAGGCTCCGCCTGCCGCTGTGTGTGGGTGCCGCCCATTTCATGGCATTATCTTAGTCTTTGGCAGCATGTCTTTGTTTCTCCCACAAAAATAGCCAAGACTTCTTCAAAGATGGATGCACATACCAGATATCTGCCTTTAGTAGGCCTGGCCTTCACTACAGCGGTAGAGCAGGCTCTAACTGAAAGGGGCGGTCTCACTCTGTGATATCAGTACGTGAGGAGCCACTCATTTTTGTGGGTATGGGAGGGGCTGCTGCAGACAGCGCAGGTTTTTAGAGGATTGCTCAGAAATTCTTGAACAGATCAAAATACCACCTTGGGATTTTTTGAAAGTGAGGAATGAACAGTAAAATACATATAAAATCTCAGAGTTGGTTTTTTTTTTCATGTTATGGCCCCTTTGAAGTCCCCTGACGACATTTAGTGGGGTTTTAATTAGGACTGTGAAGTTTTTAACAAACATTCCACATCCTGAATGTCCTTAAAAGCAATTTTTCCTGTTGATCTCAAGCCTCCTTCTCCAAAATATCCTCTTTGGGGGCGTGGCTTTTGGTGCTGATCTGCCGAATCCCCGTACCTTTTGAATGACAGCGATTTAAAAGGGCAAATACTCGGAAAAGCAAAAACGAAATAATTTATTATTATATTTTTTCTCTTTTCAGAAGAACATGCATGTTAAAACACACATGCATGTTAAAAACTCAAAAAACATGATTTTCATCAGTTTAGCTTAGTTCTCTTGCCTCACAGCGAGAAGGCCCCAGTTTGCATCCGGGCTGGGACCTTTGTGAGGAAGTTGGGACAGGTTCTGATGGGGATCCAAAGTAGTTTAAACTCAGGAAATGTTACAGAATCTTTGATTAAGAAAAAAAAAAAATAAACTAGTTGTTGACCAAAATTGAATAAGTCTAGACACAAAAATGGTTAGAGGGAAAAACAGATGTGGCAGGAGAAAACATCAGGGTCAATGCTTACAACACAAGATAAATGTAGTTTTTGAGGCTCAGGGGGATTAGGAAACAGACATCCAAAGTGGAATGAAATCCTCCGAAGTAATAGTTCCACAAAACCACATCCTCTTCGCTCCATCTTGATGTGAGCAGTTCAATAAATCTATAGATCCAAAACTCCTTTAAAACAATTCCAACAGCAAGAACAACAAAAATCTCCAGCAGGTCAGATCACGATAAAAACAAGTGAAAAGGAAGAAAAAAGCAAGGAAAAAGGAACAAAAAACCTACAGCAATCCAACACAGTAACAACCACCAGGAACTCAGACTCAGAGTCACAACAACCATAAAAGACAGGGAATGAACCACCTCTGGAGTGAGACGAAACAGCAGTATGTACGCACTGGTTAACAGGTGAGATTAATGTGGACTGATTATAGGAAGCTGGGGGAGAAAAAATGAGACCAGGAAACTATACTCACAAAAATGAAAGGAACCCTTCTTTTCTTGGTCCTGGCATGAATTGAATGAACCTGTCTGATAATGTTCTTGTTGGTTCAGCAGCTGAGGGCCTCGTTCATCAATTTCATCTGCATTGGTGTTCATGAATTAACAACAGGTGCACTTCAGTGGCAACAATTAGAAAACCCTCCAAACAGGACTGGTGTTCCATGTGGAGGTCATTTCAAGTTTCTCCTCTTGATCTTTTTTGGCTGGTTTTCCACTCCTGCTGATTTTGTCTTGTGTAATTCTCTCTACTGGCAGTATGAGGAGATTCCTTAACCCTACAGAAGTTGTACAGATTGTCCATCTTCTCCAGGATGGAGCATCCACACGTGCTGCAGCAAGAAGGTTTAATGTGTCTCCCAGCACAATCTCCAGAACATGGAGGAGATTTCAGGAGACTGCTGGTTATTCAGGGAGAGCTGGACAGGGCCGTAGAAGGTCCTCAACCCCTCAGCAGGACCCATACCTGCTCCTTTGTGCAAGGAGGAACAGGCTGAGCACTGCTCGTGCCCTACAGAATGACCTCCAGAGGGCCACTGGTGTGAATGTCTCTACCCAAACAATCAGGAACAGACTTCATGAAGGTGGCCTGAGGGTCCCACGTCCTGTAGTGGGCCCTGTGCTCACTGTCCAGCACCGTGGAGCTCCACTGGCATTTGTTCAAGAACACCAGAATTGGCAAGTCCTCCACTGGTGCCCTGTACTTTTCACAGACCAGAGCAGGTTCACCCTGAGCACCTGTGATAGACGTGAAAGAGTCTGGAGAAGACCAGGAGAACGTTCTGCTGCCTGCAACGTGGTTCAACATGACAGGTTTGGTGGTGGTCAGTGATGGTCTGGGGAGGCATATCCATGGAGGGACGCACAGACCTCTACTGCCTAGGAAATGGTGCTCTGACTGCCATAAGGTATCCAGATGAAATCCTTCAACCCATTGTCAGACCCTACGCTGGTGCAGTAGGTCCTGGTTTCCTCCTAATACACCACAATGCCCGGCCTCACGTGGCAAGAGTCTGCAGGCAGTACCTGGAGGATGAAGGAATTGAAACAATTGAATGACCTTCACCATCCCCTGACTTAAACCCAATAGAACATCTCTGGGACATTATGTTTGGGTCCATTAGGCGCTGCCAGGTTGCTCCTCAGACTGTACAACAGCTCAGGGATGCCCTCACACAGATCTGGGAGGAAATGCTACAAGACACCATTCATCGTCTCATTAGGAGCATGCCGCCACGTTGTCAAGCATGCATACAAGCTCGTGGGGGGCACACAAGATACTGAAAAGCATTTAGAGTTGCAGAAATGAAGTTTTGGAGAAAATGGACTAGCCTGCCACATCTTCATTTCACTCTGATTTGATGGTGTCTACACAATTGAGCCTCTGTAGACTGAAAACTTTTATTTCATTAAAAGACTTGACATCCTTTAGTTCCTAAGACACTGCCCTGTGGTTATTTGTAGAGATATCCAACTTCATATTGAAATCTGATGGATCTAATGTGTTTCTTGAAATTGCTCTTTTCATTTATGTGAGCAGTGTAAATTGTATCAACATGCAGAGTGAAGGTGTATTATTTAGACTCAGCCGCGGTTACTAAAGAATCTTCTTTGGTCATTGTCACAATTCAGTTTCTTCAATTCAACTTTAATTTTATCAATGCAGTAGGGATTCCTGATAGCAGTCATCTCCATACAATAAAAACAAACAAACAAAAATCCTGCCACAATCATCTCAGAGGTAGATGTTTTTGTTTTGCCTTTTTTTATTCACATGCACATCTAAAGCATGCTGAAAGTAAAGTAGAAATATCCCTGAGAGCATGTGAGACTCTGCTGACTGCCTCATTCATGTTGACATTAAAACAGTTTTTTTCCATCCTCATATGAGAAGGGAGCCTGCAACAGCTCAGCTTTCAGCACCCAATAAAGATAATAGGATTCCTGTTTACTCAGAAATATGCTTCCCCAACTCTGCTCTGCAACTGTATATATTTGACAGATGTTTTGGCTCGAAAGTTTATAATTTATTCATATTTTATTTTTTTAATTTATATTATTCCCACAGAATGCTAATGTGATGTTTAAAATAACTCTGTTATGAACAGAAACATTTTTCAAATCAATCTGCATAGTCTCAAAGGCTGAGGCAGAAGCAGTGCTGCTGCTGAACTGCTTCAGGTTCAATATGCAGACCATAGAAATCTATAGTCTGTATGAATGAACAATCAAAACCCCCTAAAAATGAACTAATTTAGTCTTAACCAGATTTTTATAAATATGACAAAAACAAACTTGAACAAACAAGCAAAAAATAAATAAATAAATAAATAAATAAAGAATGGACTGGTAAACTGTCAAGACGCATTGTCAGCTTCTGCCCAGGAATACCTGTGAAGGCTTCAGTATCACTGAGATCCTGAACAGGACTAGGTGGGTTTGGATGATAAATAAATGATTGACTGAGTCACAGTCATTGGGGAATTTCATCTTTCTGACACCTACCTCTATTGATCTTTTCATAAACTTCAACGTAAAGTACGCCCAGGTTCATGTCAAGATGGAGAGCAGAGGCAGGGACTTGGACCATAGAAGGGGACTAAAGCCAGTGCTGTGATGTCAAAGAAATACTAGTGAAGGAATATATTTGTTTAATCAGAAAAATGACAAGAGTAAAACTACCAGACCGTGAAAATTCAAAAACATGGAATGTTTTTGGGCTTACATAACTGTATTGTCTCCAAGCAGTGAAAGAAACAACAAGGAACCAGATGAAGGATTTACAGAACTATGTAAAACATACTAAAAAAAAAATAGAATTGTTTTACTTTAGGTCCCCATATGAAAAAAATCCTCTGCGAGGGCATGGCTCTGGAGCTGAGCGGATCGGCTGCTCTGTCCTGGACAGACTCTTACTCGACTCTTTCTTTTTATTCTCAGTCTGGAGGAAAAGGGAGTTTTCCAGGGATTTCACAGCCCATCGCAGCGGCTTTCTGGAACACGGCAGGCTTCCTTGTTGTGGCGTCATCGCCCTCTGCACCCACAGATCATAGAGTTTTGTTTTTGTCCAAGAACCCCCAGAGACCACAGCTTCCCCGTGTCTCAGTAACTGCTGTTACACCTGCTAACCTGCGACTGCTGCTGCCTGTCGCTCCTGGTTCCCATTCCTGGCTTAGTTCAATAAATCTTTTTCATTATCCATCAGAGTCTGTTTACTTCTGAGGTTCAAATCAAACACTGGCAATATCCAAGGGTTTCTACTGTACTGAGAAACCAAAAGATGACAGTTGAGAGAAAAAATCATTTCATTATGGTTTAGGTTCTGAAAGTACAAAAAAGAAGAACAAGAAACGTGAAAAAAAAATTGTATTTGAAAGATGTGAAACAAAACAAATATAGTAAGACTAACATGAAAGTTAATAACTCCATAAATGAAAGGATAAAATAAATGTACAGTTGCAGCTGTAACAGAGCATGAGGCAGAGGAGCTGCCATTACACATGACACAGGGATGTCTTTATTACTGCGAGAGGAAAACAAAAGAAATAAACATAAACTGGACAGGACATTTGCTTAATCAGACACCTTTACAGGAGGTTGACCATATGGGTGCTGCTGGCTTTTGAGTTTTAGAAGGTCATAGACAGGAGTGACTGCATCCTAAGAGGAGTGCAAGTCCGTGTTTGTTGTAGGTTGAGGCACAACCTCTAGGGACATATTGAAATGTGCGTGGTAAGTTCACCGTGAAGTGTTTGTAAGCCTTGTAAAAGTGCCAATGGTTGATGATACCATACAGTGTTTTTACGTCACAATCTTCATCAGTAAGCCGTAGGTATTGCTTCTTTACTTACTTACTGGCCTTTGCGGCTTGAGACACTTTGGATAGCAACAAAAAATTTGCATTTCTGACGATCGGGACCAAGGTGTAGATGGTTCTCCAGGTGGTGGTTCCCCAAATTCTTTCAGCTTGATGATCAGGTGATCTTGGGCTGTCCTCTTTTTCTTTTCCATCTAGTGTCCAGTGCAGTGCTGTCTTTATAGCCTCGTTCCCACTGAGGGGTCCAGTACGGTCCGGCCTGGTAAGGAGTAGTACGGTACGGTCCAGTTAATTCTGCCGAGTGTCTCCACTCAGTTCAGTTTTGATCCCTCTGGGCGGCTTGTTTTCATGATGCATGCGTGCTGTAGACCAGTAGCATGTTATTCCATCATTGTCATGCCTCATCCAGCAGCTCAATTTTTGCTTGCTTTTCTTTTTGTACATCACATATACAGTGTCCCCCCTCCTTCCCAGGAGTTTCTGATCATTCTTTTTAAACATGTATTAAAGGTCATTGAAGCCATGCTCAACATAGTTTTCTTATCCAGAACAATAGACTGTGAGGTGTTGATCAGAATTTAGCTTTCACAGAAAGCTTTACTTGGGTAGCATCATAACATCATGAGGTGGTTCCTCACTGACCGTGCTGTCTGCACAGGGATGTGCAGGTGGATCATAAGTGTCTGTAGGACACCCACACAAACGACCCTCTGATTGATCTAATATCCTCATTTTAATCGTCAGACTGCACGCAAAGACTGCATAGTTATCACATGACCAACACTCACAAGCCTCTGGCACTTGCATTTGGCAGGGTTGAATATACTTTTCAGCGTAATATACCCTTGTATATGCTTTCGTGTTCTATAACCACCTGTTACTTGTCACTTGCAGTGTGTCCATGGAAAAAATGTTCATGAACAGTTTTGTTTCAAGGGCTTACCTTGCTTTTTTGTGTGTACCAATAATAAGTTTCCCCATTTATTGGTCTCATACTGTTTCCACCAGCAAGGACAGTTGTGACTCTGGAATAGCTGGACAACAAACCTTCAGATATCATACCATATCACTCCGGTCAGGACACGTATGCTCATTGTGGTGGTCTTTAGCTCACATCCTTGCTACTGCATTAATATACAGCTCAGCCACTATAGCAATCTAACTTCTAACTTATAACCTCTGAGCTCCTCAACGTCGGCATCTCTGGTATCTTCTCCTAAACAAGCTCAACTGTCATAGCTAAGAATCAAGATTCTGCTGTTCGATGATAAGTGATCTGCTAATTGTGTGTTCTACCACCTATTCAAACAACGCATGGAATTGGCAGAGGACTCAACACAGAACACAGCTTATCACAGTTGAATTCTGATGATCTCAACAGTTCAGTGTTTTTATGTTTGCTAAGATTTTGTTTTTGTTTTTTGTGTCTTCTTCTCTGCATCGTGTGTAGTAGATGGAGAAGCATCCATCTGTCATGTTCACAGCATGATTCCTTATTACTGGCTGTGCTGCAGCGGTAGGCAGGCAGGAGCGTTCACAGGCTGTGATGAACTCCTGTCTAATTAAAAAAACAAGCTAATAAGCTAACTAAAACATGTGGAGGGTGTTTTACTGTCACACCAAAAACCTGGCAAGCGTCTGATAAAGAATTATCTCGCTGCTTACCCAATTTATATTTCAGGTTTTTCTGAGACGTGTTAAAACATATTATCTGGTGTTCTGTTTGAAAGTGGATCAACATTAAGAATGTTTGTCACAGATGGAGTATAGGTCACCATCTTTCTGCCCACACTGTTCCTATGTGAGTTCCTATATGCATGTTTGAGCAGGTTCTGGCTACAGTAACATACTTCAGTCTGCTTTAGATTTATGGTCTATTTTTTTGAGGGTGGTTACCACCTTTCTACTGTTAATGTTCTTACTTTGACAATTTGAATAACAGTAATAATTGTTCTTTTTAGAGCTCATAAGCCATTGGTCGTTGGGAGTCCTTGATGTTGATGAACTTTCTGCTTCCAGGAAGCACTTAGCTGTTGTTTAGATCACAAACTACCACATCAACCATAACATTAAGCATTTTAAGCTTGAGTTTCTGTCATCAGCTATTGTGGTGTCCATGACATATGCTGTCATTTCCCTACTCAATTGCTTTGTTCTATGACAATCTGTTCTTTCTTTTTCTTTTGACTAACCCCTTCAGGGATCACCAGAGCAAATCATCTACCTCCATCAAACTCTCTGCTCTGCATTCTCCTCACTCACGCCAACCACATTCATGTCATCCTTCAATGCATCCACAAAACTCCTCTTTGGTCCTCCTCTGGGCCCTTTCCCAGCTCCAACTTCAACATATTCACTATTAGGGGTGTAGGAAAAAAATCGATTCTGCGATTTTGTTTGGCGATACTTGGATTGATTTAAAAGACGATATTTATTTAATTATTTATAATAGTCTTTCACTCTTGATTTTGTATTCCACTTCCACCTCTGACCACTAGTTGGCAGCAGAGCGCACTGAGCCTCTTTGAGCTGCTCTCCACCACGGCTAAAACAGCAACAAGTTCTATTAAAATGTTCAGTCCAGCTTACAGTTTTTGTTGTAATGAGACATATACTACTCCGTTTTCACTTGGAATGGGTGACAAACTGAAACTCTGTACCACGTTGCTGCCAGTATCATGGAAAGACGTGGATTGTGGAGCTTCTTGGCTGCTCAGATAAGAACGAGTGAACAGTGGAGCTGCAGCAGGTCATACACGGAGCCTCCATCAAAATGCTGTCAGCAAAGCGAGCAGAAGTTCTGCTGAACTTCACAGCAATAGATTCTAGTTCAGAGACCTGATGGATCAGAGTGATGTGTACAACTCTGAAAGAAGGACAATGTTGTAGAGATTAGCAGTAAATACACATTTGAGAAAAGCTTGAGTTGCAGCGCTGACTGTCATGTAAATAAAAATGTTATCCACATTCATCCTGTCATCACACTTCTGGAAAGAATTGGCTTGTTTTTCCTTCACTTTTAAAGGTTAATGAACTGTTTGAATTCTAGATTTAACAACTTTTACACTTTCACAAACTTAATAGTTAAGGCACATTCATTCTATTTTTTCTTACTGAAAAATATTTTTTTGCGGAAATCAGAAAATATTGACTGATCCCTTAAAAAAAAACAAATATTTTGTGATTTACCAAAAGAAAAGCAGCATGGATTTTTGGGTAAATCAACTTGTAAATGTGATACAGTCACTGTGCTTAATGCTGTGATCATTAAATAAAATAACTTTAACATTTTATTTCAAAGAAAGATGTTGAAATTCAGTTGATTCAATTTAAGTCACACTAAAAAAGTGAAAAATTGTATGGAACAGTCTTGGGATATATCGCGATACACAATGTATTGTGAGACATGTTTCGGGATACATATCTTATTGCCAAACTCTTGCCAATACACACCCCTATTCCCTATATCTTCTCTATGTGACTCATCAGCTTCATTCCTCTGCAGTGTCTAGAACTCCGCATGTCTCCCTTCTTCTTCTTAAAAACAGGCACTAAAAAACATATCATTTCTTCAGACATCATGTCACTCTCCAATTGAAAAAATTATTACAGGATCTTTCGTAAATTGTTGATTTTTGTTTAACTTACTAACAACATTTGAATTCAAAAACAGTTTTGAGCAAAATGTGATTGTTTTATTGCGTTTTTAAGACAGTTCAGTTGATTTTTGGTTATCTAAAATGTAGAACTTTCTCAGTGAATCAGTCAGGTGGTACATGGTGATCATTTTAGGAGACTTTTGCAAAACAAAATAAACGAACACAAGTTTGTATTGCAATTCAAAAACTGAGTTAGGAAGTGGTACAAATGCTGAGTAATAAAAATGAACAGCAGTGTCATGGATCAACCTGCTGCTACCCTCTCCAACCACCAGAGGAAGCACTCACCTGAGTATTGACCTCATCACCTGTCTTCACCTGGACTCATCATCTTCAGCTGTTTTCCATCATCTCATCACCTCCTCAATATATAGTCTGGCTCCACACTGTCACTCTCTGTGAAGTATTGTTTGTCCCACTCTGCCCGCGTTACTGAGCGGTTTACCTGCATTACCTGTCTCAGTGACACACCGACGCAGTAGCTGTATCCGTCAAGTGACTTTTCCCAAAGTGATGCACACACACCGACACTGAGTTTTATTCTATAAGCTTGACACGTGAGCCGGCACATCGGTGTATCACCCATCACTATATTCTGCCTCTGACTCTGCTTATTCTAATTGCCTGCTGCCTGCCCTGAACCTTGCCTGGACTCTGACTACTCCACTCTCTCTTCTTGGATGATCCTATGCTCGTGTATGACCTCTGCCTGTCTGACCCTGATTTAGTTTTGAGGACTTTCAGCTCTGCTTAGTTTTTAACTAATAAACCTGCTGCACCTGAACCATCTGTCTGCCCATTTGGGACAAGCAGCTTCACGGCTCCAAAAAAAAAAGTTTATATGGCTAGATCAAGGATGTCCAAATCCAGGCCTCCTGCTGGTTTTCCAGAAATCCAACCTTATCTACTACTGATTACCTGGATCAGGTGTGTTTAGCCAATAAGGATCTTTGATGGCAGGTAAATTGGCAAACATGTAGGACACCGACCCTCGAGGCCTGGATTAGGACACTCCTGGGCTAGACGGACCTGATCCAGGTCATCAGGTCATCTGGAAAATGTGCAGACGTGCAGGTGATTGAGGTCAAAGTGTCCTGACACTGGATCAAACCATCAAAACACAAGTGAAGTTTGGAGGACTTTGTCCTCTTAAGTAACAAAATATTATTATTATACTATCATTTGATTTTGAGCATGGTTTCTGGACGTTTGAGATTCTCTTCAAGGTTTTTTTTCCTACCAGGTTTTCTCTTCTGACTCAGTGGGAAGTAGACCGTCTGAGTAAAGGCCCGAAGTCTCAGCATCACTTCGGCACAGTAGATCCTGAAAAAAAGTGAAAAGAATGACTGAGAAGTCTTTAGTCACAGTTTTATCCCGTCTGTGTTGTTGCTCTGTCAGCAGGAGCATTTCTGTTTGGGGAGCTTCGTGACCAGGACTTCTGCTGAACGAGTGAGGAGAGTTAACATTTGATGTGAGAGAAATGACAAAGAGGACTAAGAGGTCAACTCAGAGGTCACAGTAATGCAGTCGCCATATTGGTCTGCTGTAAAGAAGAAGATGCTGAGCCAAAATACAAAGCTCTGGATTTACTGGTCAAAGCATGTCACCACCCTCACCTGTGGTCATGAGCTCGGGGTCATTGCTGACTGGTTAAGATCCTGGACCCAAGCAGCTGAAATAAGTTCTCTCTGCAGGGTAGCTGAGTGTTGCATTAGAGAAAGGTGAGGAGCTCTGTCATCCAAGATGAGCTTGGAATAGAGCTCCTCTACATTGTGAAGTGGAACAGCCTCAGGCATGTGTTTTGGATGTGTCCTGGACGCCTCTCGGGGGAGATGTTCCGAGGATGAACCACCAGGAGGAAGCCCCAGGGAGGACCTGGGACACATAGGGCTTCCATGAATCTCAGCTGGGAAACCCTTGGTTTTCCCCTGATAATATGGAAAAAAACTTTTTTTGGAAAGGGAGGTCTGGGCATGTTCACTCAGAAAGCTGAACCCTTGACCTGACTCTAAATAGGTGGATGAAAATATATCACATTTTGGTGTGCATGATATCAGAACTGTACTAAGAAACTAGCAAAAAAGTTTAAGCTATGTAAAAGGAGCAGCAGCAGGGGCCTCCTTACTAAAGCATGTCTGATGAAGACGTGACATGTTCATCAGTGAAAATGTTTAGTAATCACGGCTATAATATCACACAGTTTCCTTTTTGGTTATTGCTATGGATGTAAAACTACAGTACACACTGTTTAAGTGTTTTCCCTCATTGTTTATATTCTGTTTTGGTTACAAGTTGTTTATGAATTGTGGCCTCTACCTTTTATCTTATATTATCTAGAACCTGGGCGGCATGGCCAGATCCAGCTACTTCTTTATTTTCCTCGTCTGAGCTGGAATATCTCCAATATTGCTCGCCATTTTGGTTGAACCGCTAATGTTAGCACGGGGCTGTGAGTTAGTGGGACAGTGTGTAAACAGATGGGTCATGGGGCAGCATTACTCCACACCCACAGTCCCAATCACAACATAGAGGTGACTTTCTAATGAATGTCTCCTGCTCTGCAGAAACTCTCCTGAAAAACAGTTTTTTATTATTAGTCTCGCTGTAAACAGACTGACCATAATTAAAAGACCACTAGTAATGTCAGCTGGTGCACAGGATGAGACTGATGCGAGGCACCTGTGAAGGGGTGGGTGGGGCAACACCTAGAGAGTTTTTCTTTCCACAGTGGTTTACCTGGAGGGAGGACGACGGCGGCACGCAACGCGCAGGACCCAAAAGCAGCAGGAGCGGAACACGGCCTAGAGGACTCGCGAATTGGGGCTGCAGGGCGTGCTCGGAGCGGAGGATCTGCTAGGAGAAGATCAGCGGCGCATCGACTCCAGCAACAGCGACGCGCCGGCTTCAGCGACACTCCGGTTCCGGTCCCAGCGGCACTTCAGTTCCAGCCCCAGCGGTGTTCCGGCGTCCGACTCTGCGACCGACTCTGGCTTTGGACCTCCAGTCTCAGAGAGCCCGGTGCTCCGTAGCAGCATGCAGACGGACACGCACCTCCATAGCAGCAGCCCGGGCTGAGCTTTCTTCCCCTCCACACCCCCATGAAATGAACGGAGCTAAGTGGCCGAACTTTCTCTTGAACCCGCCAACCTTAGCATCCCCTTTTTGTTTGATGTTTTTAGTGAAGTTCTTGTACTTTTGAGTTATTATAATGCACGGTTTGGGGGTTGTTTTTACCTCGTTTGGAGTTGTTATGTGTTTGTGATGCTAAGTTGGGTCGGGTGGGAGGAGTGCGGCGTGACACCTACTTGTGACTCTTTTTATCTGCTTCGCCATTTATTTTAAGGGGACTTGCGGTGCTGTACGCTTTTATTTTTTTTCGTGACGTTGATCACTTTTATTGAAGGTGGTTTCCACTTCAAGAACTTTTTTTATGCCCTTTTAAAGCTAGCGTGTCTTTTTTTTACCTGAGCTTTTACAAAGCCCTTTTATCTTTTCTTATTTATTTTTTTTTATTATTGTCATAATAAAAAAACATCTGTGTACACACTCCCTGGCCTCTGCTTCCTGTACCTGGTCGTCTCCCCAGCGGAAGATCGCTTTATTTGTCCCTCCGACATTTGGCGTTGTTGGCAGGATCTCCGCTGGGTTGAGTGTCTGGGCACTTTAATATGGAGCAAGCCACTGAGTCTGGTCCACCAGCAATGATGCCATTCTTTATGGGCAGTCCATGGGTTCAGAAATTCAATGGAGAGGAGTCTAGTGTAAATTGGCGAGTGGAAGCGCCAAGCGTAGAATGGCATGATAGTTTTCAACCACTGGCAGACTCTCTAAAAGCAGACTTTATATTGAATTTTCTGGAAGGTGAAGCACTGAGGGAAATACTGACTTTAGAAAAATCTTTGCGGGACACTCCTAAGAACCTGGTCGTCTCCCCAGCGGAAGATCGCTTTATTCGTCCCTCCGACAGTAACACTTTAACAATCGATCAAAAGGTGACCAGAGAGGAACTTTAGGTACTGTAGAGAGCACCATTAAATACTTTGCTATTGAGCACGAGATGATCATCTGAAACAGTCACTGTTGCACAAGGAAACCCTGGTGTTTAAGAGAATTGCATGGAAGCTCAGGAAACAGCAGCAGTCAGTTTTCTGTGACATTGCTGTTGAGTAGATAAAATACAGAGTGTTGACAATAAATTCTAATAAAGTTTCAACATTTGCTCCTTTTTTGTCAATCTTTACTCTGACTGAAGTACTAGAGTACTCTGTAGTCTTTTACAACCTGCTCCAGTAAAATCCTGTAAGTTACTAATTGAAGACAGCTGTCACACAGTGAGGAGAATTGAGTTAACACTGAGGAGTGTTAAACTGCAGTGTTGTGCAGAAAAACTGACTGATTGAATCTGTCTGATCTCACTCCCACCTGTGGAAGCTGTTTTCATTAGTTGGAAGAGTGAGGATATTAAAGCTTAGAAGGTTTAAGGTATCATAAGGCCCCCAGTCTTTTGACCTTTTCACTGTACTGTGCTGCTGTTGTCTTGAGGTGTGAGAGACTTTGAGGATCACTCAGGGATTGGATGTCTAATCTAATCAGAGTGAAACAGAAAGAAGTTCCAGAAGTGTGGAAGCTGGCAATATGAGCTTTGGGACAGCATACACGAGTTCCTCAGGTCCCTGAAAAGGGCATCCCTTAATCAACAAACTTCAGAGATGAGTTTGAGGGTAAAAACCTTTTCTGAAATACTTTTTTTCTTTCCCAATGCTGTTTCTCTGTTTGTCCTCCTGCATCACAGAACCTTCAACCGAGCGTTGGGATGAACAACCAACACAATTTAAAATGAGTTGAAAATTAGCTAAGAAGTGTTTTATTCCCATTGAAAATAATAATAATTAAAAACTTACAGATATTACTTGCACAGTCCCAATTATTACATCCAGATAAATATATTTGCTTCAGTGAGTACTTTGTCAAATACATGTAAAATAGATCCGTGATTATCTCCTGCTGCTTCTCACTATCACCATCTCAAACTTTATTTTGAGCAATACTGACTGTTTTTCCAGTATTCTAGATCTTAGTCAGTTATAAACATGACATTTATCTCTCTAGACAGGGCAGCCACGGTGCAGAGGTAGAGTGGCCAACCTCTGACTGGAACACAGAAGTTCTGTTCCTGCCCTTCTTGCCGTTAGGCCAAATTGTCTCCGAGCAACACATTAAACCTCATATTACTCAAAGTTGTTGAGCTTGGTGCCAGTATTATATCTTTGTCACATGCACCATACAGGTTGACTTGGGTATTTGGGTCAACTGAGCCTGTCCGAGGCTTGTAGAGAGGGAGGGCTGCATCTCAAGAGCAGCACAGGTACATTTTGCAGTTACCTTGAGGTCCACACGGCCACCTAAGACAACGGTCACATATCCCAAAAGCACCTGCATGGTGACCTAGTGGCCACATGATGGGATTTGTAATTGGGCAGCAGCAGTCACATTTTTACATGTCACACGGTAGCAGCTGAGGTTTTAAGAAAAAGCGATGACAGGACAATTTTTTAACTTTGGGCAGTGGTCGCCCAGGCGCATTTGGAAGTCGCGCAGGGCGGTCTCAGGATAGTGGCCGTCCATATTACGCGTCACCGGCCACTGTCCGGAGACTTTTACAAATCTTTCGGTAAGAGCTGCTGCTGATCGAGTTGACACACACACACACACACACCCACACACACACACACACCCCCACCCCGTGGCCACAAAGCTGTCACCAGGTCGAGTAAAGGCGTCATCCCCAGCTGACTTACTGCCGCCGGTCTACTGCCATCAGCATTCATGACCACACCAACGATTTTCAAAGAAAACTGGCAGCACAGCTAATCTGCAAAACTCTGCCAATATTATATTATATTATATTATATTATATTATATTATATTATATTATATTATATTATATTATATGAGTGTAAAATACTCCGACAGTGGGAGTTGTATATGTGACCGTGCATTAAGGGATGTGATGAAAATGGAGTGAACCATTGTCGTGTGTGATACGTGTTTTGTTAGAATATAAGTTAAACACACTTATTGGGGGATGTTGTTGTAATGTGTTCTTACACCACACTTCATTAGCCTTACTGATGTGCCAAATGCTACACACACAAGGTGTGCACGTGATTGTCTAATTTCCTCAGCCAGTTATCAGTGTGTGAATGTGAGTGTGTGCACGAAATGTGACTGTAAAGACCCTAAAGCTAAGAAGAAAAGCGCTGTACAAGTACACGTCATTTGTAGTTCTGAAATAGTCAGTTGGCCAATACAGCCGTGCTATCTGATCTTCATCTAACACAAAAATGTCAAGAGTACCATGTTTATACCTTTGTGGAAATATTTCGTCTAACGATCTTTTTCAAACTGACAGCACAGCCAGGGTTGTTCAAAATGCTTTCAGCTCTCGAGAACACTGCTGTTGTTCAGTCAGTGCTGAAGAAAAAAAACTGTCACTTCAAGAGAAAGAAAATTGGAACTGATGAAAAGTAAAGGTTTTGTGCAAAACAGACAAGTCTGTCAGAGTTGGTAACTGCAAATGAAATCCTCCGATTTGTAAAAGCTTTAAACGTTGACAGGAAGTGAGCTAGAAGACCTCTGAGATCCAGCTGTGCAGCCGCAGACGTGTTTTAATGAAAGTCTCTGCCTCCAGCGCACTTTTATCGATGGATGCCTCATCATTGGAAAAGGTCAAGCTTCAACAGCCTTAAAGTGAGAAAAGACAGAAAGAGAAGAGAAACAGAAAAAAACTAAATCCTCAAACACAGAGTGCAATAAGGACATGGTATGGATTGTAATCTCACTGTTACAGTCCTGTAGAAAATTAAAGTAGGATCTTTTAAAAAATCACCTTTTAGCTTGAGGTCTTTGGATCATAAGGATATTAGACACCATGTTGAGTCTTATCTGACATCTATCCAACCTGTAAAAACTAATGCCTAAACCTTATTTCAAAAACATGGGTCCTGAAGGGGGTTTTTGACCTGAGCATTCTTGGACAAAATCAAATGGTATTTTTGGTTTGAACCAGCCGGAGCCATCACCTGTGAACGCTTTGAACGCAGCTGTGGTTGCTTTTGAGTCCTGATCTTTCTAATTCATTTTTATTTGAAGAACAAGATATGTTTTAATAAAACAGGAATTTTAGGAATTCAAATTGAGAATAAAAACAAAAAGTTTTTTATTCACAGAATCACCATATCCATCTTAACAAATGCTTTCAAACCCTTCCAGTACGGAGTTTAGCTTGAATTGTTGTTGCAGGACATCTTAGCTGGCTCTTCTCAATGTGGAGAATAAGATCTCTTAGGAGCAACTTTAACCCATTCAGGAAGGAGTGACGGAGCCTCAAGGCTGAGCTGAGCCTCAAGGCTGAGTTCTCTTGTTCTCATGAATGAGAACAAGAGAACTCTGGAAGTTAAAGTTCAGAAAGTTCTCAAGGTTATTGGAATTATGAATTCCACAGTTTGTGTTGAGAAATATTGCCAGAGAGAAGCAACATTAAACCAACTAGGGTATTTTCCAGAGCATAAGTTGAACAAATAGGAGCAAGATAATGCATTATAAAAAAGAAAAGAACATAAACAAGTGAAAGCAAGGGTCAGCGACATTTATGACTTGAAGTGTCCATTGTAAATGTTCTCCCTAACAAGAGCGCCATCACCAACTATAATGTGAACTCTGATTTCCTCTTATCCTGTCAGGAATCATCTCAGTCAATCAGCTTTCACTGATTCACACAGGTGGTTATGCAGAGAGTTTCATGCTGGATGATCTTCCTGATACGATCCTTTTTTTAAGGTCCAGAGAGATCAAGTTATGCAGCAGAATGAAGGGTCTTCTCTAAGGAACATCACTGGATTTTAGCTGATTGTCGCCCTGAGAACTGAACTGTCGTACACCAGCCAACTGAGCCATGCAGTCACTTTTAACTATAATGTGAACTTTAATGCAAAGAAATGCAAAAAAATCAATATATCTGAAAAAAAATGTAATTCACAAGCAGCAGGTCAAATACTTTTTTGTACATATTAGCTCAAATTGTGCTTTCATAATAAAATAAAAAAATAGTTGGAATATTATTGCAACTATGTTTGCTTGAAAACCAAAAGTACTGCATTTGTTGTAATGCGATACCAACACCACTATGATTGGATACATCAGAACAAAATATCCTGAATATTTCTGAGAACTTCACAACTATTCATAAAAAAATAAAAACATAAACAGGTGTTTGCTTTTGGCTTTTTAAAATTTTTGTTACATTATGAGACAGAGCCTGATTAACTTCTGTGATGATGCTTTTATTGCATGTAAAACTAAAACTTTTTACTTTTTTGTTAGTTTGATATTTATAGTGATTTAAATTTCATGCAACAGGACAGCATCATTCTTCATCTTCACCATCAGTAAATGCAGTGAGGATCAGCTGTAATATTACATTAAAAATGTATTCACATTTCATATTGACATATAGCAGAACAGAAAGTAAGTCTGAGTAAAATCTGAACTTATTTGGTTATTATTCAGCAGTTGTAGATTAAGTAATTAAAAATGAGAAGTCGAAGAAACAGAAGGAAGCACGCTTACGGCTATTTTCAGACGGCACCCTTTAGTGGATCTGCAGGCGTGCTCTCGAAGCTGCAAGTGGGCGTCTCTGAGCTGAAATAGCTTTTCATTCTCCCACTGTGCAACCATCATCTCCTTCTTCTTCAGGCTGTCTTTCACATAACATTAAGCTAGTTTCCTTTTCTATACTTTGTGAAATTTACTTACACCAACGCAGCTCCGAAACCCAATATCTCTTATAAACACACTTAATTAGTCAGCAGTGATGTTTGCAGTGTGAGGTGTGCACAGTTCATGGTGGTGGGCAGGTAGACGAGCAAATACCTCCTGATAATCACTTCATGCCGTCACCCCTCTGTGGGGGGCGGCTCAACTAAACAAACACATTTGGTAGGGAACAATATCTAATAAAGGCCAGGTAGATTATCCGTAACAAAAATAAAGGTTTCTTTACTTCTCCGTCTGACTTGAAGAAAACCAAGAAAATTGATTTTTTTTAATTATTATTATTTCATTTATTTATTTATTTTGTTGTCTTGAGAACTTTATTTCTGTGAGCTTTAGCTGGGAAACTATTGTGTAGGTAGTAGACCCAAATGAGGAAAAATCCTTCACAGACTTTGAACAAGTCCACAAAGAGGGAAGCAATGCTAGACTGGTGATGCTCCTCCTCCATGTTAGCAGTTGTCTCTGCATGACTTCTTCAATTTCAAAATACTTTGACAAACATAAATCTTCTTGAGGTTCTGAAATAATGCTTTTCACGTCTTTCTTAGAAATAATTATTTTTTTCTGGTCTCATTCTGAGACATGACTGAACAGTTAATGTTGCTCTTTGTTTTCTTATGAAAACAGGTCTAATTTTTAAGTGTATGTGTTGGTCTGCTTTGGGTCCTCTCTGACCCTAAAATTGTCTTTGCAGATGTTCACCCTCAATGAAACTAGTTCTGCTGGAGGTTTCCTTTTTGTTTTGTCAGGACATTTTCACTTCCACAGTCACCCATTGTCTCTCCTGGTGCGGGTGAGTAATTCCAAAACGTTTCCGTGTAATTTGATGGTCAATTTGATAAACCCATTTTGAAAGAAATTGTTTTATTCTTATCAATGTTTAAATGTGTTAAAATGTTAACCCAAGCTGGAGCTTATAGATGAGCTTTCCACCTTTTAGGAACAGATGTTCAGTGTCTGATCTGCTTCTCTCCCAATCTAGGATGGAAGGGGTTCACATACACTGTCCCCAGCAGGAGGGCGGGATGCTGACTGAAATGTAAACATTCCTAAATGGTTCCTTACATGACACCTCCAGTGAACTATTTGACTTTGCTTCTTTGTTTGATTGTTGTAACCTCCCACTCGTGTTTTCAAATAAAAGGAGCACGACAAGGATCAGTCCTTGATTTGATGATGGGATCTTTCCTGTCATATTTGTTTCTCCCTTATGCATAAGTAACTCTGCTTGTTGGTTTGGTCATTTTACTGAGTTTGTCATTCCAGTGTCTAGGTGAATTTTCCTGACACCCATAAATGAAAGATTTTAAGACATTCCTTAAGACATTCCACCTTGTAATCCATCCATTAGCAATGATCTAGGTATATATTTTCCTTGTAGATTTTAAAATAAATAATTGTCTTCATTGTCACCTGCCCATGAGGGGTAGAGATGGGACTTTCACCCAAGCAAAATGTAATAATGTGTGTGATCCATCTATGTTGAACACCACAACTCTGAAAAGTGTTAGTCGCTCAAATGTGGAGATGGAGCTGAGAGTCACAACTAAAAGAGACACAGTAATGTGAATATTAGAAGAAGTCTTAACCTGTCAGAAGCAGTTTCTGGTTCTCCATGCCATGTTCTTCATATGCATGTTTAATGTGTTGTAGATCTGTTTCTGACCTGCTGCTGCTTCTGGAGGAGCTGACCAGCACACTGACCAGTAGAGACTACTTTGGGGTGGCAGTGCCTCATGGCAGCACCGACTCCTGCTAGATGAGAACAGAAATGGCAAAACAATAGTTATTTGAAATTTTAGTCTCTGAACATAAGAAAAGATTTCAGTGACACCAGGAAAAGTCGGTACAGGAGTGTGGAGTAGTGCACAGAAGTGAGTCAAAAATAACATCCAGCTTTTTGACTTGAATTCATGTCACAATGTATCAGGATGACCCAGACGCGGGACAAGACCACATATAGAGGGAAGATGAGGAATTCTTTAAGGATAAAAAGCACACCTCTAGGTTAGAAAGAACAAAAATAACTCAAAAACACCACGACTTAAAGATGAAATGGACAGACTATCTAAGGCAGGAATATCAAAGTCCAACACACAGAGCGCCAGAAAGTACTTTCACCAGAAGTCAAAGGTCAGACTGGTTCAATGTTTATTAAAACATATTGAAACAATTCTGCATAGCCCATTGAAACAAGATTTAACACAGAGTATAATGTTTAATCATTTAATCAAGAAATATTTTCTGTTTGCAAAAACATTTTACATCAGGAAAAATAAAAAAGTCAATTTCCCTCAAAAACAAAATATTTTAGATCAAGTTAAATGCAGAAATGAAAGTGCATGCATTATAAACTCACGTATGTTGTTTATTGAACATGCATTGTTGTTCTGCTCCATGATCCAAACCGATTACTGCTTTAAAATAATAACGTGAAAAATAAATTAAAATAAATTCTTTTACGAGTCTTTTCTGCAATTTTTTCTGATTCCCTTTAAATGAAATAAATGAAATCAAATCCAAATATCTACAAACCAAATTATAACTGTTAGAGAAAAAGTTTGTTCTGTAACATGTAAAAATGTTACTGAACTCAAAACAAAGTTGGATGCGCAGCTGGGGCATTTTGTCAGGGATGAAACGTGCAAACTCAGCAGCGCCCCCTCTCGTGTTTGTCCTTCAGTGTCTCATTACACTGGAGCTCAATCAACTCCATCTGTACGTTTGGGGGTTCCTTTAACACATCAAATGAAAGAGATTGTTGAGAAGTTCAAATCTGAGCTTCAAAGTCAGTAAATCAGAGTCTGAATTTGTCGTCAATTGTGTTAAGTTTATCAGTGAACTGTGCAATCAGGAGCTCGACATCTTTTCATTTATGGTTTCACACTTCAGGAAGTGGCTCAAGTTTTCTTTGTGCATCTGCGTCTCCCACAGACTCAACCTGGTTTGGAACGCCCTCACTGTGCTGTACATGTCAGAAGACACGCCCCCACACCTGCAGCTGCAGGTTCAATCTATGAGGATGGCTGGAGATGTCAACAAAAACACCGTTTCACACAGGAGAGTTTCATTCAGAGCTCTGCTGTGTCTTCCCTTTGCTTTCCATGAACAGACAGATCTCCTCTCTCAGCTCCAAACATCTTTTCAGCTCCTTTTCCAGGATTAGCCATCGCACCGCAGTGTGAAAAGACAAGTCACCATATTCTGACTCCAACTCGGCCAGAATGTTTTGAACTGGCGGTGATATAAACCTGCGGCTCTAATAAAGTTAACTGGCGCTCATCACACGATCCATTCTAAAAGCTTTGCTGCACAACGTCTCCTGGTGTTTGATGAAGTGATCAGCTGACTGGACACATCCTCATACAGATCCTGTCCTGTTTTTGTGCCGTGCACCAAACGGAACCCCAACAACTCTCCTGTTATGCCCAGGCAGGAGTCCACTCCACGCAGGAAAGTTAACAGCCGGACAATGAAAATTGACCGGCTCTGACTTTTTTTTTTTCCTTCCACTGCTGCATCTGCTCACGAGGCGTTGTACTCACAGAGTGCATTGTGGGGAATGTAGTGTTAAGGTGGTGCGTTCAAACACCTCTGGCCAGTTCTAATAGTAAATAAATATCATCTCAGGGACCATGGAAAATTCCTCCGCGGCCCTTGACTTTGACACATGTGATCTGAGGCAACACTGGAGAGTGGAGAAACCGAACCTGTCATAGACCCAGAAGCTGGAACCCGGAAGGATGACGGAAGGCAGATGAAGTTAGGTTTTCATTGTCCGAGGAGATGTGGAGTTGTAGCCACGATTTGGAGCTGCGGACTTGAAGTGGAAAGCGAAGAGATGAGGTGTTCTGGAGCGGCAGGGTGAAGATCCAGGTGAGGACAGCTGATGGTGCTGGCAGAAGTTAACTTGGCAAGGCAAAGTGATGAGAAGAAACTTGACCAGGGTCGGCACGTGGATAGGTGGAAATCAGGAAAGGCAACAATCTGGCTAAGAATGTTGGGGAAGGCCGCTCTTAAGTAGACGGAGATGAGGTGATGAGAGCCGACAGCTGGGTCCAATCAGGAGGTGGAGCAGGAGCGCAGGTGCACCATGACAGAACCACTTACATAAAGCTAAAGCAAAGAAGTGAAGAATTTTAAAGAAAGAGTTGCATTTTGGCATTACCAAATAATGTTTCAATTAAGCTAAAAGAAATGTACCACAACCATATGAACATTCACCCATACTTGTGTACATTTCTATCCTTGCTTGTCATGACTGAAATTGCCTGTAAGCCAAATCTCTGTGCCTTCAGTCTGAATCCAGACAGACACGTTGATACTGTCTGTGTCAGAAAAGTTTTCCATTTTATTTCTTTTTTTCCTGGTGTCCTCACTCAAACCAGCTGAATGCAACAGAAGATGATATCTGGTTGGTTTTGATGTTTCTGCCCTTCACATCAACAAATGGGATTATACAGCGCTCCCACAATATTTAGTGGTTCACCTTTCGCAGTCTTGGCAGCATCTTTCCCTTTCTTTAGACAACAAACTGTGATTTGTTTAGTGATTTGCTGTAAACTATTATCAATTAATCACTTTAGTGCCATGTCCCCTTAACACAATGCGTTCTGTTTGTCAAGCGTTCATAATAATTTGACTGTGGTCAAATCTTTGCTTTCATTCTGTTTTTCTACGAAGGTTTGAAGCTTGAATTTAAACTAGAGAGAAAAGTTTGCCAGACAAAAGTATAGAAAGTGTGTTTTGAGGGGTTTCAAAGCCTTAAAACATCTACTTCATAGATTTTTCATATCGCAAGTTATTTTTAGAACTTAACTCCCACAATAAATGAGGGAATATCAAAGTTTGAAAAAGTGACATCTTAAAGGAAAAAGCTCCCAATACTAGACTTCTATGTGCTTCAAATAAAAGGGTTGAGGTTTTCTCATATTAGAGAATTGTCATGATAACAGAGCGTGGAGTAGCAGACCCTTATGCTTATAACCGAGAAGGATCACGGAAGGCAGAATAGAGGACCGTAAGGTTTTTATCGTATGTGGTGAACTGGAGTGGTTGCTTCATCTAGGGGAGGGGCCAAACATGATGACATCCGAAGCTCCGTTGCCTGGCTGTACCACCTGACTGGTTCAGGAGGAGGTTCAGAATGTGCCGTGAGTCTTGAGAGTGACATGTATCCTGAGGCTCCATTCAGAATGTGGGTGTTTGATGGAAAGTCGTGGTCAGTGGGAGTTTGGAAATAGTTTGGACACAGTTGGAGATTCACAGGAACTTTATTTATTTGTGAATAAAACAAATACTCTACCCCTCAAACACGGTGGGCTGATCTCAGTATCATAAAAATGGGATCATTGTCCAAACCCAAACCCCCCTCACATGAGGATGCGTACTGAAACTTGATGCTAAGTGACACTAAACTGTATACAAACAGATTTTGGTGCTTTGTTTCAGATCTGTCAATCACTTGTGTTCTATTCAGTTCTGCTGTACGTTTCTGGCCAATGATTTGACCGTTCCAGTGATCGATTATCATCATTTCCTAATTATCCTTTTTGGTTTTGAAATCGCAGAATTTTTTGTATTTATTTATATTGAGAAATATCATAATAACACACAAAGAAAGTGTATGGGAGTGTAAATGTTTTGTAAGCTTTTTGTAGACCTTTTTTTCAAAATGGAGGAGTCAAATTCAACAAATTGTTTGAGTTCACTAGATATCCTCTTAGATCAGGGGTCTCAAACTCGCGGCCCGCGGGCAATCTGCGGCCCGCGGGATGATAATTTGCGGCCCCCGCCTTCATATGAAAGATTACTGTTAGTGCGGCCCGCAAGGCTGAGATGAATGACAGTTGTTGTGTGCTGAGCTGAACGAACCAATCACAGTAAGGTATATGGCTCTGGAGGGCGGGACATCGGCGGGCTGTCCGAGCCTCCTCACTCTTTAATTCATTCCTCCAGTCAGCTGGGAGGAGGAGGAGCCATGAAGCTGTGAAGTGCTTTCTCACTGAACGGGATTCGCGGGCCCCGCTCCTCTTTCGCCACGTGACAACACGTGATACACAGCCTGCCGCTTGTCAAAAAGCGTGTTCCACGCGACAATTCCGCGCACGCATCAAATATTCCGCGGACAAATCAGACCCTCGAGCGCTTTTTCCTCCTCCACGATCAGAAAAAGTCCTCGTGAGAGAGACGGACTACTTCCGCGTGCGTGAGTGATGCCCGCGAGCGAGCAGAATCTTCAAAGGTGTTTCCACACCGGCCGCATGTCTGCGCGGGTTTATGAACGCACGCTCAGCAGGTGGTATCCACACCGGAGCAGCGCGGTCACGCACGCAGCAGTAGAGAGGAGATTCTTCTTCTATTGTGTTTTTTTTACCGTTCATTAGCGCTGCTGCGACTGTGCGTGAAATATTGAACCGGGTTGAAGACTTAGCGCGCGCTCAGGGCGTGCACGATTTGTGCGCAGAGCTTGAGACCAGATTTAAAAACTTGCGTAGCAACGCACGCTCCAACCTTTGAGTGAGCGCGCTGCTCTCAGCTCAGAAATGAAGAGGGTTCTGTAAATACAGACGTTTGAAACTGAATAAAAATAGTTTTCTCTTGTCTAGTGTTTCTCAGGTATTTTCTCTTAGACACCCCCCCCCTCAGCTGCAAGCATCATTAGTATACGTTAATTTGCTCAAATTCAACGTATATCTCCTCAAAATATCATACTTTTATTATCATTAAAGAATAATAATAATAAAAAACTTCTAAATAATCAGTTTTATTAATTGTTCTCTTTTTTTTTTTTTTTTTTTTTTTTTTTTTTTTAGAATACTTCCAAAACTTCCAGACAAAGTAAAAACAATCTTTCCATGTTTCTCTCCACAGTAGTGATGGAATTCTGTCTTTTCTCAGAGATTCAATTATTTCGCATTGGCTAACTGTAAATTGAGTTTTAGGTTGTTTTTGCTATATTGAATTTATTATCAACTACTATGTAGGATTATGCACAATATTCATCTCTAATGTAAACATGTTTTTATTCGCATTCCCCCCAGGGGGCGCGCCCCACCATTTGAGAAACACTGATCAGTCAGTCAGTCAATATGAGTCTGTCGTCGTCTTGTTGGTGTTTTTGTATATTTGAATTATTTTAATAATAATAAATTATTTCATTCTTTTTTATTAATTTAATTCATTCATTATTTTGTGTTAAAAATAAAGATAGATTTGGAAATTGGAATGTTTTCAGCGATTTGCTTGTGGAAATCCTGATGCGGCCCGGCCTCACCCAGACTCTGCCTCCAGCGGCCCCCGGCTCAATTGAGTTCGAGACCCCAGTCTTAGATGAAGCTTCATGAATCATTGCACTGGAATGAATCAATTGGAAGAAAGGCTGTCATGCTTCATCTGCCCATCACTAGTGCAGAGTGCACCAGGAGGTCAGTGGCGTGGACTGCAGTGTGGCGTGGAGTGACTGGTGGCTGAACCAGACGGTGACTGTGGGGTGTTGGACCCAGGTCAGCATATATGATGACGATTCTGGAGACAGTAGTGAGGTTTCAGGGAAAGCTTGAGACAAACTTCATTCATTTCCAGACTAGACAGAAGTACGAAGCCTAAGTAGACCGCAGCACCAGAGAGTGTAAAGAACTGGTGAAGAAGACTGGAGCAGACGCGTCCTACAGTGGTCCAGAGCTGATGGGATGATTGATGACAGCTGAGTCCAATCAGGCAGCTGAAAGAGTTTTTTTTCAGTGTAATTGTTCGTCCCACGCCTCGCTCACTCCTCCTGTGCTTTAGCTGAACTCTGTGTGGAACAAGGCCATTCAGAGCAGACACAAAGCCTTGTCGTACAGGGTAAAAGCCTGCAAGTTGTTTCTATAGAATGTGTTGTGTGGTTTTACACTCATTGAAAGACTGAATGCATTCTTGAGCTCCTCTTCAGCTTCTGCCTGCCTTCCAAACAGATTGTAGCCTGGAACTGATGGCCTTGACAACTAGAGTAAAAGGAAGCTCTTAAAGTGTTTTTTCTATTGTGAGTCTTTATGAAATGTTTATTTTTCCCTTCAGCTAACTCTGTTAGCATCAGTAACATGTCAGCTGTCAAAAAAGGAAAAGAGTGAGACAAAAACTCTTGGAAATGACAGGTTTTTTACATCTCTATGAGACAAACGTTTGAAGAGACATTACTTCTGTGAAGCAGCAGCTCACTGGATAGACTGAGACCTATTTCCAAACAAGACTACATTCATATAACTGCATATATCAAAGAACGGCATGTGCAAATTATGAGGAAAAAAATCCTTCTTGAACACACGCAATGAAAGGCAAGGCTAGGGATGAGGAATGTGAACTTCCTGCTACTAGAACTCCTCCCCTTCACCTGCAGATGAGGATAAAGCCCATCTACCTGAGATGATTTGAAAAGTTTTAAAACATAAATAATGAATCTGTCTTTTAAGAAAAGATGCTAGGGAGAAAGCCTGGCTGCTGGAACATTAATAGCAATGATCCTCTACGAATACTTCAGCTGTCCACTCAAGCTCTAGACCAGGTATCACAGAGAGTGGAAAAACGGGGAGGCAAAAGGAGAGACGGGCTGATTTGTCAAGCCTCATTGAAACAAAGTAACGCATACAGTATGTGTCTGCGCTGTTGCTGTACAAAATTGATGACGTGTTGTTGTAAGAACTTCCACAAGTGCTACAGGCAGTTCTGCCAGGTCACTTTGGGGGTTGGGTACCATCATCCAGTCTCTGCTTCAGCTGGTGCTAGAAGTGCTCAATGGGGTTCAGGTCAGAGGTCATTGCTGGTAACACCTTAAGAGGCCCTCCCACTTCCTGAAGTCCAGCTGTGAAGTTTCTGGCTCCGTGTGGTACAACACTATCATCCATGAACAGAAAGTTGGAGGTGTACTGGTGAAGTTGGGGGTTGATGGTGTTTTTATGATGTCTCTGAGGCAAGAGTTTGCAGTGGCTGGGGCATCTACAATAACTAAATTGGATTTGCTGATGAAGCCTGTCTAGACTGTTGCACCTCCTCCGTTAAACCAAACCCTGATGACCATGGTGACCACGCCTCCTCCAGCATCTTTGATGACCATAATTTCTGCACAGGGTGAAGTCTTGTAGTGCAAGTGTTCAACTGGTGTCTTTGTGTCAGTGGAGTTATGGAATGTTGTGGTCATGGTTTTGGTTTGTCACTGGAGGGCTCCTCTCCTGTTGCTTTTTCCTCATTGGACTTTCTTCTGGCTGTTCTATCTCAATACACTAGACATTCTTAGTCACAGCTGCTCACATTGTTGTTCAATGCTCTTTGATTGATCTGTTGAAAACCATCAGAGCAGGGCATCCACTTCAGTCTTTAAGGACTGCATCTAACAGTGCTAAAAGAACCAACTATTCTGTGCACATTTATACTTTACACTCACATTTCCTCCAGCTATTTTTATTTATCAGTTGTGAAAGTACTTGATATTGATTTTTGTAGACCTTCAACACTGCTTTTTTGAAGCTTCATTGTGCTTTGGTAATACATTCAACTAAATTTAAATTTGGATTTTATACTTTGTGGCATCTGGAATCTGTCAGTTTACCAAAGGCCACTTGTGGCTATTTTAGCCCTCAGAAAATACAGAAGTGTAGACTTCAATGTTATTATACACAATGGCTGCAATAGAATGCTGCATTTTGTCAGAGGTTGCTTACCACATTCTGATTTAGTGACAATAAATAAGAAAAATTAGTTTTTTATGGAATATTTTGGTCCTATTTTTATAAGGTCAGTAACTGACAGACCTGCCAGCTTCCCATGTTTCTTCAAAAGTGCCTCTGGAAGAGCAGTGCATATTGAGTGATGGTGAGATTTGCTGGATTTGATCATATGTCAGTGTGATCGAAAACAAAACAAGCTTCAGAAGGATACAGCAGACAAAAAGTACAAACAGTCACTAGCATGAGTCATAAACCTGTGAAACTCTGAAACACTACATTTGGGAAGTTTTTCTGGTGCTCTGCTGTTTCTTGTTAACAGTAAATAGCGTCACTAGGTCCTGGAGGTGAAATTACACTGTATCATGGCTGAGAGCTCATTAAAAATGGATAGTAGTGGTTGACTAAAAGTGGCTCCCAGGCTGGGAAGTGTCAACGGGCCTGCCGCTTTCTTTCCAGGTTGTAAAAAATTCAAGCTGATGGCACACAGCGGGCATGTTGGTGCCAGACATGCGCCATGATTTATGCTTCTCATTTCCAGTAGAGGACATTTTCAGTGAAAGCAGGGGGAATTTGCCAGTTTTACACCAAGCTGCTGTTGAGAAAGAAATAGTGCACGTGTACATCTGCAGAGAATCTCAGCATAGCTTGGAGGAAAAGCAAAAATGCTTAAGTGCAACATCTGTCAAGAGCGTACTCTGTGCTCCCTGACCATCATATGAGGCTGGCTGATGCACTAACAAAGCAGCAAATGGAGAAAATATATATGTTCTTGCCATCTGTAAACGCTGAGGCTCAATAAACAAAGTAATTAGAGGTCTGCAGCTGAATGGAGAATGATGGTGGTTGTGAAAACAGCTGACTATTGTCTATTCATCAGCACAGAGACAGGGAACGAAACCAGAAACTCAACACGTTTAATAAAAAGCACTGAATGTTTTCATCAGAAACACCAGCTTGATTGCTGTAATCAATAGAATAGACTGATATCTTGAGAACACTCAAAGCTCTCCACAGATCATTTCTTTCATATTTTCTGATTTGTTTCTGAAATAATCAAAAAAACTGAGAAAAAGTTTTGTAAAAAGGTAAAATTTTACAGTTATACATGTAAATTTCTTTTCACTTGTTTTTATTTATTTTTTTGCTGCCTTAAAAAGTCAAAAACATGAAGGACGCAGTTTAGTGTTTGCAAGAATAGAAACTAGAGCCCCAAACTCTCGTCAAGAGACACAGATTTTGACGGTTGAGCCCAGATCCAGCTGAGGTTTAACCTTTTTTAGTAACTCTGGTTTTTGTACCATGTTCAAGCCATTGGGGATGGATGGATGGATGGATGGATGGATGGATGGATGGATGGATGGATGGATGGTGTGACAGAGCAGCTCCGTCACACCCATACGCTGGCACGCACTTCCATGTCATAAACCAACTTTGCTGTTCTCCAACCACGTTATCTAGCAGATTATCTTCCATTTCTTACAGTTTAGCACAGGGGTCGGCAACCTTAAATGTTGAAAGAGCCATATTGAACCAAAAAAACAAAAGTCAAATCTGTCTGGAGCCGCAAAAAATTAAAAGCCTTAAAATGAATGCAACACATGCTGTATGTATCTATGTTAGCTATATTAGCTACTATCAAAATGACTAAATGATAAATACATAATGAGCCTTCATGATTAAATGTTTATTTAACCCTGTGGAGAATGACTCACCACATGACTATTCTGTTGTAGGATGAAGTTTAACTTCATTACAATATTAATGAATTACAGTTTGTTTCATTGTTTTGATTAAATTAAAAAAATGCAATGAAGAAATCAGATTTCTGATGTCATTTTTATTTTTGAAGATTACAAACAACAACAGCAGTAATGGAGTTTGGAGATGAATCCACTTTTTATATGGATTTTTGTTCTCCTGGTGATGGTTTTCTGTATTTAGAGGTGGTTGGACACCTGGGATGTGTCTGGGGTTGAATCTCAGTGGATGAGGGTCTCCATCATCCGGTTCTGCATCTGTCCTCCACTGTTGTTGATGTTATGAGCAGCTTTGATCTCTGACCACATCACCAGAACCTCCAGCATCTCCACACTTTCTCTTTGGTCCTTCAGAATCATCAGCTCCAGCCCACAGGACACTTGAAGAAAAATAGTTTCATTTATTGGGATTTTAATTTCCTGAAAACACATAAATGTATGCATATTTTATAAGATTACTTATAATATATGAGTAAAAAATAAGCTAACTAAATAAGCTGACATCCCTCTCAAACAGTTTGAGTTTCAGAGTAAAAACTAGCTCGTAAGTGTTTGATTCCTTCAGAAAATAACCCGGAAATGCAGCTCCACAAACGTTACCTTTTCTCACCAAAAATGATTCCTTCTGTTGCTGCTTTGGTCTCAAAATCTTCTCAGGACCTTCATGAAAGCTTTATTTCCCACAATGATCATCTTCAGACATTTTCCTTATGTTTTTCACCGTTATAAAAACTCTTTTTGGCCGCTCCGCTCTCTTCATCTCTCCTCTGATTTGTCTGTCTCACCAGGAAACAAAAGAGCTCCCCGCGGGCTTCTGGGTAGAATTACCGTAATGAACCAATACTGATAAGAAAGTGCAATGTCTCAGCTTTCAGAGAATGTTGGAATTATTGAAAATAGAGCAAACCGTTAGTGATGGGTCGGTCGCGAACGAAACAGCTCTTAGAACCGACTCTTTGAGGTGAACGACACGAGCCGGCTCCGTACTAGGAACCGGGAGCCGTGTTTTTTTCTCTCTCCTCGTCTCTCTCACTCTCCCTTTTATTTCTCCTCATGTGGCACGTGATCGGTCAATATGTGCTTGTGACGTGTGTACGCGCTGAGCAGAGGAGGAGGGCGGTAGTTACACTCGCAGCAACACTAGCGCAGCACACACGGTTGGAAAAGAAAAAGAGAGCCGCATTTTAGATTTCCCTTTTGCATTTTAACCCTTTAAGCAATTATGAGAAAGCGCCAGGGAGCCATGAGATGGTGCTTAAAGAGCCGCATGCGGCTCCGGAGCCGCAGGTTGCCGACCCCTGGTTTAGACCTTGGGTGCACACTTGGTAATCACTAGTTTTCCACATACAAACATATACTCACCGCGGCTCCGCGGCATGGCGTCTTAGCCACAACCCCCTTTCTTCAATGAGAAAGAATCTCATTGAAATGAATTATTTTCTGGGATTTAATATTTTGAGTAAAATGCCTTATTGGGTGGGAGTGGTCATAAGAGGTATATATGGAGGTACTTCTCTCTTACTAGGCAGTATGTGTTACTGAGTGAACAGGCAGAAGGAGCGCCAATCAGAAATTTCAAGACAAAGGTGGTGCTCAGACAAAACATGTTGGATTTTGTTTTTGTGCCTGTCATCTTGCCCTAATCCTTACTTTATTTTTTTTTGTACATTCTAAAGACTTTATTAAAAGAAAATAACAAATGGAATCTCTCCTGGCTTGCCTCCTGTTTTGAGGATTTTTCCTGGACTTCTTAAGAGAACCCCGCGACAGATGGTGTCAGAAGTGAGATGGCAAGCCGTAAAAAGAGAATTACACTTCCAAAAAAAAGGACTGGTCTTCGTTCCCAGATGGACCTACAACAGTCTGAGAGGGGTGTGGACCAAGCTTGGGAGACAGCACAGTCTACGTCATCTGCAGAAGAAATGGATGAGCTTCAGCCAAGGTCAGGTCCCTCTGGTACCTCAGGGAGTGAGATGATTGACATGATGAGGGATTTCTTGGCTGCTCAGCAAAAGATGGAGGAAGATCTTGTGGCTTCACTTCACCGCCCGAGTGGGTCCCTCTTAAGTCAGATGGAGCCACAGCACACCGAAGTTCCTCGCAAGTCCAAGATCAAAGCACCATAAGTGGCTTCAGTTCTTCACCACACCGGGTCCTTCCAAAGTCCAGCGCAGCCACAGCATGCCAAAGCTCCACGCAAGTACCAGATTGGGGAGGCCATCATCTTGGGCAACTCCTGCGGGTGTTACCACCTGACGTAAGAACCTGGGTGAAGGAGTACGAGCCAGCAGAAGGGATCACAGGAGCAAGGTTGGCTGTCCAGTACCTCAATGCCAGGAGAGGAGCAGCTTCACGCCCCACAGGTGCAGCGCATCGACCAGCCCAGCTGTTTCAGCAAAGGAGTTCAAGGAGGGAGAACGCTCCAGACTCTCCAGGTACCATCAATACTGCAGCAGGCCAGCGATGATCCGGTAAGAACATTGTTTGCTTCTATTGTCAGCAACCGGGAGACAAAGCTTCAGTGTACCCCATTCGAAAATCAAAGGTCACAGGTGCATGCTACCCACCTAGACCCTGAGAATGAAGCACAGGTGAGGATAAAGACTTGTATTTTTTGAGGATAAAGCTTTCGAAACATGTGGATGTGACTGTTAATGGACAACCAATCATAGCTATGTTGGACAGTGGAAGTTTCATATCATTGATAAAGCGTAGTTTGGTACCCACCGGGACCCTGGATTACAGTCGGAAAACAGACATTATTTCTGTTCATGGGGATAAGCACCATTATCCAAAAACTGAATTAACTGTAAATATTGATGATCAGGCCTGTCTACTGACGTTTGCTGTAGTGGATCATTTACCTGTAGATGATATCCTCGGATGTGATTTACCTGTGCTCATAGACTCGTTGGGAAAACAAACTAATCCAGTGAATGTAATGAAAACTCATGCTGAAGGTGATGTGAAAATGTCTGGTGCAGTACTCACTTGAGCCCAAGCTAAAGCTAACGCTAATGTCCAACCATTGCCAGATTTTGATGACGGCCTGTTTGAGGGTGGTAAAAATAGACTAAAAAAATCACGTTCTCAACAACGTTTTGAGAAAAAAAAAAACTTGATGAGACCAGAAGAAACAGATTTTGTGGAAATCAAACAAGAGAGTATTGCTGAATTACAAAAGCAGGATGAAGATTTGAAACTGTTGTTTGCTAAAGTTACACAAAATAATGACAAACTCTTTGTGGGTAAATCATGGTTTATTGTTAAAAAAACAATGTCCTGTATTTAACTGAGGGAGACCATAAGCATCTTGTTGTACCTGTTGGTTGCAGGCCTCTTGTAATGCAGCTCGCACACACCGTTCCATGGGCAGGACATCTAGGTCGCCATAAAACATACCTTCGAGCCGCATCACGTTTCTACTGGCCTTCTATGTACACAGATATTCAGAAATACTGTGCCACATGCCCCACCTGTCAGAAAACATCTCCAACTCGAAAATCTGACAGAGGCCTTCTCCAACCTCTCCCGGTAATATCCACTGCATTTCGTAGGATTGCCATGGATATAGTTGGCCCACTCATTAAAAGTAGTAGTGGCCATCAGTATATCCCCGTCGTATGTGACTATGCTACCAGATTTCCAGAGGCTTTTCCCTGCGCACTATAATGCTTCCACGGTTGTCCGAGCTTTGGTTCAACTTTTTTCCAGAGTGGGAATCCCAGATGAGATCTTAACCGACCAGGGGATATTTCAATTTTGCGCTGGATGCAGCTTCTCTCTACAACATCTTTGGAATCTCTGCCATCCGAACTACACCGTATCATCCACAAACAGATGGCCTGGTGGAGAGGTTCAACCAGATACTCAAGAGGATGCTGCAGAAGTTTGTAGATGACACAGGTAAAGACTGTGATCGCTGGTTGCCATTTCTCCTCTTTGCCTACAGAGAAGTCCCTCAAGCCTCCACAGGATTTTCCCCCTTTGAGCTCCTGTATGGATGGAACGTCCAAGAGCCACTGGATCTGCTCCAAAAGAGTTGGGAGGTTCCATCTACCACACCTGCAGGCAAAGGGGTGATACAATTTGTGCTGGAGATGAGAGAACGGCTACAGAGGTACCAAGAGGAGGCAGAGGTCAACCTGCGTGAGGCCCAAAAGAAGCAAAAGACGTGGTGTGACCAACAGGCCCGTAACCGTGAGTTTCAACCTGGACAAAAGGTTCTATTACTTCTTCCTTCCTCAACCCACAAGCCGTTCCTAAATGACTAAATGGCAGGGGCCATATGTCATTACTCAGAAGATGGGTCCTGTCACCTATGAAGTTCATCACCCTGGAAAGAAAAAGGCAAGACAAACATACCATGTTAATCTACTGAAAGAATGGAAGGAAAACCCAAGTCCACCTCCGGTGAGAGCCATGCAGGTATGGGAGGGGCTGCTGCAGACAGTGCAGGTTTTTAGAGGATTACTCTTAAATGCATAGATGGGCGGCCATGGTGCAGTGGTAGGGCAGTCGTCTCACAATCGGAAGATGGTGGGTTCGATTCCTTGCCCCGCCCATGTGTCGAAGTGTCCTTGGGCAAGACACTGAACCCTAAATTGCCTCTGGTGGGAGGTTGGCGCCAGTGTTTGGCAGCGGAGCCACCACCAGTGTATGAATGGGTGAATGGGTCTGTGACTGTGAAGCACTTTGGGCCTTCGAAGGAGGGTAGAAAGTGCCATACAAGTATACGCCATTTACCATTCAACATTAAAAAGCCGTTTTAAGGTTCTTTATAGTGAGGAATGAACAGTAAAATGGTAGGGCCCCTTTAACTTGTGGTATCACGCATACACACTACACACAAACACACACACACATCTCTGATGCTGGATTTATGACATGACAGTATAGCTTCACATGTGTGATATGTAAAGTCAGAACATTTCTAAATGGAGCCATGTGGAAGACTGAAATGTGTTGTAGGAGTCGCACAGCCTCTAAAGTGGCCCCAGTATTCTGTTCACTTACTTTGGCAAGCTTTTGTGTGGTCACTGTTTTTCACCTGCCGCTCCTCACAAAAGTGCCTCAGTGCTAAATGAGAGTCTTTTTCAAGAAAGTCAACGAGAAGTTTACTTGTCTCAGGATCTAAGTGAAAAAAATGAGCAGAGAGCAGCAGTCCATTGAAAACCCTGATGGACAATGTTCCTTCACAGCAAGTTTACTGAGAATTAGCATTAATTGAAAACAACGGCTAGCATCTGTGCTGCCAGCTCATTAACTCTGTCACAGACGGAGAGGGAAAGACAACTTTCATCAAGAAAGGAAGAAATGAAGATTTACTTACCCTCTAGAATCAGTGATTGTAACATGATAATAATTAATATGGAAGAGCACAGAAGAATAATATATATTAAACTGATAACAGTGATTAAATACATTTATAGCAATGCAATGAAGATAGAATAACAAGACATACAGCCCAAAGCAAAAGACTGTAATCTAGTTAATAAAAACCATGAACAACACCAGGAAAGAAATCAAATATAAGAGGAACTGGATTACAAAATAACCAGACGAGAGCATCTTTACAAAACTGTCCTGATTTATTAAAAACTCTACAAAGAGGAAAAACTGCATGTGCAGGCAAATCACCTCAGTAACCAGACGACTGCAGCGTCCAGGAGCGTGCGGTGCTAGAAGGTTGCACTGAAGCGGGAAGTCTGCCACCACCCAGGAATGTTTGGACCACCAGCCATCTTAACCATTTTTTATTCTTGTGTGAATGTGTGTGCATGTGTATTCTCATCTATTTTAGAGCCAGCCCCCTGTAAGAGCCAGGTTTCAGGTGGTGGAGTGGACCTGTGTGCTGTGATCCTTGGGTTGGATTTCCCCGTCCCTTCACCTTTGCATGGCATGGTGCACGCGTGTGGGGTGATTTGTTGTTTTGGGTATCCCTCCCCACCGGTCTTGTAGGTGCAGGAAGGCTGTGTAGATTTTAATTGTAATAAATTATATCTTTTAAAAACTCCTAGAACTGCATCCGTGCCCTGTGTGATCCTGCATCTTTAAAAAAATTTAGTGTTTCCAATACCTTGCCCCCCCAAACCACTCGTGTTGCCACACTCTGCAATCGACAAGAACTCTTAACTCTTAACTGTTCCTTTCCCTTTATGTTGTCCTCTGTATGGGATCAAATTATGATCAGTTTAAAGGGAAAGAAAAAACAGATTGTAAATGAAAAAAAATACACAATGTAAAAAAAAAAAAACTTGAAAACCACTTAAACTCAAAAATACATATTAAAAAAGTTGTAAAAAATATTTCTCAAATTTAATATATATATTTTTTTACATTGTCCTTTTTAACATTTTCTGATCCAGTTCACTTTGAACTGATTTTGAACTGATCGTATACTTATGCTCAGTGCTTTAAGTGGGCCGGTGCGCTCCGGTGCTGAGCACCTGTACTTCTCTAAATCCCACGTACGAGCACCGGCACTTCTCACCTGGCTAGGACCGTCCGGTGCTCTGATCGGATCAATGTGTCATTTGAATCTGTAGAGGACGCACGCGCAGATCATCGTTAACATTTGGGATAATACACCTCTTAGCGCGCCACTCTACCAGGACAACACAAGCTCCTCATTATCCTTCCCCTCTCTCTCACTCATGGTGCAAACAGAAGTAAACACATCCGGATAAAATAATAAAGAGAAAAACAGAGTAACACAACCAGTCAACAACTCACACAGACAAAAACCCATATTTAAAATCGAATTTACCTAGAAAAACAAAAGTGAAGGTATCCCACAATTCATTGCGCTTGGCAGACAACAAGCCAAATTTGTACGTCAACGTCAGTGGGCATCTCCACACCATGTTATCACTGGACAGAGGGAGTAACATCCCCGTATAAATGCCTTAGCCCCGGTGCCAAATCTACTGACAGTGACAGACCGAGTTTGTCTGAGTCGCGTTTTTAGGGCAGCTACAGTCGACAATCATGAGTAAGCTTATTGGCTGTTCACTGAAAGCAGCTCGGGAGAAGATGTCAATCAAATGCTCAAGGTGGGGGCCAGCGGGCACCACACGCTGTTTTGACGCGTCTGATTGGTCAATTTTTAACTTGACTAACTTGCGGTAAGGACAAAAAATATCCTGGAAAAAATAATAATTTGCAATATAAACGTGTTAGGAAAATACATACTTGTTCAAAAAGGGTTATTCTGACAAATAAAATCAGTAATAACATTTTATTTCTCTTTAGAAGTTTACAGGATTTGGGCTTTTTGGTGCCTGCGGGAACTTCCTGTTTAGCACACAAGGGGGAGGGTCGAGCGGTCTCGAGATTTCTACACTACACCGTCAACACAAACTGAAAGATTTGTCTGAACAATGTAATAAGCAAAAAAAAATTACTTTAGCTTTTTACTTTTTTACTTTTCAAGAAGCTGTACAAATGTGAAAGTAAATTAATGTTTTTAAGTTCTGGTATTTTTATGTATATTTTGAACATTATTTTGGCAGTATTTTGATCAGCACATTTAATTTAATGACAGCATCACTTAGTTTTTAAATCTTAAGAAAATGTTGCATTTTTTTTGTTACAGTGTTGTTTGTTGCCTGGTTTTCTATTATGACATACATTTAAAAATGCATGTTATAATTGTGCACACATTAAAATAATTTTACAAACACATATTAGTGTTGGACTACATTAATTTTTAGACTAGACTTGAGCTCCCTCTTTCTTATTTCATATTAAGACACGTTGAAAAAAGGACTTCTTTTTATCGATTAATATTTACATTCAAGATTCTATTTTATGTTTCGACTTCCGATAAACAGAGCACCGCCACTTCTTGTTGTCCACTTAAAGCACTGCTTATGCTTCTGGGGCAGTTTTAAAGGTTTGACGGAAAATAATGTGCTTTTATTTGGAATAAATTTGTTTTTTTCCCATCAGAATTCCTATACTGATTTTTAAAACCCATTTCTATATGTTAAAGTGTTTTAACTTATGTCATGTAAGTGATTTACCTTATTTATGTAACTCCTATTTCTAGTGCTGCAGTTTATATTTTTTCTTGGATTTGTTGTATTGGTTCTCATTTTTTTCGGTTAATCTTTTCTGATTTGTGTCGTAAATGCATACTTGGGTTGTATATAGGGATGTCCCGAACCACTCATGCGATCAGAAATCGGGACTCGGTATCGGCATATCCACAAACTCCAATGACTCAAAATCGGATCGGGCCCAAAAAAATCTGATCGGGACATCCCTAGTTGTATAGATGTGAGTGTAATTGTTTTTTAATTCAGTAGTAATCTCAATGATAGACGGATGGAGGAATGGATGGATAGATGGATGGATAAGTTGGTTGGTTAAAATATAACCACATCCAGACTCGTTCATTTTACCTTTGTTCATAGCTGTTTTTTCGGTGTAATTTTGTGCTTTTATTTATCCTTGTGCTAGCCTGAATCGGTAAGCCTTTATTATAACATTCTTTGCACAAAAAAGATCTTATTTATTATTTCTGGCCAGCATCCCATGTACTTATTTAGTAAACAGCTGTTAAAAAAAACAAAATGTCTCACATTTATTTTTGACACCTATAGATTCAATCAATTGTGCTGTTTTTTTGTTTGTTTATAAACACAGTCTGACTTCTTTGTGTGTTTAAAGGTGATAACGCTTTTGTCCGTTTTGATCATTGACCCGCTTTGGTGCGCTGATTTTAAGGATGAACATAAACATATCAGTTCTTTCATGATGTGGCAGCCAGATCAATTAAAAAGCTCTTAGCAAGGCTGCACTCCAAACATCCTCTATTGAACAGACACCGCAGCCCCACTCAAAGTCGAAAACATTTTCACTTTGTTCTAGTCTTCAAACATGTCTGAGTGTGTCTGCACATATACATGCTTTCTCAAGTGTTCATAGTCTGAAATCACGATGTGTGAGTTAGAATGACAGCTTTATAAATGGATAAGATCTACATCATGTGCAGTGGCCCCCTCTCATGCAGTTTAGTTGTTTCCACTGTGCTGAATGTTTACTGTTAGCTCATGTGTTCATATTAAAACTGTTCAGTCACACCGTGTGACCAAAGAAAAGAAGTTCTATTTACCTCTGAATGACAAAGTCATCCCTTGTTTACCACACAGTTTAGTCCTAAAAATAAACCATGAAAGATTTTAATTACAAAGAAGTCCTTTAAGTGATCTTAGAGGTTTTAAGGCTGTAAAACCCATCAGTACCCGCTTTAAAGACTTTTCTCAGACGGACATGAAGAAACTTAAATCCTTTATAGAAATATGAAATTGATGGACATGTTCTACAACCAGTCAGGATGCAGAACGCAATGCTCTGGAAACATAAAAAGCATGCAAAATTGCTGTAAAAAAATATTGCTTAACAACAAGAATGAGATAAGATAACAAGGGGCCATAGAGCATAAATGAAAAGGATCCATCAGGCTCATTCTGCAATTCAGTACTCATTTATAGGAATTGTTACACAGGTATGAATGAAGTGTTCCTTCACCATACTACAACTCACCTGTCACGGTCTCACTGTTTTGCTGTTTTTTTTTCAGTTCTAACATGCGGTTCTTTTTCTTTCTCTTTAGGGCACTGAGCTCTGCTTCCTGATTGGATTTTGACCTTGTCAATCAATCTCTTCTGTGCCTTTTCTCCTGTGCAGAATAGGTTCAGGTTTCTGGAGTTACATGTATTTTTCATTGTGAGCAAATATTTGTTTTCACTCTAAAACACTAGATATTTTTTTCTATGAAGGTTGGAACTTTGAAAGTTTAAACAAGAGAGAAAAGGATGAAAATGTTCATGTCTGTCTGAGAAACGTCTATAAAGAGAGGATTTGAGAGGATTTACAACCTTTAATTCTGCTTTGTAAATATCACTCATAACATTACTTAAGGAACATGCCTCCCACGATAAATGAGGAACGTCTGTACACCTCCACACCAGAACCAAACGGAAAATCTCCGATGATTGGACTCTTGTTTGATGGTCTGTCAGGCTTCCAGGATTGAAATGGTGAGAATGTTTTTTTCTGTTGTGGCATCACAAGGAATATATACTATTATTTTGCCAAAAATGTGTTACTGCTCTTTTAATATATATGTGTTAGACGAAAAGTTAGTTTAAAATGAATGTGTGAAGGAAGTGAGACTTATGGTAGGCCATGTTATGAAGGCAGTCCGGTACAACCACTTTTCCTAACAGAGATGAGCTCTTCCCAAACTGGGTCAGAAATAGTGTTGGGAATCTATTTTTTAAATTGTTTCACACTGCAAATTATTTGATTCTTGCAAAGATTTTTAATCTTGTTTTTAGACATTCAAGATATTTTATCTAGTTTTAAGTTATTTTATCTTATCTTTGCTCTTCAACTTTCCAAGCTTCTCTTAAAATTAGAACAATCAAAAAAAAAATTTTCTCGTTAAGATCTAGAATCTAGAATTAAGAAAATAATTGTTAAAATGAGTAAAAATCCTTGTGCTCCATACTCTTGACAATAGGAAAACTTGAATTAAGATAAAAAAAAAAACTCAAATTTCTTAATTTAAGAAATGTTCATAAAACATCTACATTTTATTAAACAGAGTGACATAACATGGTGAAGCCACATTCAGTCCCTCAGACAGTTTACATGAACATACTTGTTTTAAAGACCGTGACAAGAAGTGTATCAAATGTAAGATTAATAGAAAAAAAAAAAAAAAAAAAAAAAAACATCATCTGAACGGTTAATTTAAACTGATGCTGCAAAACTCTTTGAAACATTGCTCAACAACAAAAGTGATAGAAAAGGGTCCTGAACGTTTCACCCCCCCCACTCCAAAAAAAGGCCGCCGTCGCTCGTTGATGACCTCGGTGGATGTGAGATGCATAAAACTTTCAAGATTACGCGAAATAACACAGTGAGCCTATTTAGCATAGAATTTATTTGTTTTTATGCGTATATCTGGCAACTTTTGATTTTTTTTTTTACTTTATCGAGGTCTCGTTTCATAGAAAAACTACGTTTACTCGTCCCACATATATGACGTCATAGCGCCAAGCTGCGACCAGTCGACCCCCATGAGTGTTTCACTGAGCGCGGTCCAGAAAGTTTGTTCCGCTTGAAAGTTCTGTGTACTGAATTGTTAAGCTTCTTGTGCGGTTTTTGACCATAAAACAGGACTTGGGAGTTAGTCAAAGCAGTTTTGGATTCAACGAACGGAAGATTTTGATGCTATAACTTTTTCAGTGTTGGAAGGTAAGTTCTTTTGTTTAATGTCCGGTTAGCTAGACCGAGCTAACATCAGCCATTTTGTTTGAATGTGGTACTTTAGCTAACCCCGTAGGTTGATTTGTGAATATTGTGGCGTGTTTTTATGAGACGTCACAACATTTGAACATTTATTTAACATTTATTGTACTTTCCAGATACTGTTTTTTTCTTTTCCGGGAAACGTTTGAACACAATGATGGCCAGTTTGAAGCTACGCACTTGGGGCATTTCACGAACGCTCCAAACGAACGCGCTAAAAGGCGTTTATCCCGTGGATTTTGTTTCCTTCCTTTTATTTTGCAAATAATACACGGCGTTTAAACTGGACGTGGTGGGGTGGGGGTTCTGTTTCTGCCGTTCACTGCCTGGATTGTGTCGCCATATTTAATCTGAAGAGGCTTGGTGCACATCAATGACTGGTTGCTACAAAATTCCGGCCAGACACAAATTAATTTTATCATCCACACTTTTTCTGTTAGCAGTTCTGTGATTAATAAAACATAAAAATAAAAGATAAAGAAACAATAACAAAGTTGGAATTCCAAGTTGACAATCAACAAAATCACTGAGAGGAAGCATATGGCATGATTGTATTTTATGATGGTAAATTGTTTTTTTTTTTTTTTGCATGGCTGGGACAGAAATGGTTTTGTTTAAAATTAAATGTCTAATTTTTAATCAATAGCTGTCGACGTTGATGAGGAAGCCTTATCAGATCTCACCCGGGAGGACTTGAAGGATATTTTTCCTGGATCAGAATTTGACACAAGCAGGACAAGTGATTCTATCATACTTCTTGAGGATGAACCCAGTGAGGAGACAAGCGCAGGTATGTGTAGTAGTTGGAGATGTGTTAAGGTTAGTGTTAGTTAGCAGGATATAAATTAACCCTATGTTCCTTTCATTAGTATTTACTATAGCACAAGATCAAATTTTGGTTGTGTCCGAGTCCTGCTCCCAACCCAAGAACGTAACACCTCAGCCAGCAGCACCTGGAGATAATGATTTTGGTAAGCATTTTCTTATCCATCAAGGCTTTTAAGTATTTTATGTCTTTGGGATTTAAATTGTTTCTGTTTATCATTTGTTTAAATAGGCCAGGACAGACGGAAGGTGCAAGCCAGGCACTGTAAAACCCTGAGCAAGATGTACAAGTCCAAAGGAAAACCAAACCAAGGTGATGTAGCTCAGCTTTTGGACCTTGAGTTTGAGACACAGCGGTCCACAAGGGAAGAAGACAGGGCCTCAAAAATGTTTGATGCATATCCATGCTTCAAAGAAATTAAAAATGTAAGCTTTTTACCTCGTTTTAATTTTATTTGTTTAGCTCTTTAAGGTCAATTGTGGTGAAATGACATAAGCTCCTTTTTTTTTTCTTTTTGCCAAAGGCAATGGATGAGCTGTGCCGTAATGTGGGCGGTGCTAACCTCAAGTACATAGAAGAAATGAAGGGGAGATGGAAGAACTTCTGTGCAAAAGTTCAGTTTTTTGGAGTCTGGAAGAAGGCTCTGAGACCACCTTTTCCATTGGACGTTCATAGAGGTAAGTTTGTTTTTTAAAACGTGTTTCAGTTCAAATGACTCCATTACATTTTTTTTTTGTGTGTGTGTCTTTCGAAGTGGATTTCACTGTTACGCTTATCAATCCACTCCCATCACTCTTCCCTTCACCACCAAAACGGCTTGGAAGTGCCAGCGAGGCTCTCCTTCGTGTCCTAAAGGTAAATATTTTGTTTGATCAGCATTTAAAGTCTCCCTATGATATTTTTTTATTTAAAAAAACACATTCTCAGTGTTTATGTAGTGTTTATATTATAATTATAAAGTTTTTAACCAAAATCTCACAACCTAAATGTCTTAAAAAGTCCTATTTTATGTTTATCTGAAGTCCGTTTAAAAAACGTCCTGTGTGTGGCTGGGCAGCTGGCTCTTTGATAAGAAAAATACCACACGTTAAAACTCAAAATACTTTATTTTCATTTGAAGGGGCTTTAATGCCAAATATTTTGTAACACCTGATTGGCACATTAAAATACTGCTTTTTCAAACATTTTTTCCCAGACCCTGACTATTCTGTCCTTTATTTCAGCATGGCGAGGACCCCACAATCTACTTAGAGAAGCGGCCTTTGTCTTCCCCCGTGCTCCTCTTCGATGGAACGACCAGCTTCGTTGCAGTGGGAACCACACCTGTGGGCCCCATTCCTCAAGATTTTTGTGAAGGACTCTTGGTATTAATGGCGTATACTACACATTACACCTTACATAACCTAAATGTGTTGCTACACTCCTCTGTCACCCAAACTGAGGTCATTGGTGACGCCATCCATGACAGCTCGCAAGGACAACTTCATTCTACATCGTCAGACGCCCGCCAGTAACTTCCTTGCATCTTCTGCCTCTCCGCTTACTTGGTCTGGTGACTCGATTCTTGGCCGGTAATGTTCTCAGTGGTATTGCTGCTGGATTTGTTTTAATGAGCGAAGTTTTCATTACTTGATGCCTGTTGATTTTGATATTTTATTTAAAATATATTGTTGTTAATGACAATTACTTTTCTTAGTTGATGGACACAGAAAAATGATAAATAGCTATGGTATTTTGTTTACATTTAGGGGCTGAAACTTTTTTCCCCCAGACAGTAATGAGAAAAAGGAAATTTAATGTATTTAATTTTTTCTGAAGGTAACAAAGTAAAAGGTCATTTTTTGTCTTCCATTTGAAGTGTTAATTCAAACTTCAATAAAATTTGAAAAGCTGTATTGCATTTGTCATTATTTTGAAAAAAAAAAATTAGATTTATTTTCTGATAACGAGATCTAGTTTTAAGCTTTATGATGGTTTATTAAGATGGGGTAACCTGTAATAAGATCTTATTTTAATTTCTATTTTCTTAAAACTAGCAAAAATCACTTATTTTGAGGCTTTATAACATCCAATTTTAAGTCATACTATGTAGTATCTAGCTTTAAATGCTTATTTTACCCTTTTTAAATCCTTGTGTGGTATGTCTTGTTTCTAGATTTTCATGTCTTATTTTAAGAGTTCTTGCTAAGTAAAAATTACTTGCTGCATGGACAGATAATTTGACTACTTTCTAGTATTTTTTTTCTCAAAATTAGTGTTTTTTACTTATTCTAGGAATACCTTTTTTTGCAGTGCAGTAACATTTTAGAAGAGTTGCTGCCAAACACTGAATATGATGTTGACAAAGATAGTTAATAAACTGATGAGGAGCTTAACATATGTATTAATATAGCCTTAGTAGACAATGGTCTCACTTTAGATTTTAATGACTCTTACTATGCTTGTTAATAAACCTTATTTAGCCCAGTGTTGCATCAAATGTCTTACTAACACCCTGTAAACACATTGAAAATGTTTGTAAATGTGTTAATAAAGCTTGTCAAGGAATCATTATAAAGTGTTACCAAAGAAAAAACAAACAAACAAAAAAAAAACAGCTGACCCACTCCAATGATAACTGTTTTGGTGATTTTAACATGTTCTTATTTTTCCTGCAGTTTTCTCATGATGGAGAACATATTTAAAGAAAATTAAGCTTAAAATTTCACCTCTGAGTATTTCTTTATTAGGAGCAGACAAATAAATACAGTTTGAAAAAAACAATGGATATCACGCAGTCAGCTTCCTGCACCGCTCCAGCATGTACTTTAGATAAATAGATCCATGTACGTATTTCTTTTCCCCTCTGAGCTGGAATCTGGTTAAAACTGTACGGCTGGAGAGCACCAATATTGCTCGCATCATAATTTTTGTTGCACTGTTATGTTAGGTTGAGATTGGGAGGGGTTTTAAGCCAGGCGGAGAGAGTCAGGGCAGGCTCATGCCACTCCAACAGTCCCGCCCACAACACAGAGAAAAATGTCTAATGAACTCTTGCAGCTCCACAGAAACTATGTCCTTGAAAATCTTTTTTTTCTTTGACTAGAAACAGAATAATCATAATTAATAGACCACTGGAAACAACTTGAAAATAGATCAAAAGTGGATTGGATTGTAAATAAAAATTATGACCTTTTATTGTTTAGCTTATTTATTTGGATGATATTATTATTCACATGTATTGACGTGGGACCAGCACAAAAAAATGATTGAAAATCATGATGACAACACGTAATGCATGCAGCCCAGATACAAACTGCTGCATGTTCGCATTGATTTTAAAGTGCATCCAAAGCTGCCTTTTGTTGTTGGCCGCATGTATTTAAAACTAAAGTTAAGGTTCAAGCCCAGTTAGTTGTCTTGCACCTAGTTGCATGAAATGTGTTCTACACATTTGATCCATCTCCTTGAGGAGCGGTGAGCTCCAGAAACTGCTGCACTCAGGAACCATTTGGAGGTTTAACGCTAACCATGACTCTTATCCTCACCATAACTCTTCCTTTGGGTTTGTGCGGCCAAGAAAAAAGTTTGGTACTGGATGCACATATTTTGGAAATTATGTGCAAATAGACATTTTCAGTTTCCTGATCTTTTCTTTTAGAATTCTGAATTGATCTGTATAGCATTCTTAGTGTGTGCCTCCTTTTAGCTGTACGCCAAAGCACACTTTTTCATATTTGACTTTCGCTAAAAGAGCTTGAGGAAAACTAGCAACTTCTGAACAGCCACACAGTCAGGCTTAAAGAAAGTCTTTCTGCCCAACTGGGAAACCTGAAACTAAAGGCTGTGTCACACTGACACTATGTACAATTTGCCAATATTTTACACTTAAAAAAATGGTAAAATGTGCATATAGGTGGAAAAATTGAGAAAAATTATAGTCTTTTACATGACATTTTCCATTAATTTATCATAAATTAACCATGTTAAAACCATGGAAGAAATATACGTAAGATAGGACTGCACCCTCCATACCTTGCCCCCTCCCATGACTCACCTTCTGTGGACAGAGACCCATCCCAGTCTGTCGAACTACATGGAGTCAGCGGGAAACCCCCACTGTCTGACTGTCGGAGGGGTCAAAGATTGGCCAATTTACATCATACGTCATACAGTTCAGGAATGTAAGAAGCAAGTATTATTGTTTTACCAAGTAAATGTGATTCAATACTGATTTGTGCATCAGTTGTTTACTTTTAACATTATATGTGCATTTTATATACATTATACAAGTTATATATTCGTGGTATATGATTAAAAAGTATTTTAGACATACGCAGACATACATGGAATGGCGGTAGAAAGCTACAAATTTGCATATGCGTCTTGCGAGAATCAAGTACAATTGTGTAGGTTTTGATTTATAAATGTATATTTATATTTTCATATCAAGTATGTAAACTCTGTATGAACTACAGGTCCCATCCTGCCAGCCTAGTCTAGCCTAGTCTGCCTGGATCCCATTGTGAAAGGAGAGCCCGAGAAAATTCAGGTCTTCCTGAGTTCATAGCATCAACTGTGCATGCAGCAACTGTTGCAGGAGATACCCTTTAGCCTGGTTCCACAGGTATCCAAAAACAGTGAAGACTGCTTTTCTAAGAAGAAGTGAAAAAGAATTAGATTGCTGACTCTTTGTTTTGTATAATGAAATATAACTTGAACTCTGTAGTGATGTCTAGAGTATTCAAGCGTAAGCTTCCAGGTATTTCAGTTTTCCAATAGGTAGTTTGTGACATTTTCACATAGAGCATCTTCAGAACTTCAACACTCTGACCCGTATGTCACAGCAAAGCTGCAGCAGGGCAGCAACTCCAGCATCACAGCAGACACAAGTAAACAGCTTTTTGGTTTAATCAGTCTGACCGGTCACAGTGTGAACATGTTATTAGGTTACTGTTGTATTTATTGTTTGATCTATTATTTCAAAATAAGTTTGAAAAACATTCAGTTTTGTATTAAATCAAAAGAAGAAAAGAACACAAGCCAGATTCATGAGCAATGAAAGGTGAAAAATTAGTAAAAAATTACAGCAGAAGTAAGACAACCTGTGGAAGCTCTGAATCAAACACAGAATATCTGTGGAAAAGTCTAAAGCTTGAAAGTAGTGATGGAATTAATGATGCTTTCCAGGGTTTGAACGCATAAGACAATGGGGTGGAGCAACGTGGAAAGACATCAGCCTGAACAACCTATCATCACACAACAAAAGCCCTCCCAGATCCACACTGTTCTTCCAATCCTGATGCTCTGCTCTCACACAACCATGACGATCTTTACAATGTTTTGACTTTTCTTGCTCCACTCAAAACAAGGTCAGTTTCCTTCTCAGTCGCTGCCCCCCGGTTCACTTCCACCCTTAGAATACTAAACGTTACCTGTCACAGCCTGGTATCATTTTTCATCTTCAAAATTGAACTTATCCACCAGCAATTTATTCCCATTACTGGACTAATTTCACCTACCCCATTCTTATTTGCACCAACCTCTTTTTTTTTTTTCCATCTTTTGACCTACCCTCAGTTAATCAAATCTCTGAGCTTGTTTCTTCAACCCCCCGTGTCAATAAGATCACCAGGTCTGCATACTTTCTCCAGCAAAACACCTGTCATCTCTGTTATTGTCAGGAACGTCTCATCTCTCACTCTACAATTGGTCCAAAACTAAGAAGCTCGCCTCCTGATGAAAGGATTCATATTTGGACCCCAATGAACACAGGCAAATGATTGGTAAATAAAGAGTTTATTTGGCTCAGGCAGGACAAAGAATTCTGGGTTGACAGCCTTTGGTCAGCGGGGAGCGTGCAGACACTAGAGGAGGACAAATGCAGGAAGGAGGAGGCACGTGGAATCAGACAGGAACAGGTTAGGCTCTTACTTGGTGGTGACAAGTCGTGAACGGTGATCAACAGACGGTGCCACAGTGGAGGTGGAGGGGTGCACTGCAGAGACTGATGTTGAGGGTGGTGCTCTCTTTTAGGCAATCCAAGTAGAATAAGGAATTGGCAGGTGCAAAGGTTCTGGGGCAAGACTCCTGGATAGAATGATTCCAGTGCAGGGGATTTTAGAGACAGATTCACAGGTCAGTCAGTATGTAAGGTTCTCATGAACATGGCCACAGTTGAGACAAACTGACACAGTCTGCAGGGCAGCAGGTCCTAATAAAGGGAGGTAAACAGGTGCTGCTGATCACCTGATTAGCTTCCCACAGACTGCGTGGATGAGGGAGGAGCACAGCCACGACACATGACTCAGACTCCTGAGAAATCAAAAGGAAGTGATTCATATATTGTTCCTTGTTTCCCACTCTCCTGCGGGGGCTGGTAAATCTCCTGTCCGTCCTGGGATAGGATCTCTCCCTCATGTGGGTATCCCTGGTTTTTTCTTTTTTCCGTGAATCAGGTTTTTTTTAGGAGATGTTCCCTACCAGGAGGGAGGGTCTAAGGACAGGGATAACCAGTTCTATTTAGTTTGTTTATTTTTGCAATTAGCTATTGTCGATATTTAATGTCCGACCCTCTCCCTCTCTAAAATTATCAGCATGAAGCCCAATGAGTGTTTTTTCTATATTGGGCTCTATGAATAAAATTTAAATGCATTTCTGTATACTGTAGATGGTAAATTTAGATAATTCTTTTCTGACTGCCAATGGAGTCGTCCAAAGATGGTTTTTAATTCTTTATTATTATTTCAGAATAATACATTGGAGAAACATTTTCTGTAATTGTTCAACAGAAGCTGGATTTTCTTCAACACAGAATATTTTAAATACATAAAATCTATTTGCATTAGTTGCCATCAGTGCCACCTAGTCATCCAGCTGTATCATCTGTTCTCATTTCCAAAGCATCCTAGCAACAAAAAAGCTGAGACGATGACAAGAATCTCCTAATTAGTCCCAATGGAAAGATAAAAAATCATCACAAATAGAAAACATCAATGTAGGCCACCACAATTTATTGATTCCAATGTTAGGAAAACACACCAAATATATATGTATATGTCAGATCCATGTCATGGCTTGAATGTGTCTGTCATGATCTTTCGTGCTTCCTTTACCCACCTTCCCTTTTTGGCCTCCCTTTGTTCCCGTTGTCTCATTCTCTGTAACCAGGCTCATGCATCTCACTGCTCTTTTCAGGTTTGTTGTTTTTCAGCACGTCTCCAAGCTTACAGTTCATCAGAGTTTTCCTACCCGTTTCAGAAAACTCTGGTCCCTGTTGCTATGTGTTTTTCTCTGACCTCGCTTCAAACCTTAAACATGCTCTATGGAGGAGGCCCATCAAGTCTTGGAATGTTTCACAGGTTATGCTTGTGAATTCCCTGTTTGTGTCTCATCAGTGTAAACCATCACCGCCGGCTCGTCAGCTTCTTCTCACCTCTCTTCATGCCCCTGCGTGGTAAAATGTCGTCAGCTGACTTAAAAGAGGCCAAAAAAAATCCTGATATGCTGATAAAGATAATCGCGGAGGATAATTATTAACCATTGTTTGTTATTGATAAAACCGGCTGAGCAATACTACCAGTGTTATTTAAGAAATGTTGTACTAAGCAAAAACAAATACATAACTTCTATTCTTCAGCCGTGGGGATAGGGGGATGTGTCCGGGGATCACTGTGTCTCTCTATTCCGTGAGCTTCCAGTAACTTTCCTTGGATGTACTTTTCTTAGTTTTCCCTACATCAGAATATTTGAAGCCTTTGTTCTTGGCAGAAAACAAATATTTTTAAGTTTTCTGAAAGTTTTTTTTTTTTTTTTTCCTCCACCAAGAAGTTCTTTTCTTTTTTTTTTGGATTATGGACTCACTCCCTCCGTTCTCCTGTACCCTCAAAACTCACCTTTTCAGAGTAGCCTACTCTTCCTGATTGCAACGCATTTGTCTTTGTAACTTTTAACTGTCTGTTTAACTTGTGCTTTTGTCCTTGTTCGTTAACCTTGAGGTCAGAGAAAGGCGCTCAATAAAAAATATGTTTTATTATAATTAACATAGACTGTAACGATTCATTTTAACAATTTGTGTCTGTGGTGTTTGTTGGGATATTTTAAATAAAAATATAATTTTTGCTCCAAAAAGGTTGAAAAACAAAGCTTTGCGCTAAAAAAAGCTGTTTATTTTCTTTTGTTTTTTTTGAGTAGAAAACAGAGCAATAAATGATGGGCTGTGAGATGCTTTAATGTAATCTTTGGACAAGCAGAGGTGGGTGGGCGCTTACGCACAGACAGCACAAATAAAGATGTGTTGCACATGACTTTTTTATTCAAAAGTGGGGTATATAGCTTTTGCGAGACATTCATGTTTATGTGCTATGTGTTGTGCTCACAAACAAAATTTTCCTTTATAGTTTTGTAGATCAATTTAATCTTATGAAGCTCTTTTCTCCATGGAGATTCAGCTTGATTCAATGAGAGGCTAGCAAAAAGCTCAGCTAACAAGGAGAGAGTCAGAACATTCAACTTTTCCTGGTCATTTCTGCATTCTCAGAATACATTAAAAAACATTACAAAATGAATGTTTTTGTGCATAATCTCAGTTTGAAACCTTTTTTCTCAGTAATTGAGACCAGTTAAAACCCAGGCTCCACGCGTCCTTCCGGCCCTGACACCAGTGGAAGACACTCATGCTTTATTGTCTGTGAACAGCAGGGAAGAATCACAATCCTAAAGCCTGGCTCTACATTTAGATTTATTGTTTTCATTATGCTTTCATTCACTTTGAGTCACTCGCTCTCTCCTTCGTGCTGGCTGCCCTTCTTAGCCTTTCTCTTTCACTTCAAGGAAAGCAGAATCATAGCAACTCTGTATGAAGCGAGGATAAAAAGAAAATGTTTGACCTTTCCAATTAGAAGAGAAATGTGGAATGAAATGAATCTATTTCCATCTTCAAGCTCGGAAAAATCGTATTTAAAAAAAGTGATGGGTCTAACCTTCATGTAGAAATTTAGCCTGATTAAAATTCCTCTCATTGTTTTTTTCAAATTTAGGTTCACACAGTTCAGTTCCTGCTTTACCTAATGTGCATCAAGTGTTTGCTCATTATTGCAAAAGGAATGATAACCAACGAGTCTATTGATTGCTTCTGTCCTGCAGCTGCATATGTGCAGCGTTTAGGCCGCCTGATTTCTCTGCTCTTGTTCCTGGAGCGTCTCCCTCCCTTATCAACTAAATCACCTCTGTTGGTTCAAATTCACACTTCTTTTCCAGCTTCTGGTTTTTGAACTTTTTTGCATCACACCTTTAGTTTAATATGAAAATGTGATATGTTCTTTTTTTCGAACATTACAGCTTCCACCACATGAGCGCAGACAGTAGATCTAATGAGGCATTGTTCCTCTGAATTCTGCTCAGCTCATTTAAATGAAAGCAGTTCTCGATACCAGACAGCCCTACAGTTATGGAGACGTATAAAAAGGATCGTAAATGTCATGTCAGCTTTTTGGACATTATAACTATATTATTTTATGACAAAGAGTCTGATAAAGGAAACAACAGTTTATTTTGTGTGTCATGGATGGTGATTATCAGAGGAGGCTTGTGCTTATTCTAGATTGTTCTCTATTCACTAGGGTGATTTGGTGAATTTGCCATGTTGTGGGCGTGTTTATCTACAGAACAAAGACAAGTCCAGACAATCTATACTACAATGCAAAGTAAATGTAAAGTAAGATTACATGTGCCCTTGTTTTAGCCATTTAGACCGTAATACATGGTATTCAGGAAAACACACTCTTGTGAAAAGCATTGCACTAACAGAAAAGACAGCAGCTGCAGCATCATAAGCAAAGGTTTTAGTAAAAATAATAAAGCAGTTTCACACAGATGTCAGCACTCCAGATGAACCACTAAGTACTAAATCTCAGTCTCTCCAAAAAAACAAAAATGGTGCAGGTCTGTAGGTCTGTTGACTTTCATGTTAAAAGTCAGTTAAGTGTTCCATCGTTGATACTGGGAGTTATGTCATAATATATGTAATATATTACAGTTATGCTGGGTTGTAGAGGTGGGAATCTTGGGTACCTTATGATTCTCTAATACAAAGCCAACTGGCCAGCAACACTCAAGACGTATGACCCAAAAGCCAAATACTACTATTTCAATTCATATTTCAATATTAAATCTTTCCATCACACCTTCAAATTCTCTCCTTATTAAACTATAATGAAAACAAAGATCTGCGCGTCATCAAAGATTTATGTAAAAACGGCAAACAGAAAGCATCCTGTACAGAATGAGGAGAGACTGATTGACTATGCTCCACAGTCAAACTGGATACAGAACGCAATGCACTGTGAAAAAAAACATGCAAGATTTCACAAAAAAAAAAAAAGCATTAAACAGACAGCAAAATGTGAACTGTGATATAGCCAAGGACCACTGCCTACCAAAAGCTTGTGCAGCCTCATCCTCATCCAGCCAAAATCCTCCATAGAATTTATTATACTGGACAGAGGATGTTCAAGATGGGTCTCAGAAGCTCAGACATTTGTGAGCACTGTGATAGTAACTCACCTGACAGCTTCATGCATGCACTGTGGTTCTGCACACCTGTCCAGGCTCTGTGGCAGCAGGTCTGTGCTGATCTATCAGTCTGGCTAAATGTTTCAATCACAGCTTCACCGTCACTTTGTGTGCTTGGTGACATGAGTGCCATCGATATAGAGGGAGGATTAGTATCTGTAATCTTCATAACTCTTTGTATAGCAAAAAAAACTATTTTATTAAATTGGAAAAGCAAGAAAAACATCAACGTTAATCAATACAGGAATCTGCTCTTTGATCATATCAGCTTGGAAAAAACATCAGCTAAAAGTTCAAGTAACTTACAAAGAATTCAGACTCTCTGGTCTCCAATTGCTGAGTCCATGATTTAGGGGCGGGGTGCTTGGGTGTCCCCGCGTCTTGGTTGTCTGCCGGGGCTGGTGGGTGGGGGTCGGGGCTCTCTGGCACCTGGCTGGGGCGTGAGGGGGCTCTGTTGGTTGGGGGGTCTGGCCTGGCGTCTGGATGGGGGTGGGCGGGGGTGCCATGTGGCGCCCCGGGCCTGGGTGGCGGGGGTGTGCAGTGGGGTGGGGGGTCTGGCTCGGTCTGGGGGTGGTCCTCTTGCTTGCGCTGGGTGGGCTGGCGTGGGGCCCCTTCCTGGGGGGTGCCGCTTGCGTCGGGGCGGCGGCTTGCCTGCACCTGGGGGCTGGGATCACTCCCTCTCTGGCTCTGGGGCGGGGTGGGGCTACCTCCTTGGAGCCCGCCGTTGCTCCGGGCGGCGCCCGCCTTTGCTGCGGGGTCTTGGGGGAGGCGGTTTGCCCCGTCTGGTGGGGGGGCTTTTCGTGGGGAGCAGGGGGTCCCATTTGGTACGGGGCCTGGGCGGTCTGGCATGTTGTGGTCTCCACTGAAAATTCGGTGGGGGCCGCGGCTGGTCCGGCCGCCTCTGTCCTGTTAGTGCCTGCCCAGTACACCCATGGGAGAGGTGCTTGGGGGCGGGAGCTGGGACCTATCCCTGGGTCTGGCTCCTTCTAGCTTCTCCCTCCTTGGGGGGTGGGAGGCGCGGGGCCTGGGGGGGGGTTGGCTCTCAGGGGGTGGGGCCCATGGGCTGGGGTGAACTTGGTCCCAACGCTGGGGGGGGCGGGGGGACAGCGATCCACCATCGGGGGTCGGTCAGCCAACTGCCCCCAACCTACCCTCTTCCTCATACAAACATGTATTAGGGTGAAGGGGAGGGTGGTTGTATTGCGGCGTGCTGCTGGGGGTGGACTACCTGCAAGTGGCCCTCCCTCCAGTGGCCGCTGCATGAGTTTGCCCCTCCCCTTAGTTTGATTTGCACCTTAGACACGTAGGACCTTGGTGGGGGGGTGCTTGGACATCACTGCCAGCAAGCAGTAGATGTCCTCTAAGTGCCCTTTCCGCCAATTTTAACAGCACCATAGACATGTAGGGCCGTTGGTGAGAGGGTGACGGGGCATCGCTGTGAGCAATCAGGAGATGTCCTGTCAAGGCCCTACTCACCAATTTTAACTGCACCTTGTAGTACACACACCTCTAACACCTCAAAATATACACTCTAACAAACAAACACGCATGCATCACACAAGGAAGGTGGGACCTTCGACCCTCTGTCCCCTACCCCATCCCTGGCGAGGGGGGATGGAAACCCTCGGCCTAGTGGTCCTGTCTCTTGGGTGCCGGTCTCCTGGGCTCTGTGGCCTCCTCGCCACGCTGGGAGAGGGATCCCCAAAATTTAACAGGGGATCAAACTACATCGGAGCCATGGGGTGTCCAGGTTTCGGTGGTTCGGGTTCCGGTCCCGGCTCTCGAGAAATGGGCCTCTCCAGGACTCCATCAGTGGGTGTGCCTGGTCAGGCCTTGTTAACATCATTCCTCTGGGGCCCTTGTTCCTCTTGGGTGTCTCTCTGCTTGGCGGGGGTGGGCGGCCCCTTCCCGGCTCGCCCCTGGACCTCCCGCGGCGGGCGCGGGCGGACGTCTGGAGCATAGAAGCGGATCATCCTGGGGAAGCTCTGGCTCGTGCCTGGGGTGGGGCGGGGGGATGCTCGGCGCTGCTGGGTGGTGGTGTGCTGCTCCTCTGGGGTTGGGGGCTCTCCGGGTGTGGGCCTTGTGTTGGCCCTCTGGGCGTGGGTGGGGGGATTGCTGCTCTGGCTGGGCGGGGGTCCGCGCTCTCTGTGCTCCCGTGCCTTCCGGCTCTCGGGCGTGGGGGCCTCTGCGGCGGTCCCGTGTGCCCTGGTCTGGGTTTCTGGCGGGATTCTGCGGCTGACTGGTTCTCTCCATGGCTCCGTGGCGGGTGTTGGGGGGGCCCGTGCTGCTGCTGCCGCCCCGGTGGGGGGCCTGGGCGTGGGGGTGGCCGGGCTCTCTCTCCTTCTATACATTCCATCAACATTCACATCAGCAAAACATAAACACTCACCTGAGCACAGGTGTCAGCTCACCTCGCACTAACAGAATGTGTGATGGAATGAAAGACTTTATTTGTGTCAGCTTCTATGATTGTGTGTGAGCTGCAGTGGTATTGTGTACATTTTTGACAACTTTAAAGGTAAAGATTATTCTAGCCAAAAGGTATGTGTGTAACTGAGTGTGTGTGTAGACAGGCCCCGCCCATTCCAGATTGTTATTTAGACCTGGTTGTTATAGGATGTTACTACTCTGTGTTACCTTCTTTGTTATCTTAACCCCACTCTTTTATCCCCCCCCCTTGTCCGGTCCAACAAAAAAAGAAAAAGATACAACATAATTAAAATAAAGTTTAGCATGAAATACAACAGGGGTTTATACTTAATAAACCCCTGTTGGGACATTAAAATCTGTCCAACGCAAGAGGCTCTCAGCCCGGATCTGCTTGCTCAGCTGACAGGACAAGTTAAAAAAAGAAAAAAAAGTTTGTGTAGCCTCGTGTGAAAAACCTTTGGTGGGCATGACTTTAGATGTTTCTAAGATCAATCATTTAATCTTATTACAGTTTCATTTAGACACATTTCTACTGCACTTAAAATCTTTTTTGTTTTCAAAGTGCTATTGAATTGAGATGTTGAATTGAATGATGTGATTCTAAGAATGAAATCTTTGATTGACACCATTCAGTCTTCATGCTTGAGACAAACAACTGTCATAAACACTCATACCTTCTCCCAGTAGCTAAATGCAAGCATTTGTAGCTGCAAGGCCTTTAATTTCTTTTAAAAAGCTTTAGAAATGTTCTGTATTTAAAATTACTTTTTTTTCTTTTTACATTTAATCTTTTATAAGTAGGAGACAGTAAAACTGAAAATTAGAGTGCAAATGTAGTTCTTAAAAGAAAAAAAAAAACAGGACTGATATCTCGTTAAAAAAAAAAAAAAAAAAAAAAAGGTGAGCCTACATAACAACTGAGATCTGAACAAGATAAATATATTGTGTCAAAACCATCTTTTGTTGTTCATCCTAAAGATTTCTGTTATCGGAAATGGAAAAATCTCCTTTAAAGGAAATACTGTCATTCCCTCCTGACCCTGTCCACAGTCTGTAATGCATGTGGACGGCTTGTATCAGCTACCATTGTTCTCACCACAATATCAATCTGATCATTTCAACAAGGTATGGATTGCACAATCACAGTCCCTTGAAATTCATCCTCTCTAGAAAAAAACGAGACAAAATTCCCTCATAAAGAAAGGTTGTTGACAGTAAAAATAGAGATCATCTCTTTGCCTTGCAGTTGAACAGCTTAGAATACTGAACAAATAAGCAGTAAAGACTAATAATGCAACACTGACGAAGCAATAAAGAAGATAGGAGTACAGCAGTTAATCAAAACATTCACTTTAACAGAATTTATAGAGATTGTCTAAAGATTTCTTCTTTTAAATGCTTTTGTCTGTGATTCAGTCTATTCAGAAATATGACACATTAATGGATGAAAATCTAAGTCATCTTTATGAAGAAAATGCAACAAAACTTCTTCAAATCCACAAATTACATTTCCATTGAAATTCATGTTTAATTGTATTTAGAAAAAACAGATGTCATTGAGCTTTCAAAAAATCACTTCTTTATTGTTTTCTTAAAACTACTACTTTTGTACAGTTTAAGTCACAACATGTGGTTTCTTTCAAGTTGATTTTGGACATAGATTTAAAACTACTCTATATTTAATTGAATTTTGTTGATTTGGTCATTTGTGTTAACTAGAAATGAAACCTCAGGGTGCATTCAGACTGTAGAAATGCTTTGTTCAGACTGAGTTTGCTTAATTTGGTCCAGATTCATTCCCTAACCTTGCGTTGGCTCTTTATTCAGACTGGGTTCTACCGGAGACTTCTGTGCTGTTGTAAACAAAACCATGTGACTAAAGATCTCTTCAGTCATTGGCCAACTGTCATGGCAGCGGGCCAAAACTGAAAGATGGAGCTGCTGCACTTCAGAAATACCTTTCACTCTAGTTTACTTAGTTAAAGTTTTCATTACGTTGATCAGTTTTAGACGTCTGTATGGAGGCCAGGTTTAACACTTTTTACTACTCCTTTTGTACAGTGGAGGGCACGCTGCAAGGGACGCTACTGCTGCGAGGTAACAAGATAAATGTTTGTGACATGGTCAGGAAAACAGTGTGAGAGGCTATGCTAATTGTTAAAAGTTGATTTCTGATTCTACATTCATCCAACCACATTTGAATGAGTTGCTGTTGCTTGCTGCTCCATTTTTTAGACAATCAGAATACATTGAACTAATAATACAATGCACACAGTGAGAAACAACTAATGTAAAAGACAAAAAGGTTGAATAGATCAGAAAAGGAGGGACAGGTAACTGATATGATTCAATGTAGACATGTTTGTTATGATATGAATCATTTTTAAAATGCTATTTTAACAGTGTATGTGGAGAGTTCTCTATTAACATGAGGAACAAGAGTTCCACTCTTGTGCTGCTGTTTCGGAAAAAGATGCTCTGATCAAAGACACTTCTCCACAGAGGAACTAAGTGACGCTCATGTCACTCTTTTGGAGAAGGCTGTTACCCGCACATGCTGCACCTCTGATTCTATGCCCGCATTCCCCCTAATCACTACATAGAGCACTATAATATAGTGCTCTGCATAGTGTGTTTGCCATTTTGTGGTGCCGTCTGAATCTACTCATCTCAAATCGAGTCCGCGAGAAATTTCCTAGAGGTCTTCACAAAAACTAGGGTGCATCGATGCTCACTAAATTAGTGAATATAGACAACAATGAATGAATGAATGAAATGGTTTATTTCAAGCAACCAATAATACATGAGATAACATCACATAATGAATCACAAGTAGATCACTTGAAAGGGAGTTGAAGGAAGCAAACTTATATAATCCCACCCCGGCTCGACCATACCATTATCTCTACATGAATGATCAATATCCGGTTCAGGACTTAATATCAAATATTAATAGATTCAGTTTATAAAGGATCATTAATATCAGTGATGTAATCAAATTTTAAAACATCCTCGGTCAAATCATTTATATTAAACAGTAACACTCCAGATTGAAATAAAGAGTTATTGTAATAAAACAAAAAGTAATAAGTAAAAATCATCAAGAAAAAAAAAAGATTGGTGTGCAGATGGTGCATGACAGCATCACAGGTTAGGAACAAGTTTAAGGCCACGTATTCGTATTTCGTTGTTATGAATGAGAGACTGAAATCATCATTTCAAGGTAATTGTGCTCAAGTTCTGCTCAAGTTCATCACGTGACTGTCGGGTACGGCGGCCGTTTTGGTTCAGTTGTTCCGCTTTTGGTTTGTTTCATATTCAGACTGAGGAATCTCAGAGTGAACCAAAGTTTAGTCTGATTGGAAACGATGCGAGACTACAATTAAAAAATGGGTCTGAGAGCTGTTCCTGGTACAGGAAGGAGTTGTCTCCTGCCAGGAGACAGATTCTGGCGCCAGGGGAGAACTACTATACATTAGCACCACACGGAGAAGGAGGGTATGCTTTCGTTGTAGTCTGGGGGCGGAGCTTGCAGCACAGACTCTTCCTGAAGTGAGCTGTTGGCATCGAACTTACGTCAGCATGTTTCCAACCACTGGTTTTCGTGGGTATGGGAGGGGCTGCTGAGACTGTGCAGGTTTTTAGAGGATTACTCTTAAATGCTTGAACAGATTAAAATACCATTTTAGGGTTTAAAAGGCATTTAAAACCCCAAAAAGTAAAATGTTCATGGTTGGGCCCCTTTAAAGTAGGGATTACTTAATTAGTATGTATTTAATTTAAATGAGTGACATTTATAAACTGATGGTTGAGGTGCACATAGATGATAAATTATGTAGGTTTTTACTTTGTGAAGACGTCTTATTTGCTCAACTTTTCCTCCAGAATCCACAGAATTTATATTCAAAGCAAAACTTTGGTTTAAAGTTTGATCTTTGAGTACAAAGCACATATTATAGTGTTGCACAACATTGGTTTTACTTTTTTTTTTTTAATCATATTTTGAGAGATGCTAGTTTCTTTTTATATTTTTGGTTTTGTTTGAGCAAAAATAAAAAAAAAAAGACATCTTTCTTATTTTTACTTAAAAAACAGAAGGTCATGAATCCAAATCCAAATGTTTTAAAGGCCAAATGTTATGATTTGGTGCTTTCATTTATTGTTTTTTGTGTTGTTGTTGTTGTTTCGTGCTTATGTTTCTCTGTTTGTGCTTCCACAGAGTGGCGTGGGGCAGGAGGCGTGGCCTTCTCTACCTGATGGTCTTGCACACCTGCATCCCATCCTTATCTATGAGCCTTCAAAAGCCTCTCCCTGGCTCCTCCAATCTGCCAGGTTATTATCCATCCCATTTGATTCCAATGAAGCCTCATCGCTGGCTCCCTGCCTCCCACCTCGCACAGCAGTCTGCGTCTTTTGTTAATTTAGTCATTGTGGGCTCTTAAATCCTTCTCTGTTACCATCTCGTCTGGCTCTGCTGTGGGATCTGTCTACTCACCCCGTGACACTAACGTATGCCTTGCAGCTCCTTCTAGGTTTTTATCAGTAGAAATCGAGCCCAAAGAGCTCTTTTACTGTTAAAGGCTGCCGACCCCTGTCTTGTATCGTGATTTTTTTTACCTGTTTTTGGACCTGACCGGAGTTAGTTTTCCCCTGGACCTGGTTTATTATGCTTTCAGAACTTATCTTCCGTATTGGAGTTCCAGTGGACGGCTTGTTCGTCACCCATTGTGCATCATCTATTGCCAGTCTTCCTCATTCTGCAGGCTCTCTCGTCTCCTCCTTCTGGACCTTGCTGGGTCTCTGCCTTTTGGAGCGAAAGAAATCCTGCAATTTCATTTCCGAGGCTGCTATCTGCTGATTGGAGGACCTTCCTGCCATTTTCCTGTCAACTTGAGGCTTGCAGTCCCAGACCTAAGCCTTTAAATCTTGAGAACTTCTCATTATTTGGAGCTTCAGAGATACGTTACAATAAGAATATTGCATACATTAGCGTTGTAACATTGACAAATTTGCCCTAATAAGTCTAGAATTGGGAAAGTTAAATTTAATACAGTTATGTATTTTTTGGATTTGGGATTTAAAATTGAATGTTGTATCAATTAAAATATTCAAAATTACCATCTTCTATTTTCTCTCCTGACGTAAAACCATCAGCTAATTTTTTATTTATTTTTTGGGTTTATTTTAAAAAAATAATATTTCAACTATTTTTACGTTGAGACTTAAACTTGACTGTCTTAACCAGTCTGCAACATGCCCCATTGTTTTAGTGCCGTTCTCAGCCACCTGAGATGTGTTATTGCCATGTGCATAATTGACAGTGTCATCAGCGTACATCTGAGTGAAGATGTTGGAACAAACAGTAGGGAAGTCATTAATGTAGAAAGAGAAAAGTAAAGGCCCTAGAATGGAACCTTGCAGAACACCTGTAGAGATGAGGGAGAGGAATAAAAAAGATTAATCCTTACTGACTGAGATCTACTTGATAAATATGATTCAATCAATTTTATAGCTTTTGAGGCAAAGTTTGGTCAGATTCGTCAGTAGTTTCATATGATTTACAGTGTCAAAAGGTCTTCTTTTTAGGTCAAGAAACACAGTCTCAACTACACCACTCATATCTAGTCGATGCTTTATGTTTTCCATGAAAAAGCAGTTACCTGTTCCTGAATATTTTTACTACCATTTTAAATTAATGTAACTCCTTGACTGTTTACCAAGCTAATGTAATTTTAATTGATTTTAAGACTACAAAAAAACTGAAATGCAAGTAAAATACTACACTTTACAATAGTAAAGGGTTTATGCAATTAACACAATTTAAATCGATTCTAAAGCTGAGTAAACAATCCAAGAATTAGTCATTGACAAAGTGTTATTTCCTGTCATCGGTGACAGCTTTGTTATTAATGGGTGTCTATTTTACATGTGTGTGTGTATTGTGTCATGTTTTATAATAATAATACAGTATTAATGCAAACACAGAACTCAGTGCTCATCTATAATAGAGCTTAATGTTGCTGCTGTTATACGTTGCAGTGGATCAGGTAAGAGGACAGCAAAAAGTGTAATAAATACTGGCTGATGCGAGAACATCAAGTGTCCCGGAAAATGATATTGGGCATACATATACGGTGTTGAAAATAGACAACTAACAATGTGTAAAATGTAATTGTCCTTTAAGACATCTAAGACACTTTTCTATTTTTTTTTTATGTGCATTTCTACATATGCGTTTAACGTCAACCTTTACAGAGGACTGAGGACTCATACTATTCAATTCAATTTTATTTATATAGCCCAAAATCACAAAGAATTTTGCCTCATTGGGCTTCATGCAGGTAATTTTACAGTTGCAAATAGTCATGAAAATGAAGAAAGATCACTAAAGACTAAACCGACTAAATACCTGCTATCCTAGATCTAACTGGATATCCTGCCTCTAAGAAGAACCCTCTAAAAACAAAAAAATCAGGAAAAAAAAAAACCTATGGATTCCCACATGAGGGAGAGATCCCATCCCAGGACGAACAGGAGATACCAGAACTGGTAAGGGAAAATTAGCTTCTACAACTACGTATTTGAATAGAATTCATTCAGATAGAGCTGCAGATAGAGCTGAGGGACGAGTGGTGATGAAGTCCTCAGTCAGACGAAGCAGAAGTGCAGTCCACGACCAGGAGCAGGAGCGTGGGGGATCCACCTGGATCTGAAATCACTCCGCTCTCCCCAGAGGGAGAGAGAGACAACATGTGAATCGAACTGCACCAACAAAAACATGGAGAACTTAGGAGAATAATATAAATGAAAGAGTAAGAGAGAGAGGAAGAAATAAGAACAGAGAACAGAACCCCAGAGCTGATGTGGAGAACAACTATACTACATACAGATCTCAAAAGATTGTTTTTTGCAGGATGACAACTAAAAAAAACATTTTCCCTGGTTGGTAAGACAAAAAAAAAAAAAAAAGGTGTAATGGTTTTAATGTGCCTGTAGGTAAACATAACTTAGGTTTTCTGTGAAATAGCAAAACATTATTATATTTTTCCAGTATACACTAACGTTTCTAAACCCCCATTTTTATACTATTTCTTGGTAATTTGGTCAAATGATCTTGTATTGAACCAACTCCCTCAGTGGAGCCATCACCTCAATGTGATGGGCTTTAAAAACTCAGCATGTAGTGTGGCTTTACTGCCCATGTGCCAATGATAGTGTGTCCACCCCCTGAGTATGTAAGATGAGGAGGAAGATTAAAGCACTCACACACACATTAAAAGCCTGTCCTCATGTTCTCCCTCTCAGAGGTCCTGATTCTTTTAGCCTCTGTCTTAAAGTTTCCAGACACTAATAGGCTTAGAAGCCACCAGCAGTGGATTAAGGGGAGAAAGGGAGGCGAGCCACCTCATGGTGTTCTTTTGTCGTTTCCCTCTTAAATGAAAAGAGGCGCATGCTTCATATGTGGCTTGGCTGGAAAGGGATACGGGCTCTTTGCCTGTTCATTTGAAGAGGGTGACATGTAGTGATCTAGTTCCTCTTTCCCAGTCTGTCTAATTACCACCTTGATCACCAGCCTGACCTTTAACATTCAGGCTGGACAGAAGAAAGCACTGCCGTGTTGATGGAGCTTGATAATAGGAAGGGGGGGTGGGGGATGAGACTGAAAGAGTGAGTGGAAAAAGGGGAACCTTTAGGTAATTGCAATTTTTTGTTCTTTGGGAAGGCAAAGAACTGACCCATGTTTCTTTGATTCTTCTTTTTTATGCTTTTCTTTGTCTCAAGTATTTTGTTCTCACTCCTGCTCTATACTTCTATCAGTTAGTTTTTTTTTGTCTTAGTCTTTATCTTCAAGTATGTTTTTTAAATTCTGTTCTCAGAGTGTTCTGTCTTTATTTTGTGACATTGCTCTCACAATGATGTAACCAACCAAAGTAGAGCCTTAGACCCTTTTATGTGTCTATACACTATAATCTCCAAAATCCGGTTGCACAATCATCTTCTATTTAAGTGTGGTTTGTGGTCTGTATGGTTTGTCATTTTAATCCTGAAGTGGCACAGACAATGGTTGTTCTGTTCTTAGTCCCAACTGTCTTCACAGGTCAGAGTACAATAAATAGGAGGCATCACTAAATAACAAGGTTATAGACCCCTCAGCTACACTTCTTTTCCAATCAGGGGTCGCTACAGCAAACCACCTTCCTCCATCTAAGTCTGTCTTCATCATCCTCCCCTCTAACACCAGCCACCTTCATGTCTTCATTCTCTGCATCCATAAACCTCCTCTTTGGTCTTCTTCTAGACCTCTTTCCTGCAGCTCTAGACTCAGCATCCTTCTACCAATATCTTCACTGTCTCTCCTCTGAACATGTCCAAACCATCTCAGTCTGGCCTCTCTGACTTTATCTCCAAAACCTCTAACATGTGCTGTCCCTCTGATGGATTCATTCCTGATCCTATCCATCCTGGTCACTCCCAAAGAGAACCTCAGCATCTTTATCTCTGCTACCCCTCATACATGTCCTGCACTGCTCCAACATACTTCTCTGTCACTCCAGACTTCCTCATACAATCCCATAGTTCCTCTCTGGACACTCTGTCATCATCTTTCTCCAGATCTACAAAGACACAGTGGAGCTCTCTCTGACCTTCTCTGTACTTCTCTATCAACATCCTCAGATCAAATGTAGTATCTTTAGTTCTCTTTCTTGGCATGAAACCATACTGCTGCTCACAGATGTTCACGTCTGCTCTTAGTCTAGCTTCCACTACTCTTTCCCATACCTTCATTGTATGGCTCATCAACTTTACTCAAACTCTACACAACTCACTTAGTTTTTTTTTTTTTTTTTTTTTTTTTAATGGGCACCATCACACTTCTCCTCCATTCCTCAGGCATCTTCTCACCACCTAAGATCCTGTTGAACAACCCGGTCAGAAACTCCACGTCCATCTCTCCTAGACACTTTCATACCTCCTCAGGTATACTGTCAAAACTGAGTGCATTTCCACTCTTCATTCTCTTAAATGCACCCCAATTTCATTCATGGGGGGTAAAGGTGGGAATCAAACCTGCAATCTTCCAATCAGGAGTCGATCACGGTAGCTAGCCTCTTTAGCTAGACTCTTACTCTGCATTCACCCCTGCATCTCCTTATTCTACCACTAAATCTCTTTTTAATCTTTCTTTTCAGATGACACACCAAGTAAATTTCCAGTCATCTTGGACTGACTCCTGACCACCCAGAACCAGTCCTACAACAGAGTGCTCAAGTATCTCTGTCTTTCTCTTTGTCATTTTTTAAGTGCTTAACCTTCTGGAAAATAAAATTATGTTCAGTTTCCTTCTTATGGGATTGCCTCTTCTCAAAGATTTTACTCTCAAAGGACATATTCACTACAGCCATTTCCTTTTTATTTTATTTATTTATTTTTTTTGCAAAATCATCCTCTATGGTATATACTTGTATAGCGCTTTCTACCCTCCTTCGAGGGCCCAAAGTGCTTCACATTCACAGACCCATTCACCCATTCACACACATTCACACACTGGTGGTGGGTGGCTCCGCTGCCGAACACTGGTGCCAACCTCCCACCAGAGGCAATTTAGGGTTCAGTGTCTTGCCCAAGGACACTTCGACACATGGGCGGGCAGGGAATCGAACCCACTATCCTCCGATTATGAGACGACTGCCCTACCACTGCACCACGGCCGCCCATCTATCTGCATATCATACATTCTTCACCTGGATACCAAACCTGACCATCACCTCCTCATCACCTCTCTTTCCTGCACCAACATGTCCACTGAAATCTTCCCCAATGACAACTCTCTCACTTCTAGGGATGATTATAATCACCTCGTCAAGGTCAGACCAGAATTTGGAAGTGATGACTGGTTCTTATTGGAGGCAAAGCAGAAACCTTCAATTGAAACTAACAGAGGTAAACTTGCTGATCCTTGACTAAGAGCCAATAGAAGGATTGCATCCAGAGTGATGCCGGAAAAAAAGCTTCACCTACAAGAAAAGAATGACAAACTAATGCTTCTTTCACTGCAACCTTCCCTCTAAGGTCGATTTAAAAACTGATGTGAGATTTCTCTGAAAATTGCATCTTTCATTTCGCGCCACTCTGAGAACAGGGATATGAAAATGACCCTGACGAACATTTTTGAACAGGCCTGAACAATAAAAGCTGCCACTCTTTCACAGCATTTTCAAAATTACTTTTGCATAATTTTCTAAATAGATAGAATGCTTTATTATGAAGATGAGAGGATGCTGTCGAGTCTAAGGCACTGAGTCAAATCAAAGGACACCCATATGGATATGGCAACAAATAACATGTGCACTGTTTGACATTTCCCTTTAATTAGCAGTTACTATGCAACTACATAATACTCCCAAGCACTCTGGCAGGAAACATTGTGTGCTGATCATCTTTTTAAGCTGCATTGTGAGACTTGCATAAACATTGGACACATCCTCTTCATTCAGTGTGACAACATAAAACACTATGAGGACACAATCAAGCAAATGCATCACAAAAGCAGTTCCAAGAATGTAACCAGGTACAAAGAGGAGGACTTCAGGGATAACTGGCATGCTTGTCTGATGGAAGAGTGCCAATCAGTTCTGGTAAAGCAAAGCCCAGCATCTGTCTCCACGATCTTTTCTTCTTTCTTTCCTCTGCCACTTGAACTGATTACGCTCTGTGAAACACTTGCTGGTATTTACAAATATATGCACATACAGAACATAATAAATAGAAATGCTTACTCTTGATACCCAAGAGGTTTTTCTTACCCACAGAAGAGTGAATCTCTGCAGAATTAGGTGAGGTAACCATTTGAGTTTCAATGTTCAGAAGTTGTTCTTCCAAGAAGGACAAAAAAGAACTATGGGACTCTGGAGAACACTGATCAGTAGAATGTTCCAGCAGCAGGCGGTGACAGCTGTATACATGTTTTTGGCGCCGCAGCAGCTGACATTTATGAAGTTATGTTTCCATATGGAGATCTTTTGTACTAGGGCTTGCCAGCTTGGTCTGTGTTTATTGCCACGGTGCTTGCCCTTGCTGGGGAGCTGGGGTGTAACAATAAAGCCTCACAGCTGTGGAGTGGTCAGTGTTGCTGTCTGGTTTAGTTGGGTGGTGTGGTGATGTTCTGTGGCTGCTCTGGCTGCTGGTACGACGGATTCTTGATTTATTGTTTCCTCAGCAGAGCCAAGTCGTACGTATCTTTAATAGTTATAGTCATTTATTCATGCCTCTACATACTCATACTGTGTGTGTGTGTGTGTGTGGTGGTGGTGGTGGTGGTGGGGGGGTGTTTCAAATCCTGGCTGGGGGATCAAAAACACCAACTGGGACCTTTCTGTGTGGAGTGTGCATGTTCTCCCCGTGCATGCGTGGGTTCTCACTGGGTTCTCCGGCTTCCTCCCACCGTCCAAAAACATGCTTCATAGGTTAATTGGTTACTCTAAATTGCCCCTAGGTATGAATGTGTGAGTGACTGTGTGTGCGAATGTGGCCCTGCGACAGACTGGTGAACTGTCCTGGGTAAACACTGCCTTCGCCCATCAGTAGCTGGGATAGGCTCCGGCATCCCCGCGACCCCAAAAGGGATAAAGCGGCACGGAAAATGAATGAATATTTTATTGTTTGTTTTTACTTGTAAAGCGCTGCTCTGAGTTGAAACACATAAAGAGTGACTTTTGTAACTAAATGTGGATTGATTGATTGATTGATTGATTGACACAGTTTTGTTAGTTGAATAAAATCCAAGCAAGGTCAGATTTGACCCCGACTTTCTTTCTGTTCTCTTAAATGTCAATATCAACTATGAGCAAGTTTTAAAATTTATATTACAGCTGATCGCCACTCAATGCACTGAGGATGAAAACAAATGAAACATTCCACTGTCCAAGTGCAGAAAATGTATATTACAATAAATTAATTGATTAAATTAATTGTGAATAAAGTTAAATTGAAATATATTGGAAATACTTCTTTTCATATCTGTATTAGTTTGCATTATTGTTGGTAAGGAGACATTTTAAACTAGTACTTCATATCATAAACATTGCTGACCCCTGGTTCAAAGCTTAAAAGAAAAAAAAGTTAATGTTATGATTGTCAGGAAAATTACTATATTTAAACTATTATAAGTATTTTTTGACTGAAATGTGGGGGAGGGAGCACTTCCAAGCAAATGAATAAGTAATACAGACAAACCTCTGCTTGAAGCCCATTTTGTTCCTCTTCTGTACTTTGTTCCCTTAAAGCTGTACATGAGGGCTTGTTGTGCTGCATTTTTCATTCTTAAAGTTTCAAAGAAGCACTCACAGCGACACACACACACCTACCTTAGACAGCGACAGGAAGGTAGGGGTGCCAGACCGGGGAAAGTTCTTGATTACGTCAAACTTTTGAGTTTTTTTATTTGTGTTTTATAATTACTATTATTTATCTATTTTCTTGAAATAAGAGGTTTGTCAAAGTGTTCACAAAAACCCACGAAAAACATGAATATATAGTAATTAGGATTTGGTGCCCCCTCAAGCAGATGACACCCTTGGCAGCCGCCTATGCCCTGTGGACCCAAATAGTAATACCCTACATGCAAATAGATTGCATCTGCTGTCTGTTTTAAATTTACTTGGTGATCAGAACTGTGCAGCAAGATGAAAATAACAATTTACCATATGCTTCAAAATGCACCTGTTTTATTAATGTGAACGAACGTACATGTACATGTACTGCAGGACCAACAGAAGAAAGCGTATCCCGATTAAACCAATAAACTATTCTGCAGACCTTTAAAATGCTCAGACATCTTGTACACATAAGTGTACGCTGTTTACTGTGACACAAACTTTAAGACAGGGAGCCAGGATGATTCGGCAATTGCAGCTCACATTCTGGTGGCTCTCAATGCCAGCTGGCCCAGTGCACCCCAGCAGCATCGAGAATGGAGAGAAGAGTGCAACAGAGAAGCAGAACACCACACTGTGCACAAATGAAACGTTCAAAGGAAAAACTGTAAAATCTCTAATTGGGGGAAAAATACATAAAATTTCAGTTGTAAATATTCTGACCAATTTTTTTAACTCCTTCACAAACTCAGAGATTGTACCAAGAGATAAAGTGTTCATTATAAAAGTTACACTGTCAGTTCAAAATTCTATCATTCAAGAAGAAATACAAAAATAGACAAACTGTTGGAGTAAGATTACAGAAAAAAAAAATGCTTTATTGGCAGAATAACATTTTAATCTGTGGTTTAAAACAAATGAAAATAGGCACAGAATAGATTATTCATAAAATCTTCATAAAACAGTTTTAAAAATCTCAAACCGTGGAGTTGCAGCAAAAAAAGTTAGGAATGCATGAAATTAATGGATTTTTGGTCTCATGTTTGGGAATATTTTCAAACCTATGACACCAGAAAAAGACAACCTATGTTCAAACTTTTGTTTTTATTCTTAAGAAAAATAGGCCTGTAACCAAGTTGACTGTGATAAATATTTATTTTTTTAATGTTTTTTTTTGTATTAAAAAAGTTGTTAATCTCCATCAAAGTTCGGTGCGTCTAAGATTTTGGAATTACTACAATCTGTGCATGGTCAAGTTTGTTTTGAAGTGCTCTGAATCAAAACTGAACCGGCCTATTGTCAGATACTTTTATGTTGCCTAATAAAAAAACAGACACAAGTCAAAACATTGCGGCTTGGAAAGCAAGATTTTCACTTTAAATGTACTCTTATGTGTGGAGGTGCAAACTTTGCACCTTTATTTTGTTCTGGAGACGACCCAGATGCTGTACTCCTGCAGATATGGTTCATTTTAGTCCACCCAATAAATACATTCTTTTGGTTGGACTAAAACGAACTTCTGCCACATCCTCTTCCAAGATTTGTGCACATTCGGCCAGAAAATACCATAATTTGGACTGGATTTGGAAATGGTTTGTTTCAAACAATCAATATAAAAGTAAAAAGGCAAAAAACAAGAAATATATCAAACTTGGATAATGTGTCATGAAACTGACTGGTAAATACATTCATATGTAAATAATCAAATTATTACTCCCAATGATACATAAACACATTGACTCTTATGCAGGAACTAGCTCAATTTTCAAAACTGTACTGTAATGCTGTCAGTCAAGTTTTTTTTTTTTTTGGTAAATATTTACGCTATTACTTGTTGCTTAATGTCTCTTCAGGAGCATAGTCAGCTCTCTTTTTTGCAGTAGTTTCACATAAGATTCAGTTTTGAGACTTATAGACTTTTCTAAATACAAAGTGTGGGTGGCATGCATCTGTTGCCACTGATCTGAAACTAGAAATAAAAAAATGATAATTAATCAATGATCAGTGTGCAAATGGACATCATGTAGTCCTTAATCAATTTAACAGACTCAATAAGTCAAGAAACTTTGACATTACTTTGACAAGTTAGCAAATGTTTTTAGAAAAGCAAAGCTTTATAAAATTAGGTCCAGGCTTGTATCCAATAAATGAGTCAACAAATGGTTGACTTATTTAAGGTGACTTCATTCCAAACTATTTGGGATGAAGTCAAGCGTTGAGGTGAAGGAATGGGGTTTGGTATTTGGGAGCCTCATTTGAACACAGTGAAAAAGACTAAACCATGAAAGGAAAAAAAGTAACAAATCTGGCAGCAAGCATGCTATAACATGAATACTCTCTGGTATAATAAGGAAAATGAGCTGGATTACATTATTGAGGAAAACTTAAGAAAGTGTTAATAAAAGATCAAAAGGGAAACAGACAAAGGCACCTGAGACAAACCGCAACCTGAACCACACCTGAGGCAGCAGCTACAGCCTGAACCACACCTGGGGCAGCAGCTACAACCTGAACCACACCTGAGACAAACCGCAACCTGAACCACACCTGAGGCAGCAGCTACAACCTGAACCACACCTGAGGCAGCAGCTACAACCTGAACCACACCTGAGGCAGCAGCTACAACCTGAACCACACCTGGGGCAGCAGCTACAACCTGAACCACACCTGAGGCAGCAGCTACAACCTGAACCACACCTGAGGCAGCAGCTACAACCTGAACCACACCTGAGGCAGCAGCTACAACCTGAACCACACCTGGGGCAGCAGCGACAACCTGAACCACACCTGAGGCAGCAGCTACAACCTGAACCACACCTGAGGCAGCAGCTACAGCCTGAACCACACCTGAGGCAGCAGCTACAGCCTGAACCACACCTGAGGTAGCAGCTACAGCCTGAACCACACCTGAGGCAGCAGCTACAACCTGAACCACACCTGAGGCAGCAGCTACAACCTGAACCACACCTGAGGCAGCAGCTACAGCCTGAACCACACCTGAGGCAGCTACAGCCTGAACCACACCTGAGGCAGCAGCTACAACCTGAACCACACCTGAGGTAGCAGCTACAGCCTGAACCACACCTGAGGCAGCAGCTACAACCTGAACCACACCTGAGGCAGCAGCTACAACCTGAACCACACCTGAGGTAGCAGCTACAGCCTGAACCACACCTGAGGCAGCAGCTACAACCTGAACCACACCTGAGGCAGCAGCTACAACCTGAACCACACCTGAGGCAGCAGCTACAGCCTGAACCACACCTGAGGCAGCTACAGCCTGAACCACACCTGAGGCAGCAGCTACAACCTGAACCACACCTGAGGCAGCAGCTACAACCTGAACCACACCTGAGGCAGCAGCTACAGCCTGAACCACACCTGAGGCAGCTACAGCCTGAACCACACCTGAGGCAGCAGCTACAACCTGAACCACACCTGAGGCAGCAGCTACAACCTGAACCACACCTGAGGCAGCAGCTACAACCTGAACCACACCTGAGGCAGCAGCTACAACCTGAACCACACCTGAGGCAGCAGCTACAACCTGAACCACACCTGAGGCAGCAGCTACAACCTGAACCACACCTGAGGCAGCAGCTACAACCTGAACCACACCTGAGGCAGCAGCTACAGCCTGAACCACACCTGAGGCAGCAGCTACAACCTGAACCACACCTGGGGCAGCAGCTACAACCTGAACCACACCTGAGGCAGCAGCTACAACCTGAACCACACCTGAGGCAGCTACAGCCTGAACCACACCTGAGGCAGCAGCTACAACCTGAACCACACCTGAGGCAGCAGCTACAACCTGAACCACACCTGAGGCAGCAGCTACAGCCTGAACCACACCTGAGGCAGCAGCTACAACCTGAACCACACCTGAGGCAGCTACAGCCTGAACCACACCTGAGGCAGCAGCTACAACCTGAACCACACCTGAGGCAGCAGCTACAACCTGAACCACACCTGAGGCAGCAGCTACAACCTGAACCACACCTGAGGCAGCAGCTACAGCCTGAACCACACCTGGGGCAGCAGCTACAGCCTGAACCACACCTGAGGCAGCAGCTACAACCTGAACCACACCTGAGGCAGCAGCTACAACCTGAACCACACCTGAGGCAGCAGCTACAACCTGAACCACACCTGAGGCAGCAGCTACAGCCTGAACCACACCTGGGCAGCAGCTACAGCCTGAACCACACCTGAGGCAGCAGCTACAACCTGAACCACACCTGAGGCAGCAGCTACAAACTGAACCACACCTCAGGCAGCAGCTACAGCCTGAACCACACCTGGGGCAGCAGCTACAGCCTGAACCACACCTGAGGCAGCAGCTACAACCTGAACCACACCTGAGGCAGCAGCTACAACCTGAACCACACCTGAGGCAGCAGCTACAACCTGAACCACACCTGAGGCAGCAGCTACAGCCTGAACCACACCTGAGGCAGCAGCTACAGCCTGAACCACACCTGAGGCAGCAGCTACAGCCTGAACCACACCTGAGGCAGCAGCTACAACCTGAACCACACCTGAGGCAGCAGCTACAACCTGAACCACACCTGAGGCAGCAGCTACAACCTGAACCACAATACTGTGGATCTGGACATTCATTTATTTACAACTCAGCATCCCCGGACAGCATACCTCTGGTCTCTCCACCGCTCTCAGACTTCTTCACTACGTCATAACAATAAAACGAACATCAACTCAGCTAATCTGTGTCCTCTACCCCACCACACACCCAAAGCAGGATTCACTGAAGCTTTCTCTCTTCAACACCCGTTCTCTCACCAACAAAGCTGTTATAATCAATGAATTCATAACAGATAGAAACCTTGACTTCCTCTGTTTAACTGAAACCTGGCATAAACCCCTGGACTATTTCTCCCTCAACTAAGTCTCTCCGTCTGGATACACCTACATTGAAAAACCTCGTCCTGACGGGATGTCCCGCTGTTAATTATAAATAAGACATCACATTTCCGTTCCAACACGATCTCATTTGAACATACAGTTTTTAAACTCCTCCTCCCCCTATCGTCCTCCAAAACCAAACCCTTCTCTCTTCTCTGATTTTTTCACCCAACTCACTGCCATATCACCATCTATCCTCCTTACTGGTGATTTTAATTTATATATTGATGGCTCCTGCTCCAAATAGACTTGTATTTTCTTGGATTTACTGAACTGTCTCAACTTCAACCAACATGTCAACTTTCCTACACATTGCCACGGTCACATTTTAGATCTTGTTTGGACCACTGGCATCTCCGTTCATAACCTCTCTAGTCTCAACCTCCATATATCTGACCAACTTGCCATAATCCTGAACATACATTGTCCTCCCTTCCAAAACCTCAAATGCATCTCCCCTGCAGCACTCTCAGCCTCTCTTACCTCCAAATCGTCCCTTTCTCCTCCTCTGTCAAATACCACTGAACATGTTAACTACCATAATAGCGTGCTCTCCTCCTGTCTCTATCAACTGGCTCCCACTAAAACCAAAACTGTCTCTTCTACCCACACAGCACCCTGGTTCACCTCTGAACTGCGCACCATGAAAACCTGCAAAAGCCAACTTGAACGTCTTCATCAGAAAACCGACTTAACTGTCCATCTTCAAATATACATGGCTTCATTCAACAGTACAAGAATGCCCTCAATGCAGCCCGGTCAAACTACCTCTCCAAGATCATTTATACTAATTCTAACGATCCTAAAACTCTGTTTATATGATGGTCTTGATCGTGTGGCCAGATTGGCAAAAAAATAGTAAATAATAAAATCCCGGGTCTCTGATAGTGTTTGGGCTGTAGTTTGGGGAATCCTGAATTAAAATGAGACAATGAGACAGGTCTCCACTTCAAAATGTGTCATTTTAAAATTCTTTGAAATTCCAAAGAAAAAACATCACAATTTGTAGACAAAATTTAGAAAATTATACTTTTTTTCCTGTTTAAAAAAAAACAATAATCCATGAGATAATCATCTCTGTTTAAAATGAGTGCTTGCTCAGAATTGTATATTAAAATCAGATAAAGTGACCTCATGTCTTCTTTGTGTGGATTGTAATGAGCTTCCTGCTAAAATCCTCTTTAATGGTCCAACAATGATTTCTTACAAGATACGTTAATGTGGCTGCATCATAGAAGGAGATGATTTAATAATGAAATGTACAAGGGCGGGAGAGGAACATTTTTCTTTTTTTAGGTGGGGTAGTTGCAGGAGACTTTTTTTTATGGAGGCAATTGAGAACAGTACGGTGAAAGGCCATTACAATGGAAGGAGCAAAAATATGTATTTCAAATAGTTTTTATCACTGTCATTGTTACTAATGTTGAATGAATGAATTCATGAAAAGGTTTATTTCAAGCAATCAGATAATAATACATAAAATAGACACTTCTGACATTATCACAAGCTGAATGCTTGAAAGGGAGCGGGAGGAAGTGAATTTATATAATCCCACCCGGTTCATCCCTACCATTTTCAATATATGAATGATCAACATTCGGTTCAGGAATTAATGTCAAAAATGTATACCCTACAATCATTGAATGTTGTTCTGCGGTTCAAGCTCTCTCCAGGTTCAACAGTCTTCGTTAATTATAATCTTCAAATATTCCAGAATTTCTACAGAAAAAGTGGTAATTATGTGATGTAGAGAGCTGACCATGACTCAGGGTTATGTGAGTAACTTTTTAAAGTCAACCGTTTCTAACTCAGGTTTTCAGTTTGATAGTCATTTTAAACTTGTTCACCAGCTCAGTTCAGTGGTGAAAACGAGCTTTAATCTTAATCTTCAGCAACTCTTCAAGGTGAAACCATTTTTATCTGCTGCACATTTTGAGAAATAATCCACGCCTTTATCACGTCTCGGCTGGATTACTGCAACTCTTACCTTGGGTTTAGCCAGACGTCTCTCATGCCTCCAACATGTCCAAAATGCAGCAGCTTGGTTGGAGGACAGAAGAGAGACCACATCACATTGATTTTAGCTTCACTCCACTGGCTGCTGTACAGTTTAGAATTCATTTTAAGAGTCTTTTATTTGTTTTTAAGTCTTTATACTGTCTTACCCTGCTGTACCTCTCTGAGCTGCTTTCTCCTTCTGGAGACACAGAGGTCCAGGCGTGAACTCAGACGGGACAGGGCTTTTGTGGTTGCTGGCTCCAGGTTCTGGAATTCTCTACCATTGTTAATCAGAGAAACACCATCACTGACCATTTTTGAAACCCGGCTAAAGACACATTTTTATGCCCTGGCTTTTGACGCAACTTAAGACTCCTGCTGTTTGTACTGCTATTTTACTGCTTTGGGTATTTTATTAATTATTTTATTGTCTTTTATTTATCTATTTATCTGTCTTAGTGTTTCTGCCTTTTATGTTTTTGGTGTTCAACACTTAATTTTAGCTGCTTGCTTTGTGAAAGTGCTATATAAATAAAGCTGAGTTGAGTTGAGAAGAAAAACTAAGACTCATCTGAAGTTGCAGACTGAAAAAGGCATTTGAAGACCTCCAAGCTAAGTTAGCTCCACTGCTTGCATTTGAAACTAGACTAACTCTTCTCACTAAATTTGTGAAAGAGATCAGATGTGAAAGAGCAAGGAATGAACAACAAGATAACCGGTTTGACCTCCTGGAGAGAAGAGTGGACGACATGGAACAACAAGCAAGAATGAATAACATCATTCTCACTGGATGTCATCTCAAACCCAAAGCTAGGCCTCAGGCAGCTAAGACTAGCACAGAAGCTAGAAGAGCTGCCTCAGCCGAAAGCGTGGAGACTCAAGTCGGAGCATTCCTCACTTCTAAAGGAATTTCCTTGGATATAAATTCCATTGACACCTGTTACTCTCGTCCAAGGAGGAAGCTGGAGTCAGATAAACCACCCATCCTTATTTGACAGGGGATCATTTATATAAACACCTGTACTCTGCAGGTGTTTCCTTTGTTTCATCAGAACTATCTTGTGCTTTCGATTCACAAACCTGATCAGGATCTCTGGTTTATCCTAATTTTTTCTCCAAGGAAGTGGATGAAAGACCTCAATAGTACTTAGATCCATGGAATTCCCTTTAGACGTGAGAAATAATCTATCTTGGTTCTCCAAGGTGTCGTTAGGATCTCCAACAACTCCGTTGGCTTCCCTGCTAATGTTAGTTGCACCAGGTCAGGCATGGAGTTTGAGTTGAAGTCCCGTGAGAACGATGTTGTTCATTCTTCCTTGTTGATCCATATCGTTCTTTCGTCTCTCCAGGAGATCGTGCTCGTGTGCCTTTTCGTGTCTGAAATCTTCTACAAGTTGTAGCAGGAGTGATAGCTTAGCCTCAAGTTGCAGTAGGGGTGTTAGCTTAGCTTAGATGTCGGGAAGCGCAGCTCTAAGCTCCGTCAAGAAGCTGACTACTAGATTTTTCTTCTGTGTCATGTTCAACTCTCCTTGTGGAATTACTAATGTTTTGCAGAAGCTTTGATTAAAGTTGGTTGATTACGACTTTGAAAAGACGAAGAGTTGAGGAGAGTTGAAGACGCGTGTCTGCTCGCTCCTGAAACGGAATCCCAATTCAAACAGTGGAACTCATTATAAAAGCAACCCCACATGCATAAATGTTCACACTTCTATTATTTTTTTAGGTGTTCTGCTTTTGTAGTGAATCAAAAACACAAGCACATTTGAAGGAAATCTTTGCTATTCCAAAATGAGATGAAAACTTGTTCCATCTATTCCACTATCAACTTCTTCACCTGGACATTTTTTTATTGATCCAACACTATTTTGCCAATGAGGAATTTTCTAATTCTGATTTCTTTTGACAAGTTAATTTTCAGGAGGACCTTCACTTCCAGCCTTCAGTTCAACAGCTTTTCTAAGAACAAAATAAAGAAGCAGTGATGTAATGTTTTCACAAGAGTTTTCCAAACCTTTCAGCATTCACACTGAGATGGCCTTGAAAATGATCTGACTGCAACACGTAAAATAACATTTTATCCAAACAACAGTAAGAAAGTCAGGGCATAGACTGTACATCAGTGCTTCGGTCTCACACTTCACTTGGTTACATTTAACTATCAAATTAGGCATCACACTCCATTTTGTGTGAGCAGAAAGAGGAAAGAGAAGGTCTGAGCACATTGGGCTCATTATTTCTTTGGTCGTTTACCGTGTCTGAAAATGCCTAATTGGGAAGCTGAGTATTGGTGGGTGCATCTCCTCCCAACTGAGAGTGCATCCAGCCACGGCTCTGTTCACTGGCTCGCTAAATGGATCACACGTGTCTCGTCAGAACACTCGCCAGAAGTTTATTCAGCCATGATTCAGTAAACATTGAGATGCTGCAAGACACAAACACGGATCAAGTTGTGCGTTTTTTGTATATTTTGGAGCTGATACCTATTATTACATTGCTTATATAGTCACTTAAAAAATGACACAATTTATTCTTTTGTGTCTTTATTTTTGTCTTTCAGTTGCCCCCTTTAGGGGTCGCCACCATTAATCATTCAAAATCATTTAATTCCCCTCTCTGCGTCCTCCTCTCTCCAACCACCTCATGTCCTCCCTCACTACATCCATGAACCCCTTCTTGGATCTTCCACTTGGTCTGTTTCTTGGCATCTCCAACCCGATCATCTTTCCTACTTCCCTGTGACTCATCAGCTTTAGTCCTCTGTAGTTTCTCAGAAGAATGGAACTCAAAAATGGAACCAGAACCAACAACCTTCATCCACTTTTCCTCACATCATCCATGCTTACCTTAGTTATTTCTTTCTCTGTAGCTATGGCCGCTTCTCCTCTGTGCTGTCTAACATGGTCTTCATTCATCAGCTCTTTAAAGTTCTCCTTCCATTTTTCCAGATCCCTTGTATAACCAGTCTGCATATTACCTTGATCCTAACTGCTCTTGCTGATGGGATCGGGCTGCTTGCAGGCAAAGCTGTATGGTGCATGCAGGCCATCTGCACGAAATTTGAAGATCATAGACCACACAGTGAGTCCGTGCAACATTGGTCTGGCGTCCGTTCGAAACCCCAATCCACCAGGCCTTTAGAGATTTCTTTAAAAATTCTCTCATTTCTGATGCACCCTTCTAGCTCACCCCGTATTAGTCCATTGCCAAGGATGGAGAGGAACGTTTGCAGACCGGGGCTGCTGCTGTTTGCAGGCACTTTTACTCTACACCAGGTAAACACAAAACCACAAAATACCCAGAGTGCTAATAAAAACCTTTAACACAAGGAAATGGTGCACTCCAGTGTCATCATCACATTCAGCCAATCAGCAGGTGGCTGCGGCGGCTCCAACCCAGTGTGGACAAACAACCAATCAGGACACTCAAGAGGTACAGGGTCGGAACTGTTTAAGGAGTCAGTTTTACAATGGAAACACTCAAAATAGCGGACCGGCCCGGACCGAATCATACCGGATCCCTGAGTGGGAACGAGGCTTTACAGAACCAAAAAGGGTGGGGAAAGGTAAAATAGGTGAGACGCAGGCATTACAAACGGATTTAGATTTTTTCAAACCCCTAAACCTGTGCACTGTGCATGGAGCCTGTCAGTGCTGTTCAAGTGAAGCGTGTCTGCTCTTTGTGTACTCCTTGTGTGCAGCATGACTGTTGGGAATTCCAAAATTACACAGAGTGTAGTTTGTGTTGGCATTCTACAGGTCCCCTCCAGGTACTTAAGTATCACAAACACACCCCATGTATGGAGCATTTGTGCGTGGACAGTATGGAGCCAATAGGTAGCCTTTGCCAATGACTGGACCTACCACATGCAAGACAATGGTCTGTTTCATTTTTATGATGTCCCTTAAGGTGGTCGTACAAGAAACAAGGGAACTGCAAAACACACCTGCACTCTATCTAAGATGTGACCGCAGCTCCACAACCCTCCATGGGCCTGGACAACCCAAAAACCCACAGGACCCGTACGGGTCAACCCCCGTATGTGTATGTATGACTGAGGCATAACCTGCTGCACATGCTTCCTTTTCAGATCCACTTCTCCCTCCGTCTGTCTCCAACCTGTCATACAAGTCCTCATACACTCGGGTAGAGTTTCCTTATGCTTTCCCTATTCTAGACTGTGTATACCATGTAGCTTCCTCTCATTCTCCATGACCACTTTAGCTTCAGCTGTCCAGTCATCTGAAAGAACCTGCTGATCTCCAAAACCTGTTTAACTCCTCCCTAAAAACCACAAGCACTTTTCATTTTTTTATTATCTCAAAATTTTTCATTCTTTTAGATAACATTTATTTAATTAGCATTAAGTAATTGATTCTCAGGTGTTTATGTAATGTTCATGCTCTCTATCTTCAGTTCTTTGACAGCATTTTGTTGCCCTTCCATGAGTATTTTTAGCTCATTAGAATTTGTATTTTGTTGTTTCTCATTGGAAATATTATGTTGAGGAATTTGCCTAAATTGCATGACCCTGTGGTTCAAATTGCCAGACTTAGGTCAACTGATAATCTAGGTGCAAAAATAAAATAAACAAAAGGCAAGAAAAGACAAGAAAAATGCTATAAAACCCAGTGTCTGAAGAGGGTCGTCAAAAAGCTGCTCATCTTCACCTGGATTCTGTTTAATCGTCTATCCTGATTCCATAACCAACAAGATATTCTGCTGACATATTTCTCCACATTCCAAACATCCGAATGACTGAGTCATTTCTACACTGACAGATGGAAAAAAATGTTTCCACCTGCCATTCTTTCTTTCTGCAGTCACCCAAAAAGGACTTGAAATTTGCTGCTCTTTTCTTTATGTGCCTGTTCATACTAATTTAGGCCTGTTTGTATCTTTGAAAATGTCCGTCACCTTCATCAAGTATTTCTGGATGTCACTACATATATGTTGAACTTCTAAGACTTGAATATTAAAAAAAACTTTTTATGTTGTCTTTTAGTGATTTTATTCTTTCTGTGGACCTATTCTTACGATTTCATGGATTGTCTCTTTCAACACTTGACACTATAAAGAATTTTTTTATAGACCTGGTGTATTATATTGGTATGATTTTTTTTTATCATATTCTCAGCGAACATTTCAATGTGGGCCCCATATGGTTTACCTTTGGGCTAAATTGGTGGGCCCCTAGTGGCTTTGTCTGCGGGTTCCATAGTGGCCCCATCTGTGTTTTGCTGTTTCCCCGTCAGGGCTGTGAGGAGATCTGCAATAGTGGGAAACTGATGAACAAAGCCAGCCAGCCATTCCAAGTAAGGACCATGCCTCTTTTTTGGTGTGTGGTTGAGGGCAGTTGCGGAAAGCTTCCACCTTGTCCCCATCTGGACACACCTTACCACCTCGCCGTAAAGTGCAGCTTTAGTTCTGGAACCACTCACATTTGGCGACATTTAAGGTCACACCGGCTTTTTGGATTTTTCCAGGGACAAGAGACGGGTGTTGAAGGTGTTTTTCCCAGGTGTGACCACTACGTCATCTGAATAGACTGCACTACAGTGGTCACATCCCTGCAGCCCCCTGTCCATTCCAAGTTCCAGCATCTTTGTCACCTCATCGTTCATCTTTTCCACCTACTTCTGTGGTTCTCAATGAGGCTGTTGCCAGATGGGTTGTCCATTTTTGAGTCAAATGCTATGTTCGATTAGTGTGGCTTTGCAGAAAAGAGAAATGGAGCTTCATGAAACAGGCCGAGTCACTGTGTGGTCTTTTCAGGGGTAAATATGACAGAAACGGAGGGATTGAGTGTGTCAAGGCTTCAAGGTCAGAATCCGCTTCTTCAGTTCTCACATTTCTGACCAGCAAAACATTCTCTAGAAGATGGTCTGCAATGTCTTTCCACTCCTTGGGTAGATTCACATGGTTGGTAGGTAGGTTTGTTTGTTTTTTTTATTGCACTTCATGGGTGACAGCCCCCATCCTGTGAACAATGGTGTACAGCCCTTGACACTTTTCCAGGAGTTTGCTGGTCGTAACACATCCTCCGGCTCCTCTGGGCCTCTTGCTGTTTGGTTTCTCCCTCTTCCCTGTACCTTGCCAATCATTCTCCCATTTCCAGGACAAACTGGATCACACCCCTCTCTGCAGTGTTGGTTGGCATCGACTCCCAGCTCTTCTTAAGAAGATTTAGTGGGCCTTGGACCTCCCAACCATAAAGTAGTTTGAATGGAGGCAAACTTGTTCAAGCTTGAGGGACTCTCCCATGAAAATAATATTATTTATCCATGTTTGTTGGTCCACGTCATACATTTTCCTCTCCAGGAGATCTTGGCGATTATCTTGTTGTTCGTTACATGGGAAATTTTCCCCGAGTCGTAGTAGTGGTGATAGCTTAGCCTCAAGTTCTATCAGTGCTGTTATCTTAGCATCCATTTGCATTAGTGCCGTTAGCTTAGCATAAATATGAGCAAGCGCGATTCTGAGCTCTGTCAAATTGGTTTCAAAATTTTTCTTCAGTGCCATGTCCAACTCTCCTCGTTACAGTAGGTGTTTTGCAGTAGCTTGGTGATCAACGTCTCTTGTGAGCAACTTTAAAAGCCGAGGAGAGTTGGAGACAGGCGTCAAATCTTTTCTGCTTACTTTGCTCAGAAGAACAAGTCACAAGACATAGACTTTTTAAGTTTCCGAATAAGTTAAGAGTTGTAACCAATCAGGGTATCTAAAACTGGCATAATATATGTCCTTTTATTTTCACTTTTCCTCCCAAGATCACATTTTCACAGGGGATGTTTCTTCTGTGCACAGTTCAGCCATCTCCTTTGTTTTTTCTTCGAATCCCAAGGGTTTTACACTGGGCAGCTGACATTAGCCTTGACCAACACAGGTTCCCACATTTGATCCTTCTCATGGGGGTGTTATTTGGATTTATGATGCAATACCAGATGACCACTATATGTGCTAGTCTGAGCATCCCCTTTTTAAACCTGTGTGACAGAGAACAGTGTGCATTGTGTGCATAACAAACCTCCTCTACTTTCCATTACCTTAATTTAATATATATATAAAATAATTTAAACTCTTCTTCTTGTACCCGTTAGGCTTCTTTTTCTTTTTGAGTCACCTGAAAAATCAAATAACAAGTATGCATTGTATTTGAATGAATAAACAATCATATGCTTCATATTAACGTTCTTAGTAAATCTGACACTATTTGTTATTTTGCATTAATATTGAAATGAATAAGTTCTTTGTTTGTTGTTATTTATTACTGTTATTATCTGTATCTAAATTGACTCCAACATTTGATTGTATATCTGAAAGATTGAATCAGTCTCAGTTTACATTTATGGAATGATTACAACAAAAAGTAGAACTGGGCATGCACAGCTTTTAGAGGTAAACAGAATTCCTCTCATTTGAGTGGAGTAGATGCAAAGAAAAAATGTAGCTAAACAAGTGTTTGGTGGTTTTATCTTAAATTATTAAAATAAGTCCTCAATGTTCTTAAAGATCTTGTATGTATAAATCTTCACTGAATTGCAGCGTAGCAATTAGGCTATTTTACGTGGGAGTTTTCCTCATTTGTGTGTGCGTGCGCCTGCGCGTGTGTGGTTGTGTGTGTGTGTGTGTGTAGTCAGGCAAAGCAGTGTACATCATCATTTAATGATGTTAAACCATTGGTACATGAACTCTCAACAAAGATGAATGATGGTCCTGACTCTGCTACACGATGCCCTCCCCTATTTCATCTTTTTCCTCCCCCGTCTTTCAGTCTACAGTTAGCAGTCACAGCATCTGGGGTCCACTGGGGCAAGGAATGGAAGGGGCGCAGCTATAGGGGCCAAGTCTTTGATTTTGCTGTCATTGCTTCTTATAATGATTAATGCCTAGAGTTTGGGGCCACTATGGGGCCCACAAACTCCTGCTCCTCTTTACTCCATGAACCGAGGTGTCTGCAGGCACACACATATGGACAGACCATGTTAAAAAAGTATGCATCCTATCTAATACTTAGTGCTTTTTACCTTTGTGGGCTACTGAATAAATAGCCTCCGTGTTAAATTTGAAAGTGCTACCATGCTGTTAACATGCAACAACAACTATTAACTACGAGTGTTGTTTATGGTTTTCTATGGTTCATTCCTAAGAGAAAAAAAAGGGGGAAATGAAAAGAGAAAAAAAAACCAAAACATTCAATTCACTGATTTTTTTTTGCTTCCTGTAACTATTGGCTTTTCTGCTAACTAGCAAATAGGGAAAGTTATGGGAGTCCGTGACATACGATGAAGGTTGTAATCGACTCTTTCAGAGCCGGATTTACAAACAAGAAAAGGGCTAATTATTTCGTTCATTCTGGTATTGGAGAACATTTTATGTCCCACCCAATATTTATCAAAAAAAGCCACAAATAAAATTCTAAAACATGTAGTTTCTAATTAAATTTGCATACTGGGGACCAGATCTACAGAAACTGAGGAACAAAAAATGCTTAAAAATACCAAATCAGTCTGGAGTAGTCCATAACAGTTAATATAAATTGATTTTGTATTAGTTGTTCCATTGAAGCCTCTAACTGTTGGGAACATTGTTTTTAATAAACAAAATATTTCTAATAATTATTATTATCCATTGGAACATGTGTCTAAAATTCTCACAAACATTTTACCATAACCTTTTTAGAAAGATGTTTATCCAATATTGATGAATATGTAGAAGAAAATCAGAAAAGTGATGCTTTACTTTTCATGTATTTTCGATTATCCTTCATTATCCTACATTAGAAGCACCTGTTTGAAGTGGTTAGCTTTATGTAGACACCTGTCCACCACATACAGTCCTACTACTAGCAAGGCCAAGACCAAAGAGCTGTCCAAATACACCAGAGACAAAATTACAGATCTCCACAAAGGGCTATAGGGTAATTACCAATCAGTTTGGTGAGCAAATAGCCAATTATTAGAAAATAGAAGAAGATAAACATGATTGTCAATTTCCCTCGGACTGAGGTTCCAGGTAAGATCTCCTCGTGAGATCTGAAGACACTGCACATCAATACAAACTTTAGACTTTTTTGTTTTTTAAATTTTTGGATATTGTGAAGGAAAAAATGCATCTTGGCTTAAAAAGGTTGAAAACACTGGTCTAGTTGCTGTTCAGAGGCAAAGTTGTAAGAGTATAGACCTGCATTTCCATGTATAGATCAGGATGAAAAAGTGGACTCTACACCAATATTGCCATGTTGATATTTGACTATTTGATAGTAAAAGGAGAAGAGGGATGATGTTAAACCAAAATCACAATGGTTGAAACATGTTTGACTTTTCTCTTTTCATATCTAGTAGATGTTTATAGAAGTATTCTAATAGACGTCTAAAAATATCTCAAATGTTGATGTCTACAGGTAGATATGTAGGATACTTCTACATGCAGAACACATTAGACATCTAATAGAGTAACTCAAAGAGTGGTCTTTTGTCAACAGTAGATGTGTTTTAGATAATTAAAATGCATCTACTGCATCTGTATCTCTTGCAATAGATAACTAAATTAAATCCATTGTAAACATCTATTAGATAACTAATTGACATCATGTCTGGTGGGATGAAACTACCCAAATGCCTTTTTTATAACGCACAAGACACAACGGGTCAGAAACAAGAAAGCTGACAAGGATAACATGAGACTGTGGTGGAATATAGGCTGGATCATTGTAGAAAGTTGAGAAATTTCTGGACGAGAAATTGGAGAGATGTATAACTTAAATACAGCTGAGCACAGGTGAAAGCTCAGATGAAGGTAGAGGTACAGCAGGAACCTCACAGAAAGACCAGAACCATCTGAAGAACATCATCCCAACTGTGAAGCATGGGGGTGGGAGCATCCTGCTATGGGATGTTTTCCTGCACATTGGACAGGATGACTGTGCTGTATTAAGGAGAGGATGACCGGAGCATGTGTTTTTTGTGAGGTTTGGAAAGGAAACCCCCTTCCCTTAGTCAGAGCATTATAGATGGGTCGTGGTTGGGTCTTCCAACCTGACAATGACCCAAGCACACGTCCAGGAGAACAAGGAGTGGCTCTGAAAGAAGCATGTTCAGGTCTAAAGTGGTCCAGTCAGTCTCCAGATCTAAACCCAATAGAAAATCTTTGGAGGGAGCTCAAACTGTGTTTCCTAGTGACAGCTCAAACCTGACTGATCTAGAGAAGGAGACAAAATCCCTCCTGCAGAGTGTGCAAACCTGGAAAAAAAACGACAGGAAACGTTTGATCTGTAACTGCTAACAAAGGCTACTGTACCAAACATAAACATTGATTTTCTCAAGTGATTAAATACGTATATGGAGAAATTGCATAAAAAACAACTATTTAAAAAAATGCAATGTGATTTTTTTTTTTCTAATCTATAACAAGCAGTCACTGGTGATGCTCCCACTCCCATAGCTAATTCCAGGTTTCTTCTGTTGAAATCAAACTGTCTAATAGCAATTCAACTAAACGTATTACTCTGTCCTATATTTGCCTCACTGGTCAGAGGTGGGACCCATTGTATTTCCTCACATGAAGAGGCAACATGCTCTGACTAACTGGTAATTCTGTCATTTCAATGCATGACTTTAAATGAAATGCCTGTAGAGTTGTATCACAGAATAATCTTAATCTTTGAAAGTTAAATCAATTAGTGGTTCCACTGACAGGATGTGCAAACACACACAGCTGCACTGTCTTAAACAGACGGGAGTGCATAGAGTGTGAATCGTGGTAAAACTTCTTGGGGAGGGTTGTCAAGGCGATGTCATATCTGGTTAATAAGTAATGCCCTTGCCACCATCTGAAGTTTATTTTCCATATTTGACCCATCCACTGAGGGAACAGGGATCAGCAGACACTGTCATAAACCTTTCATTAGTTTGAACCCTGAATTCAGATTGTGATGCCATGAAGGAAAGACACAGGATCTCACTCTCAGTGTTTCTGATATTAATGCAATGCTGTATATAAAAAAAAAAAAGAAAAAATACCCACAGAAGTAATATCTGTACTTTACTCCGTTTTTTTTTTTTCTTTTGCTGATGTAACCATGGATCTTTTGTGAAATGTTAAGGTATTGTTTTGCTGTTTATTTGCCTCAGAAGGGGATTGTTTTGTTCTGAAGAACAGCAAATATTCCACCAAGAGTTCAGGTCTGAGTAAGTACACAAGTCTTTGCCTTACAATGTTGAGCTTGTGCCTCAGTTTTCAACTTGTTTTCTCTTTCTCCCATTTTTTCTGTCCCCCACCTTGTGTCCCTTGAGACAATGAACAACAACAACAATAATAATAATATTAATATCAAACTGAAAAAGCAGGTCTATGCTGGGGTGCATGATGCAGTGGTTAGCAGTATTGAATCTCAGCAAAAAGGCTCTGATTTGCAGATGAGTTACTTACCGTTTTTGAGTTTATATGTTCTCCCCATACATGAGTAGAGTTTGGGCATCAAAATTCAGTTCCAAGTAGGAACCATTAAGATTTACGTGATTCTACCAAAACTGAAAGAAACTGCTGCAAACGGTTCTGTATTTTGGTGCTTAGTTTTGTTGAAGGTCTATTTGTCTCAAGACATGTCTATCACTTCTACTATGTTCAGTCTGTTGAAGTTCTAGCCAATCCTTTCCTGTGATAGTGGCTGAGCTTATGTAAGACCGGTGACGGGGCGAGCATGAACACCACTCGAATGTCTGGCTGCATTTCACAGCAGATCACAGAAGTTTGACAGGTTGCTGCGTCGCATCAGCCAATCAGGAACTCAGCTTTGGGAATGTGATGTTTTCAGGGACCTGATCAGCAGAAAAAATACTAATTCAATCCGAGCGTTTTTGTCCAGTTAGATTGCGACAGATTGCAGTCAGCCTCCTGGATTTCAGTGAAGCTCACTCAATACGCCGGCAGAACGACAATCGCTGCGGGGACAGCCTCTTCGGGTCCCCTGAACTGTCATATTTTACTTCTTTTCATCCAGACAATAAAAAAGGGTCCCTTAATTCTTCCGCCCTCTTGGGTTAATGCGGGACGGCCTTCAAACTCTATAAAGAACCCCCAGAGCAGTATTTCGATTCCTTCATGCATTTAGGAATAATCCTCTAAAAACCTGCACTCTCACCAGAAGCCCCTCCAATACACACGAGTGGGTCATATTGTGCTGACCTCAGCACAATGTGAACCGTCCTCTCCAGGAAGAGTCTGCCCTGACAGCACTGTACCCTGACTAACAGTAACACCCTCTTTCTCTCCAGAGCTAGCAGTGATTAGCAAAAACGTTCATTTTAGATGCAGAATACTGTATATCTTTCAGTTGTGTTCTGTCTTCAATAAATTCCCGCTCAAACAGGTGTTCTTTACTTTTGGCTGCTTCAAGTTGTGCAGTTGTGCAGACAGCACTTGTATTTGTGTTGTGAAGCAGTGTAATGATGGCTGGGCCCACTAAAAGCAGATATATGGTATGTTCACCCATCTTTGAAGAAGTTTGGATTATTTTCATGGGAGAAATTCAGAGACGCTGCCAAAGGCTCTAAGATGACGTCATGAAATGGACAGCAGCCACACGCAGCGGCAGGCGGAGCTTCAGGAATCAAGTTGTTTTACTTCCGAGTAGGAAAAAACTCATGAAAAATAACACATATTTCATAAATAATTAGTTTTTTAGTGTTCCAAAGGTAATATTTGATCATATAAATGAATATACTGTAGTTCACTCTGAAAAGTGTAAGAAAATCATGGTATGGCTCCTTTAAAAGCTCTGTCATCAAAAATGTCTTTCCTGCAACCACAGGTCATTTAATCCCTCAGCATCAACATATCGCAGCAACAAGTTCACCCCTCCACAAGAAAGATCAACTTCTCAATGGGCTCTATGCATGGAATTCCATCCATCATCTTCTGCTCATCCAGGACCGGGTCACAGGGGGTAGTGAATGAATGAATGAATGAATGAATGAATTACATTTTTTATTTCAAGCAATCAGGTTATAATACATGAAATAACATCACGTAATAAATATCGCTTGAAAGGGGATGGAAGAAAGCGAATTTATATAATCCCAAGTCATGTATATTAATCATCAAATATAATCTAAACATTCTTATTTAGAAAAAAATTCAAAAAGTATCAAATAGTAATCAACTTCATTTGTTACTGCAGGAAAAGATATCAGAATATTCTTATTAAAAAAGACAATTTGAGCAGATTGCATTTATCAAAGAACGAAAAGTGCTAAGTAAAAATTCATGATTTATTGATGGAGAAAAAAAAAAGCTTCAAAACATTCTCATTAAAAGACAGTTTAAGCAGATTGTATTCAGATCAGAGCTACATCTTTGTTAAAGGCCACGCAAACCATCCTCGTTGTTATGACTGAGAGACTGTGAAGGTCTCATTTCAAGGGAATTGTGCTCGAGTTCTTCAGAATTGGGTCAGAGTTAGTCTGAGCAAAGCTGCTCAGAATTTGGCTAGACTATCCGGCCACTTCCTCCAGCTCCTCTGGAGGGACCCCGAGATGATCCCAGGACAGCCCCTTCTTTGTGGTCCAGATGACTCCAACCATATATACAAGTGGATGCATCAGAATGGAGCTCAGCAGGAGCTTGACTGCAGATTGTAATTTTTTATAGGAACCATGGGCTTTTCCAGTGTTTGTTTGTTTTATTTTTTTTTCATGCTCCTGATTCACAATGATTTAAATAAAGAAATACTCAGAAACAGTTTTTCTCTTAATTTATTTTCTGTTCTGAGAAAAGTACCATTAGAACATGTTTAAAAACACCAAAAAGCATTTTTTAACGTGAGTAAGCTTTAAAGATTTTAAACCTCTTACTTTGTGCTTTTCTAAAACGGACTGATGTCCTCACCCACACTGAACAGTACAGGGGAAGTTTTCCAGATTTCTTGTATTTCTTCAAGATAATCAAGTGTAAATTTAAATATGTATACAAACAAACAAGTAAATAAGAATGAGTGTCAAACCCATTCTCATTAGAGTTTGATACATTTCACCCCACTGTTGATTTTCCACATCAGTAGCACACTGTATGGTCACATGTCTTTGCTATATTCAAAGTGTTTCCACACATTGGACTGGAATGATGGTTGATCAGATGGTAGTTGGTTGTTTTTACAATTACAATACAATAAACTTACTATATTTCAATCCAAATTGAATTTTTCAAGATCTGTTTTATTTTGAAACTATGTTTTAATGGTATATGCTGATTTAGTTAATAACTTACCTCAGACTGATCGATCAGCTTGGATAAATCAATTCATCGCCTGTTGTAGATACAGGGTCACATAACCTTGATTTGGATCCACTTCTTGTGCCTTTCCTAAGAACATGTTCAAGATGAAGACTCGTTTCAAGAACACTGCATTCATCGTGTTGACTTTTTTAAGACTATGTCTGGATGATATTGGAGGTTCTCCGTTTTTCCTATTTTATAAATTACAAGGGTGGCAACTATTTTTCGGAGAAGAGTCTGTAATCAGTAAAACCCTGAATCCAAGAAAAACTGAAATTAGATCTCGATCACTTTCTTGCCCACTAATGACTACAGCTTGTCTCTTCCACTTTGTCCTAGTTTACTCTAGGGATAGGAGGAGATTGGGAGCCATTTTTGAACAAATCTGCTCCATCTGTCTGTGCTGCTTCAGAAAGTTACCAGCTTCACTGCTTCAGCTCCTCACAAACACTCAAATGACAGCACCGCCCTCTTCACTGCCAGCATCACCTATTTGACCTCATGAGTCCAAAGGGGGGTGTTTTTGCAGCTTCAGTTAGCTGGTACTCGGTAGCAGTTTAGTGGTAAGTCATACAACCCTCATCAGAGTGTCCCGGCCATATGTCGCGTGACGGCTACGGCCAGTGCCCAGCCAGAATTTTCCGTCTGTTTGGTGTCCCAGCAGGCTCAAAACACAGTTTTGTTCCCATCACACCATCTGCACCACCTTTAGGGTTGTTCCTACAGGAGGACAAAAAAGCAGAAAAATAAGATAATTTGTCACAAAAATTCCAATAACTTTTAATAGTTTAGTTCAGAGCTTCAATAAATAAGGTGTATTGCTTGACCATCACACAAGAAAACAAAGACCTTCCCAGCTTTATACCTTAGATGTGCAGCCTGAAGTTAGGAACAAATTACTAATGAGTAATAATATTAATAGGAAAACATACAATAATAATAATTGTATTTTCAATGAGTGACTGAGAAGCTTCTTGTGACTTTCTTGTGTTTTATCTGCTCTACTATCAGAACATTAAACTTCATCAGAAAATTGCTGCTTGTACTTCTGTTTGGTCGCTGATTTGGAAGAAATTGAAACCATTTCAGGTTGAAAAGAAAGACTAAATGAATAGAAAAGTTTCAAAAAATGCAACATTTTTTGCCATTTCTAACTTTAAAAAGGTTAAAAAAACTGTAAGCTTCCTCAAAATAAAAATCAAACACAAACTTTTTTTTTCAAATCTTGATGATCCAAGAACACATTAAACAGAGATGAATCAGACAGATTTAGTACAGTTTATTAAAAGTTGTGACACGGGTTTTACCTCTTTAATTATGTCAACTTTATGTAACTACGTAGTGCAAAAAACCCTTAATAATATTTTTTGGTAAACAAAGACATACAAACACAATAAGTTACATATTAAAACAGATTCTGACCCACCAGTCCAGGGATGCTCATTCCGCTGATCGCAATAGACCGGTCGATCATGGTGGGTGTATAGGTAGATTGTGGGCCATCAAAAACGAATAAACAAAAATAAAAATATCTTTTTAAAATGCTGTCAGCAAACCGAACCCTTGCCATGAGTATGCCACTTGACTGACGTGAAGAACGAATTATTGAACATCCTCTGATCCATACGTTATTGCACATGCCCATCTAACTTCACGGAGGGCAGTTCGGTCTGCAGCGCCTTCCATCTGAGAACATTTGTGTGCCGGCTCCACGCGGAGGGCAACTCCGGCCTGCAGGAGCATTTATTGACGGGACACTGAACCATCCGTCCCGCCACAGCACTTGCTGCAGAGTCCGCTGTCTCAAGTGTGAGCTCCGAGCCTTCAGGCAACAGTGTTGTCCAGAAGCACGCCCTTCCTGAGCCCTGCCGGCAGGCCAGTCGCCTGCACGCCGTGAGTTATGTCGTCATCGCCGCCGTTCATGCACTGGCCCATCAAAAAGCCGGAGCGGGGGGCAGGGATCCCCCACCACCTTCCTGCCACTCTCCCAGGGAAACCTGTTTGAACCTGCCAATACGCAAATCTGAAAGATTATGAACATGAATGAACTGAGACAAGAGAGGAAACAACCAAAACAGTGACATTAAAAATGACCTGAAAAAAACCAGACACTTGTATTTGCTGAGGATCAGTAACTGAAATGAAGACAGGTGTGGAGTACTGACAGTCCTAACTGATACCACAAAAACCTGAAAACAGAACACGACACAAACCAATCAAACATGGATGAAATCAAACAAAAGGACTCAATCTTCACACGGAGTGTCCATAGGGGGGGTAATAAAGGTTCACTAGAAGACAAAACAGAATTAAGAATTGAGTCACTTACACAGAATGTAATTAAAGCAATCAATTGTTGTGGTGTTCAGCGCTCTCACATCACAGGCCATGGTTCAAATCCCATCTGGGTACTGAAGGGAGTCTGAATGCTCTCCCCCTGAATGTTTTTTTTTACTCGAGTACCACGAACTTCTGCCACAGTCGAATCATTTCATAGATTGATTGATGACTAAAATTGTCCTTTGTGTGGGTAGGTGTGCATGTCTGTGTGGCTCTACGCTGTTCTGGTTCTTGTGACCCAGATGACGCAGAGGTTACAACAGAAAATGGATCTTTAATGTGAACAAAAAAAACAATATGTGGTTGGTTAGTTGAATTTTTAAATTTAGTGAATCTATTAACATGTTTTGAAAGCTTGACTTTTTGAGACGTTTGTGGAAAAAATGTTAAGCCTCAACACAAAATGTAATAGAAGATAGATTATTATAATTGATTATTATTAAACTAGTAATATAGGATGATATTTAAGGTACTTGCAGCCCATTATCTAAAGTCTGAAAATGTTTTGCTTTTTAGTTGATTGACTACAACTAAAATATTCAAATTACTCCCTTAACATATTTTTTCCACCAATTTTGTTAAATTAGCAAAGTTCCCAATGTGGCCTGATTGGCTCAGACATGGTGTAGCATTGACCGATTACTCATGTGAGGCCCAACCTCCTAAAAATGTAGTTAAAAAGTTAGCTTTTTATGATCACACAATTTCAGACCAGCTGGATAAATAAGTTTGACATTCAGCATCCTGTAATCAAACATTTCTACCCATGTGAACTATACTTGAGAAAAGTCAAAAAGATAATCCCTGTTTGGAAACAAACTTTTACTGGAAGATTTTAAGACTTTGACACATAAACAGATCCCATTCACAAATTCTTCCGTTGCCACACTAATCTTTTCTCAGACTTTTGAAAGAGTGGGAAAAGGGCTGACTGCATCAAACAATATACTGGAAAAAGGCATGTAAACATAGATACCATAGGGTAGTAAAACTTGAAAAATATTGTCAGAGATTGAAAATAATCCCCCTTGGTGGAGTAAATGTAAAGGTTGGAAGTTTGTTATTATGAGAAAAAATCATAAGTTCTTTTTTTTAGTTATATTTCTATCTTTTACTGTCACTTTGTCAAACACTTCAATGACAATATATTAAAATAAGGATGTTCACAGCAATTGCTAGGTTTTATTAAGATTAAATTAAGTAATTAGTCTTTTTTTTAAATGTATTTAAGCTTTTTTTAACCAGGTGGTCCGTTAAGAATATGTTCTTATTTAAAATAACAAGCTGGGAAAAAAAGGAGAAAAATAATCACACAAAAACTGAAAAAAAACGTAATTGTATGGGAGTACTAATATACCAGTATACACCTATTAATTAGAGGTGTCAAATCATTGCAATGACACCTCTAATATTTCCTACGAGGTCTTAAAATGTTATAAAAGAATTAAGGCGTTAAAGTTAAAACAGTCTAAAGTTTTGATATCTTTGGAAACCCCAAAAATGTTTAACAAACTGTTTAACATCATAGACTGAAAGTTTTAGTTCAAATCTTATAAAAACAACAAGAAAACAATTTGTCAACTAACTAATCAACATGTTTTTGAATTAAAATATTTTAAAAATTCATGCTAAAGTCCCAACAAGCGGCCCAAAAACTAACAATTTCTCTCCTAAGTGCTCTGCTGTATGTTTTACATTCTTCCTAGAATTCTGTTTTTTTCCCTTTTTTCACAGCTTTGATTTTCTCATAAACTTTCTGTATGATGCTTGTGAAAAATAATAAAGCAACTTTTGAAAGAAGTTTGATCCAGCTGGACTTCAGGTCGGCTGCTCACAGGTGGGGGCGTGTCTGTCTTCTCTGAATTGTTTGCCTCGCACTGTGTCAGTGGGCGGGACTTTCACGGAGAACTGCAGAGTTTGCTCAATGCTAAAGAGAAGAAACATCTCATTTGTGATACAAAATAAAAACTGTTCAGAGAAATGTTTATAAAAAACCAGAGATCAAAGACTGATTAAAAATCAATAAAGGAGTTCCTCATGGGAAAAAAAAGGTTTTTCTTTTTTATCTGATACTTTTAAATTATGACTTCCTTTCTGTTTGCATTCAATGCCATATTTTTTTAAGATAACACCTATGTTTTTTCTTTATAAAATAATCTAATTTTTCCAGTAAAAATTAGGTTTAGATGTTTTTTTTTTTAATCTACCGAGTCAAAAACTAGATTTTGGTCACTGAGGTTGTGACTTCAAACTTGAAGCATCAAACCACGGAGACCAAAATCCCTCTGCTGAATGATTGCTTCCATTTCATTTATTAGATGCTTCAGTTAGAGGTATCTTACGAAACACATGCCATATTGTTCTACAAAGATTTCATAGCTTGTATTTAGTTGCACTTAATCTTCAAGCACATTTCCATAGGAGATGTGAAAATAAAATAATTCTTGTTAAAAGTATTCTGTTGTTTGTAACTTTTGGTAAAGAAAGTAAAAGGAGGGAGAAAAAAATCGATTGAAATCTAACTTGGAATGAAAAAAAAATCTGAAAAACATGAAAAGCTCTAGTTGGAAGTCTGTTATATTAGTAAACTTCATTAAGAACGTTTTATTTTTGCATTTTGATCTGTTACCGTGCCAACATGTCATGAATTCAATCTCCCTGCAAAATGAGGCTTCATACAGAAATTGTTTGGTTAAAGAAATTGTGAATAAAATATACTAAGTACAGGCCAGGATTTATTAACCTCACAAAGAAATTAACAACACTAATTATATATATATATATATATATATATATATATATATATATATATATATATATGCATGCATGCCAACAGCATATTTCATCTTTTTATTTTTAAATGGGTTTGATGATTATTTAAGTATTTTTGAACAAGTAAATACATAAGCTAGTACTCTAGGTATTAGTGTGGGCTACTTTTATTTCTTCTATAATAGGCTATAATTCTGTTTAAATATAATGTTTTTGACCCATTAAAAATAGAATTGTCACAAACTCTTTGTTCAGCAAAACTAAAAAAAAAAACTGAACTGGAAAGAAAACACAGCTAAAAATATTCAGCTGTGATTTGGCTCATGACCGGGGCTTAGGGGCAGACGGGCTGTCATGGATCACAGCCACGCTATTTAACTGATAGCAGTGGAGGGTGTTAAACTGGCACAAAACTGAGCAGTGGTCTGTGCCCATGACTGGGCATAGAGACATGAGCAGGAAGTGAGCCAGAGGATGTGTGTTTCCTCAAACTCTCCTGCTGGAGTCCTTTTTAGATACTTGTCAGCTCAGTATAGTGGCCAAGAACTGCAGCCACAGCTAACGTCTGTGGCTGTCTCAAATTAAAGAGAAAAAAAATAAAACATGAACTTGACAACAGGCATGCTACTCAAGGCTGACAATGGAGCAGCTCTGCAAATATTTACTACACTGATGCTTTTTTTTTTTTTTTATTTGCAGTGGCTAAATATGTTTTGATGTTTTGAAGCTCACATTGAGTTCTCCAGCCACAGCAACAACATCCTGAAACATGAGCTAGGTTCATTAGAATGGAGAGGAAACACAGACTTTCAGTAACTGTCATCCATTTCTGTTTTCTTAAGTCTTTTGGAATAACTGGGCTGCTGCTGGAGCCTATCCCAGCTACTGTTTAGGCAAAGGAACAGTTTTGACTAACCAATAAACTTCTGAAGCATGTTTCTGAACTGTGGGAGGAGAACATCCAAACTCCACACAGAGAGGACCCAGTTTAGATTAGAACCAGGGCAAGAGTGCTGACCACAATGTTCTCATGCAGCTCTCACCTCCTTCATTCACCTTCAGGATAAGTTTAATGTCTTCCAGGTGAGTGAAGGTGGGGTTCACCTGGACAGAATGTCAGGGCTACACAATCACTCCTGCATGAACATCAAGAGAAACTTTGTGTCAAAGTCAAGGCCCAGGGCCGGATCTAGCCCGCAATCACATCTGGTCCTTCAGATCATTTCATCTTATTGTTAATAATGGCCCAATGTCATCTGGTGCTCATTTGTAACTTGTTTAATTTTGACAAAATATATTTTATGGAGTGTAAAATATTGAAAGTTATTTAAGGTTTAAGTTGATTTATTCTGAAATAATATTCCTGTATTATTCATTATGTTTAAAATTTAAAGCTTTAAAGATTTGGATTATGCTAGCCTTTTAGACTATTTTGACATTTACTAAGATTTTTTTTAGGTTGCTTGGGAGCTAATATTTCATCTTACATGCTAGCTGTTTGGGCTAGTATAGCATTTTTCCCCCATTTTTTTAGGCTTTTTAAAGTTAAACTATGATTCCAGTTTACATGCTAGCTAGGCTTTTTTAAACTTTCATAGGCTATTTCAGAATCAGAATCAGAATCAGAATCAGAATTAACTTTATTGCCAAGTACAATTGAATATATACCAGGAATTTGTCTTGGTGATGATGGTGCATTCAGGAATAAATAGAAACAGCAAAATATTAAGGAAGAACAGACAGAAGGGATATTACAAATATATAAATATATATATATATATATATATATATTTATATATATATATATTACAGACCCACCACGCACATATATACTATATATTTAACATTATTATTATTGTTATGTAAAATACAATTAATATTATTAATGTCATTTAAATTCATATACATATACACAATATATACAAATACACCACAAAATAATAAATAATAAATAAATAAATAAAATACAAAACAAATCTGTCAATGTGACAGTCAGATGGGGGCAGGGAGAAGCGATGGAAGGCTCCGGACTTATCAACAAGGCTAACAGCAGATGGGAAAAAAAAAAAAAAAAAAAAAAAACTGTGGCTGTGGCGAGAGGCCCCGTCGCGATGGACCCAGCCTCCTGCCAGAGGGGAGCGGCTCAAAAAGTCCATGTCCAGGGTGGGAAGGGTCTGCCACGATCTTTCCTGCACGCCTCAGGGTCCCAGAGGAGCACAGGTCTCGAAGCGTGGTTGTTGGGGTCGTAAATATATGTTATCCTATTCTTACTTATTTCCTTTACCTCTTATTAGATGCGTTTTAGTTCTTTTTATATTGTGTGCTGAATGTCTTGATCTAAGCTGGAAGTGGACAACCCTGCGCTGCTGATAAGGAAGATGCAGCGGCTGAGCCAGAGATTAGCAGGAGCCAGTAGAAGTTACAAGGCTGACGATGATCACCTAGTCAAAACATGCACACACAAAAAGATTTGTTGTTTTGAGAAACTGATTTGGACCGTCTCAGCTGACGTTCTTTTGCTTCCTTCCCTTAGCAACTGAGACCAACCTGTAACTAGGGGCGTGTCTGACTCAATAAAATGCATGGAGAGAAAAAGCCTGGTCGGAGTTGGTTGAAAGATTGTGACCGAACAGGCTTTTGGCCGACTCTCCTTGCAAGTTTTAAACTTTAAATCAATTCTCTGTGTTCTTTCTGTGCAGGTTGTTTTTCTTTACAAATGTTAGAGCTTAACCTAACTTTAATTGGTCTTCGAGCCGGATCTCCAAGACACTGATGGTTCCAGCGCGAGAGTGAGACCAGAAAGTCTGTGGCCACAGCATACGATCCGTTTCCAGGGCTGGCCCTCACTCGCGGGCTGGGACCTGAAGGTTGACGGAGGATCCAGGACACAGAGAATTGTGAGTAGAGTCTTATTTAAAAGGAATGACAGAATGAGAGATTCTCAGAAGGAGAATTAAAACAAACCCTGACAATTCTAGACACATATCAGGTAAAATAGAGCAAACAGTTAAAGTCCGCGGAGGAGTAGACTCCCCTAGTTTACGAACTAGTTAAATTCTACGAAGGGCGGCGGCGTCCTCTGTGCTCTGTGAAAAGAAGAATTATTTCAAACAGTTAAAGTCCGCGGGAGGAGTAGACTCCCTAGCTTAACTAGTTAAATTCTACGAAGGGCGGCGGCGTCTCTGTGTTGAAATAAGAAGTAATAAAGAGAAATAAAGTAAAACAGCGCGCAAAAGTGTGAAAGTGTGAGACTGTGAGTGTGATTGGAAATACAGATACCATTAGGTATTTGGATTTCATACCAAATCAACAAGGATGGAAATAGTGAACCTTTTGTGGATGCACTAGGCAGAAAATCCACTCTAAGGTTGAAGTGAGTTTTACCACAGAAGGGGTATTAATCACTATCTTGTTGAAAGAAAAGCTTCCAGTATTAGAATACCCTAGGTATTAACAAACTACTGGAACCAAATTTTATTCAAAATGGGGAAGGGGCAAAGTAAACTAAAACAATAAGTCCTTGAGACATTACAAAGATTACAGAATAGTAGAAAATGAAAACCAAATGCGATAAAAAACTTCCATATTGGATTGATCAATATAACTTTAATGGTAAGCTTTCAACTGTAAGAATAGTAGAATTACAAACAAGATAAACAAAAATCAAAATAAACGAAACAAATGGATAAAGGGATTTGAAGAAACAAAAGTATGGATAAAAATAGCAAACAGAGGGAAAATGGAGAACGTAAAGCAAGGCAGAAGAAAGAAGAATAAAAAAATAAAATAAAAAAAAAGAAGAGAACGCGAAAGGAAGAAAAAGAATGCCAGAAAGCAGGAAAAGATGTGATGTTTCATAGAAGAGAGGATAATGAGTGTTCGGGTCCTTATGCTGCGCGCAGACAATGGAGCAGGCAGCAGCAGACGGAATATTTACAGGAAATGCAGATGGTCATCCTTTGATAGAATTACTAATCTCAGAGCAGGAGAAGACGGCGTGGAGCTGGTGATTAGAGTGTACAGAACATGGACTTTAAGTGTTATGATTAAGAGCAAGAAAGGAAAAGATGCAAATAAAGCTGAAGTGTTTTTTCAAGGTCAGATGAAGAGGAGGAAATGATCTATTGCTTATACTCTAGAGGTAAAGGTCGTGGTAAGAAGAAGAGAGAGAGAGGAGGCCGTTTTGGGCCTCAAGTTAAACGCCCCATAGTCTGTTGGTCCTGTGGAAAAGAAGGTCACATGGCACGGGATTGTGCAAATCCCACACCCTACACATCAACAGCATGACTAGCATGCTCTTACACCAGCTGATGCTCCAAGTGTTGAAAATAGTTCCACAGAAGAAGAAGTGATTTTAATCTTAGAAGACTTGTTTTTTGGTGAAATGAGCCTCTCCTGTATATAAGGCCTAAAACAGAGCACAGACCGAGAATTAAACAATATCTATTGAAGCCAGATGCACTGTAAAAAATAACCGTACATTTAACAGTAAAAAACAGTAAAACCATGACAAGAAAACCCTGTAAATTATTAAACAGTCTAAAATTGTTCTTTTTACTTGAAATTCTTGTTTATCAATTAACTAGTAAAAATTATTAATTAGTACATTATTTCCTTGGAAAAATACATATAATCCTACTGTAAAGGACTCTAGTATTGTTATTTTAACAGACATTTTCCGTAATTATTTTAACAGTAAAGCACTATTATTTTTACAACTTTTTTTATTGGCAAAAACATGTTTTATTGGCTGAATGTAGAGTACAGATACTGTGAAATGACATTGTGATTTTTGTATCAGTTTGAGTGTGAAGTGCGGTGCAGAAATTTTGAGTGTACTGTTCTTCAGAATGTATAAGAATCAAGAACTTGTACTGTCATTACTGTTGAGAGTTGCTTCACTAGGAATTTCTTTAAATATACAACCATAATAGAATCAAATAAATAAAATAATAGGCCTTAGAATTATGAAATGTACATTTGGCTGAGTTTTTATGCTAAATTAGCGATCAGAACTCAAAATACATCTCTGACAAAGCAACCCAAAAGCTGCTTTTGCACTGTTTGTGTTTCTGTGACAACCTGGCTGACTGCATTAACTAGAGAGGGGCAAATAAAAATAAGAATAAAATTAGAGGACATTTATTATTATTATTGTCTCAATGAAAATTAAGAAAAATGATAAGATTGAGAGTGGCCTGCTTCCTTAACCCGCAGCAGCTCTCTGTGTTGGTCTGTCACTCAGCTGCAGACAGAGCTGCAGCCGGAGGGTGGGGCTAGCATAGGTAGCGTGCTCTCTCCAGCCATACGAGCCTGCTAACGGCCGGTTCTATCCAGCGTGTCCGACACCTCCGCTGCTAAAGGAAACGAATGGAAGTTAAAATTAAAACGCTTCCATCGACCAGCCTGTGTATTCTACCCGCGGATCAAGTCGCTGCACGTCACGTGCACAAAGCTGTCCCTGGTTTGGTCGATGCGACGAGGGGATCACGCCAAAGTTCAAAAGTTCAAGTTTTCGCTGCGCCATTGATTCCAAACGCGCCGCATCAAAGCGGCCGCTCTTGACCGCGCAAACGGCACCGAGGCGCCCAAATTCAAACGGGCCAATCGGAGCATTGCATCATCAGGCTCCAAAGCAGAGCTCCCCCACCGCTCGTCTGAGAGAGAAGTCTTGCCGAAGATTCTCGTCGGAACCGACTTCACGCTGCCTTTTACGGACTGAATTTATTTCATTTTCATCATTTTTTTTCACCAACTTCTGCAAGAAAAGTGTAAGTTGTTTTTACTTTGCTTATTTCGTGAGCTGTGCTGGTTCGTGAGCAGTGTTAGCAGTTTTCATGTGTTAGCTAACCTCACGGCGGTGATGTGTGAATGATGTGTGAATGTAACATATGCGGAGAACCGTTTCAGTCAGTGAAAGCTTATGTTTTGCATTGCAGACTGCATCGTAATGAACCACGGTGCATTTTCAAATGCGTTGACCCGAGTTGTAAGCAAGTATTTTCTGGCTACGCTGCACTAAAGTCTCACTTATACCGCAATCACATTGGTGCCACATAAGTCTTTCAGGAAGCAAAATGTGACGCATTAAAATGCACAGTCTCTCTTTGTGAACACCAGTGTGAAGGAACAAAAGCTTTAGTTGCACATTTAACCCTTCCGCTCTCCTTGGGGTCCAGATGGCTCCAACCACATATTGTTATGCCATTTCTTCCATGACAAATGTGGACGAAGGGGGACAGGATTTTATGTCTGTCATGGACATTAGTGAAACTCAAAAATCAGTGAAAAAAAAAAGTTCAGCGCACTGTCCTGTGGTGTCCAGATGACCCCACTTTTAATGTAAACAAGCTAAGGAGAACGGAAGGGTTACAGAAACACATAGAGGAGGGACGGCATGTGTCTTGTCCAGTGAAAGGATGCCAACGTGTGTTTTCTGTCAAATCAACTTTTACCTCCCACATGTCTAGAAAACATAAACGTTTTAAAAATTTGATTTTCAATTTGAACTCAGAGACTCAAGTCACAGTCCAACTACAAGTGGCGCCATACAGGAAGCTAGTGTCTCAAATGCAGAAGAAATGAGTCCAATTTCACTGACTTATATCTTAGAAATGTATGCATGTTTTATATTAAACTCATTGGCAAATTGTGAATTTTTCATTCTTAACACTTCACTTTTTTTTTATCAATTTAGAAAATTTTGATCTAAGAACTGCAACTTTTGCTTCCAATATGGTGGCACAAAAATCCCTCCAGATATTTCAGTTTATTTGTTGTATTCACTACAATGTTGGTTCACTCCCCTCATTCTTGTTGCATATCTAGGTTCTACTTTGAAAATTATTGGGTCTCAACCAGTTCTCAACTGGTTTCCAGCTTTTAATCAGGACTGTGTTCATTTTTTTTCTCTTTCAGGTTCCTCCTGCTTCTCTGCTGAAATGTTCATGCTGAGCATCGACAAGAACATCGTCAATGACAAGATCTCATCCTTCACCTCTGCCATTTGCCTGATGTTTGGAAGTTATTTTTGCTTTAATATACACTACCCTGTGGAACTCCGTTCAACACTGGAGTTCCTCCAAAGGTAACTTAGATTTTTTTTAATTATTGTTGTTATTTTTTGTGCTAACTTGTCAAACTGTTTATTTGATATCCAAACCCAGATGTATAAAAACCTTTATGTGTTGTGCTTTTCATTATATGCAGGTGTTTCTTTTCCATAAATCCTGAGAGAGGCACAAAGGTGGAGTCCAAGAAGAACAATCTTGTTGTTGGTCAATCCCAGAGTCCTGAGTCTCATCACAGACATTGCTGACCATGAATGGATCTAGACCCACCCCTCATCTCTGGAACTTGGTAAAGAAAAACTAGATCACGGACTTTGCGAATGTTTTTCTGTTATAAGAAGCGTCACTGTTTGGAATGTTAGTTTAAGAGACTGTTCAAGTACTTGCTTAAATTTCTTTTACTGAAAATTGTGATGAACCTGGTAGTGTCGAGACTTTTTGGATTTAAATACTTTTACAGTTTTAAAGATGTTTCTTTCCTATGTAAAAACAAACCAAAATAAAAGATGCTGTATCTTTATCGCTGATTGTTAAAAGGTTACAATTTTATAGAACAGTAGAGCTTCCACCAAGGCGAAATAAAAACAACAATATTACACTATAGCATTAACAATTTATTTTTCTATCTGTTATATTAAAAAAAATCATCTTATAAAAAACTATGCTTTTTGGAAATTATAAAAAAAATCGTATGTTTACGTTATACTGCATGATAGTATAATGCACAAAAAAGTTAATGTTTGAACAATAACATTTTCACATTTTAATATGATCTAGCACTATTTTTCTCTCACCTCAGCGGCAGCTCTACCCTTCTTTATATGTAAATGTTTAGAACAAAGCTCTTTTTTTTTTCTTGATGTTATCTAGTGAAGTTTGAAATATTCTTGTCTTTACTTCAGGGTTCTGTAGTTAAAGAATTGAATCAAATGTGTTTTTAGAATTTACTGAATTCATATTTTCATTGGACAAAAGAAACTTTTACAGAGTGTTTTTCAAAGTCCCACACACACAAAGGAGCAGGTTATCTTGCCTAGCTAACTCGCACTCACCTTTATTTTTTTCTTAGTTGTTATTTGAAGAAAATGTTGAAGTTTGCAGCCCCAAAGCTAATGTCTGTAACTGGTGTTCGCCATTGACTCAAGTGCAATTTAATTTTTTTTTTGTTTAAATGCTTAATTCTGTATTGACGCCATATTCTTTACAATCGATTGGCCTTGAACTTTGATACTTCACATGTGCAGTTACATCTCTGAGCTGGTTTATTGTCAATTTTCTAGTCTGGTCTTCCACAATTAAGAGAACTTGTTATAGTATGGCTTCTGAAATTGTTTACAAGAGATGTCAATATGAAAATTATTTTGTTTATTGTGGAAAAAAATTAAAAAATCTTAAATTCACGGTGTCAAATAAAATACTTTATAAATTGTAATCTGAGGTTTGAGATTTTGATTTGTGCTTTATTAAATAATCCATACTTTGTGTATTAAGCCTGCAAAAGTCTGACAAGTTCTGTATTATCTAATAACGGCAATTTAACTACAAAGCTGGCTAAATATTTTGCTTTTATTAATAACATTTTTTTTACATAAAAAAAATAATTTGTAATTTCAGCTGACAAGATTTTATCGTAAAATTAACATTAAGAAAACAAGTAAGTTAATGTGATTTTTACAGAATAAATTTGTATTTTATCACATTTTTCTTGTAACTTTTACAGGGAGAAATTGTTCCATTTATTTAAATCAACTTTATTTTATACATTTTTATTATGTTCATTTTGGGGTAAAACAGTGATTTTTCTTCAAGTAAAAACATTTTTTTCTAAAGTAAAATATTGACCGTGCAATGGTTTTAAAATGTAAAATCAACAACAAAAAAATGTTGCACCGTTAAAAAAAATAAATAAATTACCGTAATTTTACGGTACCATTCTGGCAACCACAGCTGCCAGCGTTTTACCGTAAAAACAACATTTTTTTTTTTACAGTGTGCTGTGGACGCACAGCACCTGTAATCAATGATCTATTAAAAGCCGGTGTACTGATAGAGTGTGCTGACTCTCCTGTAAATATACCAATGTTCCCAGTTAAAAAAAAGGCACCCCCATCCACAGGATGGAGGATGGTGCAGGACTTGATTGCTGTAAATAATGCTGTTATTCAGAGGTCACCCTGTGGGGCTGATCCTCACACCTTGCTTAATTCTTTAGACCCAGAGGCCAAATATTTCACAGTAATTGATATAAGCAGCACCTTCTTTTCTATACCAGTACATAAAGATAGTCAATACTAGTTTGCATTTACTTTTAAGGGTAAAAGATACACCTATTCCAGATTGCCCCAGGGCTATTGTGAAAGCCCTACTATTTACTCCCAAGTCATGGCTTCTAGTCTGTCATCCTTCGAGCCGCCGTGTAACAGCCAGTTACTCACCTACGTGGATGACATATTAGTAGCATCAAAAGAGAAGATGAATGTCTTAAAGATACATTAGCTCTGCTAAAGCAGTTAAAGAATAATTATTTAAGGAAGTAAAAATAAGTTGCAATTATGTCAAGAAAAAGTGAGATATTTGGGCCACCAACTAAGTGCAGAGGAAGAACTATTCTAGAAGAAAGAAAGTTGCTATCCTACAAGCTCCCAAACCCTTAACCAAGAAACAAATGATGTTATTCTTAGGATTAACAAACTATTGTAGAAGCTGGGTTCCAAATTATGCAGAAATAACAGCTCCATTACAAGCATTAGTGTATACGAAAGAATTAAAAAAGTCAGATAAATTAGACTGGACCCCTGAAGCGGAAGAAGCATTCTGTGACATAAAACAAATTATGGTAAACAGCAGTACTTTGGCCTTACCCGACTAAAAAAAAAAAAAGAAAAAAAAGAAAAAAAAAGTATATACGAATGGTTGATTGCAAAGATCATTTTATGACCTCTGTGTTAACTCAAAATGCATGGTAGTAAACTCAGACCAATAGCTTACTACTCCACTAAAATCACAGCCACATCTAAAAATAGAACGCTGTACAGTTTTGAACCCAGCCACATTAGTACCAACAGAAGGTGAAGGCTTATCTCATGACTGTGAAGCCCTTGTAGACAAAACAGCTAAAGCAGCAGCACAAGGGGAAAATGATGTACTGCAAGTAAAAGGAACTGATTTAAATGAGGATATACCCAAAAGCAGAGTATCCTTTTCAACATACATATGGATTTTATAGAATTAAACAAAAATAAAGGAAAGAAATATTGTTTGGTGATAATAGATTCATTCTCTAAAAGGATAGAGCTCTTTGCTACTGCTCATCCAGATGCATTAACGGTAGCCAAAGCCTTATGTAAGATATGATTCCAAGATATGGTATACCTGAAATAATCTACAGTAATAACGGATCTCATTTTGTGAATGATGTAGTTTTTAAAATAGGACATGCCTTCATATTAATTTAAAAAAGAATTACAGTGCTTATCATCCACAAAGTGCAGGACTGGTTGAAAGAATGAATGGAACAATAAAGAAAAAACAGATTAAGGAAATGTATGGAAGTAACAAAGAGACCATGGACAAAATGTTTGGATTTGGTAAAATTATATATAAATATAACAAGCACGAATGGATTGGTTCCATATGAAACCTTGTTTGGAAGACCCTATAGATTACCTTATTTTACAAACGAATGGGAAACTGATGATGAAAGTACACTAGCAGACTATATGAGAAAGATGCTACAACAGCCAAAACAAAAATCAGAACAGACTAATAATGATGTCACATCTTCTGTATCTTCACAGGATAGCCAAATTAGTCGAGCCAGGAGACTGGGTTATTATTAAAACAGAGCAAAAATACGTCACCACCACAGATTAGCGGAAGGCCACAGAAATCTGAAGCTCTCCGACAGCGCCTCCAGAGCAAGGCCGACTACAAAGGGGGCTGCGAAACCATAGGTTGCAGTCGTCTCAAACCCGGTGAAGATTGTCCACAACTCTGTGCAGGTGATAGGGAGAGGCTTCAGGACCCTAGGCAGGATGTTGACCCCCAAAGTAGCAAATGGTGGTGATGGGAGTAGTTCTTTTAGGAATGGTAATAATAGTTCCTTTACTATATTGGTTTGAACAAAAAGAACTGATGGAAGATGTGACACATACCAACATAAATAATAATAATAATAATAATAATAATAATTATTATTATTATGCCATGAGGCTGCAGCAGCTCAGAGATTTAAACAGGTGCCGAGCCATGTAAGGATTTAAAAACAAATAAAAGGATCTTAAAATTAATTCTAAAATAAACAGGTAACCAGTGCAGTGAAACTAAAACCGGGGAGATATGATCATATTTATGTGTTCTGGTTAAAAGACGAGCAGCCGCATGTTGCACTAGCTGGAGTCGAGCTATAGCCGAGGTGTTAATAGGACAAAAAGGACATGACACAAGTAATAAATGCAACGGGAGGAACTTTGAAACTTGTGGGAGGTCTGCCTAAGGTTAAAGACATTCTGGTGGTTGATGACAATCTGACCACAGATGATTGGTTCAGGATTACTACAGGAATCACTAAAACAGATAATAATTGGTTACTGATGGCAGAGGAAGCAGCTCAAGCAGTCAAAACAGCTGGTGTTGTGTGTTTAGGACCAAGACCACTTCTTAAAGTAATACCATCCATATTACCTCCAGACTGTCTTTTAAATGTTATGACTCAATCTGTACCTTCAGATAATTGTTCTGTGAGGATGAGTTTATCCGCTCACAACAGCTGAAAAACAGAAACCACTCTTCTCCAGTAAGATACCTAAAGCAAATTACACATGTATTTACAGAAAAGGCACAGGACCTAAACTGGGGAAATTAAATTAAAATATGTATGTTGAAACTCTTGAAGTAAACATAACTTTCAAACCTCTGTCCCGCAGTGACAACTGGTGGTGGTGTGTGAGAGAAACAAGCTGTATGACAGACTGCCTGACAACACCACAGGACATTGTGCCCCTGTGAATTTATTACTTCCTGTTTCTATAACCCCACTTTCTGTTGCAGACTTTCTGACCTGACGACAAGAAATTAACTAACCAGGTTCTTGCAGGTTTCGAGTCATCCATCTGTCCGTGGTGCACCATTAATAAAAATGTTGATGAGATAGAACAACGTTCACTACAATGTTCAGAGATTAGGCAATTAAACGAAGGCAGAACCCTGCCGTCCCGGGCGATTTTCAGCTACCTCACTTATGGCTTTCCAAAGCAGAATGGCTGTCGACACGGTGCTGTCACAGCATGGAGGAGTTTGTTCAATATTTGGTGATCAGTGTTGTACCTTCATCCCAAACAACACTGCAGCGGACGGGAGTCTCACCAGGCCCTGGAGGGCCTCCGAACTTTGAACAAAATGATGAAAGACCACTCAGGAGTTGATACATCGCCCTGGGACGGGTTTGGTGAGATGTTTGGTAAATATAAATAATTGGTCATGCCCATTTTACTCTCTTTTGCTGTCTTTGCAGCCACCCTGACCTTGTGTGGATGTTGTTGTATCCCTTGTATAAGAGCTCTGTGCACCAGGATGATTGAAAAAGCCGTTGACCCACAGGTGTCCGAGATGTATGCTCTCCTGTCTCAGACTGACAAACCTCATGGTGAAAATGACGACAACAATGATGATGAGGATGATGTTGATAATTATAACTTTCCAGATTTGTTTTCAGTTCCAGAAACCTGCTAACCACCCCTCTGAGTGTAGCATTTTAAGTTATGACAATGATGCTGTGGCTGAAAATCTCCAAAAGTGAAGGGGTCATGTGCTGAAATAAAATAAGCAGAAAACGGAAAAACAGGGGGGCGTTGTTGGGGTCGTAAATATATGTTATCCTATTCTTACTTATTTCCTTTACCTCTTATTAGATGCGTTTTAGTTCTTTTTATTGTGTGCTGAAATGTCTTGATCTAAGCTGGAAGTGGACAACCCTGCGCTGCTGATAAGGAAGATGCAGCGGCTGAGCCAGAGATTAGCAGGAGCCAGTAGAAGTTACAAGGCCTGACGATGATCACCTAGTCAAAACATGCACACACAAACTTTAAATGTTGTTTTTGACCTTGTGTAAGAAACTGATTTGGACCGGTCTCAGCTGACGTTCTTTTGCTTCCCTTCCCCTTAGCAACTGAGACCAACCTGTAACTAGGGGCGTGTCTGACTCAATAAAATGCATGGAGAGAAAAAAGCCTGGTCGGATTGGTTGAAAGATTGTGACCGAACAGGCTTTTGGCCGACTCTCCTTGCAAGTTTTAAACTTTAATCAATTCTCTGTGTCTCTTTCTGTGCAGGTTGTTTTTCTTTACAAATGTTAGAGCTTAAACCTAACAGTGGTCCGCTCCACACTTCCCATCCGGTCCGCGAGCTTGAGATGAGCAGCCCGCATGTCAGGCTGCGGCGGGATGCAAACGCCGACCAGAATAAACGAAGCAAACTCCCGGGGTGAACAAAACGGCCCACAGTTGACGACAAACAGACTACAGTTCAGGAGAACAGCGCTGGATGATCACTGCCACGTCGCCACACCAGCCAATGCCGACACAAAAACAGATTCCCCCACCCCTGGCCCCGCCGGAAAGTTGTGTGTCTCCGCCTGCGCGGCAGAGCCGGAAGCCCGCCAGCTGCAGCGCAGAGTCCGGCATCAATCCGCTCAGCCACGTCTCCGTGAATCACAAAACCGCAGATGAAGAGAAGTCCCGTTTCCTCCCAACAGCAGCTGCAGTTCATCCACTCTGCCGGGCAGTGAACGCACGTCTGAGAGAAATACTCCCGGCAGCGGCGTGCGCAATCCGCGCTGGCGAAGACGGACCAGCGCGCCGGCTCGTCCTCCTCTCCCACGGCGCTTCACTCCGAGAGCAAGGAACGCGCCCCCGACCAGGACATCCAGCACCTCCGGAGGTGGCAGCAAAAAAGCTGGGAAATAAATCCGCCGGAGCTGCTGCCCTGATGTTCACGAGCTCCACCCTGGCAAAAGCACCGAGTGCCATCACAAAAAAAAACCGAGCCAAAACACAAAACAAAACAAAGCAGTGCGCACCAACACACCGAGGCAGCCATCCGCGGCGCCAACGGTTAACGGTTTTGGAGTTTACGATTTTGGAGTTAGGCTAATATTTACCTGCTAGCTGTTGTGGTTTATTTAGGCTTTTATCAGTTTTTTAGGCTATTCTAAAGTTCAGCTATTTTTTTAACTACATGCTCGCTGTTTTGGATAACCAAAGTTTTTCTTCTACCGTTATGTAAGCTAATTTGACATTTAGCTAATATTGTATCTAGCTATCAGCTTCAGGATTTTCTGCTATCAGCTCCAACGTGTTCTGCTATCAATTTCAGCAGCCAAACTCAGCTAACAGCATTCACACTGGCATTATTGCAGGTAATGATATATCTTATTTATAATTATGTTAAAAAGTTACTGTTTTAAAGTTTTTACATTTTTGTTTCAGTGTGTTCAATAAATGTTTATCCTTTTCGGCCTGCGACCTAAGGTGTGTTTTTGATTTTGGCCCCTTGTGCGATTGACATTGAAACTCCAGCTTTAGAGTAACCAATGAACCGCTGCAGCATGTTTTTGGACTGTGTGAGGAAACCAGAGTGCTTTGACAAAACCCCATACATTCACAGGGAGAACAAACTCTACAAAGATGGATTCTCTCAAAAAGTATCAGTAAAACAGTAAATTGGTGAAACATCCATTGGTTGTTTAGTATATTTGTGTCCTACCAACCAGGAAAGAATGTTTGATGTCAGGATGACCTGAAATATTTCCAATTTTTCATTGTCAGTTGTGAAGCTGACTCATTCTGATCATGTTTCAGGAATAGAGAAGTCTTAGATGTGCACTGCAGTCTGACCAATACCCGCAGTAGCAGATGTGCTCATGATGGGGTTTCATTTATAAAGGGAATCATGTTCTGTGTTATTTTACTATACAAATCTGTCTGTAAGCTTACGTCCCCCCCGTGCTCTTAAATGTCGAGTGGATTTATTTATATAATTATTCCTGAAGGTTACCTTCTCTAATCAACACATTTTAATTCCTGATCAAATTAGAAGGGGCTCAACAATTAATCATGGTGTCAGCATCAAAGTGCAGATCACTGGGCTGACTTCTTCTTTCTTTGATTTGAAGTGAGTTGTGTTTCTCTATCAATCCATATATAGTAAACACACAGAAGGGTGAACAAGTATTTGTCAGTCACATTTTGCAAGTTGTCTTGTTTTTGTGAAATGTATGAATATAAAATGTCTGTCATAGAAAAATGTATAAAGCATGAAGTGAGTGGGTTTACAGCCTTCAAAACTAAAGATGTAAGGACAGAGTGATGTAAAGAAATAGTAATACTTCATTTGACAATACTTGTATCAATATAAAAAGCTGCAAGGATGATATTTATTTATTTATAAGAAAACATGTAGCTCCGTGTCTTTTGTTCTACACTTAAACTCCTGACCACTAGTTGACAGCACGCCACACCGAGCCTCTATGAAGAACTCTATACAGCACTTGAGCAACAAGAGGATCTTCTGGGAACTGGCTTGTGAGATGTTTATTCAGCCTTTTGGTTTCACATAGTTTTAACTTGGGATGGGTAATGAAACTCTGTGCCAATTTGTGCTGGTACCATATGAAAATGCAGATGTCATTGCTTCATAGCAGACTGATATAAGAATGAGTGACGCCATTCACATCACACAGGGTAAACACTGTAAGTAACTCCAGTTAAGATGATAAAGGTGAAGTGAGTGAAAGTTCAGATGTAATTCACAGCAAAAGATTCTAATCAAGAAATCTGATGGATCAGTGCGTCATGTGCAGTATATCATGGCAATCAGCTGTAAAATATGGCCCCAGGGGGCCCGTTTCAAGAAGCAGGTTTTGTTGGAACTCTGAGTTCACGAACTCCAAATTCAGCAGAATTCTGAGTTTTCGGTTTCAGAAAGAGAGATAACTCAAACCCGTGAAAGTGGGCGAAACCAAGCCCGTTTCAAGAAGCGGGTTAAGCTGAACTCAGAATCAATCACTATGGTAACTGAGTCTGTGAATGAAACCTGGTCTGGAGCAGGTTTTCTTCAGGAAACTTAGAGTTCTCTGCGGTCTCCGCCCCTTTTTAAAGTGAGAGATGTTCAAATCTGAGTTCTTCATTGTACAATATTATGTGTCCACAGGAATATCTTAATTTATCAAAAGAAAAGCACCATGACTTTGCTTGGATAAAAGCAACTTGCATGTGAGATACAGTTGCAGTGCTTAAAGCTCTGATCATTAAATTAAATTGATTTGATCATTTAATTCATGTCAAATTGTCAGTATTCAAGGGTTTTTTTTGTTTCTTTTGTCATACTTAAAAAAAAAAAAGGTAAAACATTGTTTTACTATTGTCTTAGCATGTCTTGGTATCTATTAGGATATGTGTCATATCGCAACACATGGATCATGATACGTATTGTATAGGGATGCAACGACATAGTTTGCTCACAGTTCAACACGTACGTTGATACGAGGGTCATGGTTCAGTACGTATTGAACCAAACAGAAAAAACCTGAAATCCTATAATTCCATAGATGATTATGATTTATTTTGCAAACCGAAGCAACATAACAAAGAAATCAGGTTTTTTTCAAGTGTACAGCTTTTGGCAGTTATCACAGAATCACATTTAAATAGAACTCTTGTAAACTTGTAAACATTATAACTTGTATATAATTTAATCAAATGTAAAAGTGTCTCAGTCCTCAATACTTGTGAACATGAATATAATAAACTCCAACAATCTAAGCTGTTCTCTTAAGTCTTGACATTCTGCACTCTTTATTTTCCAGAGTGAAGACCATCATATAATAAATATTTACAGAGATTTAGTTCTCTGTTATCAGGAAGTTCAGCTGTACGTGGAAAGTTGTGGGTTTTTACTAAGTTGTCTTCAATTTGTGCAGTTGTTCATAAACTGCAGGTATATATATATTTTTTTGTGAAATATAGACGTGTTGGTCCACTATATTGTAGATGAACTGTTTTCATTAAATGACTAAAGTCCTCATTATCAACCACTGAAAAAAGACTGCAGAGATTTATCAATAAACACTCTGATGGAGTCAGGTATTTTCTGGTGTTTATCTGAGGTAACACTGAAAGTCTTTAGAAATAGATCTGGGATGTTTTCATTCTGTTACCTGATTAGTTGCTCAACTCTAACACGGTGACAGAGCTGGGTGATGATGTCAGAGGTGGGCGGGCATGTCTTGTATCCCCACATTGTGCGATATAGAGATGAGAGAAATCTTGCAGATATTGTACTTCTTGCGACACATTTCACTCCCTGATCCTCATATTCTATGGCAAACGCAACATGTCTCTACACCGCAGGTTTCAGTGTCCATGACTCGTCTTCAAGCACAAACTGGAAGCTGCTGACACACCGGGGGGCTGCATCGACGTGCATTCAATCAGCCACTAAATGAAAAGTCTAAGAAAATGCAACCGCTCTGCGCATGTTTGCGGTGAGCCGCTGTGCGAGCACATACGGTCACAATGTACTATGACTGTCTCGATTGTTTGGGCAGTTAGCTAAAATGATTTGTTTTTAGCATTTGGGCTCTGACTCCGGCGGGAACAGCAAAGGAGTTTCTGGCGGAGGGGAGTGGGAGCGGACCTGGAGGAGCCAGACTCAGCAACGAAGACATGAATACACAGACACAGCAGCTCACAGTGGGACTGAATAGATAAAATGTGTTTTGTGTAAAATGGCGTACCGCACTGTGGAACGCGTATCAAACAGTTCGGTTTTACATAGAATATTGTTTTTTTTTTTTTTTTTTTAAACTTGTCCTGTCCAACAGCTGGGCAAGCAGATACGGGCTGAGAGCCTCTTGCGTTGGACAGATTTTATTGTCCCAACAGGGGTTTATACTTAATAAACCCCTGTTGTATTTCATGCTAAACTTTATTTTAATTATGTTGTATCTTTTTCTTTTTTTTTTTTTTTTTTTTTTTTTGTTGGACCGGACGGAAACAAAGGGGGGGGGGTAAAAGAGTGGGGTTAAGATAACAAAGAAGGTAACACAGAGTAGTAACATCCTATAACAACCAGGTCTAAATAACAATCTGGAATGGGCGGGGCCTGTCTACACACACACTCAGTTACACACATACCTTTTGGCTAGAATAATCTTTACCTTTAAAGTTGTCAAAAATGTACACAATACCACTGCAGCTCACACACAATCATAGAAGCTGACACAAATAAAGCCTTTCATTCCATCACACATTCTGTTAGTGCGAGGTGAGCTGACACCTGTGCTCAGGTGAGTGTTTATGTTTTGCTGATGTGAATGTTGATGGAATGTATAGAAGGAGAGAGAGCCCGACCATCCCCACGCCCAGGCCCCCCACCGGGGCGGCAGCAGCAGCACGGGCCCCCCAACACCCGCCAGGAGCCATGGAGAGAACCAGTCAGCCGCAGAATCCCGCCAGGCACCCAGACCAGGGCACGCGGGACCGCCGCAGAGGCCCCCACGCCCGAGAGTCGGTAGGCACGGGAGCACAGAGAGCGCGGACCCCCGTCCAGCCAGAGCAGCAATCCCCCCACCACGCCTCCAGAGGGCCAACACAAGGCCCCACACCCGGAGAGCCCCCAACCCAGAGGAGCAGCACACCAACCCAGCAGCGCCGAGCATCCCCCCACCCCACCCCAGGCACGAGCCAGAGCTCCCCCAGGATGACCCGCTTCTATGCTCCAGACGTCCGCCCGCGCCCGCCGCGGGAGGTCCAGGGGCGAGCCGGGAAGGGCCGCCCACCCCCGCCAAGCAGAGAGACACCCAAGAGGAACGAGGGTCCCAGAGGAATGATGTTAACAAGGCCTGGCCAGGCACACCCACTGATGGAGTCCCGGAGAGGCCCATTTCTCGAGAGCCGGGACCGGAACCCGAACCACCGAGACCTGGACACCCCATGGCTCCGATGTAGTTTGATCCCCTGTTAGATCTTGGGGATCCCTCTCCCAGCGTGGCGAGGAGGTCACAGAGCCCAGGAGACCGGCACCCAAGAGACAGGACCACTAGGCGAGGGTTTCCATCCCCCTCGCCAGGGATGGGGTAGGGGACAGAGGGTCGAAAGTCCCACCTTCCTTGTGTGATGCATGCGTGTTTGTTTGTTAGAGTGTATATTTTGAGGTGTTAGAGGTGTGTGTACTACAAGGTGCAGTTAAAATTGGTGAGTAGGGCCTTGACAGGACATCTCCTGATTGCTCACAGCGATGCCCCGTCACCCTCTCACCAACGGCCCTACATGTCTATGGTGCTGTTAAAATTGGCGGAAAGGGCACTTAGAGGACATCTACTGCTTGCTGGCAGTGATGTCCAAGCACCCCCCCACCAAGGTCCTACGTGTCTAAGGTGCAAATAAGACTAAGGGGAGGGGCAGACTCATGCGGCGGCCACTGGAGGGAGGCCACTTGCAGGTAGTCCACCCCAGCAGCACGCCGCAATACAACCACCCTCCCCTTCACCCTAATATATGTTTGTATGAGGAAGAGGGTAGGTTAGGGGCAGTTGGCTGACCGACCCCCGATGGTGGACCGCTGTCGCCCCCCAGCGCTGGGACCAAGTTCACCCCAGCCCATGGGCCCCACCCCCCGAGAGCCAACCCCCCAGGCCCGCACCCCCACCCCCGCAAGGAGGGAGGAGCCAGAAGGTGCCAGTCCCGGGACAGATCCCAGCTCCCGCCCCCCAAGCACCTCTCCTGTGGGTGTACTGGGCAGGCACCAACAGGACCGAGGCGGCCAGACCAGCCGGCCCCCCACTGAATTTTCAGTAGAGACCACAACATGCCAGACCGCCCAGGCCCGTACCAAATGGGACCCCCTGCTCCCACGGAAAGCCCCCCACCAGACGGGGCAAACCGCCCCCCCCCGCCCCCCCCAAGACCCCGCGGCAAAAGAATGGATCTCATTCTTCTGCGATCTGCCCTGAATGCTCTTGAGTGTCTGGATGTTGTGGCACTGTCTTTGTTTTACATGTCTTTCCGACACTGTGTTGCAGTTGAGGACAGTCCGTCTGGACAGTCCGTCTGGACAGTCCTCAACTTCAGCAATCTTTGGAGGGGTCACTGTGAGGAATTTTAAGTTGTAAATTCTTCGATTCATCCATCGAGTTTATCACCCCCTTGTGCTATCCTGGGAATGTTTACATTAAAAGTGGGGTCATCTGAACCCCACAAGACAGCGTACTGATTATTTTTCCAAGGAATTTTTATCTTCACAAGTGTCCCTGGCCCAATATCTGGACCCCATAAGAGAGTACTAGGTTAAAGATGCAGTGCCCAATAATGCACTTTTTTTAGGTGAATACCTTATTTTTTTTTTTTTTTGTTTGTAGGAATGCTTATGGCATTAAATATGTTTTTAATTTGGCGCATTGAGGTCTATTTATAATTTTGGATCTTAGATACATTTGAATGTTTTTTTTTTATTTACTTTATACATGTTTAATTAAAAAGTTATGTTGCAAAACAAAAAACATTTTAGCTAAAATCAACATATTTTGCCTCTTTTTTCTCCTTTTTAAAATGATCTGATCCTTGACTTTAAAACTGTGACACGATCTGAACTGTGAGTTTCATGATCCGTTCATTTGAAGAAGGTGGCCTTCATTCAACAGCTTTGCTCTGACTGAACTCAAACTTGCAGTGGAAATAAAAGGAATAATGGGAATATCAACTCGATCATCCCTTGTTCCAATTTTATGTTATAACTGTTAACCCAGTTTGACCCTGCTTTTACATTTTAAAAAGGTAGCGTTACCAATGAGATTTCCTTAATGTATGACATTAACATAATAATTTGACAATGTTTTCAGGTTTTACGCAGAAGAACACGGCATGATGTGTAATGACAATAATGTTTCCTCAAAGCAACCTGTCTGATCATTAAAGCAATCAAGATAAAGAGTCATCACTGTCCATCAACACAAAGTTTTTGTTTAAGTATTAAACTGCTGAACTCATTCATGCACTTGAAATGTATTTTTAAATTAACCCTTTATGACAGAAAATCTGTCAGTGAAAGAGGACTTTAATTTTTCTAATGTAATATCCTCAACCAGCTCCTGTAGTGATACAAGTGTGCTTCAAAACAGATTATGGGGTGCTGATAGGGAACATAAATATGAAAAAGGACAGGAATCAATAACAACAAAGCTTCAAATGAATGGCATCCATTATTTTGCTGGTGAACATCCCTAAGTGAATGAATCAGTAAAAGCCAAATATGTCCTTTTATCTGTGCCACTGATCAATGTGTGTGTTGGTGGGGGTGTTGGTTCTTTTTCTCTCTCTCTGTCCTTTTCAAAATAGAAATAGTCCCTTTTATGTCTAAAGGTTGGAATTTGATTTTAAAAACCATTAGTGGTGTATTGATTAGTAAAAGGAAGGAAGGGAATGAAAAAGAATGACTAAGATCCAAAGTGGAAAACACTCCCTTTGTCACATCAAGGTCTAACAACTACAAAGAAATGTAGTAATGCCTTGACTTGGGGTGGATTTGCACTCCTCTTTTTATTATTATGTACATTGACAGACATTTATCTAAATGAAAAGCTGGAAGTAGTGCTTTAAATACATATTGTGAACTGTAAAGTTAGTGACGGTTTGTTATATCTATGATTTTCTTTTATTTTGAAATGCCTGAAATCAAAGCTCCCGAAGAAAACCTTTTTTTTAGTAGTATTTGGTGATAAAGATTCACATAGTTTATAAATATGGAAATATTCATGCATTTTTCTAAGCTAAGACTGTCAATTTTATAAATGATGCCCCAGGTCTCTTTCAGTATACATTTATTCACTGGTACTTCTTTTCTCCTACTTGCTCCTATTATTGATCTAGTATAAATGTAAGTAAATCCAAAATGATTGTTTGCAGAATCAAATGTTTGAATGGTTCTCCCTCAAAGGCTTGAACAATGCCTTATACAATTCTCCTGAGTCTGCATTATTAACCCTCGTGCTCTCTTATGGGGTCCAGATGACCCCACCCTTACACTGAGTCCTTCCATGACAAAGGTGGACAAGACTTCATGTCTGTCATTGGACACCAGTAAAGATCGACAATCGTTAAAAATAAATAGTTCAGCGCACTGTCTTGTAGGGTCCAGATGACCCCACTTTTATGTAAACAAGCCTAAGAGAGCAGAAGGGTTTTAAAGTGGAAGCTGTTTCTATCCAGCGTTCTCGTGGTAGAGGCGTGGAAAGAGGCGGGAACTCACAATAAGCTCACTCCAGATTGGAGACAGTACTTCCTAAAGATTCCATGACTCAGCTTTGACTCACAGCGACTCAGACCAATCGCTGTCGACGGGTTGCAATTGTTGTAATATGGCGGTAGACATATCAGGAAGTGACGGTGAAGGCAGTAGCCAACTTTTGCGAGGGGTGGAGGTAACGGGGGACCTCATGGCTCAAGAAGTCCAGTTTTAATTAGACTGTCAATGGAGAGAACTTATTGGGACTTTAGGAAGAGATGGAGTGATGGGTGGAAGAAGGAATGGATTGATATCAGAGAGGGAAACAAGTCTAAGAGAAAATCTTGTGATCGCTTATAATTGCAGAAATAATCAGCCCTCCAACTGGAAGATTAGTGCTAAAACATGTAATAATGAGTGAGATTATTGGATGTCTCTTTAAAGTGACTGCTGGAAAATGTTTTTTTAATCCTACTTTTTTATGGGAAATGATCATAACAAGACTGGTGAGACGATCCAGATCTATTGGCCATTGATGATGGCAATGTTCAGTATTTGTAAACTGATGCCTTTAGAAGATTTTTCAATCTTTCTTAGGGGATTTTATGTACTAGAATAAAACATTTTACCTGGTGTGTTCAAACCATTGATCCTCACTGTATGCTGAGGACATTTAACAACTGTGGCTGGCTATGAAAGTGAACCTGGGGTAACTGTAACAGGTGCACAACTCAAAACAGGACATGACCAAAAACCAAAGAAAAGTTGGTGGTTTCTGCTGTTTTGTTCATCTCTGACCTCTTTGAATTACTGTTTAAAGAGCTCTGATCTTCTTTTGAATTAAAACTTACTACTCATCAATCTGCATCTTGTTTGTTGGTACTTCTCCCTCACATTGCACTTTGACCATGACTGACACAACAGGACACCTCATGGTTAAACTGAAAGCCCCCACCCTCCTTCCAGGCAAGCCAGATTGGGTTCCCTGGAACCTTATGACCGGTTAGCAGAGCACTGCTGTGCATTCCTGGCCTTCTGCCAGCTGGACTTTCATTTCAACCAGAGTGAGTTTTCCTTCAAATTGGAGCAAGGTGGCATAAACTTAGAGCTTCACCATGAGTGGAGTTAAGCAGTGGTGGCTAACGAAATGAGACAGGGCTTATGTCTGCACAGCTCCACCATGTCTTTGACCCCACCACGTTGCGGTGGTGAAACCGTTCCTAAGCTTCTTCTCCTCACACTGGGGAGTTCAGGTTGGCAAACTACATGAAGGACTCCAGATTTAGACTGCTGATTCCTGCTGGCCGAACAGTGTTCTTGTGGATGTTTTCTTCTAGGATCAGCTTTGCTCACTGCCAGCTCATGCCAGCCCGGAAGCTTTATCCCGTCAACAAAAGGAGGAATTTGCAGATCCTTAGCAAGAAACTGCCATTATCCCTCCAAGCATCTCTCCAAGTCTGCTGGACTTTCAATGAAACAATAACTGACATTTCTACAGCTCATGCTAGCCCTTTTTGTCCTGAAAACAGCATGGGGGTATTTAAAATACTACAGAGAACAGATTGAAAAAAGATCAAAGTTGATCCAAGTTTGAGTTTAAAATATAATCAGAGCACACAAACCATTTCTATATTCTAAGGGTGCATCCACGCAGGACTTGGCGAAAGCGTCAAGTTTCAATGTTAAGTATAAAGATGCAATCCGATGTGGCGTGATTTGGGCATCGGCAAGGTCGGCGTGGTGTGTCAACCGATCAAGGAGTCAGCTTTGGGAATGTGACATTTCAGTGACTGAATGAAAGGTAGAAAAAGAGATTCAATATGGCCGCTTGTTACGGCCCTGGGCCGTTTGGGTCGATTTCTGCTGCCTGTCCCTTTGCTCCTCCTCTCGCACAGGTGCAGCTGTTTTCCAATCTGAGAGGATGGAGATAAAAGGATGCACCTTAGAAGTGCTGGAGAGAGACCCTCCTACGTTGGCTGACCAGATCCGTTGGTTGCAGCTCGGGTTCTGCAGGTCCTCCCTGCTCTGTTGGGTTCTCATATGCATATTAAAAATCCTTAGTGCTGTCTCCCCTTTATTTGTTGCGGTTCAGAGCCAGCCGTAACACCACTCGATGCAAGAATTTTCATCCTAAACTTCCATGTATTTTCTTGACCCACGGGCTCTGCTGAGTTTCTGGAGACTGTCCCAGAGCGAAGGCGGGATACACCCTGAACAGGTCTCCAAACTGTCAAGAGCCCATGGAGCTGGATCTGCTATAACTTCAAAGTACTGAAGAGAGTTGAAGTGATTGACATGTCCAAAGACAAATAGACCTTCAAAAAACGAAGCACCGAAATGCGGCAGTTTGCAGCAGCTTCTTTCGGTTTCTGGGGAACCGCGTAAATCATAACGGTTCCTACTTGGAACCAAATTTCGGTGCCCAACCGTGATGATCTGTTGAACCCAGTCGCAGTGATGTCCTTGCCAGCGCCACTGTAGAGCTCTACAAAACATAATGAATGAACCCAAGGTACTCGCTCAACATCATCCATGTTTTCCATGACGTGGCAACAAATGAAGTCCAGAACAAATTTGGGGGTTACTCTGCGGCCGGAACGTCAAGGCTGTAAGTAGTGCATTGACAGCCGTGAAAAGAGAAGTGGCAGATGTGAATTTGATGTGCCTGCCACATCCGGTGCGAATGCATCCATTTCAGATCCCACTGCTGGGATTTGAACTGGGGTTTTCTTGTTGTGAAGCAAAAACACAAACCACTGCACCGCCGTGCTGCCCTAATCAACATAGCCCCACATTTCAAACTGCACTTCATCCAGAAAAACTCGCTCAGGCCCATTTTATGAACACATAGATGGAATATTTTTCCTTCATTTGGGGGTCTAGGTATGTGGACCAGTGACTAAATCTGGATCAATGACTTAACAGCATAGCTGAAGTCCAACTGAAGCTACATCCAGTTTTACTTACAGTGGACATCAGCTGTACTTTTACTTCATGCTGAAGTTAAACCTAGCTCTGTCCCTGATGTGCACGTCTTTGTTCGGTTTCAAAGTAAAAGCAAAATATGGCACATAAATGTTGAATAAGAGAAAGTAAAGATAATTCCAGGCAGTAAAGGGGAATGTTAGGAGGAGCTGAAAATGAAATGGTATAAATCAGTTGACACAAAACATGATGAATAGTAGAAGCCAGCTTGAAAAAATGGGAAAACCGTGTCTTAATAGGCCATTAAAGTGAAATTTCTTCTCTTTTCTGTATAACAAGAATTAATGTTTTCTCAGAGCAGGGAGAGAAAGAGAGGGGGGAGTGAGCATGTGGCACACTGAGTGATGAAATGATATTGCTCTCTTTTAGTTCATGCCGGGGTTACCTACCCTCAAGGCAGGATCTTTTGATTAGCTTTTTGTCTTACAGCTGAGAAAGCTCTGGCTACGGAAGGGACATAAGTCATGAAATTTACAGTCATCCAGCATGGGAGAATGGATTTGTCTCTGTTCTCTCATTCTCTTCAAAAAAAAAAAAAGGAAGGAAAGATCCTGGCACTTCATTCCAGGCATAGCACTCAAGAAAGCAGGGTTTTGGAGAGGACTGTTTGGCCAGAGTTTAATTACTATTCTGTGTAACCCTTCCGCTCTCTCAGGCTTGTTCACATTAAAAGTGGGGTCAACTGGACTCCACGGGACATTGTGCTGAACTTTTTTTATTCAATAACTGTCATTCTTTACTGGTGTTCAACGACAGACATGAAGTCCTGTCCAACTTTGACATGGAAGGGCTAACGCCTCAATGTAAGAGTGCAGACCCCATAAGAGAGCATGAGCAAATAACATTGTTAAACCAAAGTTTGCTTTTGATTTATTGTGTCCTAATTAGCTGCAAATACTTAAGTCAAACAATCTTCCAAATTCTTCCATCAATCAGTGTGAATCAATTTTATAAATGCAGCTAAAGCTGCATTTTGATGTCCCTGTTTTATATTTAAGACTTTATTACTCCACTAAGTCTGAACAGAATTGTCAGTGGAGGCTGTTGGTTGTTATACAGTGAAGAATTAAAGTTCATGACAAAATCCTGATGGTCATGTTGTTGGTACTGTCTTTATTATTGTTTGACTAAAATCATACAAGCTAGCTGAAGAAGTTTTCATTAAATTAAAAAAAAAAAAGTGTGAATGTTCACTTTTTGGTAAATCTGTCAGGAGTTTCCACAGCAAATCAAGTTTCCCTAATTCATGAAGGTGCTTTATGTCTTATTTGGGCTGGGGACCAGCACAGGGAGACCTGGACTCAGCCCACTTGTGGCTACGTAGTTGGGCAGTAGTGTAGTGTCTTACCTAGGACCACACTGGATTAAGCTTATTGAAGAGTTCATTGAAATGTCTGTCAAATTTCCTGCTTGACGCGTTGACTCCCCTGCTGCAGAGCAACCGCCAAAGTAGTTCTGGAATGTATCTGTTGCTACATCATGAAAACATGGATGATGTTGAGTGAGTAGTTTGGGTTTATTTTGAAGAACTCTATCGAGACCCCGGCAATCACATCGCTGTTTGTTTTCATCAGATCTTTCAGAGTCTCTTGATGCAGTGCCTGGATTGCAGTCTTTCTAAATGTTACTTCCGTCTGCTTGTGGCCCAGTTTGAACTTTAACCAGAGAGGGGACAAATAAAAATGGGGAGATCTTTTTAAACATGATTCTTTTAATTGAAATAAGAAAAACATAAGCCCATGAAGCTGGAGCGTGCTGCCGCCGCACCGCAGGCAGCCAACCCCAGGTGGGCCACGCTGCTCAGGAACTGACAGCCTGGGCTGTGGTGCATGCTGGATTTGCAGGACTCTGCCTAGGGATGCTCCCTTGATCAGCTGGACCCTGAGTGGCAGCGCTTGCTATGCTGTCTACCGGGCAGGTAGCTGGCCTGGCCGGAGTGATCGCTCCAGCGGCTTTGTGACCGGCTAGCGACCTGTCCAGAGTGGATACTGTCTTCGCCAAACAATAAACTGTAAAAGTCTGTCAATCCTGCAGCCCCAGCGGGTTCAGAAAATGGATGGAAGTTCAGGACGAAAATCCTTGCATCACGCCCCATATTCAATCTCTGTTTCTACTCTTTCATCTAATCACTTAAAACGTCATGTGCCCAAAGCTGAGTCAGTGATTGGCTGATACACTCGGCACACCTTGCCGTGCCTGATGCCCAATCGTACCTTGCCTTGTCAGATCACGTCTTTACATTGACTTAACACGGAAATGTGATGCCTCTGCGGCGTCCGTTGTGAATGCAGCATCAGAAGTTGTAGACTTGGCTGTTGTGAAATTGTAATATATGAATCCCTGGATCAAGCTGAGCAAAGCAGAATGATATGTGATATGACTATTTCAGGATTGTTGACAAAAACTCTTCTTATCAAGAAAATACAAAAGTGTACTTTTTCAGATTCTTCTCAAAATGACATAGCCAGGTTTGTCACCCACAGAAAAGCCACCATTTTGAAAAAGTTTTTTCTTTTTTTAATGAATTTTTCACATGCAGCTCTGGCAGGACAGAGGGATAAGAGGGAGCAGCTGCTCAGCCAGTGAGGGCGAGTCAGGGGGGAGCGGTGGGAACAGGTAGCGTTATTGGGCCACACAATACCGCTCACAGCTTTAATTTCTTTAATAACATGATTATTATTTTAGCAAAATGTTTTAATAGTCTTCACCTTACTAACATTCTAATAGACTATCAGTAATCAACATTTCCATCAGCGTTGATGGAGAAGGACAGTAAAGTAAGGGAAAAAGAGACTTGTTTTAAAATATGTGTTTGAAGCAGTTGCTTCATTTCTGTAAGATGATTCACATCACTGAGTGGAGCAGTGACTCACATTCTCACAAAGCTGACTGGCTTGATGATCACTTCATTTAATTGTGAATCAACGCCAGTGGTGTGAGGGAAAAGCACCAGGAAAACAGTATCTTCTGAGATTTATTACATTCTGTTGGTGACTCAATTAACTGGATTCTGATGATATAATGAAGAGTAACGTCAGCACACTTCCAGGCATGAGTGGGTCCTTCTCTGGAGAGCTGGAGAGGAACGCTGGCTGCAGAACACTCGACCAGGGTTTGTAGCGGGCTCTTGTGGGGTGGTATTCACGGCTGATTTAACTGGAGAGCGCACAGAGGAAGGCTGCTTCGTACCAGTGACTGCACTCCCACTCAAGGAGGTGGGCTGTCGCCACGAGTAGACTCCAGAGCCACAAACTAGCAACCTGCATCAGAACGGAGTCCAAAGTGAAGAGCGCTGATGCATGCTCATGTACCGTGATGCTTGTGTAGGAACAAATTTGTTTTTGCTGCAATGCCTTAACACATTTACACACACAGAAATCATCAATCTTCAATCAGCCATCTGTATTCAGTCTGGCAGCATCATGAGGCAAAGCGAGTGAGATTATTGATGTGCCACCAAACAGTTGAAATGAAAATGCGATAAAAGAAGATAACACGTGGTTATACAACTATGTAGGCTTATTTTCTGTGGATGCTTCACGTTGCGTTTATTCAAGTGGACTGATTCTACAGGGATACAGTTTAGCTCAATGCAGAAGAGTCACATTTAATAAATCTATAAACACTGCCTATCATTTGGGTCAGAAATATAACTAGATATTCAGTAAGAACACTGGCACAGAAGCAAAGTCTTGAGCTTTCAGCAACAACTTCTTGCTTTAATGTCAATACATAAACAAACCAGAAGGTTACCCAGCTTATAAAAAAAGAGTCAAGACGTGTTCATTAGCATCAGTCAGTCATCATAGAGCCTACTAGTAAACAAATAGGCAGAAAAAATGAATAACTGACCTCTGTAGATAGAGCTGTCGAGTTTATCCTCTGAAAGGATCAGCATATTAAGAGACCTATAGTGGGATTTATGCTTTGTTAGATACACTGTGGTGGTTCTCCTGCAATTTCAGGAGGCCCACCATAAGGCCCCACCCACCTGAGAGCCAGACTCAGGCGAGAAACCCACCACTGCCTGGAAGTTCTGAGCATCCCCAATTCCAGGCAGGAACCAGGGATCCCAAGAAAGATGCGCCCCACATTCCAGGAAGCCTCCCATGTCCAGGGTAGGAGGGCTTGCACCGTGCAGCAGATCCTTTTGGTGTCTGCTCCATTTTGTGCGCAAGCCGCGATCGTTCTGGCAGGAAGTTACATAAAGATACATGAGAAAATACTGTTATTTAAAAAAAAAAGTGTCTATTCACACATAATTTTAGAAAACCGTGCGTCCAGTGTTAAACTTTGTTCTTAGTCGTTCAGACCCAGAGGAAAGGGGTTAAGGTTAGGATTCTGGTTCCGGTTCCTGAGGTCGGCTGTCTCTGCAGCTCACGGCTCCACCAGGGGATGGGTCAAATGTGGAGAACACATTTAGGAGCGGGACAGTTAATGGGAATTTAACTTTCATTTTAAATACGTGCGGCCAACAAAAACATCCAGCCTTGGACACACTGAGAATATGTGCAGACAATGCAGCAATGAGATCTTGGCTGCATGTATTACATGTGTTTAATATGAATTTCTATCATTTTCTATGCTGCTCACGTGTGAATAACATCAGTCTTTTTAAAATATAACCAATTTTTTTACAATACAACGCCACGATTGACAGATGTGATCATGTTTTTGTATCTAAACAGACAGTAGACAGGTAAATAAACATACAACCACAACATGCACGTGCGTGCACGAGCACAGACACACAGACACAGATCAACGTAGTGAGCAGACTCCGCTGCGGGGCGCCGGGGCGGGGTTTAGGGGGTAAACATCAACAGAGAGGCAGAGAGAAGAAACATGGGTAATAGTTTTAGTTTATGAATTTAGTCACGAGCGTGCGCACAGACACAAACAAAACAGACAGAGACGCGCACACACAGATCAATGTAGTGAGCCGACGCTTACTGCCACCAAGTGGTAGGAGGCTGCATTCAGGTCCCGCGACCCTCAGGTTCAGAACTGATTTTTTTTTTGCAGCCCACTAGAGGGCGCTCGCGGACCGAGATTGGGCCGCGGCCCCATGGTTAAGAACCGCTGAATTATTTGAAGGAAGAAGTTCTCACAAATACAGTTTTTGTATTAATTTCATTTATGTATGTCCTCCATCATGAGTAAAATGCTGCAAGAACATGTTTATTAAGCCAAAACACGTTTTTCATACCTATTTTTAAAGAGAGAAAAAAATGTTTTTAATAATTAGCTGACCTCAAGCTGTCAGAGAGCATTAACCTATCCTCAAGATTTTTATTCAACTGGAGGTTATATATGATTGTTTCAGATGTTCTATAATGTCAGTTGCTAATTTAGCATGCCACTTTCATTGTGCTGCTGTTATGTACCATTCTTTTCTTTTTATCCAACTGAAGAACAAAGCCCTCTCTGGCAGGGCAGTGCTCATTTATTATTTATTTATGTGTGACAGCTTTTGAACCACTTCTCTAAATTAAATCATATCATGTAGAATACCAAAAGGAGAGGAATAAACTCAGCTTTAGGACTGTAACAAACATCCACCACGCATACAAAAGAACATTGAAATCCAATCCAAATGTTTCTATATTATCTGCTCAGTTCAGAACAGAAATAACAGCTACAGTTTGGTTCTGACAGCAGCCTCTTTTCTGCATACCAGCTCACTTAAGATGGTTTCCCCCATTTCCTTTGAGCTGTAATTCGTTGACAGACTTGTCATTCTTAAAACTGAAGCAACGGATTTGCCAGAAACACAGCTTATAGGTTTTAATGGATATTTAAAGATAAAAGAATAAAAAAAACAGGAGCTTGACTAGCATTAAGACACTTGATTTTTAAAACTTATCACATTTTTCATTAAAAACATTTGTTCCCTTTTTGTTGTCACTAAAAAATATCAGAAAGCAGAATAAACAGACAGAATAATTGTAACATTTAATTCAAAACAAATGTATGAACATGAACTCCTTTTTTGTAACGGTGTAAAGGTGCATTCACACCGAACGCAATTCACGTGGCGGAAGCGGCCAATTTCAATGTTCATCAATGGTAAAGACGCGAATTGAGTTGATGTTTGTGAATTGTCTCTACGTATAGAGACTATTCAAAGTGCTTTACATAAAACATTAAAAGAAACAATCAAAAGAAATAGTAAAGGTGTGATCATTAAACTAAAATTAAAATCATGCATGATTGAAATCATCCACTAGTTTTTCCAGGTCCTGCTTAGACATCAGATCTTTAATCCTTGAGATAATTTTGAGATGATAGTAAGGTGATTTTATGACTGCAATAATGCACTCAAAAAAAAAAGCTGTTGGCTTTACTTAAAAATGTTATGTCAAGTGGTTCCACGTAACTCTGTCAAGTTAGTATTAATGCAATCTTTTACTTCCGATTTACTCATTTTAGTTAAGTATGTTGTACAACGCCTTCTTAAGTAGGTGCAACTTAGACGGATTGCTTTGTTTTTATGTACAGCATTCACGTTAAACTTATGTCACGTTATTAAGTTCAGCCAATATTGTGAATATACATTAAATCAATACAATGTTTTTGAGTAAGAATAACTCAGTGTAGTTAAGTTGATCTTACTTGACTTTAGTTTGTCCTAAAAATACCTAACAATATATTTTTTAAGCTTGCAAGGTGGAAAGAAAATACACAAAATTAGTCAAAATAGCCCTTTTATTGAGACAGCCAACAGGCAAAATAGGCTTTTCTTTGAAAAAATTGATTATAAAATAGTTAACTGGTGCAGCCAGTCATTAAAACAGTTTATAAAAAAGGTCCAAATGTTCATGCACAGTTAATGTCTGGGGTAACACAACAAAATGAATAATAACAGCACCTTATAAAGTTTGACCGCAAAACATTCAAAACAGGCTTTTCCTTCAAAAAGTGCAAAATAAACAATGTCCCAGGTAACAGCAATTGAGTGCAATATTACTTAGTCCAGAAGCTTGTTCTTCAACACCTGGACTTTTGTTGAAAGCTGACGTGGCTCCAGCTCCATGAGGACTTTTTGAATAAATTCAAAAGTGTACTTGAGGTCAGGAGGGTAGCTCAGGTTAAGGTCATACATGAGGCCAAACAGTAATGCATAGGCACTGGCAACATCTTGGAGTTCTTCAAGGACTGTAACACCTTCTATGATGATCCCAATGTCCACTGGAGACTGATCAGCATCTGCACCTGGATGTTTGATGACGTAGATTCCCATCAGGATCTGTTCCAGGTCTGCACGTGTTTCCTCAGGGTTCTCGCTCTAAAAAAAAAAAAAAAAAAAAAAAACATTTAGAGAAAAGTACGCTTCAATAAAACGTTTTTAAAAACACAAATCGTTACATCAGATTCGGTATTTTTAAAGCTTTGAATTTTCTTTCTGATTTCCTTTTAAACTTTTGAAATGGAAAAACAGCAAAATGTTTTGGCACTTGTTTACATCGGCTGAGACACCAGAGCACAGCTGATATTGATGTCACTGCTCAACCTACATGTTTAAGTATTAAAAATGACACTTTCATTATTGCCTATTCTGAATTGGTGGTTAAGCCTTGTGTAAACAATGAAAATGTTTGTTGAATATGTTTATATGTATTATTTTTTTACACCATCTGCATATAAATGATGGGTTGCTGCAGGGCCGATGGGATTGTTTGGTTTTTTCAGCCTAATGATGGCTTGCTTCACTGATAGTGACAGCTCTTTGGATCTCATATTGAGAGTTGACAGCAACAGATTCCAAATGCAAATAGCACATTTGAAATGAACTCTGGACCTTTTACCTGCTCCTTGTAAATGGGATAATGAGGGAATAACACACACCTGGCATTGGAACAGCTGAGGAGCCAATTGTCCCATTACTTTTGGTCCCTTAAAAAGTGGGACGCACATATACAAACTGTTGTAATTCCTATTTGGATGTAAATACCCTCAAATTAAAGCTGAAAGTCTGCAGTTAAAGCACATCTTGTTTGTTTTATTTTTTTAATCCATTGTGGTGGTGTATAGCGCCAAAAAGATTAGAATTGTGTCGATGTCCCAATATTTATCGACCTGACTGTAGCTTGGTTGTAGCTCAAGCAGTGACGTCAGTATCAGCTGTGTAAATAAGTACTAAAGCGCTGATTATGTGCAAAAAAAAAAAAAAAAAAAAAAAAAAAAGACACAAGATAACTTACTTCATATTCATACACTAGCTTGGCAGGGTCTTCATTGAGATACACTGTAAGGCCTTGGAGGATGCCACTTCTTCTGTTTGCAGTTGAATCATTCTGCAAATTTGCTATGAGAAATAGGTTTTATTAAACATATTGCTGGCTTTCAAAAGATAGAACTCAAGAAACCCCCACATAGTTTTATTTTTTCCAAAAACATTTAACAGCATGGCCACAAACAGAAAATGTTTTGTGGCTCTCAAATATTTTCACATATTTTCACTTAACAGGAAGTATTACATTTAAATAACAAAAGTATACTATAAAAAAATTTACAAAATACACATAAAAGCTTTGAATACACTTCCACAAGATTATAAAAACAATATAACTACGTAGGGAAGTATGGGTGACACCTAGATAAGTACTTCAGTGTTACATTTTGTGCGTTACTAAAAGGATGATGCATTGTTTACGGTGAAAAGTCTCCACAGAAACTGAGTTATCAATACATTCATATTTGTAGGCATCAACAACTACGCAAATAGCTACATACACACCTGGTCAACAACTGATAGAAAATCAGCTATTTTCCGTCCAGCTGCGCCTCCTTTCTTGTGGAATACTCTTCGCATCTTTTCAGAATAGCGATCCAGCTGAGACATGAACTTCGGGACAAGCGGGATCGTCGTAATGCGTGTGAACTCTGCGCTTACCTAGGCCAAAAAAAAAAAAAAAAAAAAATTACAAGATGTCAAAACATGAAAAGTCACAGTACTTTATGTAGCATCTGGCTTTGATGTTCCCGATTATCAAAATAATTATGTATACTGCATCACCATTATGGAGAAACCCAGTGTGCATTTTTTTCTGTTATCACACCAAATGTTTTCAGACCAAATATGTAATTTTCTATTCATGAAAAATCTTATTTAAATTACAATTATTGATGATTTCATAGATTTATGCTGTAAGATCCCCTAATTTGTATATTCAGGACAAAAACATGTAACAAAAAAAAAAGTGTGCCTTGTTTACAAGGAGTGGTGTTAGTATAAGCCAGAGGTCAGCAACCTGCAGCTCTAGAGTCACATGTGGCTCTTTTATCTCTCCAGCGTGGCTCTCTGGCTGAAGAAAAAAATATAATAGTATTTTTTTTTTTTTTTTTTAGATTTAGTTGACAAAGGAAATTAAGGTTATTTGAAGTTCAGCTAGTAATTAAGCAACAAGTTAGCTTTTTTTGTGCCCATTTTGGACTACAGAGTTTTTAATGCTAATTTGGAGTTCAGCTAAACATTTAGTAATAAGCTAAAGTTTTGGCTAATTTGTTTGTCTACTGAGATTTTTTTATGCTATTTTAGAGTGTAGCTTCTATTTTAGCAACAGGCTAACATTTTTTACTATTTTAGTTTATTGAAGTGTTAAAGTATATTTTGGAATTTAGTTTAGTAAATAAGCAACAACGTAGCCTTTGGGCTAATTCGGCATCTGCTAAGATAAAAGGTAAAAATGAAAAAAAAAATTTTTTGAGAGATGGTAGTTTCTTTTTACATTTTTGCATTTCATTGTGCCCAAAAATAGGATCTTATTCATGTTACTTTTTTAAAAAAAAAATGGGAATGAACTATCCCAATTTTCTAAAGGCTTAGGTAAATCTATGTTTCAGGTTTTAATCAATAGAAAACTAGTCCAAATGGCTCTTATACTGTTAAAGGTTGCCGACCCATGGTATAAGCTCTACTACATCAAATTATACATATTTCAAAGCACATTCAAGACTCACCTCATGCTCACAAAAAAGTGCTGGCCATCTACTTTTGATTTCTGCAACCAATGGCTTGTCTTGAATCACCTCATGCCTCCGAAGAGCAAAGATTTTCTCCATTTGCTGAATCTTCGGCTTCCCCTGTTTTAACAATGCCTGCTTTAAAGTCTTGAAGTGAATATGGACTGTGTTTTCTATTTTTGTGAGACTTGAAAGTACCATAAACATTTGTTTGAAAAGAACAACCCTGAAACATGCAATTTACAGTTTCATGGCTCTTGAGGTGAGTATTGATGTGAGAAAAATACTGTTGTGCTGATGCTATGTTAGTGGTGGAACACAAATGACAGTTAAATGTAGCTGAACTTCTTTTTTGACTATTTTCATTCACATGTGACCTGCTTAAATGGCTATGAAGTGCATTCCATGTTTTGAAAACACATGGGCAATCAAATTGAGTGCATGGGTAGGGGTGGCTGCGGCCAAAATGACCATGAGCTAACCTGTAATGTTTTAGAAGACTATATCTTGTTGATGCAGTTGTCCCGCAGTCTTTACAGGACCACATTCATATCTGTTAAAAAAAGAAGAAAACAAACACATTTGTGTCAATACATGTACACTTGAGAGAATAAAATATCACCAAGGACAGATCATAGACAGGATTATTTTTGGAAAACCCCTCCCTAGAAAAAATGAAAATTATAATTATTTTGATTATTTTTTTAAACCTGGCGTTGTGAATATAATGTTTGGGTCTTATAAATCATCCTCGCTAAGATAACTCCAACAATATTCAGAATTTTCCTAATTTTGTGCAACACCAAAAGCAGAAATCCTTAAAAAAAAAAAAAATCTCAATACTCAAAACAAAAGTGCAGCTATTTTCCTCCCTGCATTACCTTCTGTCTTTAAAACCCTTCCGCTCTCCTTGGGGTCCAGATGGCTCCAACCACATTTTGTTATGCGATTTCTTCCATGACAAATGTGGACGAAGGGGGACAGGATTTTACGTCTGTCATGGACATTAGTGAAACTCCGAAATCAGTGAAAAAAAAAAGTTCAGCGCACTGTCCTGTGGTGTCCAGATGACCCCACTTTTAATGTAAACAAGCTAAGGAGAGCGGAAGGGTTAAGTCAGATCTGTTATAACACCAAATGCAATAAAAAATAAATCTATATGGAAAATAAAGTTGCATCATGAAAATGTCTAGAATAGTAAATAAAGAATGACATTATCGGAATGAACTGAGTAAACTAAATGCAGGAAATTATCCAGGTGTTGCGCAATGAGGCTGCTCAGTTCTGTCTGCAGCCTCTACCCCTCCCCTTCTTTGCACGCCCACAATTCCCTCCCCCGTCTTCATGTCGTCTCATTCAATGTCCAAAGTAAAAAAAAAAAAAAAAAAAAAGACAGCGGACAGAGCAGGTGCACAATACTCACCTCCCCCACCCCTGTCAATCAACCTTCGACCGCCTTAACTTAAAAAAAAAAAAAAAAAGACAGTGGACAGAGCAGGTGCGCAACACTCACTTCCCCCCACTCCTGTCAATCAACCTTCGACCGCCTTGCCTTTATCTTTATCGAAGGCTAGCTAGCACTAACATATGCGGTTTTAGAACTCTACTGTTCGAAATTTTTCGTTTCAGCACACTTACTAAACACAACTTTTTTTTATTTTCTTTTTTAGAACCATATACGCACAAAAACGCTAGTCAATCCATCACAATGCATATTAGCAGCTTCAAATTAAATCCTACTTCAGTCTCAACTCAACAAGACTGATAAATAACTTCGTAATACTACCTTTTTAAAAGTTAATGGCATTAAAAATGTTACTTACGGCTTTTTTGTAGCTTTGTTGGAAATCGGTGGAACACACGGAACACAACCTGCTGCTGCTTCAGTACGAACGAGAAGTCGTAAGGCGGGAGCAATGGCGGAAGGGCGGAAGTCACGAAGTCTCGCGTGGCTTTGAATTTGATGACGCAGCATTCCAGGGATGTTAGGTTTATGTAACACAATTACGTTGGGGAAACTAAAAGAGTCAAGTAAAATAGGAATGGCACAATTTTACGTTGAAACAACACAACTGACTCGAGTTGATATGAGAAACTCACAATTTTAAGTAATTCAAAGGTAATTACATCATTTATATCCAACAGTAGTGATAATTCCCTTTTTTGAGTGTGTGTTTATAAATATTTAGTTGAATAGATTGAAGTTCTGATGTGACGTCCGCCTCAGAGACAATAACCTCAGTTTTGTTTAACTGAAGTAAGTTGTGACACATCCAGTCATTAATGTCCTCAATGCATTTACCAAGAGCCTGTACAGGGCCTCGGTCTCCTGGTGTCAGTCTAATATATATCTGTGTGTCATCTGCATAGCTATGGTAACTAATGTTGTTCTTTATACTTGGACCATTGGGAGCATGTAGATGTTAAATAGAAGTGGTCCAAGGATAGAGCCTTGGGGCACTCCACATATAATTTGTGTTGGCTCAGATGTGAAGTTACCAATTGACACAAAATATTTCCTGCTTTCTAAGTACGTTTTGAACCAGTTCGCCAGTTGGAGCGGTTCGAGTCCAGCATGCATCCTCGCAGCTGTAGAGGACCTGTTACTGGTTCTAGTGGGCGATGTGGTGATGATCTGTGGTTGATCTGCTGCTGGTTTAAGAGATTCCAGAAGTAAATGGGTGTTGGTTTTAATTTCTCTCCTTTTGTATTTAATCTTTTTAATTGTGAAGTGAGCTGCAACACATGAAAAGTGATTTTGATAAATACAGATTGATCGATATGTTCAGTTTGTTGAAAATAACCAAATAAGATCAGATTATACTCAGACATACTCTCTGTTCTACCAGATGTCATGTGAAATGTGAACAAGCTTTAAGATGAATATTACACCTGATCACCACTTTATTTGCTGAGATGAAAATGAAGAATTCAAGACTTTTAAATCACTATAAATAGAGAATTAACAAAAAAGGTAAAACATTTAGTTTTATATTTATTCAAAGCATCATCACAGAATGAACTAACAAGTTACTCAGCTCCTGTGTCTTAATGTAACAAAAATAAAAAACCAAAAGCATACACTTGTTTATGTTTTTATTTTTTTATCCAATCATATTGACGTTTGTATGACAAACCACAAATGCAGTACTTCAAGTTTTAAACAAACATAGTTACAATACTATTTCAGCTATTTTATTTTTTGCAATATTATTATAAAAGCACAACTTTGAGCTTATATGTTTAAAATAGGTCTTTGACCTGCCGTTTGTGAATTACAGTTTTTTTCAGATATTGAATATTTTGTATATTTTTGCATTAAAGTTCACAATATACTTAGAGGTGGCTGGATACCTCACTTGGCTGGTGTAGGACCTGGGTTCAGTTCCCAGGGCAATTAGCTAAAATCCAGTGATGTTCCTTAGAGAAGACCCTTCATTCTGCTGCATAACTTGATCTCTCTGTACCTTAAAAATACAGGATTCTATCAAGAAGATCATCGGTCATAATATCTCTGCATAACAGCCTGTGTGAATCAGTGAAAGCTGATTCACTGTGATGATCCCTGACAGGATACGCTGAAAAGTGAATGACAACAGTGTTCACATTATAGTTGGTGAATGCACAGCTGTTAACAAGAAAATTTTGAATTGGCACTTCAAGTCATAAACGTTGCTGACCTCTGGTCTAGACTGTCCTTTTTTAGGAGAGGTGTGATTCTGGGAAAAGAATATAATCCAATGGGAGTTTTCTCCTGAATTTCTATCTATTTTCTTAACCCGGGTTGTGAAGGTGGGATACACTGTGGACAGATCACTGGTTTTGCTCCTGCTCACTCGCTTGATATGCCGGTAGACAGAGAGCCGCTGCGGTGTGGAAGCTGCCAGCTCTGGCTTAATCCAAACAAATTTAAAAAAAAAAAAAGGAAAAAGGTCCCTTAATTTCACTTTTGCTTTTATTTTCCCCCTCTCGTGTTAATGCAGTAACCCTGGGCTCACACCGCTGGCTGCTCTGTATAATCAGGCTGAAAACACTAGCTGATAGCTCCTCCCACACCCAGCCGCCGCATCAAGCTCAGCAATTTTGACAACAGCAAACTTCCTTCCCAGTGAAAGAGCGGCGGGTACGAAAATTTGTTGTGCAAATTGCGTTTGGTGAGAATGCACCTTCACAATTCATTTTAGAATTTTTATCATACTTAGTTGTTATTTGATTCATATTTGATTTTGTTTCACTTTGAACAATCTGATTTGATCTGATTCACTGTTCTAAAATAAATTGAGGAGTCTCCCTTTGTATTTGTAACAACTGTTTAAAGACTTTTAAACATTAATTTAAAATACTTTTCTGTCTTCAATGGGATTAAACGAAAAGCGTCAGTTTTAATCATTCACATTTACATTATAGCTGGTAGTCTCTAATATTTTTTCGTTTTGATGGTATTTTGAGTAAAGATTGGGGGGGTTGTAATTTTTTAGATTGCACATTAGCCCTGTAAATTAAGGAAATACAGATCAACCAAATACAATTTAATCCAAAGTATATCGTCATCTGACAGTTATGAATGGATCTGAGGCAGGCAAAAGTAAAAAAAAAAAAAAAAGAACAGAGAGAAATTGGAAGAATACAGAAAAAGAAAAACTAAACATGCAGGTAACACCATTCCTCTCAGACAATGGAAAACTAGTGAACCTTAGACACAAACCACTGCTCAAGTTTTTTGTGTTAGACAAGAAGAGCTCTTAACTAAAAAGTAATTCTTTTCCATTGTTAATGGAAAATTCCAAACATAAATGCAGATGCATGCACACAGACCCCAATTTATCCTCATCCAACAATTACACACTATGTAATGTTATGGCTATATAACTTCTTTTAATTACAAGGATCTGTTGGACACCACTCAATGTAGGTGGCACCAAACTGTTACTATAAAATGTCTCCACCTCATATTTGCTTAGGAAAGAATGTGTTGGTGAGCACAGGATATGGGCGGTTTGTGGGCAGCCGTGGTACAGAGGTCAACTCCTGATCAGATTGTGCCCTCGAAGGAGGGTAGAAAGCGCCATACAAGTATACGCCGTATGCAAATATAACATCCATCCTCCTTGTTTTTCTCCACCCCCGTGAGCAGCCGGACCATCGTGTGCTCAACAGGAATTATTCTTCTCATCCCTTCTGGATGCTGCATATTTCTTCAGCTCTAGTAGTGTTAGTAACATTCACCTTGATGTCAGCCTCCCAAAGAACATCAAGTTCAGTTGCAGCTCAGTGATGGAGCCATGAATACTCTTGTACAAAGCGCTCTTCCAATCATCTTCCTCTTTGAGTACCACAGTGAGATATTATATATTAAAGCCTTGTAATTTTAATTACATTTGCATCAACCAAAAAAAAAAAAAAACGGATGTGGCACGTAAAGAGTAACCATTTCTAAAGCCTTGTTCACCCACTGTGGGTGGGTATGGGGTGTCTGTGGGTGAAAAATAGGAAAACCTTCATGGCACAAGCAGGTGGTTTGCACAAAATATTACAACCGTAGGCCACTCTGTGAATCCACATATATAAATGTTTATGCATATTTACAGGCATGGTGCAGGCAGACACTTATACAATATGCATAGGTAATTAGGATGACATATATGAGACAAAGGTGTGTGGTAAAGGTTTTTCTTTTTTTACCCGCGTGTTCCATGCGTGTCTATTGCTGCAGCCTGACTGTCTGAAATGAGAAAGACAGAGTGTAGTTTGTGTGGACGTCCCACAGGCATCTTATGGACACTCACATATCACCTACACATCACGTGTGTGCAGCATTCGCTGGTGGTCAGTAACTAGCCAGTGCCTTGACCTAACTACTGACAGGAGAGGTGCATAAAGGGTCTCTTTAGCATATATTCACAATGAAGTTATCACATTGTTGGGATTCCTCTCTCCTATGCTGTGGGTGGAGTGTTTGGTTGCCTCATCAATTACTCAGCTGCCTCCAATCACCTGCTTAGACTGCGGTATAAAAGCCCAGCTTCTGCCACCAGTTGAAGTCTGATTTTCTGTGCTCCTAGCCCAGCTAAACCAAGCCAGTCGGAATGTCAGCTCAAGCTCCAAGTCTGCCTGTCTGCCCCCTCCCCGCCCGCAAATGTGTAGCCATATGGGTTTGTAACATTTGAGAAGCGACTGTTGAACAGTTGGAAGGATCCCGCCATGGCTGAGCTCCTGTGCTGACCCTCACAAAGCTGTAGAAAGCGGACAGGTCATCCGTGTGTCTGCAGTTCTTTGATTAAAAGATCAATCATAAAAGCTCTGCAGATCTTAACTGATTTTAAAATGTCTCCACCAACACAATGATGAAAAATTAATAAACCTCATTAAGATAGTTATGGGAATAAACTGGTCTGCTTTAGGTTTATCATAGGTAACCCAGGTTCAGCCTCACAATAGGATCATAATTCAGTGCACAACCATGAAAGTTTCTGTTAATGGATGACTGTCATTAAAAATGAAACCTGGGTAATGTGCCCTGCTTACGGTGATAAACGATGTTCTTTCAGTGTCGGATGGGAGAAAACGTTCAGTTTTAGCAAAGATTAAAGTTTGATTCATTGCCATGACCCAATTAAAGAGAAAAAAAATCTGGCACTCATTATGTTCAATCCAGAATGTATGGCTCTGACTTTTAATTCAAAAGGCTGTTTGTTTTGCCCAAACATCAGTAGCCTGCAGACCAACAGTCACAACTGCCACAGTCAAATAAATAACCTGCCTGCTTCATTCCACTGCCTGGAGGAGCGAGCCTGTATTAAACCTCTGACAAATGACTGGAGTTCCTCTAAACTATTGAAAGATTGAACAGAGAGTGGACAGGACGACAGACCAAATAAAAAATTGAGTGGACCCGAATGCTAACGAGTTCAGGTAGGTTTTAGTTTATCCTTAAAAAACTTGGCTGATGGAGCAGCTCAGGGAAACAAGGGTGAGGGAACACAGCTTAAGGCATTAACCAGAAAAGTAGCCCTGCCTGGAGCTTTAGCCTCATCTCGGGAATAGCCAGGAGCTGCAGGTTAGCCGGTCTGAAAGAACATCAGCTGCAGTGAGCTGTCACAATCTCCAACCTGTGAGAGGAGGCAAACCGAAAATGGACGGCTTAAACCAGGGGTCCCCAACTGGCGGACCGTGGTCCGGGTCTGGACCCCAAGACGCTTTAATCCAGACTGCCATGCATTTTAAATAAAAAGTATGATATTACATTTTTACCCAAAGTGATTTTTGAACAGGCGCGCGCAAGGACAGCCACGTGGCTACGGCTAAGAGTGCCATGCTAATGTTTACATAGCTGGGATGTAAAGTTATCAAGTGACTGAGTGAACAATGCCGCTGTCTAAAATGAGAAAAGTGGACTCTGAAAATCGTGTCTTTTGATATGAGTGACCGAAGCTTTCACTTTCATTTTACCAGCACTGAGTTCTACAAGATTAAAAACATGTGGAGGCTGCTGGTTTTGTTCAAAGCACCGATATCAAGCGGCGCTACGAGACAAAACCAAAACTTTTGACATAAATTACCTTCCAGGATAAACGAGGTGGACATGGAAAATACAGGAACTGAAATGACAATGTGAGCGTACAACACTCAGACACTAACAGCACAACAACCAGCTCACGAGTGCTCACTACAGTGGAATGGATTATAGACGAGAGAGCAAGAAGTGACTGAAATGATTCAAAGAGTGGATGGAAGGGGTGGTAGAAACTGTATTGGAGGGAAAAGAGACAAGAAAAGGCCCGACAGGTACGTTCATCCTGCCAGAATGACCATCTCTGCTCTCATCCATCACTGATTTGTTTGTAACAATCATTTGTTTTTTTTTTAAATCTCAACATCATAAAAAGAAGATGATGAAGGAAAAGAACTCTGCATGTGACTTGTGACTGCTGTTCAGTCTCTTCAGAAGAAACTGGACATTCTGAAGATGGATCTGGAGAACTGTGAACATTTTTTCAGGACCAGCTCTTGATCTTTGTTAAAATCTCTTCTTACTGAAGAATTTTGTTGTTTTTTCTAAAGAAACCACACATGATTACAAATAGACGAGTGCAGTCTGATGAAGTGTTAACAGAACAATGGGAATCCTCTGATCCTGACAGGGTTTGGGATAAAATAGAAGTTCTCTTCTTTCATCAAAGTGACATTGTACACAATAACAATGTTTGGTTCTACCTACAAATCAGTCTTCTCGTGTACATGCTCACACCTCACAGGGTTATCGAACCTCTTGCCAAATTAGTTGGGGACCTCTGGCGTAAACCATAGTTAAGCACGCTTTGATAACTAGCTTGACTTAGGATGAAAAGTAACTCATTTCTAAAGGTCTCCAACACAGAAAAGGTGCATGAAAGTTAAATTCTAAATATGAAAAACTTAACAAAATTATCCAAAGGTTCACTCTTCCATGGAACTTTAGAAAATTTCTCACAAAAAGTCAGACATTTTATAATAAAAAATGTAGAGTCACAATTTCAAGGACATGACCAACGAAGACATGAAGACCTCTATATGCAACAACAGATTTTTTTCTCATCTTCATTTAGCAAGTGACTAATCACGACAAAAGAATTGGAACGATATGTGAATGAGGAGCTGCTCTACTCTTAGTCACAGCTGCCCTTAGGGGTAGATATGGGTTGTCTGTGGGTGAAAATTGGGCAAATCTGTGTGGGACATTTACAGAAAATTTTAAGATCACAGACAATCCGGTGAGCCCGTGAAAAACAATATTTTTTTTTGCTCGTGGACATGTGTGAACGCTCACAGGCTACAGGTATGCTGTGAGCGTTAGGTCGTTGTGAGCACTTAATAACACATGAAGACGCAGATGTGTCTCAAGGATTTTTGCTATTTCCTATCCCTCTGAAGAAATGTAGAATCAGAATGTTGTCTGCAGGGACATCCTACAGGTGTCCTGAAGGCTCTGACCTGCCCTCCCTGGGTGTAAAGCCCTTACACAAGGTCAGTAAAGAGTCTGTTACCTCAGTAATGACCAGAGTGCAGCACAAGGACACTGCATGACAGCAGCACCTATACACCATTAGTGCATGGAACTTCCATTAAATACTTCAAAATACACTTACCATATGCACAACAATGGCACATTTCATTTTTATAACGTCCCGTATGGTAGCCACATGAACCTCAAGGGAACTGCAAGGCAAACCTTGGCCTCCATTAATGTGCAACGGGACACAGACTTAGTGACGACACTTAAATATTTCATTAATGAGCATCAAATAAATAAACTGCTGAAGGAAGATTTTAAAGTTGGGACACATCATTGCTCTGTCAGAGAAGCAGAAACCTGGCAGGAGGCGGGGTCTGATGAAAAGCTGAGGAGGAGCCAGCCTGGTCCTAGATTAATAGATGGGACGGGTGCCGATTGGCTGCAAGATGGAGGTGACTGCACCTGTGGAGTGATGAAATTTGCTCACCCCTCACACTTTGCAACAACAGTTCACCTCCACCAGCTGCTCGCAGGGTTTGTTCTCAGTTTGCTAAGGTTTTCCCAACTGTTGCATGAAGAACCTTCAGCCACATTTTGTTATGTTAAGATCATTTTTGGCTTCTTCTGAAGTTGCCGCTCCTTGTCAAGTGTTCTCTGTTGCCAGCGAGAGCTGGAGGTGCAGCTGCCTGCCCCAGCTCCACTTATATCACCTTATGTCATAACTATTGCTGTAGAATACAATCATGTATAATAGCTTTGTATTTTTGGATCAGTTTATCACACATAATTTTGTAAAAGCAACTGTTCATAGTTCACACATCTGAAGTAGAGGTAGTCAGCTCGGTCTATGGTCGTAGCTACTAGTTGTGTTAGAAGAACGAGGTAAGGAGGAGGAACCTGTTGAATAACAGAAATCTCAGCTGTAGGCGTCCTCTATTCACCACATTCATTACTTTTTTCCTGCACCTTCAATCTAATCGTTACTTGCTCTTGATCACTGTGACTCTGTGAATCTGACATCAACATGCTATATCTCTGTCATCCAAGTATTAACAGAAGTGAAAGGCAGGAGAGGAGCAGAGAAAGAAACCAAAAAAGAAAAGACTGAGGGAAGAGGAACGGACACAGAGAAGCGGGAAGAAAGCTGGAGTGGCAGGAAAAAGCTGAAATGTTTCACTTCAGATTGACACTTCAGTGAGGGCATGCCAAGCATGGAGACAGGATTGGTGGGGAGAGAGGCAGTTTTAAAGTAGTATCCTTAGGCGAAGAACAGAGTTAAGTGTTCCCTTGGAGTCTTCACTGTGGAAATGAATGGTTGACTCTCCTTGAAAACCTGAGTTACTATGACAACCAGCTCTTTTCTCCATTTCTCTTTAACCAGCCACCCCTCCACCCTCACTTCCCTACTTTGCGGACACACATGCATTTCTAAGACTCACACACCCGTGCAGGTAGGTCTAAGTGGCAGCGCAGCAGGAACACTGAGAAAGAACGTGCATGACAGTCTTCCTCTGAACACAACTAAGAATACTACTCCTCACGTGAGACACCTGCAAATTCAATTCAACTACATCAAATGTTTCAATCTCAAATACAAGGATTCAATGTTCAGCAGATTCATGTGTTCACACACAGCTCATATCCTTCAAAGAACAAAGATGCAGCCATGTGACTATATACAATTACATATAAATATTTTAGTTCTTTAAGAAATCAAATAACAAATGTATCAAATATCTATGTACATCATTTTCAACTATGTACTTATAATTAAATGAATCTTAAAGAGAGAATAAATGTGATATGGAATCTGGAAATAAGAATTGTATTCATATAAACAAAGTTGTCCAAAAACAATATGTTGTTCACAACTTTGAAGAAAAATATTAACACAACATTTAGTTTTAAATTTGACATCTGTTTTGAAGGCGATTTATCTCTATTATTTTTTTATTTCCCCACTCAAAGATATGGACTCTTATTGGCTAAATATTAGCAAACACAGAAAAAATAGAAGACTAAGCACCGTACACATGCATCAAGTTACAAAGTTCTGTGATGAACAATATGATTCTGAAGACTTAAAACAAACAAGTTCTAACAATACAGACTCAAGCAGAGTTTCACTTGATTAGACAGACATTTTAAAAATAACTATCTGTTTGAAGTAGATCAAACAAATCACAAATTCCATATCCTTTGTTATTTTACTTATTTTGTTCAAATTCGGAGATAACTAATTTGATCTTAAATCTGGTGCAATAACACATACCTTTGAACAAAGCTAAGGATAAATATCATCTTACTCTGTAAAATTAGTCACTTAAGAAATCAATGAAAAGAGGAGATTGTATGAAAAAAAGATACCAGTTTGTATTATAAAAAAAGAAAACAAAGCTACACCACAGCTCATCATTTCATCCACAGACTGCAAAGCTAGACTGTGCTTTAATAAATCTCATTCATCTCAAACTTTCATGCACATGTGAATCTCATGTCTTTTATTTGGTGTCCAGATGTAATGTTGGGAGTAAAATTGTATTGATCGTTTTCAACTTTAAATAGGAACTTGCCACTTTTCTTATTTATTTATTGGGGACACCCACATGACACCCCAGCAGATACCTAAAAACAGGTAAATGTCACCCATTATAAAAGATAATACTGCCATGTAAAGACACATTTAAGTTAAACAAGCTTACAAAAGAAGCAGCCAAAAGTTAAACTTGAGTTTGAAGGATGTGCTTGGAATGAAAAAACCCAATAACCGCAGGGTTCGGCTTCTGACAAACATTTGATGCGTGATCTTGAAAACTCCTCATGTGCCTTCTCTTTGATGCAGAAGCAGATTGTTTTTACCTGTGGGATCTGAAGGGACGTACATCATCCAGTCCGAAAAACAAAAATACTCACAAGGAGTATGTCAAACACTGAGATGTTTAATGCCAGGCTGTAACTCAGAAACATTCACACTTTTTATTTACTCCTTTTTTTTTTTTTTTCCACTGAAAAGTTCAGTGTGTAGAAAATGTTTTACATTCTGTTTGATTCCTGCTTGTGCTGATGTTTTAACTGTTGCACCTGGATATTTAATACTGCTGTTTTAATGCCAATAGATTTGGCTTTCCTTCTGTAAAAATGTAGGGCTGTGAGTCCTGACGCGTTAATGCATGCGATTAATAAAATATAATTTATTTATAAATATTTATTAATCGCGCTCAGATGTCACACAGGGCGGTGGCGGACAGATTGCGGGTCAGCAGCAGCTCTGTCCACTGAAGTGTACTCCATCAATGTAACTGTATGGACGAGGCAGAGGCGTGTGGATCCATATGCAACAGATTTAATAGCGAGTAGCACCAAACAGGATGACGAGCTTCAGAGTGAAAAACAGGCCCGGGTCAAAAGGCAGGGACAAGGCGGAGAACGAGAGAAACAGGCAGGAGGTCAAAAACACGGGGAGGTAAAAAGAATACTTAGACTGACCCTGAGAACAAACATTCAAGACTACGCAATGAAGCTAGTCAGCAGGAAGAATATAAACAGTACGGGTGATGATAAAACTGGAACTGGAGACTGGTGCATGATGGGAGGAAGAGCTAGTATTCTGGTGAGGGCTCTCTCTGGTGGCCGGAGGAGAGCATGACTGGCTGAGTGGTGACAGTAACTATCCGTTTATTTCTAGATATACCTGTAAAGCAGTGATCCCAAACCTTTTCATGGCTGTGGACCCGTCAACCCATGAAGATTTTACCAATCAAATAAAATCAAACATTTTACTATAAAAAGTGCTTCTTGTACTTTGCGCAATTTGAAGAGCTTACATTTAAAAACAGAAAAAAAAAAACAATTAAGAACACAATTTGAAACCCAACCCACCCTCAACCCCCCACCCTTAACACATGCAACTATGACCCGAAACTTAGAAAATAACTTCTAAAAGGAAGTTATACGAGAATCTTTAGGCTTGGATCTGCAGTGAAGCTATTCAAACCAGGAGCCAGCCCGGCTCCAGGACATCACCACAGTGTCCACCCAGACCAGAACAGCAACAGAGTCCACTCCACAGCTGTGAGTCTGCAATGTAGAACTCCAGCCGCCCCAGCAGGGGCAACAACCATGACAACGACCCCGGACCAAGCCTGCAAGCTCTGGCACGAAAGATCCCCACAGGAGACACTGGGGCTAAAATCATAGCAAAATGCCATAAATGAAATACATAAAATGTATTTAAACCTAAAATTAAAAATAAGATTAAATGCATAAAATAACATATTAAAACTAATAGAATAAAAAGGCAGATATCAACTTAAAAAGGTGGGTCTGGAGCCTCTTCTTAAAAACCTCTACAGTCTCTGCAGACTTTCAGGCAGGATGTTCCAGAGGCGAGGACCGCAGTAACAGAACAAAGGCTCACCAGAGGTTTTGGTCCTCACCTAAGGGAAAACTAAAAGGCCAGTGCAGGAGAACCTCAGGGTCTGCGAGGGTTCATACTTTAACAGAAGATCACTTAAATAAGAGGGCCCAAGACCACAAAGATAATTTGTAAATCATTAAAATAAATCCTGAAACACAGGGAGCAATTAGCAATTACCCCACCCCCCATCCCCCCAAAAAATGAGCACTTGTAGAAAATGCATCACTTTTTCCTGGTGGTTTCCACCTGACAGTGTCAATCCAAACTACTTGAAAGTGTAGAGCTCAGTCAACTCAAGCACTCAAAATGATCCCAAAATGATCTTTTTTATTGTAGTTTTTGCATAGTTGCAACACTGAGCTTCATGGTAATCAAGTGGTCATCAGTCATCCCGCACAGCAACAGGTCCCTGGGGTTTGAGTCTCAGCTTGGCTCTTACCTTGTTCTTTTGCATTTTGGGGTTTTTTCCAGCCACTTTGACTTCAAACTCCAACCGTCCAAACCCTTGCTTCCCATGTGGTACAAGTTGTCCCTTAGGAGTGAATGTAAGTTTGTGTGGCCCTGCAATATACTGGCAAACTGCCCATGGTGGACACCTTCACCCTAGACCCTTGTGATACCAAACAGGTCTAAGAGAACCCTGTAACTTTAGGTCCTAAATGTGCAGATGAACCTCAGCTGTTCCCCGTAGGTTTCAGACATCAGATGTGATCAGCTGTGTGTTGGCTTGAAAAGTGTTCTCCTGAAAATACTTTGAAAGAAGTGCTCTGTGTTTGTGTGTGATGTGTGCTATCTGTCGGGCTTTAATGAGCTGAGAGTTTGAGTGAAGCATCAATGAAATCAATAGTAGAATTAACACATTGACATGTTAGACTCATTTGCTCTCTGACATTTCCCTCCATGCAATTAAGGTGCTCAGATATTCCAGTCAGATCTGATTAATGCAAACTCACCAGCTGCTCTCAGCTCAGTTACACATTTGTAGACGAATTGTCCAGATTTCCTCCAGTCAGGGAATCATGCCTGTTGCAAGGATGACTAATGGGAATACCCCCCTCCCCCAACACACAACCACACACTCATAAGTAACTGAATCATGATCCTGATAGATGGACAGTTGAAGTAACTTACTGACAGACAATACAGTAAGGAACAGTACATTAATGGATCATACATGAGGTTGTTAAAGATCCAAAGCAATTCAAAGTTTCACAGGAGCTGAGGCTGTGCACTTGTCTATTTTATCATCAACCTTAAGGCCACAGTTAGATCTATATACAGCAAGATTTGCTGCTGAATGCAGATGGAAAATTACAAGCTCAATCTCATGAAAACTTCAGATTTAAAACAGAAGGAGTGACAGATTGCAGCTGATTTTCCAGATCTCTTCCTGGTAGGGGGTGCTGAGTCACAGGAAATCTGGAATTGGAGCAAACAAATTATAAAATCTGTGAAAAAAAATGTCTTTCACTTTTGGTCTGCATCAATCTGGACTGTACCACTCAGCTGTGGTAAAAAGAGTTGAGCAATTTTAAATGTGCTAAGAATCTTTGCTCACTCTGCCAAAAATACCCTTTTTAAACTCAGTGTATTGACAACCTGTTTTCTGTTAATGATCTCCTAAACCTCATATTTTCAGCTGTTTGCCAGTTTAAGATTAAGACAAATTTTATTAAATCTTGTAGGGCGGGTGTGTGTAGCTCAATCTCACAAGATGCCAAAATCTAAAACACACCTTAGGTTGTGAGCCGAACAGGATAAACATTTATTGAACACACTAAAACTACATTTATAAACCTTCAGAAACGTAGATTTTTGACCATCTTCTTCTGCTTCATCCAGGACCAGGTCGCGGGGGCAGCAGTCTAAACAAAGATGCCCAGACTTCCCTCTCCCTGGTCACTTCCTCCAGCTCCTCTGGGGAAACCAGAGGCATTCCCAGGCCAGCCGACAGATATAGTGTCTCTAGCATGTCCTGGGTCTTCCCCGGGGCCTCCACCCAGTCGGACATGCCCGGAAGAAACCTCTCCAGGGAGGTGTCCAGGAGGCATTCGGAGCAGATACCCGAGCCACCCCAACTGTCTCTCCTCTGGATGTGGAGGAGAAGCGGTTCTACTCCGAGCTCTCTCCAGGTGACCGAGCTTCTCCTCCTATCTCTAAGAGAGCGTCCAGCCACCCTCCACAGGAAACTCATTTCAGCCACTTGTCAGGATCTCGTTCTTTCGGTCACGACCCAGAGCTCATGACCATAGATGAGAACTGGAATTAAGTAAAAACTAAGGGCTTTTGTACTCAAAATAAATGAATGGAAATCGTGGTATATTTTTGTTAAAATGTGTGGTGAGAGAATACATTCAAACCAACATTCTTTTCTAAATCAAAGAAAATAAAAGTTTCTTATCAAATTCACTAGTTTGCAGAAACACATTAGAAAACTCAGAAAATGCATTTATTACTCATGGTGGAACTTGTTTCCTTTATTTATGATATTTAAGCAGATTTTTTGTCATTTGCTCCGTTCCCTCCAGGTCTCAGACTTTAGTTGATCTTTTCATTTCACACTTGACAAGTAAGCAAATAAGCTTCTTCAAATATGAGAATGTTTCTTCTTTTTCTAATGAAAATATTCCCTTTCATCTTTTGCAAATCTGTGAGTTCATACAGAAGTGCATCCAACAATAAAATTGCATTAAGATTAGGTTTAAAAAGCGGCAGATGCAGAGTCTAGCAAACAAGCAGGCAGTGACTGCTCTCTGCTGAGTCTGAGCCCAGCCTCAGTATCAGTGCAGATCCACACTTCCATCAACATGACAGCTCCATGCATTATGAAGCAGGCTCTGTTCTAGGCTTCCAGAAAGAGGGGGCTTTTCCTCTTCTCTTCCAGCCCTGCTCTGATCTCCAAAATCAATATTTATAATTTTACAAGATCAGAACAAATCCTCTGCAGTTCTAGTGTTATTAAAACAATAAAAACATCACAGAGACAGGTTTTTGCTGCCAGCCCCATTGGATTAAGGTCCTGTATTCTTCCTTATCTCTCTCTTCCTTCCTTCCTCTCCTCCCTCTCCCCTCTTTAATTCAGCTTTCTCCTCCCAGCTATATAATAATCCTGGCTGTAAAAGAGGTTGTAGAGTTCCTGGTTCTTAATATCACTGGCAGGTTTTAAGTAATGGCATAAATAAAAATGGCTGTAAAGCTTTAGAGCAGGGGTTGTAGGTAGATGACATTTCCCCCCTGGAAGAAGCAAAGAATCATGGGAAAGACATACAATCTCTTTGCATACTCTGAGTGCACCAGCAGCAGCTCTCTGTTGTGTGTTTGTTGTGCTGCTGCTGCTTTCTTCTTTGAGGTGGATGTAATCAATGCTTAAAGAAGAATTCCTGGATGTGTTTGTTTCAAACAGAAAATTGATTCTTCAGCACAAAGTGTCAATGAAATCCACAGAACCATATTCAAACAGTTTATGTTTACCTGAGAATAAATCTCACACTAACTCAATCATTGTTTTTACAGAAACCTAATCACAGCCTTCATAGGTGTTATGGAAACACTTTAGAACTCCTGTTAAAGTAAGGGCCCGCGGGCCGGATCCGGCCTGTGGAGAATATTTTCTACTACGTTAGAGATATTTGTTTATTCTTACGCTCCACCATAACACTACATTCCCCACAATGCACTGTGAGTATAATGCCTTGGGAGTGAGTGCAGCAGTCAGAGGAAGAAAAAAAAGTCAAAACCTGTCAATTTTCAGCTACCCTCTCCCAAAAAATGGCTAAATGAAAGATTGATTCCAAAAAAGTGAGGTGGGGGCAGAGTACATGTTCATGGAGGTAAAAGGCAAACTTGTGTGTTTTTTGTGTGGACGAAGTTTGGCCATCATTAAGGAATATAATCTTAGAAAGGACCATGAGACGTCTAAGAAACATGCAAACATGGACAAATAGAAGAATAAGGACTCGGGACAAAGGCTACAGAAGGTAGAAGAATTCAAATGAAGTCTGAAGTCACAATAAGGTCTGTTCACAAAAGTCAAATCACAAAGTGGAGCTGCTGTCAAGGATAGTTTAATGGTAGCAGCAGAGATCACAGAATCAGCCCGGCCATTCCCAGAGGGAGAGTTTACCAAAAACTGCATGGATAAAGTTTGTCGAGTCGTTTGTCCAGACAAAAGGCACATTTTTTTATACATGAGCCTCAGCAGAAACACAAATGCTGAACATGTGGAACAGCTTTCCATCGATCTTGAAAGAGTTCATTGCATTTTCCCACAGAGCACAAACACATCTGACATTGTCCGGCTGTTAACTTTCCTGCGTGGAGTGGACTCCTGCCTGGGCATAACAGGAGAGTTGTTGGGGTTCCGTTTGGTGCACGGCACAAAAACAGGACAGGATCTGGATGAGGATGTGTCCAGTCAGCTGATCACTTCATCAAACACCAGGAGACGTTGTGCAGCAAAGCTTTTAGAATGGATCGTGTGATGAGCGCCAGTTAACTTTATTAGAGCCGCAGGTTTATATCACCGCCAGTTCAAAACATTTCTGGCCGAGTTGGAGTCAGAATATGGTGACTTGTCTTTTCACACTGCGGTGCGATGGCTAATCCCAGGAAAGGAGCTGAAAAGATGTTTGGAGCTGAGAGAGGAGATCTGTCTGTTCATGGAAAGCAAAGGGAAGACACAGCAGAGCTCTGAATGAAACTCTCCTGTGTGAAACGGTGTTTTTGTTGACATCTCCAGCCATCCTCATAGATTGAACCTGCAGCTGCAGGTGTGGGGGCGTGTCTTCTGACATGTACAGCACAGTGAGGGCGTTCCAAACCAGGTTGAGTCTGTGGGAGACGCAGATGCACAAAGAAAACTTGAGCCACTTCCTGAAGTGTGAAACCATAAATGAAAAGATGTCGAGCTCCTGATTGCACAGTTCACTGATAAACTTAACACAATTGACGACAAATTCAGACTCTGATTTACTGACTTTGAAGCTCAGATTTGAACTTCTCAACAATCTTTGCATTTGATGTGTTAAAGGAACCCCCAAACGTACAGATGGAGTTGATTGAGCTCCAGTGTAATGAGACACTGAAGGACAAACACGAGAGGGGGCGCTGCTGAGTTTGCACGTTTCATCCCTGACAAAATGCCCCAGCTGCGCATCCAAGCTGCGCAGACGCTCTCTGTTTGGCAGCACATACCTATGTGAACATTTGTTCTCTCTGATGCAGCAGAACAAAACCTCACATGGAGCTGTCTGACTGAACGCCTTCACTCAATCCTGAGGATCTCCTCAGCTCTGAGTCTGACCCCAAACTTTGATGAACTTGTTCTAAAGATGCAACAACACCAAATATCTGGCTAGGCCGCAAACAAGTGAGCTTCACAGTGCATCCTTTGTTTTGAGTTCAGTAACATTTTTACATGTTACAGAACAAACTTTTTCTCTAACAGAGTTATAATTTGGTTTGTAGATATTTGGATTTGATTTCATTTAAAGGGAATCAGAAAAAAATGCAGAAAAGACTCGTAAAATAATTGATTTTAATTTATTTTTCACGTTATTATTTTAAAGCAGTAATTGGTTTGGATCATGGAGCAGAACAACAATGCATGTTCAATAAACAACATACGTGAGTTTATAATGCATGCACTTTCATTTCTGCATTTAACTTGATCTAAAGGAAAGCTCCTAAATATTTTGTTTTAGAGGGAAATTGACTTTTTTTATTTTTCCTGATGTAAAATGTTTTTGCAAACAGAAAATATTTCTTGATTAAATGATTAAACATTATACTCTGTGTTAAATCTTGTTTCAATGGGCTATGTGCAATTGTTTCAATATGTTTTAATAAACATTGAGCCAGTCTGGCCCTCAGCCTCTGGTGAAAGTACTTTTTTGACCCAGTATTTGATTTTGACACCCCTGATGTAGAACTACAGCTTTATGACCATTAACTGTTTATGAGAACTGGACCGGGGGACTTTTCCCACCTAACATTACAAACAGGAAGTTCCATAAAGCAAAAATCCATAGAATTCTGTAACAAATGAACAGCTGTTACTCAGTTATTCTATTTGTCAGAATACCTATTCTTACTCTGCTACTTTTTGAACATGCTCTTGATAATCCTAATATTCTTTTATGATATTGTTTCTGTCTTTCCATTAATCAAACTGGCAGTCAGATGTCTCAATAAAAGTAGGTGGTCTCACATTTGAAACGTTTGAGCTGACTTGAGGGACGTGGACTTCCATCAAGCTCTAGGCGAGAGCAGTTGCTATAGAAACTCAGACTGACTTACAGACTGTAGAGCACAAAAATATACCATCTAAATTGACTTTTTTTTGTCAGATACAAGTTATTTTCTATGAATGACATCAGACTAACTCGGTGCAGTTCTCTTATACAGTCCATGGTTGTGTCAGGACCTGCAGTTGTTTTCCTCCTTTTTAAATTGACACATTCTTCTGATAACTGACTTTAATTATGAGAATATAACCACAAAATAATAATATACGTCACAGTCTGAGGTGTATAACTTTTGCTTTGAAAATAAAACTGAAAACAAGACAAAAGACGGTGTTGAGTAGGATTTGTGGACTGATCCAGAGTTTTAATGAGCAGGAAATAGACACTTGTGGAAACATTTTCTACTTGTTTTTGGTGACCTCGAGGATCCTCTCAACCCTCCTTGGGTCTCCACCCTGTGACAGAAGTTACACTGCATCAGGCCGTTCAGGCTGTCCTGTCAACCCAAAACTTGTTATCTCCTAAGGTAAACCTCAGCTAACAGGAAGCTAATGACTTCCCTTAACCGCAAGTCTCCATGGAGATAACCGTGCATCACCCTGAACCCATGACTGCTGTGCCTGATGGCTGGGAGGACAATTTAGGGCCATTTCATGTCCACACAATTGCAAAAACTCATGTGGCCCAAGCATCTCTGGGTTAGTCAAGGCGCTAACGCACACACACACAGACACACACCTCCTCTCTGAGTACCAAGATAATGGCCACACATTTTGCTGTGTAGATGGACACAATTTGGCCCTTCACACAGGTCTCTCAGCTAATCGTTTGACTGATACAGAAGAGCAATCTGCAGGAATGAAAAGCACAATGTCTTCATGGCTCGTCTTATCATTTCCTCTTTCACCGACAGTGAAAGGTGCACTCTCCTGTCTGCGCAACAGAACCGTGCCTCCAAAGCATTGTATCGAGGTAAATATGTGCCAATACCCACAAACTCAAATAATACACACACAAGTGAGAATCACACTCACACACGTTTAATTCACACACACATGTAAAACTGAATGTGAAGTTGCAGGAAAAAGAGGAACATGTGAGAGAAATGTGTACTTGAGGAATAGAATGTGGGAACTTGCTTGACTAAAACCTTAACTTGTGTGTAAAAATGTTACATGTGAAGAAAATGTACACACACAAGATTTAACTTGAGGTTGTGGGGAAAAACACAACCTGTAAAACTGTGTTGAAAAAACCTTTACCTGTAGAAGTGGCGTTACCTGTCCTGGGCATTCCCGGCTCTAGCCCCAAACAATTATGTTCAAGCCCCGAGTGTTTTTTCGACTCAGAACTATCTTGTAACGTTCATGACAATAGCAGTTTTGTATTTTCCTAGCTTTAGTGAATGCAACACATGCACAGCAGACTGACAAATCAGAAAGAAGTTGAACAGAGAGAGAAAAAAAAAATCCTCAGTGTTTTATTGGCTGACAGCCCTGATCCGGCCCGCCCCCCACTCGCCATATTGAGTCTGACTCCTGAACTTTTCCGGCAGCCTGACTTCCACCAACAAATGGAAACATGATGAGTTTTTGAGAAAAAGAAACGGGAAAACTTCTGTTCAGCAGAGAGGAAGACTGTCCTAACACGTTGTAATAATCAGGGGGTTGGACTGGTTCTTTTAGGACTTTCATATGTCCATTGATGATGATGTCATTATATATAGCCGCGCGGGACTGAAGCGTGCACTTTTTTCGTCGCTGGGACCAGACTTCTTTCTTCTTGTTTTTCCTTCCTGTTATTGTAGCCCTCAGGTTGTGCAGCTCTTGTTTTTGATATATGTATATTTGAGACATTAGCCGTCTAACCGGGCTTTATAAGGTTGAGGACTACGATTAATAAAAAGACGAACACTGTTGGAGCCCCAGATTTTGCATAGTCGTGAGTTTTTCTTGCCATTTTCCTTTTTTTTCCCTCTCTGCTGAGTTCCTGGGACTTTGCACAACCTGTGAACGTTACAAAGTGACACAGGTAAACGCTGGAAATGTTCAGGTGATGTGAACACCTGTCTGATCTGAGGACAGTTTGTTAGCTAAAGCGTTAGCCGAGCATCATTCAGTGAAGTTTCTCCATGACATGGAGATAAACTCACTGGAAAATGTCAGAACGTCTGCGTAACCACAAAGAAGAATGTGATATGTTTGGAGAACATTCGTTTTTCAGATGGACAAAACATTTAATGAAATCATGTTTTTATTTGATTATTAGAATGTTTTTAAGATCTATAGAGTTGTTTTCTGGAGTTGTTGCTCATTTTTCAGGCTTAGACTGCAGATTATATTTTTTCCTGCAGGGATTCATTGATATGATAATTGTTTAAGATCTAGTTATTATTGCAACATTTGATTTGATCATTTGATTTACTTTAGATGATCACTACCATATAGTTGAAGGACGTGTTCTATCGTTTTGCATTTCTATAGATTTATTCACTTTCTGTTAGATCTGCATTTTATATTGATCTATTTTATTGACATAAGTGTTTTTTCGAGAAGGCATGAAGTTCAATTATCCAGATAGAAGAGAGTTAATACTGTTTAACATTTGAAGATCATCAATTCTATTTCATAATGAAAATTGTAATATTTAGAAAGTTTCTCTTTAATTATTACTTGAATGCTTTTCATTCTGCAAAGAGCAGTTTCCTGTTATGTTAACCTTTTGTTCACATCTATTATTATAAAATCAATCTGATGTTCTTCTTTCTATCCAGATGACAGAGAGAAGACAGATAATGAGGAGAAGAGAGCAGCAGAAGGATGGAGGAGGGAACATGAGTCCAATGAGGAACACAACAACAGGTAGCATCCCATCTCTGTGGAGAGAAAATAGACTCACTCTGATTTGTGCGTGCGTAATTCTTGATTTGTGTGTAAATTAGGATCTGTGCGTGCGTATTTTTTGATTGGTGTATGCATAATTCTTGATTTGTGCATAACTTTGGATTTGTGCGTGTGTGATTCTTGATTTGTAACTAATATAATACATTTTTTGCAAAAGTAAAAAAATAACAAAAAATTTAAAAACACAAAATGCAATTTACACATTCACACATTAAAATTACAACAGCCTAAAACTAATTACACAAAAAATCTTTTTAAAATACACACGGATCTTTGAGGGAGAACCATTCCAACATTTGATTCTGCAAACGGTAATGTTGTATTTACTTACATATTTTCCTTTATGTCGAGCTAAAAGACGTTTATAATGTAATATAATGTAATGTTTATGTTTTCAGAATATGTGTGGCGATACATATTCTGAAAACAAACATTCAGTTATAATCAGATATTTCGATATTGAAACCAGTGACTGTATACGCTGGCCTTTCTGAACGCACGTCCACGTTAACTTTCAACTTCTTTTGTTTGCAAAGCGAGCGTGTTTTTTACACCTTGTTTAACCGCGTTGAGCCCATAGAGCGGTTAATAAGAATACCAACTACTACAGTCAATTGTTGAGCCCAAGAGCCAAGGGAAAATCTTTTTTTTTTTTATACATTTAAAATAAAAAGACGGGTTATCAACTTCTTTTTATAGAGGGGTTGATGGGCAGGAGGGCCCAGACTGCATAAGCAATGTATGGAGACGATTACCTGTGTTTCAGATAGACAATACAATTCGAATTAAATATTAAATAGATCTGATTAAATGTTTACTTTTTTCTGTTGCACATGAAATATACAGTTACATCAAATGTCCACTTTAATATAGCGTGGCTGTTGTTAGCGGCACACACTCACTACTGTGCACATTTACAAAAAAAAAAGAAAAATGGGGCTCAATTAATTCTTTTGTAATGTGTCTTTCTTTTACATCACAGATTTGTGACAAGATTTGCCTGTGAAGCAAATACATGGAAGTAATAACCAAGTGCTCAAGGCTTCATGAAATGTATTTACTCTGAAAAAAAACAACATCATATCTGTCCATCTAGTCACAGTCTGGATAATTGGGAACAGTTATGTCCTAAGAGGACATGACTTTGCCTCTAGGACCATGGGGAAAAACCTTGAGGTTTCCAACGCCATCATCAGCTGGTTTGGCCTGAGGTGGAAGGGACTGGTGCCATTCTTTCACCAGTGCCTAAGAGGGAGACCAGCCCCAGACGTCCTCCTTATACACTGCAGCAGGAATGACCTGGTGAAGAAAAAAGCATCAAGCTCGTCACAGTTATGAAAGAGGATCTGCACATACTCCACCAGCAGCATGCATCAATGAAGATCCTTTTTTCTGGGTTGACACAGAGGTGCAGGTTGAGGGCCGTTTCTCATCCTGGGAAGTTGGAGAAGTCCAGAAAATGTATGAACAACGTTATATCTGGATTTATGCCACAGATTGTTTCCTTTGTCCATCACCCTTTGATTAGGCATGACACTCCAGGCTTATTTTTAGCTGACAAAGTTCATCTAACCCCTAAGGGAAATGAAATATTTTCAACAACCTTGGCCAAATCTTTAAAGGACATACCAAGTAAAATTGAACATTCCAGAAATTGTATACCTGTGAGGTCTTGTTTTGCCAGATTATTCTGAAATAACTCAAATTTTTAATGCCTTATGCAATCTCTGCTATCAGAATACTTTCTAAAATTGATTTATTTTGTTTTCAGTCATGACATTTATTATTTTTGGCCTGTTTATCATGTTCTTCCTTTATGTTTCTGACACTTACTTCTACTCCAGATGTGACTCCACATGGTTCATGTGACATGATAACAAATAAACCTTTTTGTTCTGAAAGAGATGTCTTTATTTAAGAACAGAAGCTTGAAAAATCTTACACAGAGTGCTATGATTCATAAAAATTTGAATCGCATTAATTACTTTTTATTTATTTAATTTTTTTATTTAAGTAGAAATTCTTTTCACGCACATGCACTGTAAGAATTTGGAGATGTTTCAGACAACGGTTTCACTGAAGCATGACCTAGCTGTTCCAAATGGGCCCGTCATTTATTTCCTCTGTCGGGAAAATTCTTTATATTAAAACACCACGAAAGGTACTCTGCTTCATGATTAGTAGTAAAATATTCTCCCCGTGGATAATTTTGAATTTACTTGTATGATCTTCATACAAGACACTGACCTAGACGATAACATTTCAATTCCAATAACTAAATGGGATGCAGACCACAACTCTTTGTATAGCAAAAAAAACCTATTTTGTTAAATTGGAAAAGCAAGAAAAACATCAACGTTAATCAATACAGGAATCTGCTCTTTGATCATATCAGCTTGGAAAAAGCATCAGCTAAAGGTTGAAGTAACTTGGAAAGTATTCAGTCTCTCTGGTCTCCCACAGCTGACTCCATTACTTAAAGGGTGAGGTGCTTGGGTCTCCCCGCACCTTGGTTGTCTGCCGGGGCTGTTAGGTGGGGGTTGGGGCCTCCTGGTGCCTGGCTGGGGTATGGGGAGGCTCTGTTGGTTGGGGTCTGGTCTGGCATCTGGATGGGGGCAGGCGGGGCAACATGTTGCACCCTGGGCCTGGGCGTAGTTGACATGGGTTGTGCAATTGGGTCAGGGGTCTGGCTAGGCTTTGACAGTGGTCCTCTTGTTTGTGTTGGGGGGCGGCTTGCCTGCACCGCGGGGCTGGGATATCTCCCTCTCTGGCTCTGGGGCGGGGTGGAGCAACCAATTTGGGCCCTGCCATTGCCCCGGGCAGCGCCCACCTTTGCCGCGGGGTCTTTTTTTTTTTTTTTTTTGGGGGGGGTGGGGGTGGGGGGTCTTGTCCCGTCTGGTGGTGGGGAGGGGGGGTTTCCGTGGGGAGCAGGGGGTCCAGTTTGGAACGGGCCTAGGGGGTCTGGCGTGTTGTGTTCTCTACTGAGACAATAGGTGGGGGCCGCATTTGCTTGGGGGAAGTGGCTTGGATCTGTCCCAGCCAATCTTTTTGGCTCCTCCCTTCTTTTGGGGGTGGGGGTGCTGGGCCTGGGAGGGTCGACTCTCGGGGGGTGGGACCACTGGGCTGGGGGAACTTGGTCCCAATGCTGGGGGGGGTGGCGGTCCATCATCGGGGTTCAGTCTGCCAACTGCCCCCAACCTATCCCCTTCCTCATACAGTGATTAGGGTGAAGGGGAGGGTGGTTGTATTGCAGCGCACTGAGGGAGGTGGACGACTTGCCAGTGGCCCGCCTCTAGAGGCTTCTTCATGGATTTGCCCCTCCCCTTGGTTTTATTTGCACCTTAAACATGTAGGACCTTGGTGGTCTTGACTCTTGGGTGCCAGTCTCCTGGGTGTGGAGGCCTCCTCTCCACACCGGGAGAGGGATCCCCAAGATTTAAGATCTTGAGCAGGGGATCAAACTACATCTGAGCCAGGGGTTGTTCAGGTCTTGGTGGTGCGGGTTCCGGTCCAAACTGTTCTCGGCGCTGCTGTGTAGTGGTGGGCTGCTCCTCTGGTGGGCTCTCCAGGGGTGTGGCCTGGCGTGGTTGGGGGGTTGCTATTCTAGCTGAACTGGGGCTGCACTCTCTGTGCTCCTGTGCCTTCCGGCTGTCGGGTGTGGGGGCCTCTGCGGCTTTCCCGCATGCCCTGGTCTGGGTGTTTGGCAAGATTGCCCACTGAGTGGATTCTCTCCGCGACCCCGGGGTGGGTGTTGGGTGGTCAGGGCTGCTGCTTCTGTGGGGGGGCCTTAGCGTGGGGATGGCCGGGCTCTGTCTCCCTCTGTACATTCCATCATCATCCACATCAGCAAAACATAAACACTCACCTGATCACAGGTGTCAGCTCACCTCGCACTAACAGAATATGTGACAGAATGAAAGGCTTTATCTGGATCGGTTTGCATGATTGCATGAGGGCTGCAGTGGTATTGTGTACATTTTGACTATTTTAAGCCAACAGGTATGTGTTTAACTACTGAGTGTGTGTGTAGACAGGCCCCGCCCATTCCAGATTGTTATTTCGACCTGGTTGTTTTAGGATGTTACTACCCTCTGTTATCTTCTTTTTTCTCTAAACCCCCTTCTTTTGCCCCCAAGACCTCCCTCTTCTTCCTTTTTGTCCAATCCAACAAAAAAATAAAAAAGATACAACACAATCAATATAAATAAAGTTTAGTATTAAACTTATTGGGTCTATACCTAATAAACCTCTTTTGGAACGTTAAAATCTGTCCAACACAAGAGGCTCTTAGCCCGAATCTGTCTGCTCAGCAGTTGGACAGGACAAGTTTAAATAAAAAAAATAAATAAATAAAGATACGCCATATTGGACATGTCTTAGAAGACACGGTAAAATTTCCATAAAGTGCTTAATTTTGGTCAGATTTTAAAAAGAAAAAAACTCTGATGATCAGAAAAATAGTTCCCAGGTCATGGTAATGACGTTTTTGCACCAATTGCAACAAAGAAACAATATTTAAAACTTGTTTGTAATAAATAAATAGGTTATAATATAGGAAACACAATGCATTCCTGATGCATGGTTGTGATTTTATTCAAATGTACTATATAGCCGAGCCAGTCACCACGTAACGCTGCGGGGTTAATTCACCCAACAGGGATGGCGACGCTGGGCTGGAAGCTCCCGTTCTGCAAGTGGATCCATCCAGCCTCTATCATTGGGGACCCACGCCACAGCGGATAGACGGTCTTTCATCTGCCACATTTCCCGGTCCGCCCACTGGATTCAGCACTGGACTCTTCACTATCGAGGAAATCCTGGTTAGTTTATTTTTCTCCAAGTAGTAATCTGATTACCAGCAGGTCGTCTGGTCTGATCTGAGGTCTAACACACAGAAAAGGTGGAAATAGTGTAAAGTCGAAAGCTGTCATTGACTTTGAATAGACTACAAGATCAGCCTAAAAACTATTGAAAGTAAAGTCACTGACGTTTTCAGATGTTTTCCTTTAGCAGCTCAGCTGACAGCAATCATTTTACAAGTGGAAAGTAACATTCTTGTTTTTCCAGCTCTGCGTGTACAATTCTAACACAGGAATAAACAGGAATCTATGCCATTCGAATACAGCGTCCAACTTTACGTCCGCAACAAGCAAGCATGCCGTGTGCTGCGGTGGACAGTGGAGAGTTACTTACATTTTTATTATTAAAAAGGCTAAAAGAGAATTTATTCAAATGAATAAAATAAGAATACGTTGCATCAACTGGCTACCAAGGCAAAGAGAGAGGGCTCAAGAGAGGCTCCTGCAGAAACCAGGCTGAATGAATGAGGCTTGTTTCAGCTTCGCAGGCTTTTTCCTTGGGTAAGAAGGCACACTCATCTATGCTGCACATGCACAGACACATACACAGGTCTTAGTTCATAACACCTCTATTTTTTGTGTTCAAATGAGACACATCCAAGAGCTGCTAATTTACAGGGAAAGGCTGCAGCCCGCTCTTTGTGCTGCTCCTATTAGGAATGTATGAGAAGGAATGAAAAGATGGCAGGAAAGAGGGAATGAGCTGATCTGAAAAACACAACTCTTTCATGTCTGCAGTCTGGATAAGTAGCCTTCTCAAAGCTCAGGTAAATGGAAGAGATCCCTGGCATTACATTTCTTTCTCTCATTTAGAACAGAGAGCAAAAGAAAAATCAACTGGTTCTCGGTCACATCCACACATCTGTTTGTGTGAATATGAGAAAACAAATCCAGCTCTCGGGAGGAAATAAGAATTTAATTTTGTGTTCGGTTTTATTCAAAGTCAAGCATCTATACACACAGCATGCTTTAAGTTAGATTTACATTGAGATTGTTTTTGTGCTCTTGGAGCACAATTTATTGAAAGCTTCTTTGCATAAAAATGTGAACAAACTTGACAGTACATGCAAAAAGAAGGTGCACATTAGTAAGACAATACATTGGAAGACTGGAACAAACTGTTCAATTTAGCACATGCAGTGGGATTTATCAGGCATAAGCAGAAGTGTGACTTGTTCCTCTAATCAACATGTGTGCTTAAAACATATTGGAGTTTCTGGATTCCCAACAGACCCTTGCATCATTCTTTCAGTGCTGCACTAACATTTGTGAATCATGAGTCATAGGGAAAGCTAAAGAGTTGTCAAATCTATGGGTAACAAAAGGTAAAAAAACAGGAAGGAGATATTAGATATCCAGGGATCTGAGAATGCAAATCAGCAGTTTTCAAACTGTGATCAACAAGTGGAAAGTGGGTGGTTGTGTTGAAACCAAACCACACTCACAAAAAAGTCTGCAACAACTGCCAGAAAAATTATTAGGGATAAACAAAAAACACAAATGACTTTAGCTGTGATCCAAGACTCTGAAAAAACTGTGGTGCGGATGTTTTAAGATGTTCAAAGATGTGGAATTTTTATCAATTCTGAATGTTTAAACCTTTTAATTTCAATTCTGACATTTTTAAACCTTTAAATGTTCTTTCTGAATTATTTTTGAAACCTTGATTTTTGATGGCCCAGAAATTCAATGAAAGAAATTAGATAGAAAAAACTTTCTTTTTCTGTTTCTTTCTTTCTATTTTTCACTCACAATTTTCTAAATCAAGGTGGTCCGTATCTTATTCTTGGCCACGGAGGAAGGGTTTAGACATTTAGCCTTGAATGAGGAAAAGACAGGAAGTAGAGCTGGAGGTAGCAGAGATGAAGATGCTGAGGTTCTCTTTGGGAGTGACCAGGATGGATAGGAGATAAAGTCAGAGAGGCCAGACTGAGATGGTTTGGACATGTTCAGAGGAGAGACAGTGAAGATATTGGTAGAAGGATGCTGAGTCTAGAGCTGCAGGAAAGAGGTCTAGAGCATTGGTGTCAAACTCTGGCCCGCGGGCCAAATTTGGCCCACAGTGTACTTATACTTGGCCTGCAAGGCAATTTCAAATTACTCTTAGAGCTGGCCTGCCAGTATTATACAGTGCCAGCGCTGTACACATTCACCGCCTATACTACAAATCCCATAATGCTCTGCTGTTGTTTTTGGCGCGTCAATTAGGACAGAGGCAGACACGCCCCCTACTCTGTGTCAGTAGCGTCTATGTAACCCCGGCGCACTCCACATCCCCGTCCCTCTCCCCCAGACGACACTGCGACCTCAAGCTACTGCTCTAAAAATGGAGAAAAGAAAGGCGGAAAATAGAACTTTTCTGGACAAAGGAATATCTGTTTATGTATGCAAAAGACAGACCTGTTTGTCTTGTTTGTGAAACAAACGTGTCAGTAACTAAGGAGCACAATATTCAACGACACTATGAAACAAAACACCAGGACAAATATAAGGACCTGGACATGATTGAGATGAAAAAAGGTTTGGTTTCACAACAGAAAATGTTCACAAAAGCCACTCTAAAAAGTGAGGCTGCTGTAAAGGCAAGTTATGTCGTGGCAGAAGAAATCGCCAAATCAGCCCGACCCTTTAATGAGGGAGAGTTAGTGAAAAAGTGCACGATGAAGGTTTGTGACCAAGTGTTCCCAGAGAAAAAGTAAGACTTCACAAACATAAGCCTGAGCAGAAACATAATAACTGAGCGCACAGGTGAGCTTTTCACCAATCTGCATGTCCAGTTGATGGAGAAGGGAAAAGATTTTGTCTCTTTTTCCCTTGCTGCGGATGAGAGCACTGACGCGTCTGATACTGCTGTCAGTCTTCGTCTGCGGCGTGGACTCAAGTCTCTGTGTTACGGAGGAGCTTTTGGGATTTAAATCCATGCATGGCACAACTACAGGTGAAGACATCTTTGAGGAGGTTTGCAAATGTGTAACTGAAATGAACCTGCAGTGGGATAAACTTGTGGGATTACCCACTGATGGTGCACCAGTGACGCGTGGTAAAAAGAATGGACTGGTGGGCAGGATTCATGAAAAGATGTGAGAGGAGAACTGTGCAGGTGAACCGTTTATCAGTGCATCTTACATCAGGAATCCCTGTGTGGAAAAGCGCTAAAGATGGAGGTTATGACCACAGTAACACAGGTTGTTAACCTCATAAGAGCCAAAGGTCTCAATCCCCGCCAGTTCAAGTCGTTTCTGGAAGAGTGTGGTTCAGAATACGCAGATGTGCCGTATGACACGGAGGTGAGATGGCTAAGCCGCGGAAAAGTGCCAAACAGATTTTTCCAACTGTTTGAAGAAATATTCCAGTTTCTGGAAAGCAAAGAGAAGGACACAGCAGAGCTCCGGGAGCAAAAGTTTCTGTGAGCTGGCCTTTCTGTGTGACATCTCAAACCATCTCGATGTCCTGAACCTGCAGCTGTAGGGGTGGACGCATCATCACAGATATGTATGCGTCACTGAGAGCTTTTAAAACTAACATCTGCCTGTGAGAATCAGATGCTACAAGCAAACTTTCTCCATTTCCCCTGCTGCCAAACCATAAAAACACAGATCTCTGCCGCTGTGTGCGAACAACTCTCTGAAAAACTCAGTGTGCTCGGCGCTGAGTTTAGCCGGCGATATGGCGATATGGCGACGTGGATGTCCAGAAAATTAGATTTGAACTGCTTAGGAATCCCTTCACACCAACCAACCTCCAAATGGAGCTGATTGAACTCCAGTGTGATGAAACGCTGAAGTCAAAGTCTGATGCTGTCGGGGCCACACAGTTTCCACCGTTCATCACGTTCAACACGATGCTTCAGCTCCAGACCGAAGTTGCTCGATTGCTTTCCATGTTTAGTAGCACTTATTTTTGTGAGCAACTTTTCTCCTCAATGAAGAAGAAAACATCTCACAGGAGACGTCTGACTGATGAACACCTTTGTTCCATAATGAAGTTCTTCAGCTCAAACCCTGAGCCTGACATTGATGAACTGGCATCCAAAAGAAGATGCCAGGTTGGGTGCATCAGAGTAGATCAGTGTGTTGCAAAATGAGCAGTAAATACATTTTCTGTGCACTTTATCTTGCTACTTCAAGATCGGAATGGTGGATTTATTCATAGATGTTAAGTTATTTTATTTTTACATTTGTTAGCCTGTGTAAGAAGCTAATTTTCACATTTACCTCATAAGGATGCAAACAGAACAGAGGCATTCAATTTTGATTTAAAATGCTATTGATATGTTTTATTATTATTATTTACAACTCTTAATATTATTAGCATCATTACAAACTCAATTTTGCATAACTGCACTTTAAAGTTGTACTGCATTGCTAGTTCAATATTCATTGTTAAATCAAAACGTTTAGCAGCTCTCTTGTGCAGAGGATCCGGATGGATTGTTATTGTAAGTCTCCCACAAAGCTCACACCATAGCAAAGCCCTTTCCTGCTCAGAAACACAAGAACGTGCCTGGATACTCTGCTCAGAGACGTAGTTTGATTGTGCAGAGCAGTCAAACGGTCCTGTTTGCTCTGTAGAACCTCTGGCTGGAGCTAGAGCCACACTGTCTATCACAGGGATGGGCAAATTTTCTTACTCGTGGGCCACAAAAACCAGACCAGGAGCAGATTTGTGGCGTGTTTTGCTAATTCCCCTCATAAAAGAAAGAAATAATGATAATAATCTGAAAAATGACCATCTGCTTTGTAAATCACACATGAATATCAGAAAACAACAAATCTTCAAACACTTAATGAAAAGAACTTTCTGCTCCGGGACAAAGGTACATTTATTTAGAGTGCTCCATGAATAGGGAAACATGTTAACTATAAGAAAAATAAAGCATAAATACTGGTAATCGAAATAGTTTATTCCAGTGTGGCAGCCCTGGGGCCACATGTGCCCACCCCTGGTCTACCACAATGAGTTATATATCACTAGAAATGGCATGCTAGCTTTTTGCATACGCAAAGTTGAATGCCATATTGGAATGCTAAAGTTTAGATGCCTGTTTACTGCTGCGCTACAACTGTACAAACAGAACTGGAAAAACAAGAATGTGCCTTTTCACAAGTAATTTATTACTTTCAGCTGATAAGAGAATTTCTAGAAAACATTTTAGGTAGATCTGAGTGAGTTTACTCTCAATAGTAAATGTTAAGGCTGATCTTGTTGCTTATTTGAAGTCAATGGCAGCTTTAGACTTCCCACTATTTCCACTTTTTTGGTATTTGTATGTGTGTTATACCTCAGATCAGACCAAAAGACCAGGATTTCCTCAGTAGTAGTGGACAAAGAGGTAAGAACCCAGAACAGAATCCACGTCTGAAAATGTGGTGTACGGAAGACTGCCTGCCTCTAGTCCTTTAGATTAGAGGCTTGGTGGGAATCACTCTAGCATTTGCCCCACTGCAGTGCATTGCAACCCCACCATGGACTCCTGCATTAAAGGGGCCATACCATGTTTTTCTTAAGCCTTTCAAAGTGAACTATATCCATATATATGATAATATATTACATTTGGGACACTTTGGGACACAAAGTTTTTTTCCTACCAGGAGGTAAAACAACTCGATTCTGAAGCTCCGCCCACCTCTGAGAGTGGCTGCATTTCATGATTTCATCCTAGTCTTTGGCAATGTGTCTGTATTTCTCCCACGAAAACAATCCAATCTTCCTCAAAGATGGATGCACATACCATATATGTCTTCCTGCAGGGTATCTGACTATGGCAGTGCGTAATTGTTTATTTTCGAGGTCTTGTTTTTTCCTTTGAGCTGGCTTTCTTACTCTTTGAAAGCTGTCATTGCTGTTTCACTTGCCTGCTTATATTGCTTATATTGTCTGTTATATTACAAGTTACTTGTGTGTTTTGTCAAAACTAACTGTGGGAACATTTAATTATTTGAAATAATAATTGTTATCTGTAAAACATGGCACTCTTGTGCTCGCTTTTCCTGGTGATTTTTGATGTCTTTGGCTTGCCGTACAATTGTCCCCTGACGGCACCAGCGGGTCAGTTACGGAGCTGCAGCTTTCTCCTGTGCAGGACAGCTGCAGCTCCTTAATGGGAGATTCTTTGAATCCATAAATGGAAATGTGTACCGATGCTTTTATTCAGCTCTTAAAATTCAATAAACCTGATATCCATCGATCCACGTCCTTCATTATGAAGCTGGAAAAGTCCGCTGTACACACGTGTGCCAAATCGTTCTGATCCATACATTTTTCAAGTATTCAAAATCAGCGGTGAATCAAATTATAGTTTTTTTAAATGGTTGCTGGGCCACACGTTTCACTCCTCCTGTAACCTGCTGCTGCAGGCTCCGAACTACATCATGCTATAGATCAGGGGTGGGCAAACCACGGCCCGGGGGCCACATGCGGCCCCCTAAGCTACTTAATGTGGCCCTCCAAATTAAAATACATTGAATCAAAAATCCTAATTATTGTTTTATTTTCATTGTATTTCTGGTTTCTTCCATGAATGGTGTTGTTCTCTGACGTTCGTGTGTGTTCCTTTCTGAGTCAGATGGTGATCTTTTGGATTATTCCTACACCACATAAATGCAGCATTTCTTTGAGTTGACATTTTCCTCTGAAGAACATCAACCCATTGGATCACCCAAAAGAGAACAAAAATCAAAATTTAGAAATTAAAAGTCCCAAATTTTCTGTTTTTAAATTAATATATGTGAATTTGAATCCAAATTAAAGCATGTTTTTCTCTAATTCCATATTTTTTTAGTTTATGAGGTTGATTACCCAATCTCTCCTTCCATCTGCTCCTTGTCCGGCCCTTATGACAAATTTTAGAACCCTTTGTGGCCCACGAGTCAAAACATTTGCCCACCCCTGCTATAGATGATGACAACTGTCAAAATCACTGTTTTAGTTTTTTTGCCGCACAATTTGCGCCAGTTATAGTCTACACGTCGGCCCGTTGATTTCTTTATTTCTTTATTTTTTCTTGCTGAGCGCAATCCCTCAGCCAGAGATACCAGCTCACCGGTCCAGAGAGAAAAGTCTGTCGGTCCGGATGTGGCCCGCGGTCTGCCATTTGGTGATACCTGCCATAAACCAACATATAGTCAGTAACTATGACCTGGATCTCATCAGAACCTTGTTCTTTATCTGGGTTTGGGTCTTGGTGTGAGTCTTTTTCTAAAAACCTCTCCGTTGTTCCAGAACTTTCCTTAAATTCACTGCAGTTGATTAGTAATAAGTGTTTTCAGTTCTGATCAGTTGTGTGTTGATGGTGATCATTGTGTTGGAACAGAGTTTGAGTTTTGACTCTTTGTGTTCACGTTTTCCCTCTTGTGTGTTGTGAATGCCAGCGGTGTTATAAGTGAGAATGGGTCTTGTGTTCTGCAAAGAGAGAATTAGAGTTTTGCAAATTGTGTGTAGTTGCAAATGGTGTTGTATGTTTTGACCAAATGGTGATGTTTTTGAGAAAAGAGTTAAAGCAGTGGATCAGCTGTTCTGGAGAATGGCCCTCAGTGTTTTAGCAATTAGGAAAAAATGTAATGGCTTTAATTCCAGTATGTCAAATATCATGAGCAGAGTGCTCGCGACCCTTGAACTTGTGTGGAAGATGGATGTCAAGATGGAGCGATTTTCTGCCTGAACAGAAGGGAGACTGGCCTAAATTGCCCAAATTCCCGCCCATTTTGAAATTCGCCTCAAAGACTCAGCTAGACCAGTGAAGGACTCAGCTAGCAGTACAAAAACTACTGCTGACGCCTGAAACTATTTTACCTTGCCGGAACCCCCAATGGCGGTGCCCTTGGCTCCATCAAAACATACCACTTCTACAGAGTGTGAAAGGTAGCTGTGTTTGGAGATGAAGACTGCTGCTCATCCCTCCTTGACCTCGACATTGCTGCAATCTCCCTCCCTCCGAAGCGTCGTCTAGATGCATGCTCTTGGTAAGATAAGATAAGACAAGATAAGATCGTCCTTTATTCGTCCCACGGTGGGGACATTTCAGGGTTACAGCAGCATTACAGATAGAACATTGTAAAATTAGACAATTACATATTTACAATGAAAACAAAGTCATGCAGAGATAAAAGACACAAAGAAAAATAAAGAGGAAAAAAATTGCACCGTGGATCTGAGTAATGTAACAGAAATTGCCCAACATATTTTTAAAGGATTAAGTGTAAAATAAAGTGAGAAAAATAAAGTGACTGAGGGCATCAACATCACAGCAAATGTCCAGCTGGATCACTGGGAGCGGCTCGTCTGTCCCTGAAAGAGCTGCTTAGAGCACCGTGTCGCAAATGGGATGAACGCCGTTACTCATCAAGGATGATAGCAACCATCCTCCTTTCTCCACCTCCTTCATAGAGTGAAGCAGCAGCCCCAGAACGGAGCTGGCCTTCCTCACCAGCTTCTCCAGCTTCTTGATGTCTGCTGTAGAGATGCTGCTGCATCAGCAGACTACTCCATAGAAGATGGTTGATGCCACTATGGAGTCATAGAAGGTCTTTAGGAGTGGTTTATGCACTTCAAAAGACCTCAGTCTCTGCAGCAGGAAAAGTCTGCTCTGCCCTGTATTGTAGAGTGTGTTGGTGTTGTTGGACCAGTCCAGCTTCTTGTATATATATACACATGTATCTTTTTTTTAATTGATGTTTCTTGGTTTTGTGATGTAACATTAAATGAATAACTATAGGTAGAAGGATCATTTATTTTTAGTTTGTTCCAACCACTACATGGTGCCCAAAGTATTTATGAAATGTAAAACATGTTTCATTTGCAACAACTACTATGATTTAAAACAGTCACAAAACTTTCATCATGAACAAATAATACAGAATGTGTGGCAACAATTAACTTGCCTGCGTGATCACTTAGCAACTCTACAAATAGTTCTTCAACCAAATGAAACTCATTAACAACTTTTTCAGGTTTCTCTTTCTTTAACTCAAATATATGAATTTGTCTTCTGCTCACAAAACCTATTATGTCTCCAATAATATGATGCAATGAAACAAATTAGATTTGTTCTGATTGTTTCAGCTTCTGACATTAGGTAGGTGTTACTTTTAGAAAAAAAAAAACCCTCTATGTTTAGTCTTATCTTCTCCAGCAATAAGAAGCAGAAAGCTAAATGTTTAAAGGCACATGAAAATAATGAAGACAGCAAGTTGGCATGGATGACCATGAGAAACCGTCAAGCATTTGATTGATTTCTAACTGTCAAAGATTTATCAATTCAGTTTAAATAATACAGTTTAACATAATCCCTTTATGTTCAACTAGATTGATTTAATTGAAAGTTAAAAACAGCCTGTGCATTTGGATGAACTCCATGTTCCAACAGTTGCTACTCTGGAAGATGAACTACCTGAAACCAGCTTAAAAAATTATACCAAGGAGGAAAATCATCTAGACTGATGAGATTGAAATTGTTTGGTTTGCAACTGAGTTCAGGAGAGCTGGATCTACCGAAGCGAGAGGACTCTAAGAGGAAACCAGCAGAAACTTGATCTGCTAGTGTGAATGCTCCATGACTGGACCCTCTGCCAAGTCTACAAGCATCCTTTCATGAGGATACACACTAATAACATTCACATCTTCAAGCTTTAGTGGATCATCAACATTTGTAGTAGTGATGGGCAGCTTCTGACCCACAATTTATATCATATCTGACGTGCTTCATTAAAAGGCTCTACTGGATGACCGAATGTAGACCCAAAAAACTTTTGGGGTATGACCAGACTCGCTTCAAATGACACACTCATTCTTCATGTAAACAAAGCACATGAACTCAGTGATACCTCCCTGATGTATTTAGTGTTTCCATGTAACAAGACGTCAATGTAGGTAATGTCCTTTTTCTGTGGAGTGTAATCCAACAAGCTAAATTAAAACTTCTAAGAATGTTGTCAGCTCTAAGATGCTTAGCAACAGCTGCAGACTGTGGCTTAAAAAACACACACTTGAAATAGGATAAAGAACGCAGAAAAAAACACAGTTCCTCTGAAAGGTGTTTGTCTGCAAGCTTAACTGGATTCTAATACTTTTGACAGAACCAGAACTAGAACCAGTTACACTCTATATAAAAGGCCTTGATGATGGCAGTGAGGATAACCTATGATTGACCAGACCTGTACCTTCTCTGAAGGTTTCATCCATAGCTTGTGTACAGAGGTTGACCCGTACAGGCAAAGGGTTACTTTTGCCGCTCAGGCTTTTTACTCAGGACTCTTTTTCTTACAGCCATATTCAAAATGTCTACATGGAACTTACTATTGTCATGCATTTAGTAAGTGTATTATGAAGTATTTGTAAAGATAATTTGAGTTGCACACAGTTATTACATACAGTTGATGGACATGGGTTTGACGTTTTGTCAGGTGCAAGTGCTGGCCCCCTTCTACCTGTGCATCTCTGTTGTATACGGGGGGGGCATAACTGCCACTAGGACACCTGTAGGATGGCTACTTAAACTACATCCTAATTGTCTAATTTCCTAAATTCTTCGCGCAGTGAGCAGGTTTGAAAGGATAGCATTTTTTGCAACACCACTGCTTCTCATCTATCTCGTTCTTACTTACCCTTACATGCCATATAAGGGTTCTCTATGTCCTGTCACTTGCAGCATAGTAAAAAAAAAAAATGTGCAAGAACATTTATGCCATCAGTCTAAGGTCAGTCTATGACCTTGATATTTCCTGTAGAGAAACTCTAACTCATTGAACCATCCAATAAGATTGAGAAATTGTCCATGTGGTGATGGTTCACTAGAACTTATCATAGAAATCAAAACTGCAAAGTCAAGCTCTTTGTTAAAGCAGAGAAAAAAACAGCCCAGTGACTGTGTACAATCAGCTGAGGAGGAAACTACTATCTTTGGACTCTACTCCCTCACGTTGTCCTGAAGCCATCTCATTGCTGCCTGTTCACATCAGCAACCACCTGCAGTCTGCTCCTTTTTGAAAACAACAGAAGTTTGAAAAGGAGTTCTTCAGTGGAAACTACAAGAGTGTCATGCAAATGACAGCTTTCAAACACCATCTGTGGAAACCATGAACTAACCCACTCAAAGCACATGGTAGCCCATTCGGACTCCAGCTGTAGCCGCCTGAGAAACTCCTTTCAGATAGAGGTAGGGTCTACATACATACATCTTAAGAAAGAAGCCTGGTTGGACGCCAACTAAACAAAGGCGGTCCCTGCTGAGTGTCCTCCTTCAATCAGACAATAAAAACAACCCTGTTGAGAAAAAAGCCAAATGAACACACTGTGCTCAGTGTGTATTTAACCAACACAACTATAGTTGTGTGTGGTTTGTTCCTGGCTTTTAATCTTCAGAAACATTCTGAGCCTTTTGAGACATCGGTGCATGCCGGGACTAATAACAGTTTACAGTGGACTGTTCGACTGCACACACACACGCATATACACACAAACACACACAAATACACTCAACTTCTCTATAATTCACAGCATGAGCCATGATCAGATGATCCAGATTAATACTCTCAATGCCGTTTTGTAGTTTCAAACCTCCACTAAACCTGGTCACAATCCTTTCTGTGAAGACTTTTAGGTGTATTGTTTTCAGAAAGTTTATTATTATTATTATTATTATTATTTGTATTTTGCTCAATGCAGTTTTTTTTGTGATGTTGAGCGGAAGAATAAATACTCCCCAGGGGGATGGGCCCTAACCCTAACCACTCCCCCCTGTGGACACTAATTAAAAAAGTACTCACCTTCTTGGGACGGGGTGCTCCTGGGACTCTGCTCCTGGGGGGAATGTATGGAGCGTGCATTGGTCCCGCCCTCTGATAGGAGGGTAGGATCAGAACACCTGTTCTCCTAACCCCTTTGAATCTTTTGTCTTCTTTTTTTTTTCTCTTGATCAGAAAAAAAGAATTGAATTACAGCAAAGTAATAATCGTAAAAGCCCACATAATGAAGCCTTTAATGGCAGCTGACATCTGATCAGTCAAGTGTTCACAAAAAAATCTGTTTAATCATGAATATGCTGGAGCTTTTGTGAGTCAAAGAGATTACTACACAAATACAGTCCTAGTAATAATGTGTATGTGTGTGCATGTATGTAAAACAAAGCAAACATAAGAGAGCTGGCAGAGTTGCCTGTTGTACATCTGACCATGAAGTCTTTCATTAGAAATCAACAGGTCAAAATCCTCCAACAAACCCAAGAAAACCTGTTTTCCAACATACAAATAGGGTCGGGCACCAAAGTTCAGTTCTAAGTAGGAACTATTATGATTTACTAATTTCTATTGAAACTGAAAGAAACTGCTACAAACAGTGCTGCATTTCAGTGCTTAGTTTCGTTGAAGGTCTATTTGTGGTTAGACATGTCAACCACTTCTACACTGTTCAGTACTTTGAAGTTCTAGTCAATCCTTCTGCTTTTCCTGTGAAAGAGGGTGGCCTCGTTTAACCTTGTGCTGTCTTATGGGGTCCAGACATTGACTGTATAAGTAGGAACTGAACTGAGCAAGCCCCCTCTTTTCGAGTCCCAAATAGGAAGTACCAGTGGGGGTTACAAGAAGGCCAGAGTCCCATAGACTTCCACTCAGAGTTCTGCAGAACATCTTTCTAATCCTATTTTTTTTAAAAGATTTCTTGCCCTTATCACAAGTTATTCGAGTTATAAATTGACCAATCAGATCTTCAATAAACGTATGTGGGTCTGACGTCGAACATCTGGGGGGTTTGATTGACAGATGACGGGTAGCCAATGGGAGCAGACTTCATCAATGCGGTCCGTGAAGACCTTTTAACACCTACTTTACAATTCAACAACATACCAATCATAGATGTATATTGTTGTTTCCCTCAATGGAATGTACCAATGTAGCAGATTGAAAAACAACAAGAAGCACATGCTGCCGACATGTGGACTTACTGTGTAGAAGTAGATTTCAGACTGAGGTTATGCCCTGTGGACTTTTTTTTTTCTTTTTTTCACTGTTTTAATTGTAGCTTATAAATTATAAGTTCGGTATCATACAGAATGTTACGGCTCCTCCATAAAATCTCCAACCAAAGTTTAGTCTTTGTCGCACTTTTCAAGCCTGCAGACTGAATTAGACACAGACTTCTCTGAGGATGAGCGAGTGCTGGGACAAACTTGAATGGATCTTGTTGTATTTTCAAGCAGAAAAAAATCCAGCTGTTCACTTGTTAGAATGGTTATTTTAAATCCCGCTGAACGGGCTTCTCACGTGCATCTGATCAGACTGTAAAAGGACAAGCGGTACTTCCAAGATTCCATGACTCACAGCGACTCAGACCAATCGCTGTCGATGGGTTGCAATTGTTGTAATATGGCGGTAGACATAACAGGAAGTGACGGTGAAGGCGGTGGGATGGAGGTAATGTCACTCCACTGGGGGGCTTCATGGCTCGAGATGTTCAGTTTTATTATACTGTCTATGGGCCCAGATGACCGCACCATTACATTGATCTGTGATCCCTCCCATGACAAAAGTGGGAAAACGTGTACAGCGGGTAAAATACTAATTCAATACAAGCGTTTTGTGCTGAACTTCCATCTATTTTCTTAACCTGCTGGACCGGGGGTTTTACCAGAGATTGTCTCCAGCAACTGTTGGGAAATACACTCTGGACAGATCAGCAGACTGTCCAGAGTGTCTTGAAAACTTTTATCAGCAGAAGCGGCTGTCATCCAATTGTTTTGTGTTTTTTTGTGCTTTTGTGCTCAGAGTGGGACCTCTGTGCTTTCTGTGGATCTTTGTGTGTTAGTGGTTTATGGCCAAATCAGAGTTCTTCTATTCTCCCTTCCCCTTAATTGTCCGCACTATTATTTTTTAAAATTTCACCCTCTAAACGGAGGGGTCCAAAGTCCACCATCGCAGAGTAATCCGCCCGGAATTCTATGAATTCACTGGACAAAGCAAGGTCTTGATGTCATAGAACAGGCATGACCTCCAGCCCTTGTAAAATCATGCCAAATCAGGATTTCAAATCAGGACTTCCTGATGCTGCTGCCGTCTTGCAACCCGCCAACAGTTTACAGATCGTCGAGTCAATCTGAGTCGTGTTTTTAGAGGAACTACAGTCGCCAATCATAAGTCCACACACCTTCCACTGTAAGCGGGTTTAGGAGGAGCTGTCAATCAAACATTTGAGGTGGGGCCGGCGGGCACTACACACGAAAACTGAGGGATGTGATTGGTCAGTTTATAACTTGAATAACTCGCAATAAAGAAATAACATCTTAAAATAAAAAAAAGATTTGAAAGATGTTAAAGTCCCCCTCCAATGAAAATCATGTTTTTGAGTTTTTAACATTTCTGTGTGGCATTTTTCTTCTGAAAGAGAAAAAAATGTAAGAAATCATTTTGTGTTTGCATTTCTGAGTATTTCTACTTTCAAGTCGATGTTAATCAAAGTCCCTGAGAAAAACTGTTTGAATTCCTGAAACTTTCTTACATCACAGTAGCTAGCTAACCCGGATGCAGCTGTAGAGGCTAATGTCCAACTTCTGTAAAGGATTGTAATTCAGTGAAAGACCATACTGATGTTAGCTTTCATTATTTAAACAAGGAATCTGAGGAAAACATGGATTGGATTTATTGGTCACAGCAACCTCAATAATTATTCAATCATTTGTGGAAAAAAGAAACATTTTTCAACTGGATGGAGCCGCGGGTGATTGCAGCGCCTGCTCGTATTTTAATTGTGTCCAAGACGGGACTTTTTTTTAAAAATTGGCCTCAAAAGTATTAAAAAAGAAACTGAAAGTAAGATACCATTAGCTGTCACGAATATGCTGTCTGCGTTTGATCCCATCCGCAGAGGGGCGCCACTGCTGCTGCGGCGAGCTGCTGTAAGGAACGCCGCTGCTTTGTTTCTAGCAGCTCCGCTCAGGATCCAGCAGGTGGTTTAACCGGACACCAGAACCGTTCTCCTGAACGTAACCCTTCATCTAAAAACATCAACACTGCACACATTTACAAACTGACGCTTGATTAGACCCTCTCTGTATTCTTCATTTCATTTCATGAGATTTCTTGTTGAAGTGAATTCAACAATCAGCATGAAATCAGTTCTGAACCCCAGATAGAGCTGCTGCTGCTGCAATGCAGCAGGAATGGAAAGGTTTTAGTTTATTTTTTCAGGGGTCTATCAAAGTGTGTGTCTCTCGCTAATGTGTCTGAGGTATAAGGGGCGGGGTTAAGCAGCTCAGCATCATAAGCCACGCCCACACAGAGGAAATTTTGGAAATTAAGGCTTCAGATCAACAGGAAAAATGGCTTTTTAAGATATTTAGAATGTGGAATTTTTGTTAAAAACTTCAGTCCTAATTAAAACCCCACTGGGAACATTTAAAGAAAATTTTAAAAGAACTTTAAGAACTTTAAGAAGAAGATATAGCAAATAAAATGACTGAGAAATAACCGTTTATGTTTCAACAGAAGTCTATGGGATTTTAATTTGGAACCAGCAAGTACTTCCCATTTAGAACATGGGGGGGGGGGGTTAAAATATCTAGTGAATATACAGTCAGGGGGTGAGATGCAGGAAAGGTGTTGCTCCCATTTGGCCATGATAATGAAGACAGCCTTTAAAAGCAGTGTGTGGACCTCCAGCCCTTGAGAATGTGAGAAGGGAGCTCTGTAAAATATGTACAGGCTTTTATTTTTCTTCTTCCAGATGAACAAAATATATGATAAAAACAAAAAAATAAAACAACTGTTATTTACTATTCAACTTTTAAAGTGAATCAACACAAAACAATGCAACCATAACCGAAAATACTAATTATAATGTGCAAAACCAAAATGAAAAAAAATTTTTAAAAAATTTAATCATGGAAAAGGTTGACATTTAGCAAATATTTTATCTTTATGAATCTGATCTGTTTTCTCCAGTCAGTAATGATCTGATCTGTTCTGGAGAAAGTTGTTCTCAGTGTCTGCACAGGTCAGCAGTTAGGTCTGTTTGAAGTTCTTTTCTTGCAGTTTCCAAATTCTGTCTTCCTCTTATCAATAACAGTGAAAATGTTTCAGAGTGACTTACTTTTTAAGTTTTTGTGTTGATGTCGTTTGTCATTGTTGCACCTGCTGCACTCTGTCTCTTCCTCATGTGTTAAACTCCTCACTACACACTTCCTCCACATCTCTGAGACAGACATGGACATTTTTTAAATCCAGGATTATAGAATGAAAGCAATGAATCAAACAGCACTGCAAGTCTGTGTATGTTGTCACCAAAATCTTCAGCATGACATTTGGGGCAGAAGAGATCATTTGCTCCCCCCTCTGGGTCCTGCAGCCAACAAGGCTTTGGCTGCATGATGACACCATGGGATCAACTACTGGACCTGTACACTTGAAATTTGGCAGGGTTTACTTAAACAGAGCACTTAGTTGATTTATCTTTGAAAAAGTCAAATTAAGCTATTGATTTTAAAAATATTTCAAACTCAGTTATTAGTAGGAAATCTGAATTTGAATTATTCTGATCCAGATCTTAGCACATTAATCCTCCATGTAATGATTTCCAGGATTGCATTAATGAACTCCAGGATGGCTGTGAATAAATAGAAAAAGAGCCAGTCTTTGAAACAAACTGACCCAAAAGATTCAACTCCCTATATAGAGTCATAAATTACATCTCTAGTTGCCAAGAACGCTGAACTTCAAAGTCCCTATTGTTGATTTTGCATGTCAGAATAAGGTTCATCATTGAGCCTGGGTGAACAAGGCAAGAACCAGATGAAAAGGTTGGGAAAAGACGCTTGTCTTACTCATGTAATAGTCATTCATAAGTTAGGTTTTATTTAAGGTGGATAAACCAAATATGACCATTTTGTATTTTGATGTTGATTTTTTTGCTTAAGTTTTTCATTAGTTATAGAAAATAAAAAAGATTATTTTTCATTAAGAATCTGTTTTGCCATGAATATATAAAACAAAATAAATTCTATTGTATTCAGAGTGCTCTATTGTTCCCAAACTTTACATGTCAGTTGTCATGTTATTTTGTTGCAAAAATGACAGTGAAAAATACCATCACAATGGATAATTCTACATAAAACCATACAAAAATTTGCAGCTGTATCAGGGGCCCTGGATAAATTATTTGAATGGGGCCCAAAGTCTCTAGCGCTGCCCCTGTAAAAATGATATTTTTCCTGTTTTATCATTTCTTTATCATTAGGGGCCTCTGTGGGCCCCCTCTCAGTCTGGGCCCCTAGAATCACCCCTCCTCCCTCTTTCTTTTTGGGGTGGGGCGCCCTGGAACATCACAAAAGAGACACACTTGGTTTGATGCACAGGGTTCCCATATGTTCTTGTTATTTCTGAGAGCTGTTCAAAAAGAAAAAAAAGAAAGGTTTATTTTTTGGTACTGTGCAATGGTCCAATCTATTCTTAACACCTCACTTCAGTGCGTGTGACAATCATATGAAAGTTAGAAAGTTAGCCAAGTGGTCCCAGCAGGGGAGCAACATCAGAGAGTCTCAGTCACGCATCCAAGTGTTGTTGGGAACGACACCAAACCCTCAGGGCAGACTCGCAGCTCACCAGTTGGGCAGTGGCGTGCCAGCGACAACTCAGGGGGTTGATTGCTCTTCGCCCCTGACTCCACTCATAAACTCTTTTACTGACAGCGCTGAAGAATGGCCAACACATACACCAAAGAAGCAGGGGGTGGTGTTTGATCCTTCCTTGTTCAGTGAGATGTATCACAGCTCGCCCTCACACCACACCATCATGTTCTCAAGGGTAGTGGCACACCTCTGCAAGGTGTCCACAGCCTGGAATGATACCGGATGAGCGGCGCCATCACCAGGATCAGATAGATTCAGGAGCCTCCATTGTAGGTCCGGTAAAAGTAGGAAACCTCTGTGTTGTTCATATGTAAGAGATGGCTGGAACTAAGTCCTGCAAGCTTTCTCTAGTTCAACACAGCTCTGCTCAGAGAAGGTCTATCAGTTCAACTGTCATCTGGGTCATCAAACGATGATATTATATCCCCAAAAACAAAGAAAGTAGGAGGCTTAACAAACATAACAAAAGCAAATTAATCCATTTTTTTCTTTCACCTTTCAAGGATACCGTTGACAGTCATGCAAGTATGTGGGGAGGCCATGACTGTGAACACACCACAGCTGTGTTCAAGTGCAACACTTCACACTTACAAATACAACATTGCGGAAAATAAAAGTTAAACTTCAGTCTTTGTTCTTCCTTGTCTTTGTTTGAGTTACAAATATTTTCCTTACCGCAAGTTCAACTAAAAAAAAAAAAAACTCGGCAAAACTTTTCACAAATAAAAATTATTTTCAGCCTTTGTGTGCTGTGACATGGAAGATAACACTTTTTGTCAATTAAAAAAAAATGTCACAGATGACACGCTAAGTCAACAAGTCACGCAGATAAATTACTTTTTTCTTTGTGCTGTTACTACGGTAACTGGCTCATAATAACTCTGAGAGACCTTTACATCAAGCTTCTCACCCCACCTTAACTCTCGCCATCTGTCTCACTTCCTATGAAAAACATCTAGTGAAACTCAGTCGTTAGCACTCTGCTAGAAGTTCTTTTTTTGTCACAGTGTCTGCATTTGCTGTCAGATAATTTAGTGGAATCATGAGCTGATCAGAGAAACTGCACACTAAACTAGTTGACATCAAGCCTCCTCGGTCTCCAAAGAACGGCTCTTTCAAATTCCTAGCAGCAGGTAGTCCAAAATGTTAATGTAGTGAACGCCATTGTGTCCTTAAATTAAGATCATTTTATTTCATTACAGAAGAGTCTTTCATAGTTTCTAAATACAGAAATAATTCAAGGTTCATGGTTAAAAAGATAAAATAAATAATAAAAAATACAGTTTCTTCTGTTTATGTTGAATAAGGGATGATTTCTTACTGCTTAATTCTTTTCTTAAAATGTTCCCTTGAAGTGCCAGAGAGACACAACAACTGCAAAAAAAAACTTGGATGAAAGTAAAGTTAGCAATGTTATCAGACAACATGATGGAAACAGAAAAACCACGACAGTTTGACTCTTCCGTCTAAGTTGGCAGTATAGGTCGGTAGATTTTTTAAAGTGATTTTTTAAAGTTGTTTTAGAAAACTGTAAAGATATTACGGAATGTTTCTGTTAACACTATTCCCTCTGAAGGACGTTCAGGGATCTGTCTTACAGGTACAGAACATGTATACATTTAGGTTGTTATCGCACAGTTATGGCTTTATGCCAAGAATAAATAGATCTGTTGAATAGAATAGACGTTTGGGAATGCTTCTATTTTGTCCATTTTTTTATTGGCTCTGTTTTTCCCTATTTTCATTTTCTTGTGTATTTATATGTTAAGGTCAGGGCTCTGCAACCTGAGACTCCGGAGTCTAAAAACAAATTCCTGCAATTCTCAAAGCTGTCAGCTTTATGTCTGTGGATTTTTATTTTAAATGACACAAATGTAAACATATCAATAACAGGCAAAAAGCACAAGAATTAACCCCCCCACACACACCATTTTCATCAGTGCTGTGCTGAGGATTCATCTGTGGTACCTCAGATTCAGAGAGGTCTCAGACATTTGAGGACCTGCTATGAGTTTTTCAGCCAACATTTTGGGAAAATCTACAATAAAAAGCCGTTCAGATGTTGATTAAAGGGTTTCATGACTTCTTTCATTTCTGGTTAACAAAAGCAACTCTGATCTTCAGTGTTCTCTGTTCCATCAAAGAACCGTGTCTTGAGGGTTTTGGGATGCTACCGACATTTGAACTGCAACATTTGAGCAGAATTTCAAGAATAGTTACAACAACAAAGAACATTCCAACCATTTTTTCATCTTAGTTCCTCATTTCTCTCAGAATAAAGTCCTCATCATTGCTGTGGTTCTCAGACTCACTTCTTAAATCTTTTATCTGATGTTTGCACACTAACTCTAGCGTGCATGAATCTCCGGGTCGACTCAGTAACTCATCACACATCTGACTTTGTTCTGATGGAGCTTTCAGCCCAGGTTCTGGCTCTACCGGACCGGACCGGACTGGGGTCTATTGGTATTTGCTGCTCCTAAATGGGTCCAGCTGTTTCTCGTGTGTTGTATAAGGAACCATCATGGTGTGACCGGTGACAGAATGTTCTGGTTGCTTTCCTGAATGAATGAATAAATTATACTTTATTAATATCACATGGATAACTTCACTGTGGTGGGCAGCAGCCGCTGGACGGCGCTTCATCGCCCAGAAAAAGACACATGAGGGTACAGGAAAGATGTCAAAAATCAAGGATCTTCAGCCCGTGTCGCAGTAGGGCTGCATGAGTTAAAGTACAAGCAAAAATACATCAACATTGAAGCACATTTATTTCACGAGACAAAAAGGTCCACAAACTGACTCCCTCACATCCAGCCTGCAGCCATGTGCAGTCGCACAGCGCTCTGAGGCACAGTCGAGGGGGGGCCTGGAAGAAGAGTCACTAAGGCGTTGAATTCGTGGTGAAGGTTGTGGGCAGGGGAGGAATGCAGGTTACCATGACGACGGGCTCAGTTTATCACACCTTCGGCGGATTGTTTTGATACAGTCGGGGGGTGGGGGTGGGGGGGTTTCCTGATTAGAGATGTTGTTTACTTGCAGACAGACACAGCTTCTGTCTGCCTGCTGAAGTCCAGGTGCTGCGTTATGGTGGAGAAATTCACAGATCTGGTCAATTTTCTTGATTCCCTCCAAGTCGAGCCGATGTTCTCTCCATGATGGTTTCCAGCCTTCCAAGGGAGACTTCCATGCGATACACGCGGGCAGACAGAGCATCCATCTTGGCCTCCAGTCCAGACAATCTCTCCGCTCTCCCAGTCCGCCTTTGTCTGAGAGCCACTTCGCCACGTTCCGGTACATCCAGGTTCCGCCAGTTCCAATCAGCAGAAAGCCGGAGACCAGTAATCCAATGATGTAAACATCTTCAACATTTTCCAGAGAGAGTTTCGACAGGCAGAAAATTCTCTATTTGCCCCAAGGATCATTCACATATCCAGCCGCAGACGTGCCCCCTGGGCAGGTGGGATCCGCTTTCCCACCTTGCATGGTGGAGAAAGTTTGGTCAATCGCATTCGCAGCCCAGCAGATCAGATCCATGTTTCTTGAAAATGAGAAAAACTGAGAGTGTTCACAGTAGAACTGGGGAGACAAGACAAAGAGCCTTGGTAGGGAGATAGATAAGGGAGCTCAGAGAAAAGCGTCCGCTCTGTGTGTTATCCTCCAAGGTTTTTGTTGTTAAAATGCTTTCTGAGAATGAGCGTCCAGCTTTTGGATCCTGGGTTTCTCCATCACATCTTCACCTGCTTCTAGCTCTCCCTCTTAGTTTGAAATGTTTCTCCACACGTCAGTAGTTCCCTGTTTTCTTAAATGACAGCCCTGTAAAGGTTTTCACTATCAAACAAGTTAAGAAATTACAATCTGAAATCTGTCTGTACACATCCTGATATGTAAGCTTTGTCTGATTGTTAATACACTTTTCTCGTGAAAAAAAAAAAGTAAAATTAATTTATTTAATTTTCATAGCACTATAACTGTAGCTCAGAAATTTGCTTTGACCCATGCAAGTTAATAGTGATTTTCTTTTGATAGATTAAGACACACATTCTTAAAGTGAACTGTCAACATCGTCTAATTTCTGCTACAGAATATCTCAGTATGAAAAAAAAGAAATAATAAATGTACAGTTGAGGAAAAAAGTGCTTTATATTTCCAACACTGCTAGATGAAGCTAAGCCAGTATTATTATAACTACTCAGCTGAATGAATTATGCCTGAACAGGTTCTTTAAAAATAAATAAAAACTCGTCAATTCTTTTTAGAAACACTTGCGGTTGATGAAGCAGGGTGAAAGTGATAGCTTGAATGTAACTAAGATGCTCGATTGGTAACAGACATTCTTTGGCCGTGTGTGTGTGTGTGTGTGTGGGGGGGGGGGAGTGGGTGGGGTTGTCTCCCGTATTTGCAGATGTTTCCGATCCCTAATCCCCACAAATAAGGGGGAAAACTGTACATTTGAGCCCAATATGATTTTTTTCTTTCCCCTTACCTTACATTTAGCCCTCCAAACAGAGAGTTATGGAAAAATGGCGTCTCGTATTTCGGACATCATTTCCGTTAGATGACAACACCAATAATCGTCGGTCAGCTAGTTGTTGTTTTATGTATACATAACAACAGCAGTTTTATAACTTTAAATGGTTATGCTAAAACTAACAACATTACTTACATTTAAATGTAAGCCTCTGTCCTTCAGAGCGCACCTATGTGAAGAAAAATGCTTCACAGCGTGGAGGAGAAGTGCCTCCTGACAGAGGGCCATGTGTCCCTTCACTTGGATGGTGGGATCTTAAAAAAAAAACATTTGGACACCACTTCAAATGGAGGGTTAGGGAGAAGGGAAGAATTCGGATTGGGCCTGAGACATCATGGTTTGAAATCATGCATAGCACATGTCCAGGCCCGTCTTAAATTTGCCGATGACCATGATCCCATGATCCAGAGGAGTCATGGGAGAAAGTTATGATCAGATGAGACCAAAGTAGGACATTTTGATATTAATTCCACTGCTGTGTTTGGAGGAAGAGGAAAGAGGAATGATGAAAAGCATCCGAAGAACATCATGGTGCATCATGCTATAGGGCTATTTTTCTGGACGTGGGTCAGGACGACTGTATTAAGGAGAGGATCACCAGGGCCATGTATTGTGTGATTTTGGCGAACTACCTCCTTCCCTCAGAGCACAGAAGATGGTCGTGGATGGATCTTCCAACACGACAATGACCTGAAGCACACAGGCAGGAGAACCAAGGAGTGGTTCTGGGAGAAGCAGATCAAGGTTCTGGAGTTTTCTAGTCAGTCTCCAGATCTAAACCAGATAGAACATCTTTGGAGGAACTCAAACTCTGTTTCTCGAGCACGCAGCCAGAAACCTGACTGATGTAGAGAAGATCTGTGAGGAGGAGTGGACCAAAATCCCTCATGCAGTCTGTGAGAACCTGGTTACAACTGCAGGAAACATCTGACCAGTGTAATCGTAAACAAAGGATACTGTACCAAAGAAGTCTTCAAATACTTATTTGTAGCAGTTGCAAAAAGTTAAACACTTTAAAAATCCTACAATATGATTTCCATATTTATGTTTTATTATTATGTCTCTCATGGACATGCATCTAATATTATTAAGTAGAAAAACTTGCAAAATAACAGGTTTTACAAATACTTATTAACCTCATTGTTCTAGAAATGCAGAGGAAGGATGGAGAGTTTCCTGTTTTTAAGTATCTGGGGTTCATGCTCTAAAACAAATGTCAGAAAGTTGTGAGTATAGTATCATGCTTTGACCACATTTTAAAGTCTGAATCATGACTCTGGCTCCAGGAAGACACAATAGTTGAAAGAGTTTCTTCCTTGTCTTTTGTCATAAACTGAATTAAAAATCCTCCAAGAACAATCAAAGATTATTGAAAGAAAGCAGAAAACTCCATACAGAGCTGAACAAATAAATGTTTGAATTATTTTCATGACTGAAAGTTTCCAAGTTATTTCAGTTAAAATCTAAAGAATGAACTCCTGACAAACATACTAAAGACAGACCAGATCCTCAATGACGTGAACATTTTCATATTTCATTTGCTGAAATTCACATCAGCTTTCTGAAAGGATGAGAATCAGACAGAAAACCAGAAGAAATAAAGAAGAACCGTCACCATTTAGTATTTAATTGCAGTAGAGTTATAAAATGTTTTAAACATTCATAAAGGTGAAAAGATGAAACACAAACAAACAAAGAGGAGTTCTGATGCAGCATGACAATCACACAGACATCATCACAGCATAAATAGTTGGGTTGTGAAACATGTGCAGCGTTCACACCTCCCTCACAGCTGCTGACGACCAGAGACTTCCTGTGTAGAAATCTGCAGAGGACCAGATGACTTCCTGTTTCAGGCTGAAGGCTTTAAAAGCCTTTTACACACGAGATGTTTTAATCCCCTCTGTTCTTAGATTTAAATAGTTCATTTAGAACTATAAAGTTTTAAGCATTCGTTCTTTTTCAACAACCCTCAAACGTTTGCAATTGTTCTTTTCTCTTTTGCAAATATGAAACTTGAAAAGTTAGAAATGAGTTCATGTTTGGACTGGAATCCAAAGTCATGAGAGTTAGTTATAGAATCCTATTTAAAGTTCTGCAGTTTTAACGTTTAGTTCAATCAGTTTTTGAAACTTTTTTGATCAAGTTTGATATTAAACTGATCTAAAACTCCTGTTAATTCACTCAAGCCAATTGATGTACAAATGCATCAAACCACTGATTACCTCAGTTTAGCGTCTACTTAGAACCAGAACAGAAGAGATTTTATTTTTCATAAGTGCAAATAAATTCAGACATCAAGGAGTTAAACAGGAATAAAACTGATTCCACTTGATAAGAAAATTTAAGAGAAACTCAGAAAACCAAGTTATAATTCAGGGGTCGGCAACCTGCGGCTCCGGAGCCGCATGCGGCTCTTTAAGCACCATCTCATGGCTCCCTGGCGCTTTCTCATAATTGCTTATAAGGTAAAAATGCAGAAGAGAAATCTAAAACGCGGCTCTCTTTTTTCCTCCGTGTGTGCTGTGCTGCTGTTACTGGCGCTGCGAGTGTAACTACTGCCCTTTCTCTTCTGCTCAGCGCGAACACACGTAACAAACACATATTGACCGATCACGTGCGACATGAGGAGAAAAAAAAGTGAGTGAGAGAAAAAAAAACCACGGCTCCCGGCTCACGTCGTTCTCTTCAAAGAGTCGGTTCTAAGAGCTGTTTCGTTCACGACCGACCCATCACTAACGGTTTGCTCTATTTTCAATAATTCCAACAGTCTCTGAAAGCTGAGACATTGCACTTTCTTATCAGTATTGGTTCATTACGGTAATTCTACCCAGAAGCCCGCGGGGAGCTCTTTTGTTTCCTGGTGAGACAGACAGATCAGAGGAGAGATGCAGAGAGCGGAGCGGCCAAAAAGAGTTTTTATAACGGTGAAAAACATAAGGAAAATGTCTGAAAGATGATCATCGTGGGAAATAAAGCTTTCATGAAGGTCCTGAGAAGATTTTGAGACCAAAGCAGCAACAGAAGGAATCATTTTTGGTGAGAAAAGGTAACGTTTGTGGAGCTGCATTTCCGGGTTATTTTCTGAAGGAATCAAACACTTACGAGCTAGTTTTTACTCTGAAACTCAAACTGTTTGAGAGGGATGTCTATCAAATTCAATACAATTCAATTTTATTTATAAAGCACATTTCCTGGCTTGCGCCAGCCCAAGGCGCTGAATATAAAAACAAGAAAAACAATAAAAACAGTTACATGTTTAAAATATTGCCCCAGCAAACCCTGCCCTAGCCCCACCCACCCAATATTGCAATGATCAACCCTCCATAAAATAATAAACAAGGATTAACAATAAATCATGAATCAACATTATATAAAAGAAACACGTGGCTCGGCTGCGTGCGGAAACAGTACAGTGTGATCCATTTATCACAGGGGCCGGCTGCACACATAGGGCATCGCCACGGCACCCACCCAAACCAGAGAGGCAGGGGTCCCGCACCACAACGTAGCGTCGCAGTGCAGAACCCCCCCCCACCCCAGACAAGGCGAGCACCAAAAGTCGAGCCCCAGAGACAGCCGACTAACCTGGAGTAAATGGATCACTCGAGGAAACACTGGAGCTCAGAAATGTGAGTTAGATTATTTTTTACTCTTCTATTATAAGTAATCTTATAAAATATGCATATATTTACAAGTTTTCAGGAAATTAAAATCCCAATAAATGAATATATTTTTCTTCAAGTGTCCTGTGGGCTGGAGCTGATGATTCTGAAGGACCAAAGAGAAAGTGTGGAGATGCTGGAGGTTCTGGTGATGTGGTGAGAGATCAAAGCTGCTCATCACATCAACAACAGTGGAGGACAGATGCAGAACCGGATGATGGAGACCCTCATCCACTGAGATTCAACCCCAGACACATCCCAGGTGTCCAACCACCTCTAAATACAGAAAACCATCACCAGGAGAACAAAAATCCATTCAAGAAGTGGATTGCATCTCCAAACTCCATTACTGTTGTTGTTGTTTGTAATCTTCAAAAATAAAAATGACATCAGAAATCTGATTTCTTCATTGCATTTTTTTTAATTTCATCAAAGCAATGAAACAAACTGTAATTCATTAATATTGTAATGAAGTTAAACTTCATCCTACAACCGAATAGTCATGTGGTGAGTCATTCTCCACAGGATTAAATAAACATTTAATCATGAAGGCTCATTATGTATCTGTAACACACGTAGTCATTTTGATAGTAGGATAATATAGATACATACAGCATGTGTTGCATTCATTATAAGGCTTTTAATTTTTTGCGGCTCCAGACAGATTTGACTTTTGTTTTTTAGGTCCAATATGGCTCTTTCAACATTTAAGGTTGCCGACTCCTGTTATAGATGGAGCCTCTGTACTGCAACTGTGACTTTTGAGTTTCTGCACAGAACTGTGTTCTCCTTCTAGCTGCAGCACCCGTCTTTCCATGAGTAACACCTCAAAGAGCCGCAGAGTTAACAGCAGTTTTGTCTGTGTTTGATAAGGTGACAGCAGAGGCTAAAATGCTCGCTCTGTTAATCACCCTTTTATTTTTGGCGAGCTGGGTGGGACCGCCTCCCTGGGTGATTCTAATTCTGTCTCCCAGCAGATGATGAAAAACTGCTGCTGAACACGATCGTCTTCCATCCCTGTTGACTTCAGTTCTACAGTCAAACAGAACCCGGTCGACCCGTCTCATGAAGGAACTCAAGTCTGAAAGCAAATCAGCAACAACACTTTTACATGTAAAGCACGGCGGTGGGAGTGGAATGATTTGGGCTTGCTTAAAGGAGCGTGGAGACTTTAAACTGTTAATCAGAATTTATGTCTTCTGTGTTACTGCGACATAAACATTTAAATTCAACATTTGAACATTTTTGACAGTAAAAAAGTCCACTATTGAAATGGTGGGGGGGGGGTCAACTTTTTTTAACCCTTCCCTGACTGAGACTTTTGTCTTTTTCAAGTGTATAAAAATGTGACTTCTATGACACCAAAGGTTCCACTTCTCAGTGAATCAGAACCTGCAGGTGACAGTGAACTGAGGTCAGCACCAAAAATGGTCAACGCTCAGACACAGCGCTCACGCTCCTCAGGCCTCTAGGTGTGAGTGTTCATCTCGTCACACTTTTTCATGATTGGTGTTTTCCGTCGCTGACATGTTGACTGTCAAAGTTCCCCTTTTTTTCACGCTGCTCTTCAGTATAAAAGATGACCACACATGAACCGCCGAGTTCAGACGCTCGCAGCATCTGCAGGTCCAGCTTCAGCTCCAGGTTGAATTCTACAATGTCTCTGTCAGCCAGCCAGAAGTTTCTGCTCAGCCTCGCTGCTGTGATCGTCCTTGTAGCTCTGCAAGGTAAAACTCCACTTCTCTAACCAGCTTGAAACTCTACAGCTACTGCATGATCAGGATTGACTGTTATGTTAAAGAAAAGTTACATTATATTATATCTATTCATGTCAATGATATTAATGTCTGTCATGTTCAGTCCCTGCAGGAGAACCATTTTCCTTGGGTCAGATCTGCTGTGAAACTGAAAACTTCTACATGAGACTACCACCAGCAAGAGTCACAAAGTGTTATGAACAAACTCCTCGACCGAACTGCCAAGTTCACGCCTTTGTGTAAGAACAGCAGATGCTGGACTGCTGTCTGCATTTTTCTATTTCTTCTTAAATTCGTATCATTGAATTAAAGGTTAAACATCTGTTAAACTTTAATGAAAATGTTTACTTTTCCTTCATGCAGAGTTCTTGACAGTAAGAAGGGTATACGATGCATGAATCCAAAGTCCCCTTGGTTAAAAAAGCAAATGAAAGAGGTGAGTTCTGACTCATACAACGCATTATTGTTTTCCATGTTTAAGTGAAAGATTTAAGTGAAAAATATACATCAAACTCAAGCTTAAATTCTAAAATAATTATAAGTGTTCCTTAATTTAATCAACATGTTGCATTTGAATAAGCATTTTTTTATCTGCTTTGCAGAAACGCTTTGTCTGCCACAGACAGAGGAAACGAACACTGAAGAGACGTCGAACCTGCTGATGTTCCAGCACCACTGTGGCATGGATACCATATTTAATCAACTCCTTATGTATACATTGAAATAACATATGTTTCATCTATTCAGTTATTCATCTTTTTGGTAACGTGTGTTCTTTTTTATAACTGGCAGAGACATTTCTGAATAAACTGTGAGAGGGTGTCATTGGTTTCTTTGCGTGACGTTTATTCTTCTCTGGAAGTAAATGAGGTGAGGGGTGGGGGGGTCTCAGAAAAACAAAGACAACAGATGCTAACATTATTATCAGGGTAACTTTGAAACCAATTCACAATACCAAAGTGAACAAAACAGCTAATAATGCAAATGTTTCATGAGCTTCTGTCTATGATGGTGGTGAAGGACCCACAGAAATAACCGAGACATGACGAAAACCATGGAGAAACAATAATGGTGACTAAACAGAACAGAGCAGATGACCTGAAGACCAGTCAGTTAAATAGACTGAGTTTAATTAACAGAAGTGAAGACAGCTGTGGATCATGGTAAACCTGAAACTGATGTGATTGAGGGACAAATTTAACACAGAACATGACCAAAACCCAAAACATAACGGACAAAAAACAGAACAAATTCCACAATCCTCACAGCTGCTGATGCTTCAGTCGGATTTTCCTCACGAGGCCCGCTGATGAGAACAGTTGTTTGTCCCTTTCAATAAAGGAAAAGCTTGGTGTTGAATGAATGAGATGCAGAATCAGCAGACGTAACATGAGATTTTGAGTTTTCCAAACTTCAACCATTTCTCATGTATTTGCTTTTCTGCTTCTGGCTGTCCTGCTGTTCTGGACCACAGACTTGACACCAACCATGAAATGGGCCAGAGGTCCTAAAAACCAATAAGAAATGACTAGATGTTTGTAAAGCTGCAACTCCAAAGAATCCGAGGAACTGCAGGAGCAAAACTATACCTTCTCTTTCCTACAGGACGTGCTGCACAGACGCCATCAAAGCATCCAGGTGTTTGGCGGTCAAACTTCTTAATACTTGCACGAGCAAGTACCTGTTAAAGCTCTCTCATCCTGAGACAAAAAGGGTAACATTTACATTAAAAATTATAATAATCAAATAAAAGTATAACCAAAATGAACAATACAAACAACAAAAAAATACTCAAAGTTTTTATTCAAGAAAAAAAATCAACAATAAGACATGAATCAATTCAAGTTACTCTCATTTGTAATTATAAAGAATAGAAGAAACCAAGAATGGTGTGGCCCCATCCTATATTAAAGATCAACCAATCAGAACACTTCGTTCACAAAATGCAGGACTGCTTGTAGTTCCTAGAATCTCTAAAAGTCCAGTTGGAGGTAGAACCTTCATCCATCAAGCCCCTGTTCTCTAGAATAAGCTCCCAGCTCATGTCAGAGATCCAGTACAGTTTCTACCTTCAAAGTTAGCCTTAAAACATTCCTCTTTGGACAGGTTAGCGTTCTGACAGGTTAGCTGGTAATCAGAGAAGATTCCCTCTGCTGTGGCTCTTGAGAGGCTAGATTAATACTGATATGTTTAAATGTCATTTTGAGATTTTCTATCATAGTTGTTCTCCACATCAGCTCTGGGGTTCTGTTCTCTGTTCTTATTTCTTCCTCTCTCTCTTACTCTTTATTATTCATTGTATTAAGTTCTCCATGCTTTTGTTGGTGCAGTTCCATTCACATGTTGTTTTTCTCTCTCTCTTCTGGGGAGCAGGAGTGATTTCAGATCCAGGTGGATCCCCCACGCTCCTGCTCCTGGTCGTGGACTGCACTTCTGCTTCGTCTGACTGAGGACTTCATCACCACTCGTCCCTCAGCTCTATCTGCAGCTCTATCTGAATGAACTCTATTCAAATACGTAGTTGTAGAAGCTCATTCTTCTTTACCAGTTCTGGTATCACCTGTCCGTCCTGGGATGGGATCTCTCCCTCATGTGGGAATCCATAAGGTTTCTTCTTTTTTCCTGATTCAGGTTTTTTAGGAGTTTATCCTTACAGAGAGGGAGGGTCTAAGAGCAGGATAACCAGTTTATTTAGTCTGTTTAGTCTTTAGATATTTTTTCATCATATGACTAACTTCTGCATCTGTAAAATTACCTGCATGAAGCCCAATGAGCCAAATTCTCTTTGTGATTTGTGGCTATATAAATAAAATTGAATTGAATTGAAGAATCAAGTATTTAATGAAAAAAAAACAAAATACAATAAAAGTACAGAACAGGGATATGTGTTACCCTATACAATTTCACATAGAAAATAAATTAGCTAACTAAAATTAATTATCTTTAATAACAGAAGTAAATCTTTTTTTTCCAAATCGCAGACACCCTAACTCTTTTAATCATTTCATGTACATTAACTATGCATGAAATACAAAATTACTAACACAATTCAATGTAGTGCCAACAATGTTTTGTCAAATCCCATCATTGAAGTACAGCGTAGCAGGTGATGGATGGTTGAACTCACCGTGGTAATATGCCTTCTGCACACACGTGCTGCCGCCACTCAGACACTCAGAGGAATTTAGCTGCTCCAGTAAACCAGTTATTTCAACAGCATTGGCTTTGTCTGATTAGGTACTGGAGCTTTGGATTAGGTCAGCGATGCTTGAACTCACATTCACTCACAACACTGATCTAGGTCTCAACACCTGGGTCTGTGTACCTGCTTCTGTACAGTTAGGTGTGGCAGACAGAATCAGTGGGACGTTGCAGTCAGACTGTGCTGGTGGGTCCACTGTGCTTAACGTCAGCTGCAAGTTAGTCAGAAGGCCTCAGCTTCAGTCTGACCGGAGACCTGAAGCAGCACTAACACAATATATTCAAAACACACACATTTATCCATCAAAACGTCTACTGGGGGGTGGTCCCATTTAAACCCTTATAGACTTGAAAAGACGTATTTTCTTAAAAAAAAAAAAAAAAAAAAAGGAACAAACAGCTTATCACATTCATCTCCCAATTAAGAAACATTTTTTTAATAATCAGAGGAAGCATTTTTTTAATTCTTATGAAGTAAATAAAAACAGAAAAACTATGTTATGTCACAAAATAAACTAATCTTTCTAGAGTTTAGACACCTTGAGCATTCACTGAAAGAGATTTGCGTGATCAAACTTTCTAGCATGCACAAAAACACAGTGAAACAGATTAACACAATTGATTCGGTCCGTTAGAAAGGCACCAAAGTGAATGCAATCCCTTCAGAGTTTATATACCTTTGATAAATATGCAATATGATGTGTCCCACAGAGCACACAAATGGGAAGAGCAAATGTAGCACACCAATGTGATTTATCAAGCACTAAGCGAGTATGCGACAGGGATAAAGTCGCACAACTTAACCCACACATGGCTGCAGACTTTGCTGTAGAAAAAGATGCAGACTCCAAGGAAAAACGGATCTGTGAATCCATGGATGGATTTTCAGAAACAAGTTCTATTTTGCAAAAGGGGATACTTGTTTCAGTGCAATAATTCATCTTTTCATTGTCATAGTTGACAATGGCACACATTAATTCTGTAAAAATGCAAAACTAGAAATCATAAAAATGAAGTAAAAGTTGTAAAAATTACATAAATGTTTGTTGATAAGAAAAAAAAGAAAGCAGTCAGATGGGAGGTGTCCATTGGAAAGTGAGGTATACACTCTGGGGGTCCTCAAATGATCCACAGCAGTTTCAGCCTTTAGCTAGAGTACGTTTTACTGAAAGAAACCAACCCTGGGCTGATTCTCCATCCGGGTAGCTCCTCCCCCTTAAGTGGTAGACATTGACGGATTACACACCACTTAAAGCCTCCTGTTCAGGAAACTACAGCTGCTTTGCACATTTTCATCTTTCCATGCTCTTACTTCCACTTTTCACTTAGTGTGGAGAAAAACTTTTTTTACGTGTCTTTAAAGTACTAAATGTCAAAGTCATCCTTTAAACTGTAAAAGCCTTCTCAGTGGTCTTTTCTGGTGTCGTTTAGACAGGAAAAGTCCAGACCAAATCTGCTTAAGTCCAGATTTTCAGAACCTTGTGCATGGTCTGTATTCAAACTGTCTTTCAACCACACGTCTGATTCAAATCGAAGCTTGTACACAGAAGTGAGGGACTAAAGATCTCTTCAGTTATTGGAAAAGAGTTATGAGAGCGGGGCAAAGCAGAAATTATTGTCCTTTACTTTTCTATCCATGTCGATAAAGCTCACTTATTCAAACTTTTTAATTCACTGACCATTTTTGAACTTCTGCATTGAGGAAAGGTACAACACCTTTGACTTGCTACTTTGGTGTGGCGTAGGCATTTTGCAAGCTGTTGCAAATTAAAAACAAAAAAAAAAAAAGTCTACGGAAGTTTTTACGACATAGCTTCTGCAGAGCAGCAGGAGGTCATCAGAAATGTACCTCTGAACTGTGGATGAAACCATTGGCACGGAGTAACCCTTTGCAAAGTTTTTCCTGCTAGCTTACATCCTCTCTCAACCCCAACCTTGTATTATTGGTGCAACAAATATGACAAGCAATGTCTGAACTATCCAGCCATACAGCTTTGAGCCTGATCCCAACTCAGACGAGGAAAACAAAGACATCCGTGACTATTTGTTTTCAAGTGGCTCACTGATTGTAGTACCTATGTCATTGCCAAAAGCTTTTCCCAACAGTATTTTTGCATCTTTCCTGAATCATAACTATTTAGATAAAGAATTATTCAGAAATACAATTTTTAAATGACTTGTCTTTTTGCTACAAACAGGGTTACTGCGGGGAAAAAGTCGTAATTTGGAAATAATACCTTAAAAAGCCTTAAAGAGTCTTGAATTTTGATATCTGATTCTTCAAAATTGTGCTGCTTGAAACTTTTCTGTTTCACATGTCACGTCAAAAATTAAAAAAAAGTCAACTGAGGATAATTTAATTTAATTATGTAAGTAAACGTCGGAAAACCAGTTGTTATGCACCTAAACCCTAAATACCCACCGCCAGTTTAAAAAAGAAAAAAGAAGTAAAAGAAAAGCTCCAAAAAATCATGGCATGGACCACAAACATGATAGGAAGATACAGTTTTGATCAGGAACTGGAAATAAATTAATAAAATGGGAAATAGACTAGAAAATAAGTCTTCATTTTTGAGAGGTATGGCCTTAAAAAAAAAAAGCTTAAAAAATCATTTAAAAAAAAAATGAAATTTTAATTATTTTCATTAGTTTTTTCCTAAGCCGGACTCCATTCCTGAGGCTCCGCCTTCCATGTGTGTGGTTGCCGCCCATTTAATGAGGTCATGGTACTCTCTTTGTTTCTCCCACGAAATTAAACAGTGTCCAAATTTCTTCAAAGACGGATACTCATACCACATATCTGCCTGTAGCAGCCCCGGCCATCGCTACACCGTTTCACAAACACACTCAACGTCTGCGCTGCAACCAGGGATGGGGTAAGGTCTTAAATGAGACATGGGCATTGGGCAAACTACGGCCCGCGGGCCGGAGTTTTCGGAATTTTCAATGTTCTTGTGCTAATGTAACAGACAATTGTCATTTCTCAATGTTGTTTTGTGTTGATACGGGACGTTTCATTTGGAGAGGGAGTGTCCGGAGCTCTGTTTACATTCTCTTTTGGTTTCTGCGCATGACAGAGACATGATGTAAGGTGCCAAAAGGGCTTCTGGGAAACGAAAGGCATAATAAAGTGACGGTCCTGATGAACGTGTATCTCTGAGCTCTTTATTTTACATATGAACTCCGCACTACCGACTCCGAACCCAGAAATAATTTGATTTTGAATTGCAAAAAGGTTAATAATTTCTTTGTTTTTAACACTGATCTGGAAAAAAATCTTCACAAGATACTCCACGTCTTTCATCTTCAAGCACGGTTCTGATAAACAGACAACTTTGGTTCTTTTCTCATTAATTTATGACTTTAAATCTTGCATATTTACGAGTTTTAATCTCGTACATTTACAAGATTTTTTCTCGGAAATTTACGAATTTACAAGTAGTCGTAAATTTAGCCTATTGATTGATTGATTGATTGATTGATTGATTGATTGGTTTATTTCAAGCATAGATTGAAATTACAGGACAAAACACACAATTAATTCAAACTCATTACAGAAACAATAAGATGCATTGATTAGAAAATAGAAAACAAACAAAAATAAAATAAAATACACTTGTGTCACATTTGGTTCATTCATTCTTTGTGATTATTAACTAAAGTCAGTAGAGTTTGATTGATTGCTTGAAAAGGAGTGGGAAGAAGCGAACTTATATAATCCCACCCCTACTTGATTACTTAATTTAACTGTTTTGCATAATTATGTCTTCCGGTTGTTTTTTTTTTTTTTTTTTTTTTCTCAATACATTCCCAATAGTAAGTAAAGTGCTTGTTGATTATTGATTAATCTCGTAAAACATTATTTCAGTAAACAGTAACATCAATCATACATCATGTAACAGATATGTAAAGACTCACTGATTATCATCAGAATACAATGACAATGTCATGTCTATGCAGAAAAATAATAACACATTGAAATCAAGTTTTCAAGTAACATTAGAGTACTTATTGATTATTCTCTGAAAGAATTCTTGCATATTTTCAATAAACATTAATGATTTACACAATATGTAATAATCATTGATTATCATTAGAAACACATAATTACATGAATCATTGCTACATATTTAGGATCAAGAAAGGAAAATTAATGCCATTGTGATTGTAAACTTATCAGTAATCATTACTGCATATTACATAACATAAAACTCTTTGATTGCATTAAAAAAAAAAAAAAAAAATCTTTGATTATTTTATCACATTCAAGTTCAGACATTTGGAATTGTTCAAACACAAGTTGATCTTTAACTCGTCTTATCTTCATATTGTGAAATTAGAGTTTCTTTTCACATTTTCTTGAATTGATAAATACTTGAACATAGTTTGAGTTCATTACTTAACTTGTTCCAGAGTTTAGTTCCACACACAGAAACACAGAAACTTTTCTTTGTGGTTCTTATCAATCTGACCTTGAAGTTCCTGCATTCTCTCAGTTTATATCCTCCTTCATGTTCTACAAACTGTTTTTGGATATTGGATGGTAATGTTTTACCACTAGCTCTGTATAGATATTGTGCGGTGTAAAAATCAACAAGGTCATACAGTTTTAAAATTCTGGATTGATAAAATAAATTGTTTGTGTGATCAAGATAACCAGCTTTATGTATAATTCTGATGGATCGTTTCTGAAGCAGAAAGAGAGGATGCAGTGAACTCTTGTAATTATTACCCCAAATTTCTATACAGTAGGTGAAATATGGTAATACTAAAGAGCAGTACAATAGATATCTACAGTTGTATTCTAATATATATTTTGATTTATTTATAATTGAAATACTTTTTGAAGCTTTAGTTTGTATGTGTCTGATGTGTGGCTTCCAACTCAGCTTGTTATCAATAACAATCCCTAAGAATTTAATTTCTGTAACACTTTCAATGAAGTCATTGTTAACTTTAATTGAGAGCTCTGTATTGGCTTTGTAATTACCAAAAAACATCACTTTGGATTTGTCTAAATTCAAAGACAGTTTGTTGTAATCCATCCATGATTTTATTTTGATTAACTCTGTGTTCAACACATTAATAAGTTCCCTTTGATTGTCTGTAGAATAGAACATATTTGTGTCATCAGCAAATAAAATGAGTTTTAAAAGTTTTGAAACACTGAATATATCGTTGATGTAAATATTGAACAGCAGCGGGCCCAGAATTGATCCTTGAGGGACACCACAACGTATCTCTTTGGCCTCTGATGTAAATTCATTCATCTTGACAAATTGTTTTCTTCCTGTTAAATAGCTTTTGACCCAACTTAGCGCTACTCTTCTGATCCCGTACTCTTCCAGTTTGTTCAGTAGGATGTCATGATTGAGAGTGTCAAAGGCTTTTTTTTAGGTCAATGAAGATTCCAGCTGCATATTTTTTTTTATCCAGAGCATTTGTGATTTCCTCTACAGCCTCAATGATCGCCATTGAGGTTGATCTGTTTTCTCTGAAACCATACTGGCTTTCATTTATTATGTTATATTTATCAATGAATTTAGATAATTTATCATTGAATATCTTTTCTAGAATTTTTGAGAATTGTGGAAGGAGAGAAATAGGTCTATAGTTTGTAAACAGGTGTTTGTCTCCACTCTTATAGACAGGAATCACTTTTGCCATTTTCATTTGGTTTGGAAATCTCCCAGTTTGTAATGATAAGTTACATATGTATGTTAGAGGCTTAGAAATACTGTTAATCACCTTTTTCACCATCGTCATATCTATGTCATGACAATCTGCTGAGTTTTTACTCTTGAATTTATTAACGATTGATATCAGCTCATTTTCATTCACATCAGAAAGAAAGATGGAGTGAGGGATCCTTGTGGTGGATGGAATATTTTCTATGTTGGTTTTACACTCCGGAATTTCTGCTGCCAACTCTGGACCCACGTTTACAAAATAGTTGTTCAGACCGTTTGCTGCTTCATTCATAGAATAGGTTTGACCCTTCTCATCTGTAAAGTAATCTGGGTACTTTTGTTTTTTTGTCCCTTTTTTAATGATTGTGTTTAATATTTCCCAAACTCGCTTTACATTGTTTTTATTTTCATTCAGTAGATTATTATAGTACACTTTTTTACAGTGCCGTGTTATTTCAGTTAGTTTATTTTTGTAGGATTTGTATCTCTGTTCATTTTCTCTAGATCTTTGTTTTAAGAACTTTTTATAGAGGTTATTTTTCTTTTTACAAGCATTTTGAAGACCAGTAGTTAACCAAGGACATTTGGCAAATTTGTTCCTAAATTTATGAATTGGACAGTTCTTGTTGTATAGTGAAATAAATATTTCTAAAAAACATTTATAAGCAGCGTCCACATCTTTCTCTCTCTACACAGAGTTCCAGTTTTGTCTGGATAAGTCATCATTAAGAGAGTTCATTGTTTTTTCATTTTTTAACCTTTTATAGACGGATTCTTTAATCATTTTCTTTGTTTTAACATTGATATCAGATAGTGTAAAAACTGGTAAATGATCAGTTATGTCACAAATCATTAGTCCACTCATGTGAGTGTTTTCTATGTTATTTGTGAATATATTATCAATAAGAGTAGTACTTTGAGTAGTAATTCTGCTGGGTCTAGTAATGGTTGGATATAAACTCATGCTGTATATTCTGCTGATAAAGTCATCTGTTGCTTTATGTTTGCCTGCATTTATCAGATCTATATTGAAATCTCCACAGATAAACAATATTTTGTTATTTTGAGAGTGAAACATTTTTTCCATCCAGTCACTGAACACTTCTAAGCTTGACCCTGGTGACCTGTATATACAGCTTACAATGACATTTTTCCCTGATTCATTACATACTTCATTTGTAAGACATTCCAGTAATCCATCCACTGCAACTGACATTTGATCAATTACTGTAAACTTCATATTTTTTTGCACATAAATTGCGACTCCTCCACCTTTTTTGTTTACTCTGTTCACAAAACTAAGTTCATAGTTTTCCAATTCAAAGTCAGCGTCCTTGTCGCGGCTAAACCAAGTTTCAGATATGGTTATGATGTTAAAGGAACGTTCCAGATTCTGTAAATAGTCCTTGATGTCTCCAAAGTTGGTGTACATACTTCTGCTGTTAAAGTGGATGATTGAGAGTCTTCCTTCTGGGTTAACAGAGTTTTTAAAGTCATCTATGGTGTAATATTTGCAGTCCAGATTAACAGTGGAAAAGAATTGATCAGGGTCTATGACATCATTATCACTGAATATATGAAGGTCAGGTTGTTGACAGTTCAGATCTCTCTGAAAGTCGTGCTCACTGTTGACTGTTGTAGAGATTGTGTTGTTTTGAGCAGTCATTGTTAGTGAAGTTTGTCTCCTCACCTGGTAGACCAGCATTCTTACTTATCTCTTGTTTAGACTGCAGTGGGTACAAACTTCTCCAGCTCCTCCAGGCTTCTGATGATGATGACCTTGGCTTGCTCAGGAGTGCCGCAAAGCTTGGCGAAGATTTTCCCATCACGTGTCCAGGTGTTCTGGAGTTTTCCAAGCTTTTTCAGGTGACTATTAAAGTCATAAATATACGACTTTAGTCTCGTAATTTAGCAGTTACGACATTTTTCTCATAAATTTACGAGATTTAAAGTCATAATTTTAAAATAATCAATCAATCATCTGTTCTGCTGCATCTCCATGTGTGCAGCTCTGCTGATTCTGGTGTTTATTCTAAGTCAAAACTCCACGCAGAAATATTACATCTCCACGTACGTATCACACATTCCTCGCAGACTATTCAGAGCATTGTGAGAACTTTCTGCTCCTACATGCTTGGATTTAATCCTCTCGCGAGCAGAAAAAGTCCTCATGCGCTATAGAGAAAGAGAGACTGTCTACATACGTGTGCACGAGATGCTCTCTCGGGCACGCGTGATGCTTGTGCGCAGCAGAATATCAGTGAACACGCGCAACATTTTTGGTCATATGCGCTCACAGAAAAGCTTGGCAGAGCATCTTTCTTCGTGCGAGGGAAACACATGGGCTCAAATTAATGACTTTAATATTCAAAAGCGCAAATTCCTATTCACAACCACAACTAAACATCCACAACTACAACTGAATAGATCTAAAACTGCAACTGCATGTTTACACATAAATCAAGCTTCACCAAACCGCAATCTATATCCTGTTGAAAAAGATATGAGTTTTTTTCAAGTATTTTCTTCACAGGTGTGAATCAAAATCCTGCGTGTGAATTCCTGTAGCTGCAGTTGCGAATTGTGTCCCTGTCTTTACATATCTTTATGATTGGATGACCACAAGCCTAACGGTCCAATCAAAGAGCTGTCCTGGCCCGCCGCAGTCTTAAGGTGGATTTCAACGTTAACATGACCTAGAAGAGATACAGTATTGGCTGGTTGCATCACAACCGGCCCCTATTATTGGCACTATAAACAAATGCTAAGAGTGCTGCACATCTAGAGGGCGCCAGAGAGGGAGGAATAAGAAAATAAAGGTTGAAAACATGTTGCCGACTCTCGTCAAAGGGATCTTTTTTTTAATTGTTTTATGGCCGTAAAAGAAAAATCGGTGACCTAAGGACAGGTAAATACTTGTATTCCAGGTAAGAATCACTTATATTGTTTTTTTTTCTCAGTCATATGTCTCTGTCGATGTGACTTTCCTACTTTGACAAGCTAGATATTGCTAACTTCAAAATGCACAGGGGAACTTGATTGAGATGAAGAGACTGATATGTCCGGTTTCATATGTAGCTATTTCATGGTATTATTAAACCCCTTATCTGATTATAAATAAAAAGTTGGTGGCTGTACATTTAATGAAAAGTAATAATCAGCTGTGTATCATTTCATGGCGTCCCCCAAATGTATCTTGAACCTTCTGCTAGCTCGCGCTAACATCAGACATCGGTTTTGAACCAACGATCATTGACAAAGACTGAGCTTTGTTTGGCTAATTTAAGATAAAAGACACAAAATAGGAAACAGTCGTGGAAGAATGTGCCAGAGGACATTAAATAGTTATCAGAAAAATTGACATAAATTCTGGCAGGGAAAACACATTTGTCATAGCAGCTGTAGTTACAATAAATTATGGTTACAATAAATACTGTGTGTTGTTATATTAGGTGTTATGATTAGTGTGACTAGAATAATTTGGCATTTTTTTAAGTGTATATTTGTTGTTTCACAGCAAAAAATATTTTATTAAATCTCTTATTTGTTGAGATAAAGATTATTTTTTTAGTTGTGGTTGTGAATATGAATTTGCGCTTTTGAATATTAAAGTCCATAGTTTGAGCCCATACACAGGTGCTCAGTTTTAACACAAACTATATGATGTATCAGGACTTAAGTCTCACTGTGGGTCTCTCCCAAACGAAGTGGACGGATGGGGGAGGAGGCAGAATCTACTATATAAATTATTTTACGTCAGTCATACTGCAACATTATGCAACACACATTTTAATACAGATGAAAAATTCATACATTTTTTTAAAATTAATTTTTGTGTGAAATGGCCAAATAAATATGGTGAACACAAAATGTTTTGAGGTGAGAATTGGTTTAATCAACGCCTTTGGTGGGGAAGTTTGACAAAACGCCAGAGAGATTGACAAAAAAGGTCAAAACAATCTGGTACCCAATTTAGAAAAAAAAATCAGAAAATTAAAAAAAAAAGAAGAGGAGAAACAAGATAAAGAAAAAGGTAACCTCTCATAACAAAGGACAGGAGAGGACAGGCTGTTGATTATATTTTTGAAATTTGGATTTCAAATTTAAATTTTTTTTTTATATATATATATGGTCTGGCCCTTCTGCCAAATTTTAGAAGCCTTAATGGCCCACGCGTTGAAAAGTTTTCCTACCTCTGTTTGAGCTGGAATTTATTGAAGACAGGACACAACTGGAAGATATACGGTTTTCTTAATCTAAGATGAAAGTTGTGAACGGATCAAAATAACGCTTTGGGATTCTTTATAGTGATGCTTGAACAATATGATACACCTAAAAGCTCAAAAATGGTTTTTCATGGGCTGGCCCCTTTAAGCTAAGATTTTAACAGATAAAACATCTTCAAAGGCTTAAAATTGATTTATTGATCTTGTGAAACAGTCCAGTAGTATCAGACTTTTTGTGAATGTGTAATGGACAAAATGTCCTTTTGATACTGTTGTATGTTGTTGGCAATGCTTTCTCGAGTCTTTCATCTTTTTTATTTTCTTAAGTCATTTTGGTAAGCTGGGTCACTACTTAATTTACAGAACCTAAAAGAACAATCCTAAAGTCATCAGTTCAGAAAAAGACCCAGATCTGGGGGGTCTTGTGAAGAGGAAAAAAGAAAAACTCATTCCGCCTCAGCATCTGCTCATGGTTTGCTTCTGTTCATTTGGGGGGAAAAGGCAAACCTCTACTTTCCATGACACTAACCAAACAGTCAAACAGTGCAAATCTTGAATTCACTTTGTGTATGCTCTGTTGACAGTAGAAACTGCTTGTATTCACTTACTTATAAAATGTATTCACTTGACCTTCAACTTCCATTTACAGAATAAAACACAACATTACCGTTCTGTGTGTTTTAGGATCTTAAGGCATTTTGCTCTGACAGCAACTCTAAAGACTGCGGGAACGCTTGATTTTCAAATTTTAAGAACTCGATGACTGGAATGACAGCAGATGATTTAAGATGCTTTATTTTAGTACAGAACATTACACTCACTGGCTTCTTAATTAGACACACCTGTCCATCTGCTCCTTAAGGGACCATACCATGATTTTCTTAAGCCTTTCACAGTTAACAATATTCAAATATATGATCATATATTCACTTTGGAACAATAAAAACACATTCATATTCACACATAGGAAAAGACACTCATTATTTTCTTGAGTTTTCTCCAACCTGAAGGTATAAAGACTCCATTCCTGAGCCTCCGCCTCCCGCTGTATGTGGGTGCCGTTCATTTCATGGCCTCATCTTAGAGCCGGTAGCATGTCTTCCTATGTCCGATGAAAATAAACATCCAATTTTTTTCAAAGATGGATGCACATAGCATATATCTGCATTCAGTAGACCTGGCCATTGCTACCCTGGTTTACAACACAATTACCCTTGTCATCTGCAAAACTCCTTATTGTGAGGAATGAATAGTATAATACACTAAAAAGGGGGGGGCGACTCCTGATCGCAAGATTACGGGTTCGATTTGCGACTTGGCTACCCATACGTCAAAGTGTCCTTTGGAAAGACACTGAACCATAAATTGCCTCTGGTGGAAGGTTGGCGCCAGTGTCTGAATGCGTGATCGGGTCTGTGACTGTACAGTCCTTTGGCCCTTCAAGGAAGGTATACTGTATACTGATATATATATATATAGGATGACAGAGAAAGCTTTTATTTTTTGTTGGGTCTTTTTGGACTGAAGCTGGAGTGGAGTTCGTGTGACCATCATGAAGCTGAAAATAAAAAAACAGCTTGGCAAATATCCAGAGCCGTTAGTGCTATGTTTGTACCATTGAAATAATCGTTTGTGCTGCAACGGTGTCAAAGAAAATAAAGATTATTTTAAAGTTCATTCTCAGGTCATCATCCAGCCGATTGTTCTGAAATGAACTTGACTGGTTTCCTTCTTTACTGTCATGTTTGTGGAGATTTGTGCCACTGAAACGGTTGTTTGTCCCGCTGCTGATGAGGACATAGCAATATTGACACGTTATTATAATTATGATGACTTATATTGTTTGTGTTTGTATAATTGAAACCACCACTATCCTGAATAACATGGACATGAGCAAGAACCAGGAGCTAAATAAATAAGTGGCATAAGTATAAAATGACGTCTCATCATTTTTCTGGTCAGACAACCTGAGGAGGATGAGGATTTAAATCATCACCTGTGCTACAGTCCCCTCTGAGGTCCCAACTTTGGGATTCACATGCCAACACCATTTTACAATCAACGTGGGAAGGAACACAAGGTAGGCATGAAACCTGAAATCATACATTGTTTACCTATCAAATTCCTTATATCGAGTGCTATTTAATTGTATATATTGTGCATTATTGCTGTAGTTTATCTGTATAGATTAATGTTCTTTTTCAAGTTTTATTTTTAAAATGCTAATTTCATACTATTGATGGGTTGCCACTGTTATGGCTGCTGATGTGCTTCATCCCTTGCCTTGTCATTCTGTGAGCAGAATGACAAGGCAGGTGGGGATCAATCATCCTGATTAACACCTGCTGCCTATTTAAACCAGAGGAGGCCCTCAACCAAAAGGCAGGCAGAGCTGCAGCAGCATGTATTTGAGTTTTGCCTGACACAGTTCCCCCTTACTTTACTAAAACTGTGTTCCTCATGTTCTTGGTGTCTGAATCCATATGTTATGGTCCCCTTTTCTGTCTTCCCCCTAGACTGAGGCCGGTGTGCCTGTTGGGGCTGTAACAGCCACCTAGTGGTAAAAGATTGAAAATTCCACTAGCTTTCATAGAATGCAATGACTGCTCTCAGAGTGAATGTTTTTCCTTGAATGACTACAATGGAGGGAAATTCACTCGAGGAAAATCTCGTTTCCTTTTCTGGAATGTCTGTCTATCCAAGTTATTTCTCCTATGCTGTAGCTGTGAGTAACTGTCCCTGAATAGAACACATTTCCTGATGTGGTATCTCCTGTTCTAAGCTCTGACAGACACAGAGATGGATTCAGGATAGGTCTGAGGCAGAGCAATTCTGGAAGGCTGAGTACTTCTTCCACTGCAGTGTCAAGCTGAGCCATACCAGCATCCATCAGGACAGAAATGGTTAAAGAAACAAGTGGCACTTCCTGTATCACTCCCTTGCAGAGATTGCAGTATTTTGAAGAGCAGCGTTTTGTGAGATAAACATTTCTAATGGTCTTTGCAATAACAGCAGAGATAAACTTGCAGAGAGAATCCCTCCCTCTAGTCTGTGGGTCACACCATGCCAGCCGGCCTTCAGCTGCAAACATTTGGTTATTTGCTGTTTTCCTGTGAGAAATGCAGTGTACAGAAGCACAGTGTAACAAATGCATCAAATGCACATGTGGTTTTGATAAAGGTCCTCAGATCAGGAAGGGGAGTAAAAGCCTTGACCAGAACACCGAGAATGGCCAGAGAGAAATCACTCACAGCTTCCTTTGGAACAGCTGCACCAGAATGAATCCATTCTATCAACCAGCTTGCAATGGCATGGACATCATGCGTCTCTGATAGCATCTGGAGCACTGGGAGACTGGAGCAGGTGTTTGCTGTCAGAACACCTTGATATAAGATGTGACCAGATGTGCCATTTGGTCTCACCAGTTTTCTCACTACTGAGCCTGTTGCATCAAAACACACTATTGATGGAGATTTATGTGACAATGTCTTTTACACATGCAGCTGTGTTTGACTCCAGTAGTGACAGAAAAACTTGTTCAGTCCAAGGATGCTACCACTGTGAGGTACATTGTATTTTGATAGTTGCAAAGACAGAATGGGATCTTTGTCTCGTAATTCAAGATCTTGTCTCTGTTGTTTGGCTTTCCGCAGGGTGGCCAGATTTGGTGGCTTGACTCAGGATCCCCAAAACCCCATCAGATCTGCTGCCTTAACTGACTTCTGTATAGCTGGTTCCATCCTGCCCTCACACAGCTCTCTCCCAATCTTCATCCGCAAATTTTCAGATATAAAGCGCTTTGTACAGCCAGTGTGTGGGGACATCTACATTTTTGATGGATCATAGGAACACAATTGGGCTAGTCATTGCAGGTTTTTTGTCACATACCATCTCCAAATGTGAAAGTGTTTTTACCTGTTTCCAAATATGGTCATTCATGATGTGCGTCCACTTTCCAGACTTCAACATGGTGTATTCTCTTTTTCCAGATGGAGAAACCTTGTCTTTGCATTGCACTGTTTCAGGAATACATTGTATTCATTCTTAAAATGGCATTTCCATCAGAAATGTTTGATTGTCATCTTGTCTGGAAGGAGAGGAACTTGGGACAGAGTCTATGTCCACTGCACATTCAGGTTCACTTTCCTGCTCACCAAATTCCAAGACTGACCAGATGTTATGTCTGTTTTAATTTAACAAATTTAGAAAGGGCTTTTGGAGACTTCTGTCCTTCTAGCTGATGACTCTCTCCCATTTTGCTCTGTCCAGACACTGGCAGCTGGAGTAGCTATGTTGCAATTCTGAATTATTGCCTTTTTTTTATTTTGAGGCGCAGATAATTGGGGAAAAAAGGTTTCTCTGGCGACCGATGACTTTCTGGGCATCTAGTTAAAAAATTAACATGTTTAGCATTACATTTCTATTGGCTTATAACAATAATTTATTTGTTTGATATATAATATAGTCTATTTAGGAACAATTTAAAATTAAGGAAGAACTAGTTAGACTTAAAAAAAGGAAACCTTGTACATATGACAAATTGAAATATTGAAAAGTCTAGACTTGAAAGCTTGTAAACTTGTAGGAATTTTTAGAAATTTGAAAGATATGAGTGTACATCTGATAAAATACCTACTTGAAACAATTATTTAAAATAGGAAATGTGTTACTTTGACAGAGCAGCATTTCAATACAACAAACAGCACAGAAGAGCTTGGCAAACAAGGTCACAGCCAATCAGGACGGAGACAATAGAACAGTGGCAGCTTCTGACAACCACAAGACAAAGCATGGGAATCTGAAAAAGCAAGGGTGCAAAAAGGAAACTAATACATAGTGAGGAAACACTATATAGCTGTGATAATTTTCTTATCACAGTGAGTGAAGTGGGATCAATGAAGTATGGTTCATTGGAGTAGGAATAAGACTGGGAGCGTTGGAGCTACTACTCTTTCACCCAGTAGCCAATTAGCTCGCAGTCCCGCCCCCACATGACACTAGGCTCAGTAGTGAGTACTTCAAAAGTCTGAATTTAAACTTAACAATGGAATTAAAGTGAGAAAAGACCAAAACAACAATAAAAGAACAAAGGTTAACAATTGAAAATGTATATTTTTTTCTAATTTCAATTATACCTGTTTTCATGTGCTAACAGGCTTAGATTTAAGAAGTTCAATTCTTTTAAGTTTTAAATGTACCATTTTTAAATGGCTGTTATTCCCACATATTTCCGCGCGACCATCATAGAAAGTGATGGAAATTCATATTGGCCTCACATAATACCTGCAGCCAAGATCTCATTGCTGCATTGTGTGACTTAGAAAAAAGTTTAGCACTGGCCGCATGTTTTTTGAAAATTACGCGCAAATAGACAGTTTCTTTTTTTATTTTAAATCTGTCAGTATTTCAATGTATAGTAGTATTCTTTTTTTCCCACTGTATTATTTTTAAAATTATGTAAAATATTTTCTACTCACAATGTAAACTTTTAAGTGAACACCCGTTTTCTGATTTTCGGTCATTTCTTTTAAACTTACAATTTGTGTTTCGGGGTTAACAACTGTTTTCAATTTTCTTAATTGAAATCACCAACAGGTTTTCTTTCATTTGTCTTAAGCTAATCAACTCAGGAATCTGTCTGCGACCACGTGTCTGCGGCAAACTACAAACAATTAGGCCAATTCATGTGGTCAGCTAAACAAAATATCTTACAGCATTTTACCTAAACTCAGTATTTTAAAACATAGTTCACTTACCTTGTCCAAATGTCAGATGTCAGTATTTTTGTCAGGACTCGAGCTTCCAGTTCCCCTTCCAACTACAGAAGGAAGCCCTCTTTAGAATACTGACCTCCTCTGATTCTTTCTTCACCAGCTGTACCTAATTATCTGCATTAGTCTCACCATATTTAAATGCCCTGTTTTGACCTCACTGCAAAGTATTGCCTAGCGTCCCCTAGCAATCACCGAGCGGCTCTATTTACTCTTTTGCCTTCTCGTGTTTTTGACCCTTACCTGTTATACTCGCCTCTATGTTTTGCTCCTAGTTCTTGACCTCTGCTTGCCTGTTGACCACGTCTCTGTTTTGGTCGTTATTAAACTCTTACCTACTAACCCATGGATCCAACCGCCTCTGCGTCATCGTTACAATTTTAATTATAATATGGAGGTTACAAAATGTAATGTGAATGCTAAAATGACAAGGTTAACTGTCTCTTGTTTGTTTGCTGAATCTTTTTTGATAGTGGTAACTCTCACGTCGTTCAAGACTTTTGAAGTGTTTGGAAATTTATTGAAAAACCAAAAACAAAACGCGCAAACACCTTCAACAACAAAACCTAAAGAATTTGCATTAAAAAAAAATCTAAGGACAAAGATTTAATTGTCAAACTGAAACTAAAACTATTAGAAATGTGGATGATGTGTTAAATAAAAAAAAAAAACATACACACCACAGGCTATTCTTGCCAAACTTTATTTAAGGTAATTTCACAATTTATACCTACATTTACACACAAGCTCATTTAAAATAATTTTTTTCTAGCAATAACATAAGGATGGCCATCAGATGTTAAAATATATTTTATATTATTTGTCAAATGTCACTAACTTGTAATGAGCTCCTGTCAAGGTCTGGTGATACCCCACCCACATATTGAAATGTTCATATCTAAACGAAATACTCACTGATCCAGATCCTGGTGTGTCCAATAAGAAGAAACTGTGCTATCTTATCGTCAGCAGCAGCACAAACAACCATTTCAACGGCACAAATCTGCACAAACATGACACTAAAAAAGGAAAGCGGTCCGGTTCATTTCAGAACAATCGGTGGGATGATGACCTGAGAATGAACTTTATAATAATCTTTACTTTCTTTGACACCCTTGTAGCACAAACAATTATTCCAACAGCACAAACCAGCACAAACGTAACACTAAGGGCTCTGCTTTTTTGCCAAGCTGTTTTTTATTTGCAGCTTCATGATGGTCACACGAACTCCACTCCAGCTTCAGTCTAAAGAGGCCCAACAAAAAATAAAAGCTTTCTATCGTCCATTTGTTCCCTGTCATCCTTCTGGGTAACGCTCTGCAATCATGACACAAACTGATTTTACATGTATTGTATCTTTCCTTGTAGGCCCAAAGGACTGTACAGTCACAGACCCAATCATACATTAAAACACTGGCGACAACCTTCCACCAGAGGCAATTTAGGGTTCAGTGTCTTGCCAAAGGACACTTTGACATATGGGCAGGCAAGTCGGGAATCAAACCGATCAGGATTTGAACACCCTACCGTAGCCGACAGCCACCCATTCCATACACTGCATACTGGTCAGCTTAAGAATGGTGTTCTTGTGGAGGTAGGATGTAGCAGACTGGAAACTGTACACGCCTTGGGGAGATGAGTGAGCTGAAACCAGGAGTGGGAGAATGAAGCTCTAGGACAGGGGTATTCAACTCCAGGCCTCAAGGGCCGCATTCCTGCAGGTTTTCCAACATACCCGGATCTGGCATGCTCCAATTGGTTGGACACACCTGAACCAGGTAATCAGTCATGAGTAGAGTTTGGATATCTGGAAATTATGCAGACACTGTGGCCCTCGAGGCCTGGAGTTGAATACCCCTGCTCTAGGAGGTGAGTGGAGTAGATGACAGCGTGTAACCCCAGTTTGTCTCATCTCTGAGACTATAAGTCCTTGTGGCAGTGAAAAAAACAATATCACCATTAGTGAAAATGCCCAGTATTTCCTCCATCACCTGCCACAAGTGAGAATTCTGTTTAGCAATGTGCATTTGCAATGAAGAGACTGAATCGTTTGGATCCATGTGCTAACGGGTATTTGATGTAAAGATGAACAGACAAGAAGCAGGCAGAATGGAGACGTCAAACCAGGTGTAGCAGGATGGATTCCTGCAGGTGTGGCTGAGTGGCTAATTACAGGCGGTGGCCTCTAAAGGCACTATAAAAGATTAAGCAACCCACTGGCTGTCATGGGCAACTTCTGGCCTCTTGGACCGCCCACTTCCTGGTGTGCACTTCCGAGTTTGCCTCTTCGCTGCTCGCTCGCGCCGTGTGTGACGAGGGCTCTGCGGGGGCTAGCCGATCGCCGATACGTCCGCCGGAGGTGTCCAACGGACCCTCGGGACACGCCCGGACTCAGTCCCCCGCCGGAACAGAACCAAGGAACACGAGTGGTTTTTACCTCTGGACTTTTAACCAAACCATTTTAGCCTTGTTTTTAACGCTGTGCTTTTTAAACGTTTGGAGGAGCACTGTTTTTATTGTTGATTTGAAGTGGAGTTGTGGAGCTGTTGTAGTCAACCAGCTAAGCTCCACTTCTGACTAAAAGTTTTATTTCTTTTATTGTTTTGTGTGTCTGAATTTTAATTCTGTTTTCCCCTTCCCTCAGTGCTGAGGACCCAGTCTCTTGCCCCGGTGGAGGCTTTCCCCCTCGTTGGAGTGTCGTGTTTTGGTGAAGGGATTCACTTGTGAGTGCAGTGTCACGTGAGTGGGGTGAATTATATTTTATTTCTTTGTTTTGGGGGGTCTCCACCGTACGCAGCTAAACGGGCCTCAGCTAACTGACCCTTTTCCCTATTTTAGTGGTGTGATTGTTTTATTGGACTTTTAATTGTGCTTTTAGGATCTTTTGTAATAAAAATTTTATTTTTTAACAATGAGCCACGCCTCCTGCCTTTTGTGTGCAATCCACCTATCGAACGGTCCCCGTTCCCCTTACCCACCTTTACCACACAGTCAACAGTCAAAAAACAATTAAAGAGGCACAAGCAGGGGTTAAAAACACAAAGAAACGGGCTTAGAAGAACGCTCAGACTGTCAGCAATGCTTAACAAGACTTCGCACTGAACAGAGGTTAGAGAGCATATTATGTGCTGGATGAATGATTGAAGACAGCTGGTGAAGACTTGCACATTTCTGGCGATAGCTCCCTCTCATGATCCCTCCGAGCATTGGCATTGGCTGGTGGATCCCTTACAGAGTGCTTATTAAGGATGCTAGCAAGACGTACAGTCATTTGGATCAATCCTTTTTTTTTACCCACCAAACATTGTCTCTGGTGGACTAAGTTCTGTTTATGTAACCCTTCTGCTCTCCTAGGCTTGTTTATATTAAAGTGGGGTCATCTGGACCCCACAAGACAGTGCGCTGAACTTTTTCTCAATGATTGTTGATCTTTACTGGTGTCCAATGACAGACATGAAGTCTTGTCCACCTTTACCATGGAAGGGCAACGCCTCAATGTACGGCTGGGGTCATCTGGACCCCATTAGAGAGCACGAGGGTTTTAAGCACATCAGACTTCTGATGTTATACTAATGATTTATGTTTTATTCTTTTGGTTGAAAATGTGTAAATAGACATCTTCCTTATGGAAATAATCAAATCTAATCTGAAGGTAAAATCTTAAATGTATGTGAGCTTTTAACAACAGCTTTAATTTTAAATTGTGTATGTCTGTGTCTGCACGTGTTAGTGTGTGCACGTAAACAGTAAAGACAGAAACTATGTTTTTACTTTTACTATACGGCATAGCTGAATTTACAACTTTTGAAGATGTATTTTTGTTATTTGTTTTTTGGCTGTCACATAGTTAAGCTTGGTTATATTCTAGACGTTTTATCATTTTACTCTAAAAGAAATGTTAGTGTCCATATTAAAAAAGACTGACATTTGCCTCGATGTAATGCTAATCCGTAACCCCCCTCGGAGTGTAGCCCTGTCTCTATCCATCTGCCCCTGAGCCTTGCTGTGCTGGATGCCCCCCACCCCCCATCCTCAAGGCCTTCCTTTCATCAAAGGTGATACTTGCTGTCCACTGTTCTCAAAAGTGCCTCTACTGTGCATTAGGTAATGTGATTGTGTCAACACCCACTAGGTTTGTTCACATGAGGGAGTCAAGCAGGGTTCGAGTGCCCCCTCCATTCCCTGTCTCATCCCACTGCCTGCCTTCAGGCCAGCGGTGGCCTTTGCTCTGTAGGTGAGCTGTCACTGTCTATCTGAGCCCTCAAGATTAAACTCAACTCCACGCTTTGCAAATGAGAAGTGCACACACAAACACACACCCCCACACACACACACACACCCCAAGTAATTGCACAACTGTTGGTGCAATGTGCAATACAAGCTTACTTTCCAGATGTGTGAAGTACGTTTTACCAGAGCAACGGTCATATTTTTTTTTTATCAGTACAAAAAATGAATCCTATAACATCACATGAATACACAAAGTAAGCATTTGTAATTCTGTTGCGTACATTCTTTAAATCATCTTTTCTGGTGTTTCTTGGCTGTTTTTGACTTTCAAAGAACATAAATACAAAAAAAGAAATAATTTTTGCTTAACTTTTTTAAACTTAATGAAAAAAGCCATTGATCAGTTAAACACATATTATTAAAAAAAGAAATGCCAAGAAGAAAAAATTCTGTTGAGTAGTAAACAATATTTATTTCAAAATATCATGACTATTTTTATCTGTCATTTTTATGCAATAGTCCTTCTGATCCTATCAAATGGATGAAACTCCAATCCACCTCTGGAACCTCCTCCTCTGGAGAAGTCAGAGAAAAACATCACAGCAGGATGGAACAACACTTCGTTTAACAGAGCAGCAAAGGGAAACAAAGGGGCTGCAAGGGAACAAAAGTCATAAAGAATCATTTAGCTTAATAGTTTTTTCTGAAAGATAGAGTCAATAAAACATGTGAATTAATTAGCCAAATTAAGATAGGTAAATTAATTTAACTACAAATTGCTCTTGTCAGCTACTTATCTTTAGCTAGCAGTCACAAAATGTGTTCCGGTTGTGTTGTATCCTGCGATGGACTAACTGTCCGTGGTGCTCTCCACATGTGTACCCTTCAATGGTCGGGCTGACTCCAGGAGTCCTGTGACCCTGAACATGAAAAAGTAGGCTCAGAATCTAGTTCCGTCTTTCAGTTTTGTTGAAGCACAGAAGTGCGTTTGAGAGGTGACTCTTACAAAAAGACTTTAAGCTCAACAATCTACACTTTGTTAATGAAAGGGGATTAATTTACCACAGTTACTTAGATTGTTTCTTGCTAAGTTGTTTGATTAAACTTTACATTTATGTGTTGATCTCCTCTTGTGGATGCAGTCATTTTAATAGTCCGGTTAGGTGATCCCAGAAGGACCCCACTGGTGACCATGTTGTATTCCACACAATTCAAGATGTAATCACAGCTTGCACTGTAAGACCAATAACAAAAACACTTAATTAAAACTTATGAGATGTAAAAACAACAATAAAAAAAAATATGTAACATGCTGATCACAAAAATCGATCCAGCTGTGAAGGCTTTAGAGGCAGCTCATGTATTCATATAGCTAGCTAAGCCTCTTGGGTAGTTGATGTGATGCGTTTAGGCCAGCATAATGATACAGTAACAGATGCAATGAGGCACACGAACTGGAAGTGATGTGATGGTATGACGCTGTCCAGCTAATGGGACCACAGCTAAAAACCAAATCAACTTGTAAACACGGAACATATTGAAGATTTGAGTTTGCATTGGTGCAGCTGACTTAAGGTAGACCGAGCATGACTCTTCATGAGACATTATTTGAATTCTGAAAGAAAAGTTCTCTTTCTGGAGCTAAAGATAGTGGAAGAGAGAAGAAAAGCCACAACAGGAATGCAACTGACAGCTTTAGCTGCCTCTTCCAGTGCGACACTATAGTGTGATCAGAAAAAAGATGTTTGAAGACCAATAAGTCGTCCAAAGAGGCAGAACATTCCACGTCGTAGTGAAAACCTGTTCCTAGGATATGTTGCATGTTCATATCGGCCTTTCATGGAAAGTGTAAACTGAATGTATAGAAAGAGAATTATATAAATCAAATTAAACTGATAAATGAGTGTTAGTTTGGTATTTAAACCTGACAGGCTTTATATGATTGTCTGTGTTGGAAGAAATGCTTCTTAGACATAGTTTTTCTGAGGGAAACTTTGTGAAGCATCTTTACTGCTCATTTATGGTGATTGTGGGTTTAAAGTACTTTCTGTTCAATTCTTTTTTGGTGTTTTTATTAAAAATCCTATTTTATTGTTATTTGTTTTGTTTTTCCTGTGATGCATCCATCTTTAACTTAAATGTTCTATACATTTTTATTACAAGATTTACGACAGAACTTCAAAATAATTTATTTTTTATTTACAAAAATATTTGATAGTTTTTTTTTGCAAATGGGAACCTTTACCAACACTTACCTTTGAATGTTTACTTTCTTCATGTGACAGTAAGGCATTTAGTTTGTTTAGTTTATACAATGAAATACCAACATTGTTCTGCAATTTTGATTATTGTCAGGAGTCAGGGCTCTGTCTCCCCCTCTGTTCACTGGCGGGAGAAGTCTCCAAAGTTCTAACTCACCTGACTCCAATCTGGCAATTACCCACCTGCTTCTTAAGCAGCAGACAGAGCCTCGCTCAGTTTGAAGTATTGTTTGAGTTGTCATGTCTGCATTATTGAAATGCTGCATTCTGCACTTGAGCTTCTGTTTCTGACCCATGCTTATTCTCATTCCTGACTCATCACTTAGTGGTAACACATGGTAAAAAGACCCTCCGTCAGAACTTAAAGTTTTGAGGGGTACCCTTCTCGTCAGAATCTGAAGAGCTGCCTGAACCAATAAGATCAGAGGCGGCTGGGTGAGATAGGGTGAGAAGCTCGGTCACCCGGAGAGAGCTTGGAGTTAGAGGCTCGCCTCCTCCACATTGCTTGGAGCCAGTTGAGGTGGCTCAGGGATCTGGTCCGGACACCCCCTGGGCACCTCCATGGAGAGGTGTTCTGGGCATGTCCCACTGAGCTAAGGCCCCGGGGAAGTCCCAGGACACACTAGAGAGACAATGTCTCTTAGCTGGTCTAGGAATACCTTGGGGTCCCCCAGAGGAGCAGGAGGAAGTGACGGGGGAGAGGGCAGTTTGAGCTCCTGAACTCTTCACAGTATATAAATGTCTCAACAACATCTGTGCCTTCCATTGATTTGAAGTGTGACGTACACAGACACCCACATGCAGCCGCAGCATCAAGATCACACATTTATAAACAACAAAATGTGGCCCTTATTGCAGCAGCTTCTTTCAGTTTTGGTAGAACCGCGTACATTTTAACAGTTCCTACTTGGAACCCGATTTTGTTTCCCAACCCTACCATTATGCGGTCAGCGTACCGCTCTGTGGTGGTAAAGAGAGAGCTGAGCCAGAAAGTAGAGCTCTCAATTTAGCTGTGAATTTTTGTTCCAATCCTCACCTATGGTCATGAACTTTGGGTCATTACCAACAGAATGAGGTCCAAGATTAAACGGGCCAAAATTACCTTCCAACATAGAGTGCCAAGTGCCACCGAACGTGATTTGTGCAGCGGAGGTGGCCAGTTTCAATGTTTTCACAATTGCACAGCGGATCTAAAGTCTGGCGGTGCGATTTGATTGACGGGTGCTATGCAGCGGTCTAGAAGAAATCAAAAAAGAGAATACTTCAACAAAAACTGTATTTTTCAAACCTAAAATCTATTCTTTAATTCAACCTTGTTTAAGTGCGTCTGAGCTTGTCGGTCTGTTTTCTTTGTTTCTGTACCGAATGTGAACACTTCTTCAACTGCACCCCCCATCTGACTTACAGTTATGTCTGACTTGAGTTACAAATATTGGAAGATATTGCTGTGATATTACAGTAATTTTGCACATCAAGCTCATAAGTATTGGTGAGTTCAGGTATACACAAGTATTTCATTTTTTGGGATTTTGAAATTGGAAGGTTGATTATCAAACTTATTGAGCTGATTGCTTTTATCTGTTTGTTACATTTTATCTGCTGAGTTTTGCGTGATGATTCCCACACCGGCTCTGGGTTGGTCATCATTAGCCTTTATGATCTCTGGTTTATTTTTTGTGCCCCAGTGTAGTGACATCACAGTATTTGTGCTGGTGACAGTGACTTCCAGATAGTATTCAAGATTTGTTTGTTATTTGATCCTGTTTCTGTGCACTTAATAAAATAACCAGAAAAAAGTGTCATTACTTCAAATATCTGCCATGTTTGGAGTTATTTGCAGTTGTTCAGAGGTGACACGGATAAGCATGTCCAGGGCTTCATGTGGTCCCAGGTAAGCTGAATGTTGAGCCCTTAAATAAAGACATGTGCAGTGAGACAGAGCTGGGGTCCAGCATCATGCTGTTTCCTCACAGAAGATGGAAAAGGTCAGTCAGCCGAGGTCTCCACCTGGGTTTGTCTCTCTTCATTTCTCCTCTTGTCCTCTTTTCTCTGTTTCTGTCTTATTTACTGCTATACTCACTCCTTTCTCAGAGTCAAGGACATTCAGCCATGGAAAACAAGGCTGTATCTTGTGTTATCAGGACCTAGACTTGACTGTTAACCTGTTGCTCTAAGAAGGGAAGGGCAATTTATTTGCTCTTTCAAAATTAGACCCTTAATGATGCAACAGAGGGATTATTTAAGCCTTGTGGACACATCCTTTGATTTGTCTTAAATGCTTTAAAGTCCCCCTCTCCTGAAACTTGAGTTTTTAACATGTCACATGTCTCTGTGTCATTTATCTTATGAAAGAGAACAAATGTAATAAGAAATCATTCCGTTTTTGCATCCATCCATCCATCCATCCATCTTCTTCCGCATCATCCGGGAACGGGTCGCGGGGGCAGCAGTTTAAGCAAAGATGCCCAGACTTCCCTCTCCCCGGTCACTTCCTTCGGCTCCTCTGGGGGTACCCCGGGGCGTTCCCAGGCCAGCCGAGAAACATAGTCTCTCCAACGTGTCCTGGGTCTTCCCCGGGGCCTCTGCCCAGTGGGACATGCCCGGAACACCTCTCCAGGGAGGCGTCCAGGAGGCATCCGGACCAGATGCTCAAGCCACCTCAACTGACTCCTCACAACAAATGCCAAAGTGTTATTTTTTTCGGAGTTTAGGTAACAGAGTCCTATTTTTAACACTATGGAGTTCATTGAAAACTAATTACACTTTTTAGTGCCGAATAGATACACTTTGCAGTGTTATTTATGATGTCAGTGTTGGTGTAGGACTTATATTTGCTCACCAAACACCCAAGAGTGTATATTTGTGATTGAGTCTTCATGGTCCTCACAGCATGAAGCGTACGTAATTACGTCATGAATGCACGTTTCCATTGGGAGGAGCTAAGTGAGAAGCATCGAGACTTTCGACGGCGGGAAGTCAGCGGTTCTCAAACGCCTTTCGGTGAAAATGAGAACGAGTACGACCGTGTAAACGCAGGTAAGTTATGTTTGATTAACACGCACTACTAGACAGATGTTTGGACATAGTGTTTTATCGGTTTTTGACCAGTAGTGTATATCTTGCTCCACGTTCCACTCGTGCATCTTTTTAAGCTAGCTTAGCTAGGCTGCATTTCCATCGGTTGCTAGCTAAAACAATCTTTTAAAAATACAATGGATTTGTGGTAATTTAATAAGTTAATTGTGTGCTTTATGCGTTTTGAGAATATTATTGAAGTTAAGTTTGAACCGCCCCCGATATGTATTTAGTTGTCAACTGTTCATATCGTTGTTCTAAATGTGTGGGGCACTGGACGATGCCAACAGTTTCGCCACCATATAAAACTTTATAAAGTAAAATAAATTCCGAGCCCGCCTGACAACATATTTGGTGTGTTTGAGATGATTTGCGCCTTGTCCGGAGCGTTGGCGAGACCAAACGGCTGCAGAGGGCGAAGAACGGCGCCTAAGATGACGACGAAGAGCGGGACTGAACCTGAACCTGAACAGGACGTCAGGGGCTGTCCTTAGCCATCAGTTGAATTTTAAAATGCCTCTCCACTTTAATATGAACTTTACTATTGTTTTATTTTTTTATTTATTATTTTTTTTTTCTTAATAACAATAATTTTCAACACCTATCTGTGGACGACAGATGAAAATAGCCACTGGGTTAATTTAATGTCCACTGCTCAAGAGAAATTAATACATTTAAAATTAAAAATAACTTAAAGGCAACACTAGGTGTGATAGAGATCATTTGCGCCTCGCTTGGGTCGTCGGCGAGAGCAAGACCAAGCGGGGGCGGGGAAAGGCGGCTGAAGTCACAGCAAAGAGCGAGATTGAAGGAGAACAGGAAGTTGGGTTGTAACTTTACTATTATATATTTATTTTAACAATTTCTAAAGTCTGTATGTGGACAATAAGATATAAAAAAAAATAGCTGTTTGGTTAGTTCAATGCCCTCAGTCCCTGAGAAATTAATAAAATTTAAATTAACGTTAACTTTTTTTGTATCCAATTATTGTCAAGTGTGTGGTGTTATTGACTTAGCTTTTGCTGTTGTTAACAATGCTTACATTCTTTCTTTTAGATACAACAATGCTGTTCAAAGTCCAGTATTTGGGAAAAAAGCGATATATCAAAATAAATGGAGCCTCTTATGCTACATTCCTTAGACAAGGTAATTAATTTAAGCCCTCTCATTCCCAAGGGAAAAATGATGAAAGTGATGCATCCTTGCTGTGATTTACCAGTTGGTTAGTATATTTCTTTAAAGTCTTTTGTTACATTGTGAACAAGTGGAATGGAATGGAACGCTACTTTTCATACAGCAGAACATTAAAATTACACACTTAAGAACTTGAAAAGTAATGGTATCCATAAATATTTTCTATTTATGTACAGCCAAAGAGAAGTTTGACATCCCTGATGAGACAAATGTATATGTTGTGGATGAAACTGGGACAGAGATTGACGAGGACGTGTTTAGTGAAGTTCTGGAGGAGAAGTCCGACATCGTCTTGAACCTTGTTGATGCCTTTTCTGTTGAAGGTAAAAGTAAAATTGCACAGTAAAGTTTTTATATTATCCGTCCAATCTAAAGTATATGATGTTAAACCCATCCATCTTTCATATTTTTTAAATTATTTTTACCAATTTTGAATGCTTTAAAAAAAATGCCTGAATTGTTCACAGTTGGCGTTTACTGTATTTTCAAATTATTTTATAGTGGTCCAAGTCTGATTTGTATTTGTTTCTCCTTTAGAATCTCCAGTGCGGTCTTCATGCACAGATACTCTATCTCTCTCAGTACTTTCATTAGACAGTGACACTTCCTTCATGCCCCCTAAAAGGCGTCACATTGCAGACCAAAAGTCCCAAAGAAGAGATTCAAGTGATGACAGCTTTACAGATGCAAAAGAGGTAAAGTTATCATTAATTTAAACAAAATAAATTTAGATTTCTTAGTTTTTTACTTGGAGCTGGATTCAAACTCCAGCTGGGCAATATGGCCATAAAAAGGGTCTCAATTGTTTCATTCCAAATTCAATTCTCGATTTTAGTCAATTTTTTTCTCTCCCCGTTTTTACATTTTTTTTATTTTTTTTTTTAGAAATTACAAATGACAGATGGGTTTCACAAAAGCTATTTCATTTTAATATTTTCTTTGGAAATTGGCTCAAATACAAAGTACAACTAAATACAAGCTGTAAAAATGTTAATAGACAAATGCAGCAGGTGTTTTGTGAGCTACCACTAGCCTAAGCATCAAACAAAGAAAAATACTCACTCGGCAGAGCAATTTTGGTAGCAACAACCTTGAAACAGATTTTTTTTTTTTTTAATCTACCAACTAAACTTGGCTTGTGAATCAAAAATTAGATTTTGGTCACTGGTGTTGAGAGCATCGAACCTTAAAACATAAGAATTTTTTTCTTTTTTTTGGAAAATGAAATTACTTGAAAGTAATTTATAAATGGTATGAACATGTTATTAGTCATCTAACTGTAATCTCAAAATATAACATGCTAAGAAAACGAGGAAAGATTTACTATAGTAGTTGTTACTATTCCAAGTGGCATTCCACTGCTGGACTGCATTCCGCCATTTTACAATTCACTGTTAAAATGTAACTTTCTGTTTTTATTTTAATGTGGTTTTGACTCATAATATACGGATTGTGAATACGAGAATGTATTGTCAAATTTAATTGGCTGGTAAATTCATAACTGGGTGGCTTTTTTTTCTATTATAACAATTATTTAGGGAAATTTCCATATATTACAAATTGTCTATATGCTGGAAGCTGGAAATGTATGTCATTTTCAAAGGGCTGGACATTGAGCAACAGACATTGAACAACAGTGTTCCATACTGAGAAATACTGGTAGCATTTGTAATTAGGTTGTCATCAACATTGTGGAGATTAAGAATGCTAAATACTGAAATTGCCACCAATGAGTCCTGCTCTGTTGGTCAAGTTGTTTTTCAACTGACGATGCACATTTCTGCATTTAGAGATGACTAGAGATGAGTCTTTCAGATGGTTAATTTAGTTATCTGTTTTACACAAGTGTGCTGATTTATTTTTCTTTAATATGACATTATCTGAAGAATATCCTTGATGAACAACATAAAAATGACTAAAATAAAAAACTTGATTTCTTTGTGTTTTTTTTTTTTTCCTCTCCCCTTTAAAGCTTGTTGAGAAACTCCTGGAAGCCAAGCCAGGATGTGAAAAAATACTGAAAGAATACAGACAAACAAGGGAAGTTAAAGATGCATCACGCCGGAAATTGGTCAACATAGTTGTGGCAGCTATGATTGAACAGTATGGGTAAGTTACTTTTTGACCATTATAGACTAAAGTAAAAATTATTGTTACACAGTGACATGGAAGGATTTTCTCATCAAAGATTATTAATTTTCACACCTTTCCCTCTAAGGACGGCCCCCCCCCATGGATATAAGGACACGCTATGCTTTAGGGATTGTCACTTTGTTTCCTTGTCTGAAAGATCTGTAACGAGCTGCATGAAATACACTCCTTACAGAAATCAGGGTTTGACTAATTTCTCTTTTTAATCAATATAAACTATTCAAACCAAGGAACACATATTCTTTAAATTCCCCCAAAACAAAATAAAAAAAATGTCCTCTTATTCTTTTCAGTTTCTTTAAGCTCTTAGTCTCTCTCCAAGTGTTCAGATGAAAGTTTCACTGTCCAAAAAAAAGACTGTAGATCCACCAGGAAACAGGAGTCAAAAAAAAACAATGGAATGATCTCACCAAAATTGATGTGGTTGCGGTTTCCTCCCTTTATCCATCTTTTGCGAGTAGGTTATCCTTTTTTATTTTATTTCTGGGGTCCCTCGTAGCCTTTCCCAGACTTGTGTCTTATTCCTCCTCATCACAGCTGCCGACGCCCCAAACTTTTCTCCTCTTATTTCCTTGCTGGTGACTCCACCCACTTCCTCCAGAATTCACATGGTACAAACACAAAATTCTACACAATATTAATAAAAAAACAGTTTCTATTATTTTTAGAGCTATAATATTTTCAAACCGATGTGGACTTTATTCATTTCATTATTTATTTATTTTGTCCACTGGATACTTTTGTGGCAATGCTACAGATCCATACTCTGAAAAAGGATATGTGAGTATTTATTTCTGTTCACTACAAAGTTTAGAGGGATAATTTTTGAGCTACAGTTTCTGTTTCCCTGTAGGAGCACTTTTTTGATGCTAAAAGTAATGAAGGCTACATCGCGTGGAAACTAAAAAACATGCAGCGTGAACTCAGTAATGGCGGCAGGAGGAGCAGCAGCAGCTCTGGTGGGGATTCGTCCCGCAATAGAGGACCACAGTTGGAGAGACCCGTGACTGCAGAGCATCAGTTGGATGGGGATCTGTGCAGAGAAGCCTTATCCTTTTTGAGGCACTGCACTGAAGAAGGGCAGATCTTCATGAAGATGAAGCAAACTTTTCATTACAGACAGACATTAATTCATGATTCAGAGAAGTGTGAGACCATCCTTGCAGTATTCCCAAGGTTTCTGGACACAAAGGGCCTGGTGAGTCAGCTTTGAGCGTTGTGATCTTATAGAATGGTTGGTTATGAAAGGGTGATTAAGTTATTCCTAATTGCTTTTAAAAAATAATAGCAGACTTGACAATGAATATTCTTAGGTTTATCTTTAACAGCTTCTTCGCAAAACAGTTAGTTGAAGTTCTGCCGAAGTAAAGATTAATTATTTATGGGTTTTTTTGTGTGTGTTTATTTTAAGGTGCTACAGGATTTCCAAATGATGTTTGGTGAGGAAACTGCTTCAAAGCTCATGGAGAAATGGGGAACTTCGTTGAAGCTGAAAGTCATCAAAGAATCAAAAAACCTCACAAGGACACCACATCTGGATTCCCTCATTCAGTCTGCTGAGGAGAACCCTGATGAAGATGAAGAATCGTCAGGTAAGCTCCAGCTTGTGTGGTTTGATTCATGCCATATGCAGATATGAAAAGTCCTATTTTTTTAAATGGCAACACAACAGCAGCTGTAGGCTGACTACTTTCAGCTCAGATTTGAAAAGTACAAAAAAAGAAGAGGTACTAGAGCACACTGGACTGAGTGTTAGAGATGTGGTCTAGATTTGTGATTCACAGTAATTAGAGGATTTTTTATTATTGTCTCGAAAAACCCATAAGGTTCAGGGGACCTGAACAGGCTGGCTCCCTATCTGTCTGCTGGCCAGAAAGCTGCTCTAGGTGTCGAAAGGTGACTTTGTCGTTCTTGGTGTAGCGAAGTGATTGCCACCGTTCGAAAATGGCCAGGGCTTTTATATTGGAGCTGCAGAGTATGATGATAAACTTCTGAAAACACATGGGACTTGAACTGTACTATCTCTCTTCAACCACTAGTGGACAGCACACATAGGTGGCTTTTGACCCTAATTTCAGGATTTCAAAAAATGTATTTTAAATTGGCAAGAATTTGGCAAAGACCAATAGACAGCACTTTTAAAGCCCCATGTACACAGATAAACAGCCAGAAAAGTTGATTTAGTGTTTAGTTACCCTTTAACAATATTTCCCCCCAGTTTTTATTCATCAAAACTGTATTGGTTAAATATATGATGAAAAATGACTAGCTTCGTTTCAAGCCATCTATTTTTTTTTTTGCTCCAGCTTGGGACAGTGATATGGCAGCACTGCTACTGTTGGTTTATCTCCTTCCTCCTCCACCTGGGGGCAAGAAGCGACCTGGAAAGATCACAGTTCGAGAAGCTGTAAAGCGTGTTGTCCACTTTCACAAAGTAAGTGGCTCCAAACTGGATTTTAGTGACTCACAGTAAAATTGTTCACATTTCAAATAAATTACTCATTATCTATTCAAACTTTTGTTTCAGTCATGCCGCAGCCTTCAAGAGATGACAGGCCCAGCCCAGGGGAGGCAGCCCTACATTCTGGCTGTTGGAGCATCACGTGGCAGCATCAATGACTACTACATTGTGGTGGACAGTCAGCTTATCCCCTGCAAGGCTAAGTCTTCACTTTCAGCCTTCGATGAACTTTTTAAAGCACACTACATGTTTGGGATCTCCTACGACCAGGCCTTGCACAACGTGTATACGTTTGTGCAGACGACCATTTACAATATTGATGTGGGTCTATGCCATGAAAGCCCCAGGGTAAAGGACCTCCGATCAAAGCTTCTCAATTGATTCAGGTAAAGGTAAAGGTTTACGTGGTTCTTGTTCATGTGTTGTTGTAGAAGACTTGGAAATGATTACCTTTAAAACATTTACAAAAGTTTTTCCTTTGAGACAGTTATGTTAAACTGCATGATCTCAACTTGTGTGACACAATATTTGTTTTACCATGTTCTAATGATCCTGCTGAGAATTTGTCTGATCAGCTCACACTTTATAGTTGTACATATTCCAGTGAGACAACAGATTTTTGTTTTGTCTCTTTTTGTTTTTACTGTTTGTATTAATTTTATGTTCAATGGCACTTTAAATTGGCAATTAAAAATCTTTTTGAACTGCCGTCAGATTGGTTGCTTTTTTTTGTCTAATCTTGAACACAAGTCACTCTAACTAGTGTTTTAGTAGTTTGGCTATATAGGGAAGATGTAGAATGTTGCTTATTGTAAGAGTTTATTGTATGAACTGAGTATGAAAAGCCAACACTGTAATTCTCAATTTACATGAATAATAAACTCCCTTTGGAATAATAATTTGATTCCACAAAGTGTATATGCCAAAATTAATTTAATTAAGTGTAGGGTTAATTTCTACACTTTGAGTGTAGATGCAGTGAACATCAGGAGTGTTATGGTTAATCTGGACAGAGTCGAATAATATCTGCAAAAGGGTCTAAATAAGCTCTCACAGTGTTTGGATTTTACACTATTTAGGAGTTCTTTAATTAACTCCAATGAACAGTGTTGTTTTGACACTGGGAATTTGGACCCAAATAATCACCGAATTCAGTGTAAACTTTACTCCTATGGAATAAAATGTACACTGCCCGATTTGCTGTGCTCTCGATGTGGAGCAGAAGCAGAGAAAACTCATTTCAGCCACTTGTAGTCGGTATCTCGTTCTTCAGTCACGACCTAGAGCTCATGACCATATGAGTACTGGAATAAAGATTGACTGGTAAATTGAGAGCTTTGCTTTCTGGCTCAGCTCTCTCTTCATCAAAACGGACCGGTACAGCGACCGTAAAATGGCGGACGCCGCTCCAATCCGCTTGTCAATCTCACGCTCCGATCTTCCCTCACTCGTGAACAAGACCCCAAGATATTTAAACTCCTCCACCTGAGGCAGGAGACTCCACCCACTGAGAGAGGACAAACTACCTTTACCCGGTCAGAACCATGACCTCAGATTTAGCGGTGCTGACCCTCATCCCAGCCACTTCACACTCGGCTGCAAACCGCTCCAATACACGCTGGAGGTCCTGGCAAGATCTCTACACACACTCAAACATCAAATATCCTATAACGGGAAACTTCAAAAATGCCATAAACACAAACAAACACGAGTGTTAAGCAGAATTACCTTTCTTCCTAAAATCTTCCTGCTTTTAGATCTACTTTTTTTTTTTCCTGGCGGTGTCAGTCTCTGCAGAAAAGCTTCCACTTATCACCTGTCTGATCTTCCTGCCAGGTCTTTTAATTATTTCTCTTTATTCCTTTTGCCTTCACTTGTACTTGTTTGACATTAACATAAAGCTTCTGTGAGCTTTGCCAGAAATTCAGCAGAAGGTTGAGTGTATATGGGTGTGTGTGTGTGTGTGCACACGTGTATGCACAGTGTCAACAAAAGTGGCTTTGATCCAATAAAAACTTCTAATTTGGATGGTTGGAAGAGTTTACATACTTTATTTAGCTTCCCTTATTTCCCTTCTGCCGCTCCCCGTTCACATCTGCTTCTTGTCACAGACTGACTGGTAAAACGTGGACCAAGCTGATATCATGGTAAGAAATGTTTTTACAATTGGCTTTGTGGAATTTGGTTGGAGATTCCTTCTGTCGTGCTCGGCAGACCATTAGATTAAAAGGCTTCTTGTGTAAATCCACTTCCTACATGATTGATGTTCTATTTCAAAGTGAAGCAACAGTAAACAGGCTTCACCAAGCTTCTTTTGAGAAGAATGCAATTCATGACTGGCAATCTCTGCCTTTCTTAAACATGAACCAAAGCTATTAGATGTTTTCTGACTTATCTGTCTCTTTCAAACTGAATTTGATCTTAATACAATCTGTTTTTTCCTACATCACAAACATGTTTCTTCCAGTTGAGGAGGCTTCCTTGTTTTCTTTGAACTGTTGAAACTCATTTTTTGTCATAGTTTCATACCAACACCATCTTTCTGCACAGGTTTAATCGCTTGTTATTATCAGGGAGTTGATAAGGCAAACAGATGCATGGATTTCAAAAGAGAGATTGACTCACAGGATGTGGACTGGTAACAGTCTGTGATTGTACTGGGCTGTTTAGCAAAAAAAAAAAAAAAGAAAAAAGCATAGTTTCAGTTTAATTGACTCGTTGATTCTGACCTATGTTTTATTTTGCAAAAACTGTACACTTGTGACTAAACTCGGGAAACATGTCAGGGCATTCGTTTTGGTCACAAGTCCTAAATATATATATATATATATATATATATATATATATATATATATATATATTTTTTTTTTTTAAAGCTCTGATTGTTTAATTGAAACTCCCAAACTTAAAAATGAAATGAAACAAATTTCCAATTTTTTGGAAAGTTTCTTTGAACATAACCTAGACAGTGAAGAAATAGAGAATGAGCCTTAATTTCAAGAAAAAAATCAAATTGCGTTCAACAGACAAAAACAAGAGTCCTTACTTAAAAATGTCTATTTTGAGACAGTTCTACATGAAAGCTTGTAAGTAGCTATATACATTACTGAAGGGGTATGCACTGGCAAGAGTCTGATACAATACATGTCATGATACACATGTTACATAACAATACATATCTCAAGACAGAAGAGATAACATTTCACTGTTTTCTTTTTTAAAGAACATGACTTAGTAAAACGTTGAATATTACAGTTTACACACAATTTGCAAAACTCTAATTCTCCACAAGAGACATTCTCACTTTTAAAAACACAATTGACATTACAACACACAAGAGGCAAAGAAGAAAAACTCAAACTCTGCTCCAGCACAACAATCACCATCAACACACTACTGATCAAAACTGAAGACGACCAAACATCAGTAGATTCACTGTGTCTTCCATTATAGGAAGATTTAGAGAGGAGAACAAGTGAATACCTTTTACTGACATTATAGTACAGTGTGTAAATATTGACAGAAATTACTCTGACATACAGTACTATAGATGTACTGTACTATATACTGGTGAGTCCTACCCATCTGTAAAACCCTATTGGACCACTAGATTGAAAAGTTGTCAATGCAAGTGAACATAGGAAAATATGGGCAGGATTTAACAGCTCTAAATACTGTACCTCAGTATACTTTAGGTAAATATCTTTTACTACATCACATAATTTAACAATGTACTGAGTATTGTAATAGAATGTAATAGAATTGTAATATTGATATAGCTGTTTAAAGGTCTAGTATTCCTTGTAAATTTTTGTTACTACGTGTTCTGTCTTTGTAGAATTGAAAGACTGTCACATGGGGGGGGGACACGTATGTTCTCCCCACACGAGAGACCCCAATTGTTTGTCATTCCTTCTTTTATTTCTCCAGCTTCATGTATTTAGAATTATGTTGTATGTGTAGCATTTAGTTTCGGTTCAATGTTGTAATTAATTTTTACTGACTGATTGAACTGTTTTAAGGGGAAAGTTTGGTGACTGTGGCTTGAAAATTGGGTTTTGTTTTCACACTTTAGAGAAAAGGAGAGTAGCTGTCAAGAAAAGTGTCCAAGCCTTACCCGTGACTGATTACCTGGTTCAGGTGTATCTAGCCAATTAGAACAGAGGAGGGTATGTTGGAAAATATGCAGCAATGTGGCCGTCAAAATAGAGGATGCCTGCCAATCAGACAATCACATCAGACACCCAGGGTTTTCCAGGGTCAGCAGACCTGCCACAGGGCCTCAATGCTAGGGAGCAGGGTGACACAGGATGACTGAGAGTGCGAGTTTAAACACAGCCAGAAAAATATGGAGTCTCGAAAGAGCCAAAATGAAATAAATATATACACCATTAAATAAATAAATAAATGTGGCAATAAATAAATAAATGTTGAAATAAATAAATAAATGTTGAAATAAATAAATAAATGTTGAAATAAATGTGACATTAAAAGATTAAAAGAGCACATTTAAGTATTTCATGACATATTTATTTATTTCATTGCCCAGTGTGGGTCAAAAGAGTCAAATTGAAATAAATATATTTAATATGAAATAAATAAATAAATGTGGCATTAAATAAATAAATGTTGCAATAAATAAATAAATGTTTAAATAAATGTGGCATTAAAATATTAAAAGAGCACATTTAAGTATTTCATGACATATTTATTTATTTCATTGTCCCTTGTGGGTCAAAAGAGCCAAACTGAAATAAATAAATAAATGTTGAAATAAATAAATAAATGTTTAAATAAATGTGGCATTAAAATAGCAATTAAAAAGCCATTTTTAACATTTCATAATATATTTATTTATTTCATGATTTCATTATACATTTCATGAAACAGGAAGTGGACACACCATGAAATTGCAATCTGTCAGATTCTCTCGTCAAACTCAGTGGGCGGGGTCTAACTCTCATGTCTCTGCTCTGTTGATCTGGCCTGGTGCAAAGTTTTTGTCTGAGTCCTCACTCACATACACTCTGCAAACATTGTTTTGGTGAAACAAAGAACTTTTGTTCGGGTCACCAAATCAAAATGTTTTCTCCGTCCACTTCATGCATTCTCACTCCCGACTCATCGCTTATCCACGCATGGTTAAAGTTCGTCCTCGTGGAAACTCGAAGCTTTGCGGTTGCGCTTTCGGTGCTGTGATCTAATTGGACCACCAACTCGGTACATTTTGACAGAAGGTTCCCTCAAAGCTTCGAGTTTCCACCGAGGACGACTTTAACCATGCGTCGATAAGCGATGAGTCGGGAGTGAAAGAATGCATGAAGTGGACGGAGAAAACATTTTGATTTCGTGACCGAACAAAAGTCTTTGTTTCACTAAAACAATGTTTACAGCGTGTATGTGAGTGAGGACTCAGACAAAAACTTTCCACCAGTCCAGATCAACAGAGCAGAGACATGAGAGTTAGACCCCCCCACTGAGTTTGACGAGAAATCTGACAGATTGCAATTTCATGGTGTGTCCACTTCCTGTTTCATGAATGTATAATGAAATCATGAAATAAATAAATATATTATGAAATGTTAAAAATGGCTTTTTAATTGCTATTTTAATATTTTAATGCCACATTTATTTCAACATTTATTTATTTATTTCAACATTTATTTATTTATTGCAACATTTATTTATTTATTGCAAAATTTATTTATTTAATGCCACATTTATTTATTTATCTTATATTAAATATATTTATTTCAATTTGGCTCTTTTAACCTACAAGGGACAATGAAATAAATAAATACGTCATGAAATACTTAAATGTGCTCTTTTAATATTTTAATGCCACATTTATTTCAACATTTATTTATTTATTTCAACATTTATTTATTTATTGCCACATTTATTTATTTAATGCCACATTTATTTATTTATTTAATGGTGTATATATTTATTTCATTTTGGCTCTTTCGAGACTCCATAGTAAAGGGCCCCTCGTGTCATGTTAATCACACAAAGCTCTCAACAGAAGTTCCTAATACAAAGTTCACAGAAAAAGAGGACTGGAGCTTTCTGTTTGCACATACACCAGGTGAATCCTGACCTCCAGTATTGGGTCTTACAAAAGCTGCCCAAACTGCAGTGGGAAGACAGCTCTTATATGCAGGTGTGAGATCTTCTGCCATTGGCCCACTGATTGTCTCTTCATGTGGAACAGGTTGGAGGTGGGCGGGTCCTCAATCAGCTGCTGCTGCTCCCTCTCCTCAGCCACCTACAGAAACTCATTCACTCAGTTATCCAAACTCAGTCACACAAGCAAACATACAGCTAAAACAAGAGCACCGGATACATCTGTGACTGTAACATCAACACTATTTTAATACATTCTTTTTTTCAGTTTTTGTAGATTTGGTGTCAAGACATGTAAATGTCATCAAAAACTACATGTTTTAACATTTTGTTTGTGCTCAAAGTTTAAATATGTTTTGCTTTAATAAATAGGCCTTAATGACCAAAAGTGTGGATGTTGCATTTATAAATATTGTGTGTGAAATACTTTATATGCTTATTGAATATAAGATTAGAAGCGTTTCAAAAATGTATTTAGCTTTAATCTTGTTTTTTTTTTTTTACTTTTTTTTTTACTGATCCAAAGAAATGACCTGAACCATGACCCTACAACCGTGACACCGTAAAGCATTATTGCATTATTTTAGGACAAAAACCATTTTATTTTACCCTGACTTTGTTTTGTCTGCGGTTCCATTCCTATCTCAGAATTCGCTAACACATAACTAACACATCACATAACCAATGGTGACCAGTTTTAGAACAGATCAATTTCCCACTGAGTGCATTTTCTAACCACACAGCATAAATAAATGTGTGCATGGCATGAATTCAGGACTGAATTCAACATTTATTGTTTCATTTCTGATTCATTACAACAGTGGATCCAAACATGGAGATAGCCAGGAATATCCTTTGCACCATCTTGGTCTGACATCTCAGACTTCATGGACTTTAATGTTAATCTGGTGTATCAATTAGGTATCCTTCATCAAATTAAAACTTGCTCACATGGAGTAGTTATCTGTAAAACATTCCTTTAACCTACCACACACACAGACACACACACACACACACACAATTGCATCATACAAATTCAATGCACCCTCAAATTCAATTTGCACCTTCACTGGGCTTACTTCACCATCAGATCTACATCTCACGCTCAAAATCTTTGTGCTGCTTTTATCGCTGTACACGCTTAGAACTCTTGCTTCCAAAAAGGAGTGTCAGAGCGTGCCAGATAAGATGTTCTTATCATCTAAAAAAATCACACAAGTGCAGAAATGTTTTTGTGGGAATAACTCGCTCCATTGACCTGAGAGACATTCACTGTAGGAGTATTAGCATTGAGAGAAAACACAACCTTCTTTAATTATGAGAGTGTTTGTTGGCTTTTCTGTGGGACTATCCTGTTCATGATTTTAATATCTTTTCTGTTCTGCAAGGACAGCCTTGTTGTTTAAATCTATCACAGAAAACAATTAGTTTTCTTTTGTAAGACAGACAGGCTGAACTGCGCAGTAGGAAGATTGTTTTCCCAGTGCTGCAGCCCTCACCTCATGCTGAGTTAAATGAAAGCATTTATCTCCAACTGAACAAGGCCCACAGTTATGTTTTCATTGGGACTGAGATTAGCATGGGGCTTGTTACAGCTGGGGCTGTTAGTGAAACAGCTCAGTGTCTGTCTCAATGTGTCCCCTCATTAGAAGTATATCAAGGGAATCAGATGTAAATGGAGCCGTACAGCTCACACGGGGAGCACGTAGGTTACAACTAAAATGAGTTTACCAGTTAAAAACTCACTCTCTGAGTTAAAATGTCTTAAGAGAAAACTAATTCATTAATTCATTTATTGTTTTGGATGTTGGGCCCAAAACCAGACAGACCAACATTTTCCAATTCATTAAAACTAATTTCCAAATAGAAATTAACCAAGAATGCTGACGATTCATCCCTAGCTTTGTTGGCTTTACTTGAATTACCGTAACTCTGACATTTTTACATAATTAACATAATTCCAGCGGATTCTGAAGTGAAGAAAAGCAGCTTCATGCTGATGTGCAATGATTTACAGTTATGTAGTCCTTACACAGTCAATGTAAATCAGCTGATTCTGTTCTGGCTGATTCTTTCTCCACTACAGAATCAGCTGATTGTGTAAACCAGGGGTATTCAACTCCAGGCCTCAAGGGCCGCATTCCTGCAGGTTTTCCAACATACCCGGATCTGGCATGCTCCAATTGGTTGGACACACCTGAACCAGGTAATCAGTCATGAGTAGAGTTTGGATATCTGGAAATTATGCAGACACTGTGGCCCTCGAGGCCTGGAGTTGAATACCCCTGGTGTAAACAGTTATGGTCAGTTAAAGAGCATATGATTTAGTGATTTAAAGGTTTAACAGTCTGTGGAGGTCACTAGAGATATATCTGTTGAATCACAGCAGGGCCTCAGAAGATGCAGATCATGGTGAGAAAAAAATGAAAAAAAACTTGCGTGACCAAGCACAGCTAAAAGTTCACAAAGCTAAATCCTAGTCAGACGAGCAGAAGTCATCAAAGAGCATGAAGGCATCAGAGAAGAGACCAGAGTTGTCAGAGTCCAGGCAAGGGTCGGGGCAGGCGGCAGGTAATCAGAGACAGAAGATCAGGTCCAGGATGAAACGCTTGGTAATGCAGGCAGGATGACAAAAAAAAAAAAAAAAAAACAATATTTCCCACTGAGTGAGGCTCTGTGTGCTGCTTAAGAAGCAGGTGGGTGATTGTCAGATTGGAGACTGCTGAGCAGCATCCAGGAATTGTGAGCCGGGGCTGCTGGGAGATGTAGTGCAGTCATCACTCAGGAGATGACACCCGCTGGGGACTGGAGGAGGAGACAGAGTGCTGATTCCTGACACTACCTATGCACAACAAACATTTCTGGAAGAACGCACAAAAAGTCAAGTGAGAAGATGCAAATAAATCAAGTTACTTTTTATAATTTGTTCAGCAAACTTTACCGTTTTCCTGTCTGTTGATTTCTAAAAAGTTGGTGCCAACAGGTCCCACTAATACAAAAGTGACTGCAGTCATATTTTGTTAAAAAAAAAAGATGATTGAGACGTGTCTATCACAAAGTGTTGGAATCCATGAGCTTGTGGGGGACTTCAGGGCATGTATTGAAGAGGCCATAGTATTAAAGCACAAATCAACTCCATCTCTCTATTTTCTTCGGTTTTCTATGTCACATGTTTTGCTTCTGCACTGTCTTCTCCTTCCCACATGTCTCCAGCTCTCTTCTTCTTCTCAGCAGCCTTCACTTCTGCCTGTACCCCATCTCTGATCCCCCTAAGAAGGCGTTATTGTCTATGATCAGAGCAGGTCCAGGATGATCAGCTGAAGAGAGTCTGATCTGAGTGTTGTCGGAGCATTCTGCCTTAAAGCTTGTGCTCTCCTTGGCATGTTTACATTAAAAGTGGGGTCATCTGGACCCCACAAGACAGCACACTGAACTGTTTAGTTTTCAAAGGATTTCCACTGGTGTCTGTGACAAACATAAAATACTGTCCCCTTTGTCATGGGAGGATCACACATTAATCTATGGGTGGGGTCATCTGGACCCCATAAGATAGCAAAAGGGTTAAAGCTTGTGTCCAGAACACCACGCTCCAATTCTGTCAAAGTTTGGCCTGCTGTAGATGTTACTGCAGCACAGCTGTCCTCATACTCATTGCATTGACTTAACTTGTGTGACCTTCAGTCATTTTCATACTACTGTTTGTATCTTGTATCTGACCGTGCAGTCAGTCTTACCTGTAAATCAAATATGAAAAGCACCTGCTGCATATATGGGTGTTCATACAATAGTGTGCTTATTACTGTGGTTCTAATAAATCAGTCATATAGTGCGGAGCTGATGCCTGTAAAAAAATACAGAGCAGATTTGGAGGCTGATCCACTGATGCCACAGGTTACCATAGAAACCTGTCCTGTATGCGGGTACAGAAGAATCCAACAGCTCTGATCATTCATCTCCTAAGGTTTAGATTCAGAGTCGTGCTGTGCTGCAGCAAAGCTCCCCACAGAGCTGCCTGCTGGTTGAACATGGGGGGTCGGTTTTGTCTTTCATTGATATTTTTAACTTTTTGAATAATAATGTAATAATTGATGACCTCTGACTAGAAGTGATTGGTCAACTTTGTTGTGCGACAGCCGTTTGTTCTAATCGTTAGCATTTATATCCAGGTTGATATTTAAATATAATGGGATGTGAGGGATCAGGAATTATCCAGGATCAGAGTGTTTATCTGCAGGACGCCGGTGTTTCTCTGGACCTGCTTGGTTAATTAATGACTTCGTTTCAAATTCCTCTGACAATTTGCATCGATTGGCAGGTTTGGAACTGGTCCGGAACTTTGATAAAAGTTAAACAAACTGCTCTACTAAAAAAGGTTCTCTGGTCACTTGCTGATGACCTCTGGTGTGGTTCACTTCGGTGGGAATGCAGATGAACTTTTCACAGAAAAAAACAGAAGAGAACCAAATTTTAGTTCAGGTCAGTAAAAGAGGAGAGACAGTAAAGCATGTGTGAACCTGTGGTTGACCATGGTGCATACAGAAGATAGAGAGACACAAAAGAACAAATGATATACCTGGAATGAAAATGAGAAGCTTGTAAAAGGGGAAGGGGGCTGCAGTGAGCAGCAGCAGAGAGGTCTTTGATAGCATTTGGTCTTTGGCTGGGAAGCAGCAATGATAAACATTGAGAGCACAGACAGGCCTGCATTGCTGGAGACCAGAGGGCAGAAGAAAGAGGTGGGAGGGGGTGAAATGAGCCGACTCAAGACTCAGTTAGCACCAAGCTGCTTTTGGATTCTTTATGTTGTTCCTGCCTGTGAGCATTCTGTGTCTGCTGTGTATTAGCCCTAAACTGTGGAGAGGACAGACGTATGGACAGATGGAACGAATGGAGGGACAGCTAAACCTGAGATGCTCAACCAACAGACCACTGGAAGACCTCAGAGGGAACATGCTTGTGTAAAAACAATGATCATTACTGTAGAAAAGGAGGATTTCAACTTTTATTTTTTTTAAATCACAAATGGTTCCACTTTACAGAACCAAGAGAGGCACGAACATTTATTGCCTGGACAAAAAGGGAATCTGTCTGGGTTAAGCTGTAAGTTACGGGTGCCTCATTAACCCAAAAAAGGTCAGATTTGAGAAGTGGAGATGACCAGGAAGTTGAAGCGCTGTTTGATTTTAGTCGGAAATTTGATCCCATGATGGAATCCATTATTTTCCTTACAAGAATATTACTTTTAAATGGGCCCTACTATGAAAATTACACTTTTTGAGGTTTAAAATCATTATACTGTTCCTCACTATAAAGAGCCCCAAAGCAGCATTTTGATCTGTTCATGCATTTCAGAGTAATCCTTTAAAAACCTGCACTGTCTGCAGCAGCCCCTCTCATACCCATGAAAACAAGCGGCTGGAAACGTGCTGACCTAAGATCGATGCCAACAGCTCCCTCCAGGAAGAGTCTGCTGACAGCTCCGCCCCCAGTGTAACACACCACTCAATTTATCCACAGAACCAGTGATGATCAGCCATGCCGGAGCCGTGGGTATTTGTGTTGGGAAGCATTGAACCCATGGCCAGGTCTACTGAAGGTAGATATATTGTATATGCATCTGTCTTTGAAGAAATTTGGATTATTTTCGTGGGAGAAAAAAGACACGGGGATTTCTCTGAGATGATGTCATGAAGTGGACGGCAGTGGCAGGCGGAGCTTCAGGAATCGAGTCGTTTTACTTATTGGTAAGAAAAAGCTCACAAAATATAACTAATATTTCATAAATTGTCCAAATGTAAGGCTTAAGAAAATCATGGTAGGGCCCCTTTAAATAAAAACTTTCACAAACGAGCAGACAGCTGGTTCCAAATGCAGCAAGTTTACTATCAAAGCTGAACGTGAACAATGCTAAAGCAGGGTCAGACACGAGCAGGGGAACATCGGAGAGGAGAGGAGAGGAGAGGAGAGGAGAGAGCGTCCAGGCGAGGTTCAAGGCAGGCGGCAGGCAATCAGAGTAAGCAGGGTCAGATACAGAAGATCAGGTCCACATAGAAACACAGGGTGGCACAAACAATACTTCGTAGTGAGTGACAGTGTGGAGCCAGACTATATACTGAGGAGGTGATGAGAGGATGGAAAACAGCTGAAGATGATGAGTCCAGGTGAAGGCAGGGGGTGAGGTCAATACTCAGGTGAGCACTCCCTCTGGTGGTTGGAGAGGGTAGCAGCAGGTTGATCCGGATAACACAAACATGGTTTTCAAAACTTTATCAAAGACATAAAAGAAGAAAAAATAGTTTGGTTAAGAAAAGAGTTTCTATTTTTTCAGTAGTTTGAGATTTCAGCAGATTCAGGATTTGACCTCCAGCATCATGAGATTTAGGTGAACTGAGGCAGCCGAACTCAGCCTAAAACTTTGCTGTGCTAAAGAAAAAAATATTTGGCAGAAATAAAAAGACAAAATGTTGTGACTGTTAGGAAGTTTTTTGAACGTTTGAATGTTAAATTCTAAATTATGCTAACATGCTAAATTGAGTGCTATGTTGCTTGCACAGTATGGAGCTAGATTGGGACTTTAGTTTTGTACTTGAAACTTTTGTTTTGGATCTGTACCTTATGACTTGTAGTTCTAAGTTTATGTTTTGTAACTTACACACATGTTGAAATACAATTTCAAGTTCCAGGCTACAGGTACAAAATAAAACCTACGACACATTTTTTTTTTTCTTTGTATGCCTGGAAGAACTAAAGAGTAGTGATTTTTCATCAACCAATTATTTTTCTAGGTTCTCCGTCTAATTATGGTAGGAGGAGGGTAGGGCTCTGCGCTGCTCTCAACCAAACATGATAACATTTACACAGTTGGTAGAACTCTCACAACTCCTCAAATGTAAGTAATGTTAAAGACTAAAATGCTCATTTTTCAGCGAAACTAAGATAAGAAAACCTTCATTAGTCCCACAGTGGGGAAAATGCAACAGCACAGATACAGTCAGAATAAGCAAGGATACAAATATAATATACATTATACACAGCTAAAATGGTGAGATATAAAAGAGCTGAGGAGTAAAATACAATATACAAAAAAAGTGACAAGTAATATACGGTATTTTGACAGTTATTTCACAGAGGAGAGGAAAAACCATCCGCGAAGGGTGAAAGGGGCATTTTATATAAAACAATATTGAAATTAGAGAGATTTTAGAGAGGTATTTTAGTCTCCATATAAGTACTCACATCAAAGGAGTTGTAAGAGTTTTACCCACTGTGTGAATGTAATCCTGTTTGGTTGAGAGCAGTGCAGAGCCCCACCCTCCTCTCGTCATAATTGGATGGATTTTCTAGAAATGTTTGCTGACACCTGTAAGAAAGAGATTTTTTCCACATACATGTAGTTGATTTGATGTAGAACTGTTTGTAATTACAGATCATATCCTCTCTGCTTTTCTTTCATCAGTACTTTTGTAATCTCTTTGTTTTGATGTCAGGTTGTTGTTTTTTGGACCTCTGTAATTAGTTATCCCCAAAAAACAAATGCCACCAAATACAGGCCAGATAATACATTTATTGTGAAATGTTTATGGTTTTCATGAACGGCAACACTAACATTCTCAGGTTTGAGATGATTGCACTTCTAGTTTACTATTTCTCCAGCCTCTCTGGAACACAACTGTTCATAGCGTTTGCCTTTTATCACTGCCAAAAGAAGAAACAAAAATAGAACTTAACTTAGTAGATGGAAGGAAAGTGTACCAGACAGGAAAACTAAACCAAAATAAAACAAACCAAAGCTCATATGTGGGGTCGCATAGAAACCAACATTAAATAAAGCAAAAAAATCAGTTTAAATAAGAGAAAAATAAAAATCTCTCGGGGTTGGTTTGATGTTTTCTGTCCATTTTGACCATATTCAATTGACTTTTATGTTTTTGTCTATTAGTAATCAATACCTAAGCAGAGTACTCAATATCAAGATTGGTGATGTATGACAGTTGATACTTTGGTATCAAGTGTCTTTGTCACCTGTTGCCAGTGTAGTTGACCCTGCAACTTAAGTAAATTGTCCTTTTTCTGCTTCTTCATCACACAAGAAGATATTTAATTTTCTCAGACATTCCTGGACTCTGTTGCCTCACCTAAGTCCATCTGAGCTCCTCATTTATGCACCTGAATCAAATATTATAAACTGTAGCTCACTGGCTTTGAGATCCACCTAAAACATGTATTTTGTTTTGTTTTAGAACATTTCAAGGAGTGCTGTTTTTTCTTCTCCTCATTGAAAAGTCATTAGCAAAATGGAAGATACTAATGGCACGTAATTAGGGCGGGGCTAGGGTAAGTGTTGGGGTTAAACTCCGCTCTGCAGCCATGTGCATGAACTTCCATCACTTTCCATGGTTGGCTGCACTGAAATAGGTTGGAATATCAGCGGCCTAGCTAAACAGTCAGCTTTGTTTGCCTTCAGGTCTGCAGACAGAACTTACAGTCCACTTCTTCCACTGAGGGAGGGGCTCACAGTTGCTCGTTAGTGAAAGTTTTTTAATTGCCGTTTTGAATGAACCTCTTTTTTTAAGTTTAAACTAAGATTCTTGACAGCCCCCACCACCACCTCTGCTTCAGGTTCCCAGATGCTCCAAGTCTTTTCTGCAGCTTTTAGCAATGAGCTGATGCTGACAGACAACGAGCTGCAGCCAGGCTTCTGCATAATTTATGAAGGCAGATGTACAAGGAGGGTTATTAGCTCCCCATGCTACGCCGCTCCTCTGATTTATAGTTTAAGGAAGCCAGTGTAACAAATAGAAGATGTAAACAAATCAAAGCAGTGACAAGTTTGTTTGTCTGTGGGTGAAGGCGTTCTCCAGACAGAAAGAAACAAGGAGGAGGGAAATACACAGCGGCCAATTAGTGCATGTTGAGGTGATTGTTAATGACAAAAAGACACTCGGCATTCTGGGTGGGAGAGGCGTCTCCCATGCTTCCTCTCATTATACCAGATGGATTGTACAAGTTTGCAGTGGATGGAGCTGTTAGACAACAAATAGGTGGCCATCATGCAGGACACGAGGCCAAGGTGGCTGCGTCTAAATGAGAGCCTTTCTTTTTCTTAATGAGTGTAACCAACACCCCCCCATTTCTCTGGATTCCTGCCGCTCTCCCCGTCCTTCTCTTACATGCCCCTCTGTGGACCCTGTGGTCTCTGATGATGGAGCTCCCACAGTAATGTACGCTTTAATGCTCTGTAATGGGACAGGGGGAGGGGGAGAAAAGATAACAAGAGACCCAGCGGGTGGATTAGAAAAGGCCCCCTCTCTGAACGTCTCAGCTTTAAATTAATGAGGAGGCTGAGCGCGCCACGATAAATTTAGCTTTTCATGTTTAATTATGCTATGACGGCAGTGGTTCAGTGGAGAATAAATCACACAATTATTATGCTCCTCACCCGCTGCCTGTGTTGTTTTCCCACTTCTTTTTGTTTTTCTCCTCCCTTCTATTTGCTTTTGTTGTTGTTTATTCATAATCTGATGTCTCCTTAATAGCACTGCGCTTATGAGAGGAAATAAGGCTTAATGTTTCCATCACAAGGAGCTAAATTCCCTCTGTGCGAGAGAAGACTAAAAGTGAGGAGACGCAGACGAGGAGATGAGACGATCTGAATCTGTGAGCAAAGAAAATGTCCAGAATTGATCAAAAGAGGATTGTTTATTGTAAAGAACTGTAACTTCAGACCAAGAAAAAAGATCCAGTAATAAAGCTTATTAAAAGTGTTTACATTTCAGCCTTTTAACCTCCTTAAACAATAACTTAAAGTTTATTCTTTACAAATGCAGCCGTGTTTGAAAGTGAGATGCATCTCTGCTTTGATTAAATAAAACTGATTCCCATCTTCTGCTGTGGAGCTTGAACAGCTTCAAAAAACAGGCTAATTTTCACACATGAGAGGGGGAGTCCATGTCTACTACACTCGCTGGGGACCCCAACTTCTCACGGGCGGGGTGGAGTGACCCCCTGTCATGCTCTCAACTGGACTTCCCACAAGCAGGTGGCAGACATGGGCAAACTGCGGCCCGCGGGCCAGATCATATGGAGGCGTTTGTGACACAATATTAAAAATAAAAGTCAATACTGGAAATGCTATGTCATGTTCACATTGTACTGGCATTACTTGTCTCTGCATTATTTGTAAATCTGTACCAAAAATTAAGAGAAAATATCAAATTTAAAAATGAAAATGTATTAACAGAAATGTTTTTTTCATTTTCAAAAAGCGAGAACGCGGCGGGAGTAACGGACTGTCAAACCATACACAGTGTGTCCCGCTTTTCTCAGTCTTTAATGTTTAATAAAACACAAGTTCATTGGAAATGATGAAGCTCGTTTTTCCTCCTCTTCCTTCTTTTTTCCATTCTCTCTATATAGATCAACGAGAACGCCATGTAGTTTGTCAACAGCACAAACCAAACCAGAGGAGGAGGAGCTCTGATGTCATCGTCGTGCGCCCTTTGAACCGCTCATTCCAGATTTAACAGATTTATGAGACACTTATTACACGGCAGAATGTGACAATGAAAAAGTAATGTCCATTGGCTTTGTCACTTGAATTATGTCACAGAATGAGCAGTGAAGAAGAAGAAAATGAAAAAGCCTTCTGAGGATTCCTTTTTAATTTTAGTTAAGAGACAAGTAATGCAAGTACACTTTGATAAAGCATTTCTGTTAATACATTTTAATTTTCAGTTTTCATATTTCTGATTGAATTTTGGTACAAATTTACCAGAGAACTTCTTGAAAATTAAATATCAAATGCCATTTTCTTCATAATTTTAATTATGTCACAGAATGAGTTGAAAAAGAAAAAGAAAAAGCTGTTCTGAGGATTACTTTTTAATTTCATTTAAGAGTCAAGTAATGCAGGTACAATGTGAACATGAAATAGCATTTCCAGTATTGACTTTTATTTTAAATTATGAGTCACAAAAGTTTCCATATAATCCGGCCCGTCTCCATGTCTGGTCCGGCCCGCTGAACAATATCAGAAAGGCATGATCTTTTGTTCCATCTGTCCACACAGATCCAGACCCACATAAAACATGTTTTCTTATTCTCTATTCTCCCTATCTAAACCCCCAAAATCTCTGTTAAATAGTAGAGAATATTGTATTTTCTTTCTCCATCTCAGTTCATCTTTCACGTCTCTCTGATTCTTTCAGAGCGATTATGCTGCTGCGTTCTTTCAAACAGTGCACCCTGTTCTGTGTCCTGATTGGTTGAGACCTTCTCAATCATCTCCTCTGCCGCGTCTCCAAGATTGACAAAAAAGGTCAAAAGCATCTGGTACCCAACTTAAAAAAAAAGTTAGAAAATTAAAAAAAGAAGAGGAGAAACGAGATGAAGAAAAAAAATATCCTCTCCTATCAAGCGACAGGAGAGGACAGGCTGTGATTATAGTTTTGAAATGTGTTAGTATTATTATTTTCCTGACTTATTTCTATGAAGATCAAAGAGAAATATTTGAAAAGTTTGTCCACTCCTGGCCCAGAGCGTGGTCTATGTCTCCCTTAGGGGCCCTGGTTCGTGCGTGTGGTTGGAGTAAGCAGATGTTCCATACCCCCCGGTAGACTGTGGGTCACTGCGTGTGGTACCAGTGGTACAGCTGTGCAATGACCGTGGAACAGCAGTGCAACAGCAGTACTAGTGCGAGATTGGGCCGTGGAGCGAACACCGGCACACACGCTTGGACGGTGAAATTTCGCGTTCGTGCACGGCCTTGGCATGGTCGCTCACCTCTTTGGCGGCTGAGCGTGAAGCAGCAGTGGTAATTTGGTGTCACGTGTGCACGCGTGTGAACCCCTTGTTAGTGGGAGGAGGCGCTTACACGCGATTAAGCTGTGCTCTGGCAGTGGAGTGGCAGTGGAATGAACTCCAGCGTCTGTATCACTGCTATTACATGAACATGCATTTATCGATCAATTTTGACCAAAAGTTGGCAGGTGTATACACATGAGGAGGATTTTCCTAAGTTTTAACCCGTGATAAGGCTGTCAAATCCTGTGGGATCGGGTCTTTATCTTTTGCCAGAAATAGTTTTAAGTTCTGTGTCTGACACTGACACAAAGCTACTGAGTCTATATTGCCTTTCTTGTGCTTTTCTTTCTACTTTAGAGCGTCCTGTTTCCACGTGTGCATGAAGAGAGTCACTTTGATTTGTGCAGCACAATAACCGTCATCTCTGCAGAAGCTACGATGTGGGATTTCAATTCTGTTTTTTCTCCTATTGTTTCTTCCTTTGTAGATCTCCATGTAACTGATCATCCTCCAGTGGCTTTACTGTGTAAGTCTTAATGTTTGTCAAATGCTGTGAGAATGCAAGTTTTAGGCCAATCAAAGACCGTCTTTCTCTCATCCGATGTCAGCAGACCGATCTGGAGATTTGCAGTTTCTAATGAATGGTTGCAGCCCTGCAGGAGAGGATGGATTGGATTTCCACAGAGCCTCACTACAATGTTTTGTTTGACATGAACTTGGCATCCTGGCATGAAGGCAAGTTTCATGAAACATGCAGCATCAAAGTTCCGGAGTGACTAAATCAAACGGAAAGACAAACTCCACGGCTGCTACACAAGCTCTGCAGCTCTGCCTTTGGCTCACAGTGGGAGGCTTGTCCACCATGTCTGAGCTGCACTCAGCTGTGTGAGAACATCAACACTTCTTCTCTGTCATCAGTGTGCTGCTCTGTTTGAATGAACGAGTGAGGGGAACTTGTCTTCAACAGCAGAGAAGCAGACACGGTGTGATGCACACAAACATCCGCTGCTCTGGTTGTGACACGTGTCGTGTTTTTACTGGTTCACATTAGATCTGCAGAGCCACCGTTAATGAGAAACATCTGCGTGCCATTATACTCTGTCTGCTGAGGATCTGATCCTACCGCTTCACGGTCAGAGCAGCGGATGAAGGAAATCTACCTGCAATCCACTGAGAATCGGCACTGCCTCCTTTTCTCCTTCTAAATCTTTTCCTAGAAAGAAATCTTAGATAAATCAGCGTGTATGGCTTTCCCCAGGGTCAGACTGAGACAGACTAGAACAGATTAGAGAACAAGTGAGATTTTCCTCTAAAAAACCCAGAGCAGGTAACAGAGGTGGAGCTGATCTCCATCCCTGCAGACGAGGAACAACAGAGAGGAGAGCACCAGCTCTGATCAACCAGATGATCTGGTTTTATCTTTTTAATTTTGTAGTAAATAGAAAATCTACCCTGAATTCATGGTTTAAAGATTTTGACATTATAGGGAGTAGAAAGGATTCAGCAACAGCTCCCGTTTTTTTACACCCGTGATCAGCTCACAGCTCTGCGCAACATCGCCTTTCTGTACATGGAGACACTGGTCATCGCTAAGAGATCCAGAGGAAGAGAAGAGGCTCCAGAGCTGGACCAAAGCTCCAGTTCAATGAGCGTTCTGCGCTGGCAGCAGGAGTTCGGGGAGTGCAGCGTCACCCGCTTCACGGAGACGTTGCTGGATGGACTAACTCTGGACTCTGTGGTCTCGTTGGAGGGTTTAGGGCTTCTGTGGACAAGAGTGAGGTGGAGCGCTGTACGTCAACGACAGGTGGTGCAAACCGAAGCACCTGCACTAAAGAACTGCTCTGCTATGACCATCGAGCTCCACGCTCTCCATGTGAGCCGCTCCACGGTGTGGTGACCTGGATGCAGACCGGTCACATGCAGCCCCTCCTGCTGATCTGCAGAGACTTCAACCACGCCTCCCTGTCTGCCACTGTTCCCATAGAAAAGTTTACAAGTTTACCTGAGCTTGCAAAAGTAGAACTTATAAAAAGCAGAAGTGCAGTCCCTGTTCTAAAGTAACAAACACCTATTTGAGCTGGAATTGATTAAAAACGAGACACAACTGGAAGATGAACGGTATTTTGCATCTAAAATGAAAGTTTTTTTTTTTACTGATCACCGCTAGCTCTGTGGAGAAATTGAGTGTTGTGTTTGAAGGAGGGGTGGAGCTGTCAAAGCAGACTGTACCAGAAAGGGGGGGTCTCACTCTTGACATCAGCAGAAGAGGACCTACTCATTTTTGTGGGGATGGGAGGGGCTGCTGCTGAGAGCGCAGGTTTTTAGAGGATTACTCAGAAATGAATGAATGAATGAATGAATGAATGAATGAATGAAATGGTTTATTTCAAGATCAGGTGATAATACATGAAATAACATACTACATAATGAATCACAAGTAGATCGCTTGAAAGAGTGTGAAAGGAAACAAACTTATATAATCCCCCCCCGACCATACCATTTTCTCTACATGAATTATCAATATCCGGTTCAGGACTTAATATCAGATATTAATAGATTCAGGTTATTACTCAGAAATGAGGATTGAACAGTATAAAACATTTAAAAGTTGTTTTTTTTGCATGCAGAAAAACAAGTAACAATGATCTGACAGAACAAGGATTTGGTGTTTCACAACAAAGGTGATTTATTATTTAGAAAAATAAACTGTTTTATACTTACACATATCTTCATTCTCTTTCAGTCTTTGGCCTGTGAATGGCCATGACATGTTTAAGTGACTCCAGGAGTCACTGACCTTCACTTTCTGGACAGTGAGACAGTTGTGAAACCCCAGTTATATTTGTGAACTCTGACATAATAAGAGAATGCAGATGTTTTCATCTGGACATCGTCTCAATGACGTCCTCAGGCGGAAGCAGCCGGTTTTCTGTTCATGGGAGCTCCATGGGACATTAGGAACGTCTCTCTCAGCATTCCTTCTGCCATCAGCTCCGCCGTGGATATGATAATGTGTACAACATCACAGTTTCTGCTGTTTTGCATTTCTCGCCAAAACACAGGTAGGAGTGCTTTTGCCTTCCTTTCTCCAAGGAGAACGCTTCTTTTCAGGCGAAACAAAACAGCCATTTCCTGATAAAGTGTAAAGTGCTGCAGATAATGCTTTCAGATCACGAATCATGGAAGAGTAAAATCAGCTAAAAAGGACCCAGAGTGTATAAAAGAAGAAATCTGATGGAATCCACTTAAAGAGCCAATCGCTGCTCATTGACACAGCAGTGAGATAAACGGTTTGTTGAATGCATTTTTTTTGTTAACATATTGCATGATTTTACATGTCTGCACATAATAGAAAGCAAGACAGTAACGTGTGGAGGAGGTTCTGGTTGGGGACTGGATCAGCTTTTATTTCACTCCATATTTTCAGCATCAGGTTGAACCTGGATCACATGGGGCTGAGCTGTGGAGATCAGTCACTGCTAGTTTAGGTTGACAGTGACCCTCTGTGCAGACAGGACACAATCTGACATGGAGAGATCCAGCATTCTTCAAAGCTTACCCTCTCATCCAGGCCTGTCGAGGTTTCTGCTCAGTAAATGTAGACCATCAATATTAGCAGGATCTCATGGTGGCCATCTTCTCTGATGGGAAAGAAGAAAGTGGAAACTAACATAAAATATGCTTCTTCATCTTTTCACCATGACCAAGACCAAAGAGCTATCTAAGGACACCAGAGACAAGATTTTTCACCCTCAAAAAGCTGAGATAAAGTGATCTGTCAAGATTTGTTTCAGGTACTAAGTATGAATACTGAGGAGAGCAAGAGATCTGATTTAAATCTTAAGCTGGAAGGAGCCAAAGGCGAAGAGGAAACACCGCCCAAATCTGGGATGCTAAGAAGACAGCAAAGGTTTTATTGTAGCAATATATCTCGAGACAGCAAGAGATCAATTCAGGAATGAGGCTTACTGGGATGAGACGGAGTAGATGAGAGGGAATGCTACGCGGCGTACACTTATAAAGCGCTTTTCTCCCTTCCTTGAAGGCTCAAAGTGCTTTACAGTCACAAACCCATTCACACATTCACAGACTGTTGGCGGCTGCGCTGCTGAACACCGGCGCCAACCTTCCACCAGAGGCAATGTGGGCCTCAGTGTCTTTCCCAGGGACACTTCATTCCTAAAAAACTCAAGATCCTGGGGCTCAGTCAGAAAATGTCCGATCCACAATCCAATAGAGTTTATCCAGTGGGATCTCCAGAATTTAGTTCCACATAATCTGAGGTATGGAGACTTTTAAGGGGATGATGGCGCAGCAGGTAAACAGGAGGAAGCAGCAGAAGCAGCAGCAGAAGCAGCAGCAGCAGCAGCAGCAGCAGCAGCAGTAGGGCTTGGCAATACTGAGCATTTGGGTTTTGATCTGATTCCAATCCGATACTGCTCAATATTGAAGATATTGATGCTAATATCAATATTTTTCATAAATGAGGTGGATCTGACATGAACCTCAAAACTTCAAATGTTTTTAATGGCTGTTAATGTGTGTTTTTTTTTTTTGCAAGGTTTTCTTTTTTATTTACTTGATAAACAAAAAATAGAATTAGGATGATATTTTTTATTAATTGTCAAACAGTTTTTCTAGAAAAAAGATATTGAAATAAAATAATAAGTGAAGAAGTGAATGAAAAAGAGTCAACAAACGAAGTAACTATTATACAAATCTAAATAAAATGGTAAATGGTTAAAAAAAAAAAACAGCTGGTGTAAATGTAAATAACTTGTAACTTCTTTAACTTTTCAACAGAATAATAAAAACTGTTGAAAATGTACTTGTCAAAAACAAATCAGCATTTAAATATTGTAGAAATAGGAGAACAAAGCATGTGTGCACTGAGGTGGACTGAGATCTCTCAGGACTGGAGAGATGGAGAAGCAGAGAATCAGCCGGGTCCTTCCTGCAGATGCAGAAAAGTTTCAAACAAGAGTAGATATATTGATATCTGCGGGCCAGTATTGATGTGAAACCGATACCAACCCGATATCGATGTTATCAATAATGTGGATCAATCCGCCCAGCCCTCGCTGGGAGCATGAAGCAGAGAGTCCAGGTAGGAAGTCCAGATAAGCAGATGGGCTGGAAGTCAGGCAGCAGGTTGGAGAGCAGGATGAATAAGCAGGGCAGGTGAACGGACAGTTATGCCGGCAGTGCAGCATTTCAGCAGTGAATGAAGTCCAGACAGAAATGAGTAGGAGGAGGCACAGGTGGAGGGAATCAATGATGATTGGTTTAAACCAGTACAGGTTCATCTGAAGTTCTCCAGAGATCATCTGAATAATCCAGAGGAGGATCGAGAGAAGGTCATGTGATGGAATGCTGTCACATCCCAATGACACTCATTGAATAGCATGGTGGTTAAATATATAGACTACTGATCTGTATTATGAAGCAGGACAATCAAAATGCTTTCAAAGCAGTAAGAAGACTCTTATACAGTGCACTTGTATTATTTCCGGAGGATAATTAGGGAGCGTCTCACCCAGTATTTATTTGTTCTCCATCAGTTGAACTGCTCTACCATTAAGAGGGAAACCCCTGTCCTTCTGCTCGTCCTACAACTCTGAAGTATTTGTGGACTCCTCCTCAAAGCCACTAGTGATATAGACAAATCACAACCTGTTTGTGTTTCTTGCCCAAATGTACAATTACAACCAGCAGCTCGTGTCGTGGGTCTTGCTAGCTCAGAAACACTATTTGTAGCTAAAGCCCAGATGTGTAGCAGATAATGTGTTGGCTGATGCCCTCTCACAGAGTGTATCTGAATTGTAACCAAGGTTGTATTTCCAAGTGTTGAGGTGAAGTTTTGTATTTTCTGCTCCAATAAATATAATTTTTTTTTTTTTTACATTAAATGAGATTTACTAGATTATGTTTTTACATTGTTTCTCACAGCTGAAGGGGTTCCATGATGAACATTACAGACTTTTTTCTTTAACTTTTAAAGGTTGCCGATCCCTGTCTTATACAGTCAATAATATTTACTCACTCAAATTTTTAAGAGCTTGTGTCTGTATTTGATTGTTGTACCCACTTCTGCCATATCATTGGCTCACAGGCCTGCTAAACAAATAAAGGATGTCAAAGGGGCCCAAAAGCATTCCCTCCCCAAGGAAGAACCCAATAAGATATTATTCTTAATATTGTAACGCAGGCTAAAACCAACAAATCTAAACTCCTAAAGCCATCTTCTGCCCTGCAGTTGGAGGCTGTGGAGATCAACAGCTCAAAGATTTATTAAGGCATTGATGTGGCTCCTCTGCAGCTAAATACACATCCCCTGCAATCTATCACAGCCCTGGTGGGGAAGTAGATGAGGCCATGTGCGTTTTATCAGCCTGGTAATTGTTCATGTTGACACACATTGTCTCGGTTCGGACAGGACGGAGAGAAGCTTTCGCCTTATTAATGGTTTCTAATAAAGACGAGCATTCATCAGACATTATGTGGCAGTGTCAGGACCAAGCACGTTTACTGCTCTCACACAGCCGAAACCCAGGAGAGCTGCTGCTCCTTTTGTGCATCTCAGTAACTGAGTGCAATCATCTACACTCCCAAAATTGTTGAAGTCCAAATGACAAAAACAACAAAGCAGAGCACAGATCAGTCTATGAAATTAAAACTAACCAAATTCCTTTGTATTCACAGATCTGGTCCATTTATTTTTAAACTTCCTCTGCACATAAAGCTTTCCGTGAGAGGCTCAGACAACCGTCAAACAGAGGCTGCAGGAGGCTGAGCCACCAGTGGATCCACCGGAGAAGAGACGTCCTCTGTGGAAACTGTATCACTCATCAGCTCTTAATTAGAACTGGTGCTGTAGAGACATTCATCACAGTCAGCTTAATTGCATTTGTACCAAAGATCAGTTTATTAACCACAAAAAGAAATTAAATTGTTGACCAAAGGGGGGGGGGGGGGGGGGAGGATAGAGGAGACACAACATGATTGGTGATGGTCATTTATGGACCACATGAAGAGCTTATAGTCTGAAACAGAACAGAAGAAGAGGGAATGGGATCAACAAACAAACCTGTTGGATAATCTTTTAACTAGTTAACTGACAGATTTAAAATGTGTGTTTCATGCAGCAGGTTCTTCCTCTGGATGTGTTGGTTTTGTAGTGGCTTGATTCTTGTCTGACTTGTCTTTTCTTAACCATCATTTTTACAGCTACTTTGTGGGATTACATAGAAATACCTGGTCTCAGTCAGATGTGTTGGTCTTAAAGCAGTTATGAGTGGCGTTTGTGACCCAAGTGTTTCTCTGTTGCTCTCTGGATGGATGCAGCAGTAGAATCTATTATGTTTTTGTTTGTATGAAGTTACCGTGTCTATGTTCCTCCTCTTGGCTCAGCTGTGAGGCGTTTGCAGCAGGAAGCTACAAATCGAGTGATAGAAACAGGAGTGATGGTCAGAAAGCAATCCTCAGTCAAACTTTATTCATGAAGCATCAATCCAGTTCAAAGTTACCATGTAAATTTAACACATGAGATTTTTCATAAACCATCTGGATGTTAGGATCCACAGAGAACTGAAAGCCTTAGATTTAAAAATAATAATAATAATTAAAAACAATGCATTGTATTTTTCGTTACCAGCAGCTTTGATTTCTGGCCTTCCCAACACTCAGAGCCTTGTACGCTGTGCATGTTACAACTAACTCGTTAGAAACTCCTTGACATGAATGATTACTTTAAAGACCCACTCCAATGAAAATTGTGTTATGAACATGTTCTTGTAGCATTTTTTTCATGATGGAGGACACATATATAAATTGATTTTAACATTGGAGCTCCAGTGTTTATGTTCTTTGATTTACTGTAACCTTTCAACTGTTAACACGGTAATTCCATCAGATTCTGAAGGAGAAAAGCGGCTCATGATGCTTTTCTCCTTCAGAATCTATTTGAGACGCCTAAAGGGTTGAGATTAAAATGACCTTTCTGAGAATTCTCTTTTAATTCAAATCCTGATGGATCTGAGGCAGATCAATATCCATGTTTTGAAATAGCCAGTGTTTGTGACCCAGCATGGGATGGCCAAAGTGGGCCTTATCCACTGCAACGCTGAGGCTTCCACTTGTAGACAAACAGATCCATGAACGTCTTCATTTTCCTCGTCTGAGCTGGAATCTGGATCAAAACTGGAAAACTCCAATATTTCTCACAGGTTTTTTGTTTGTTTGTTTTAACAATGCTAATGTTAGCTTGGGCTTGTGCTTTTTAACCATAAAATAAAACCGTATTAGTGATGCCAAGGGATGTCAAAGCATAAAACCATAACTTATGAATAGGCTTTATTAAAAGTAAACGACTTTAAGGAAGCATACATGCACAATTAATAAAGTGGTGATCCAACTCACTACCACATTTGGACAAAAGTTCTAAATTTTAATCTCTAAGTTCTTCATATCAGGACCATCCTGTTAATATTTAGCTCCAGTAATTCTCAGAGATTGGCAAGAACAGATTTTGAGACGAGGAAATGAAACGGCTCATTAACACATGGAACAGGTGTTTGTGAAAGTGGAGAAACTTTACTCATTGCAGTTTCTATATTAAAAGCAGAGGAAATACATTCTGACAGGGACAAATTCTAGTTTCTGATTGACTAGGGGTTCAAACCGCAGGCTGGACAGTCATTTTCAGCCTTGGTCAAGGATAAAGAGGGTTGTATTCTGCTTTAAACAAAAGTATCTGCAAAGTAATATTTAATATAAACCTAATGGGTATTATAATTGCAAAATAGGAAGAGCTAATGAGGTTTTGGGTTTGTGTGTCATCTTCACACTGCTGGTGCCCTCAAACTACACAAACAATGCATGACATTAAATATCCTCAAGGTAACAAGCTCTTTTACTTCAAAAATAATTCAGTAATGAAATAAATTGCACGTGATAAAGAGCTTGCATGAACAATAACTAATTACTTTGCAGCAATAATTGCCTTCATAACAGCCTTCCTCCAACACACGGACAGCCAGCCCCCCCTCCCCTCCAACCCCTCCCCCCGTGAGCCAGTTCTCCAGCAACCATCAGGCAGAAGCTCAAACACAAACCAGTTACTCCCACACAGGGGGGGCAGGGGGGCAGCACGGCTCCTGGTTGTTGTCTTTTCTCATTTTGCTGTTCATAACTCTTCATATTTAATGATGGTAACAAATGCATTACAAATGACAACTTTTGCTCTCAGTAACTATATTGTTTCAACAAATACGAACAGGGAAATATTTGCGTATTTGTGGGCTGACAGCCTGAAGAGAAACCATCATTAGGAAGAAGAAGCCTGTTTTTCTTAGCTGTGGTCACAGAGCTCCTCCTCTCCGCCGCCGCGCACGTCACTGTCAGCGTGACGGCTGAGCCCATCCAGCAGCCTAACGTCTTCCTGCACAGCGAGCACGCCACCGCCACGCCTCGGTGAGCTTGTTTAAACAGCTAATCAAACTAGCATGTAAGGCTGACGACCTTAACACCTTTCTGAGTGTCGCCCCACCAGCACTTCACCCCCACCTCACCACACCTCATAACACTTTCCACGCTTAATCTCCCAAATCAATGTCAATTACATAGTCATCATGTTTACTCTGCACAGCCATTTGTCTTGATTGTGGAGCCAGGTAAGCATGGACATCAACAGCTCATGCATTGTTTTTGGGTTCTGAATGTTGTGGGGGGGGTTTTGGTTCCACAGTACAGTATTGTAACTTTAAAGGTCATGTTTGACTCTTTCTGCATCATTAGATATGAAGAGTAGTTCCGATTTACCAGGAAACAGAGAAAGGTCAAGCGTGACTGCTGCCCCCCCCTCGGGTCGAAACTCTGGTTGGGTTTCATGTCAGAATATGAAGACAAAATGGCAGCAGCCAAGAGGGCAGAGCTGCACGCAGCAGAGTCGGCGCAGCAGGAGCCTGCATGCATGCTGTCCACACGTCACAGCGCCTTAACTTTACCATTTTACCTGCAGTAGAAACCCCGCCACGTCTGCCGTTCACAGGAGAACTGCTGCACTCTCTGTTCACAAGTCTGCTCCAACTTCCTACAGCTCAAACTGGCAGGACTAAACTGCATCCACTGCTGCAGGGTGATGTTATTGTGTAGCAGAAGTGGAGAATGTGCTTCTGTCTCATGAGAGGTCAAGTTAACGTGAACATGGCAGTAATGGCTTTTAGAAAGTCCATCTAAAATAAAGACGTTTTCTCCTTCACTGTCAGATTTGTTGCTCTTGGCAGATTTCTTCTTACTTTCATCAGAACATTGGAAGCTTTAGCAGAATGAATCAGTACATTCAAACAAACACCTGTAGCAAAGACGTTCATTTTCATCATAATATTTAGTACATTAAATTCAGTGTCCCCTCCCTTCTTTGAACAGATAATGAGGTCTCCACTTATCCAGGCTGGAGCTTTAACTCCAGTGAAACATAATAATCATAAATCCACTAAACAAGAGAACAATCATATGGAGGTGATTTTAATGTAAACAGATGGAGCCTTTTCTCTATGTGCAAAAAATGTGGGTCATCTTTAGACCTGCAGTTTTCTTTGGGGTTAACTGTAACAGTAACATGTTGGTGTTACTAACATGTTAAAAAAATAAATACATAAAAAAAGGTGATCAATTTTTTTCCAGGTTTGCGATGAATTAGTTAATTTTTTTAATCGATTCTCGGCCCCTGTTTCGCCCCGGATCAGGAGTCAGAGACCCAGATGCAGGGACCGAACTAAGATTCAGGTTAACAAAAACAGGTCTTTAATAACAAAACAAAAAAAAAATCACCTCAACAGAGAGAGTTTGTTTTTTCAGTGGCAAAGAATTAAAAAAGCTCTTCTAGTTTTGGAATTGATCCATCTGGACTCCAGCTGTTCTCTTTGGCTGGAATCAGCTGGAGGTGTGTCTGGCTCCGCCTCTGTTCTTCAGGTGAACCGCTCCCCACCCCCCCCCCCCCACCCCACATTGGCAGCAGGCCGGACTGTTGTGTTGCACAGAAGAGTTTTCGCAATTTTTAGACAGTGCTGGTGCTTGTAGAGCAGATAGCTCCGCCCTCCACGCCAGCAGTGAGCCGGTCCTCCGCTCCACACCTCACTTTACGTTTCCACAGCCGTGCTGGTCTAAGTTAGATGTTTACTGCTCTCAGAGTCCTCAGATTACAGCGGTGAAGCAGCATCTGTTCTTCTTCCTCCAGCGGATAAATCAGTGGAGTTTCTGATCAATAATCACGTTCCACCTCATTTTATAAAATATCAAACTTTTTTTTCCTTTTTGAGTCATTTACACGTGAACCAAAATGGAGGAGAAAAGTCATTAGCAGCAGCAGAAGAAAAGGCTGCACATTCAAGTTCAGGTTTTGTCTTTGAGTTTCCACATTTATTCTTTCTGTGTTTTCCTTAATTTGAGGCAAACCTTGTAGCTTCTGACTTTGTGACGGACGCCTGCTCCAGCAGGACATACCCCTCCCCAGGTTTCTCCATTCAGTCTGCTCTTCTCATGTCATCTTTTCTCCATTGTCTTTAACAAGAAGTCAATATCAAAGGGGACAGAAGTAAAGCACGTGGCTAAGATTACATGGGGTTGGGGGTTTGGGTTGTTCTTCACACAAAACAAAAAGTAACAAACCCTTAAATCTTGCTGGTTGTTTGCAGAGCTTCTTTATTAAGCGACCCTTCTCTGAAGCCTGAGCCACAGGACAGCAGGAGCCAGAAACCATCAAGGTTTTAGTAGATTTTATTATGTACATACCGTATAGAGTTACTCAGTCCAGTGGGGTTGTGGCTCAATGATAAATGCCATCACAGGCAAAAGATGTGAATCTTTCAGTAAACTGGATTTGCTTAAGAAACAGGCAGATGAACAGTGGTTGGCACTCTAGCCTCACTGTAAGAACCCCTGGTTTCAATCCCAGCATGCTGTGGTGTTAGCATGTTCTCCTTAGCATGAGCGACTTTTCTCTGGGAACCTCAGATTCCCTCCAGGCTCCTAAAACATGCTTCATACTGACACTTGGGTATGAATGTGAGTTTGTGTGGGTGTGTCTCTCTGTGGCGCTGCCGGGTTCACCTCACCTTCATCTCTCAGTCGCTGGCAGCATCCCATGACCCTTCAGTATATAACATGTTTAGAAAGCGGCTGCATCTGCAGATAGAATCCTCCCTTCTGTTAAAAAAAAATAAAGGTGAGAATGAACGGTGTTTAAGTCTGGAATGTAGAAATGTTTAGAGAAATGTTGACATCTAATGACACTGAAACTGGTTTCATTCATGATGGACTGATTTTGAACGTGTTCATATTCAGGGGAATGGAAACATGATGTTAAAGATGTTGTGAAAAATGTCCAACTGCTGCTTTTACTCAAATCTTCTTCAGACTCAAGCATGCTGGCTGGATTCAGCACAAGTGAGCCAAAGATCAGCCAATCACAGCTGTGCTCCCAAACCGAGGCTGGTGTCTGCTTCAGCATGGGCTGTTTCAAAGTGCTGCTGTGTGCTTTGGTAGGACTCACGTATTGATCAACTTTAGGTCATTTTCTCCCCGTCATGGCTCCTGTTTAAAAACTTGTCCAAAGTGGATTAATTTAGAGCAGAGAGCCCACGGGACTCTGGACAATCAAAACATAAAGTAAAGTTTGCTAGCAGCTCACAGTCAGTCAGTTTGACCGTTTTTGACTCTGACTCTACAAGAATCTTTCTAGATCTTTCTGTTGCTTGGATTTGTGCTGTAGTTTCTATATCGTTGTTGTTGTTGTGATCTGATAGTGAACTCTTTTAACTCCTGCAGGCTTTGGATTCTGGACTGTAAATAATACTTACAGGCACTTTTACCTCCTTCTTAGGAGGCCCAAAGCGCTTTACAGTCACTGTCCCATTCACACATGCACACACACATTTACACATCGATGACGACTCCGCTGACAAACACTGGCGCCAGCCTGTAACCAGCAGGAGCAATGGGGGGTTCAGTGTTGTGCCAAGACGGCGAGCAGGGCGGGAACAGAACGTGCAATCTTCCTATCAGAGGCTGAATCCCTACCTATAAGTTTATGCTTCCAATAAAACATCAACTTTGTCCGTTCCACATGGGTTTCACAGTTTAGAGTTTTCTTAAATTTAAAGAGAATCCCATCATGGCAACAATAAGGACCAAAGGAGGATGTTATTACAAAGCTTTCACAGAAAACTTCTGCAGCTCTGCAGCTTTGACAGGCGTGGAGTGTCAGTGGTTTGTGTCTTCTTTTCTCCACATTCAACAGGCATGAATAAGTTGTGTCTGCCTGTGCATAACAATCATCTCTAATCAAGAACTCCCGAGTCAAGGGCCCACTCCCTTGGACTGAACTAAAATAATCCACTGAAGGTGTGATAAGCAGAGCCCGTTGTCATGGAAACCTGCATTCCTCCCCTCTCCATGACTCTTTCTAGATTCAATGCCTTGGTGACTCTTGATGATTGATTGATTACAGAATCTAATCAGTGAGCAGTTTGGTGGTTTTAAGGTTTTCTTCCAGAGTTTTTCTTCTGCACCACTTCAAGCCCAAATTTCAATGTCAATCCTTTGAATATTTTTCCCTTTTAACCCATTAACCAATCCTAGCAGGTAGTTGCCACATCGCTTCCTCTTTCTTCCTCAAATCACATCTGTTTATGATAATAGAGTTTACTGTCTCACATCACCTTCATCTCACAGGTTCAGATTATTGGCATGATTCGGTGTTTCAGTGCTTCCTTCCTGCAGTCCAGGTTAACACGAAGGGCTGTCTGTAGAAGATTTAATCCTCAGCATCAATACTTCCTCCTTCAGCTGTTCCTGGTGCTTTGTGTATTGTGTATTACTGCTTTTTTTCTTTGTGTGTGCGTATTTCAACAGCTCCTTCATCTTATTTTACTTTTAGAATCATGGATGAGACAAACTGTTTAATTCAAATCTCACTTTCTCTGAAAAAAATAAATAAAATAAAACTTTAATGTTGTTTTCTTTTGTTTCTTTTAGTGGATATCTATTTGAATCGTGAGATAAAATAAATGTTTGAGTAAAGTTGTGTCTGTTTAATTAAGTAAATTAAGAAAAACAAATAGCTTACACTTCCCTAAAACCTGAGACTTCTTCAACACACTTTAGTGATGAAAGAAGAAGGAAGCAAAAGGGCAGCGAATTGTGAAAATATTTCCTTGTAAATTGGATGAAGAACTGGACGGATAATTAGAATGACATTTAAAAGAGCCCACATTCTCAGGCAGGTTTGTTCCGTTCTTCCGTTTGCTTTTGTTTGGCAGCACATCATTAAATATCAACATGCCATCAATCCAGGGGCCGGGGCGTGAACTCTGGGGCCAAACGCGTGCTCATCAGCACCGCTGCCACTGCCGCGGGAGCTGCAGGCGGACACCGCATCACCGGCCTCCCTGGGCTCCTAAATGAGATGAAACTGGCGCTTTTTCACTAATATGTAACTGACCCCTGACAAGAGCCGTTTCATTGCTCCAGCTATGCAGAAGAATCCGGAAGGTCACAATAACTGGCTAGTTAGGGTGTCAGTTGTCTGTCAGCGCAGAGAGGCTGCAGCCCACAATGAGGTTTAATAAGTGACAGTGCAGCGGCGCTGATGTGGACGGCCATTAGCCAGGAGCCATCTGTGTAACATGATCCCTATCTCTGCTGTTCATTTCTCCCTCTTTCTCCTCACATTTAAATTATTGGCACAGACACCCCAGAGGCAATGTGCTCACTCCATCTTATTCAAACAAGTCCTAACCCCCTCCAGTCCGGGGGTGGGCGCGTCAAACACGCTGGTGCAGGAAGAACGATTCATGTGCGAACATGGCTTTACCATAAAGACAACCACCACATACATCTTCACATTAATGCAAATGGGCATATTGATCTCAGATGTTGACTCTGGAATGAAGCCTGCGGGCTGCAGTGAAGCTCATTAGGCCTTGCACCTCCAGCTGCACAAAGACCCACCGAGATAAAAGAGAAAAAAACAGGCCGATAAATGTATGTTTGAAAAGTGTGGAAATGCTCAGAGAGAGAGAAGAGTGTTGAATATGGAGCTGAGGCTGAGCGCCGTCTCGGGAGGGATCTCTGCTGGCAACTGTGCAGCGGGTTATGAAAATGAGAGAAAAGCATTCAACACTGATTTACATTAACACGGAGACTACAGGGAAGCTGCAGGTTCTGGGAGCAGATTTATGTGTGCAGCTCGACAAAAGGAACAACAGCTCTGCTTCTCCAAAACATCATAAACATGAAGCCTACGGTGCTCTTTCACATTTGTCTTTGTGAATGTAAAGACTGGAGCATGCTGGTCACATCAAACATGTGAGTTTGAGATCTCTGAAAACCTTTATGTGGACATTCTCATTCATTAATATCTAAAAAGAAAAAACAAAAACTTTCCTGTAATTGTGTCATGGTAGTTTTTCATCATATGACAAGAACATTTTAATTTAATGAAATGTTAAGTGTTTTTTATAAATGTTTGCTTTAAGCCATGATGTTTATTTTCTTTCACCGTTGCATAACAAACCTTCATGTATATCGTACTCCACAGAATCCTCAGTACAGCCGTGGGCTCTTGTTTCAGCTTCTCTGTATTATTTAGAAGGAAACAAAGCGACTTCAGTCTGGGACCAAACAAATTCCTTATTATTGACACAAAAGAATGTCTCTCAATAACAAAGTACAACATTTGTTACCTAACAGAACACAATCACACACATGAAAGGGTTTAATCACACAAATTACATTTTAAAGTCATTGTGACTCTTGTCAGTCAGCTCTGTGGTGATTGAATGCACTAATAGTGAAAAAACCAAAGAAAAAGTTGTAAAGCATTACATATGGACCATGATTTATTCTGTATTAAGACAACAAACTAACATTTGGAGTGACAGCTGATGTCATCAGTTTATTCATGAGATCATTGAGATCTATTATATAGGGAAAAACACCAACATCAAGCTTTGGTTATTGATTGTTATAATCCAAATCAGTCAATCTAATTTGACTTAAAGGAGATTACATTAGCTGAATGATAACAGAATGGTCAACAGATTACATGGAGGGTATGTCTGGTGCAATCCCTGCTCTGAGAGGGCGAAACAGGATGATTTTTGAGAAGGCAGAAAAAGGCATTTGAAATCTCCAACTCATGAAGAAAACCAATAAAGACAAAATGTGTCAACATCAGGGGACACATGTGTGGCAAGAGGAACCACAGGTGGAAAGGGTCGATCGCACACAACAGCAGGAGCCGCGCTTCCAGAGTTAAAACAATTCTTTATTATGAGATCCTAAAATACAAATCAAGAAGAATTTGATAGAAGATATTCATGTCAAGAACTAAATGGAAAGAGTTCAGTCTGCTGACGACCTAAATAACTATTAGAGGTGGAGGCTCCCAAAAAAATAAAACAAAATATAAAACCACTCATGTGATGCAGATGACACACTGGAGAACGACGTTTAATCCAAAGACACATCACTCCGAACCAGGGAATGACTCCAGCTAAAGCAGCTGGGTGCTCAGCACTGAGGGAGGGGGAGGGAGGAAAAAAGGGATTCATGGGATTCACTGGATAAATAACCCCCTCCCCTCTCGTCTTCTAAACAGGAAGTACCCACTGGTTCCAAGAAGGCCAGAGTCCCATAGACTTCTACAGGGAAATACAGTTATCACTCAGTCATTGGATTTGTCAGAGTAACCATTCTTGCTCTGATACATTCTTTTATACATTTTTTATCTAATCTGAAAATTTTTAAAGATATTTTTTTATTGATTGCAAGTTATTGAAGTTGTAAACTGACCAAACAGATGCTTCAGTAAAAACATGTGGTCCCCTCTGGACCCCATCTCCAACATTTGATCGATAGATTGTCCAGAACCAGCTTTTACAGTGGCCAACACAGCTTACATGTGTGCAAAACACACAACCTGATGACAAAAGCCACAACACAATGGAAACGAATAAACAGAGTTTCATTCAGTTTCAAGCTTTTGGTGCTTTAATAGTTTGAAACTTTGAGCACTGACCTGAGAAGGGATAATAAAAATAAACCGGACTCTGTTTGTTACTCTTTTAACTAACTGATACGTTCTTTTAATTGTCTTGATTGGGAATAACAGCGTCATAGCCCATGGAGCTGAAGTATCGCCCAGCGGTTACAAAATGGTAGATGATCATGGAAGCCATGCATGGTGACGGCTTTAGCCGGATTTCACGAGGGCTGGAGGTAAGGCATTTTCTATGGGTGATGTCAACACCTAGTGTTGTCCAGTGAAATGATATATGTCTATGATTCACACAAACACATTGAAAAAGAACCTATTAAAAACATTCTAGAAACCTAACTATGGTGTTAGTTTGGTTTATGATTAAAAACAAATATCACAAACAAAACACTTTCAATTCTGTGTAACACAATAATCCCTGTTCAGCAGTTATTGAATCAAAATTCATTTGTACCACGCTAACTCAGTAATATAATGAAATTAAACATTAATGTCACATTATGAGAAAAACATTTTTAAAACTGCTTTATTGCGTAGCAAAAAGAACAAAGGGTTTCAGAAGAGGAGTGAAGGGAATGATGGAAACTTCTTGGAAGATGAAAGCTGGCCCGTCATCGGGAAGCTCTCAATGACAGGAAGGACTAGAAACCATTTGCTGAAACTATGTCGAGCCATGAAGCATTTATCAGGTAGACTGTAATGAACAAAAGCACTACCTTGGAACTTTTAGGCTCTTGTTCAATAGCATATCTGTCCTCTGTCGCGATCTAGTTAGAGCTGCTCTGAGGAATCACCTCGCCTGACATTTGGGCTTGTGAGACTCGATGATGGATGGACGAGACAGCTGTGGTAAATGCTGTGTCTGAGAGGTTCTTATGTCATTTTCTTCCTGCTCTTTTTTAACCACAGAAAATAACATGTCTGGAGCCCAGCACAGCTTCTCAGAAGCACAACATACTATTTATTCTCCTAAAAGAGGTTTGAAGCATTTCTTTCTAGTGGATAATCCTTATTTATCAGTTAAGGCAACAAAAGAAAAATCATTTAAACAAAGCTTTACACTAAATGTTGATGTGTTAAATTGCAGTAGATGACTGTAACAGAATGATTAGGATCAAAATAAAATTAACCTTTTAAAAAACATTGAAATAAATGTACAATCAACAGGTGAACTGATTGGTGGAATAACACTAACAGGCTCAAATCTGTGTGTTTATGAGAAAACCAGTCATCATTGAGTTCAGACTGACGCTGGAGAAAGCAAGTATGGTACCACGTCTGCTGCACGGCTTGAGGAATTGATGATGTTGGCAGGATCATGAATAACAATGTAAAACCAAACACACTAAAAAACACTTCACTAACTGATTCTGAAAATGAGCGCTTCTTTGATGAGTCAATAAGTGAAACTGTTGATGTTCAACAAGCTGCATAAGATGTAATTTAACATCACAAGATTCATTTTTGCCTTGACCAAAGTCACATTATTATTATCAAATCCCTTAAAGCCTGAACCATTAAATCATTGAGAGAAAATTCCAATCTTTTGAACATGGAGCCCTTATTGGTCCCTCTGAACCAATGATATATATATTACTGGAATGGAAGTCACGTGACACACGGCGTGACAGACATGCGCCATCACTACGCATTGAGGCTTCACGAGTGTTGAATGGAGGAGATCTAAATCAGCACGAAAAGAACTACAAAAGGGGACACAATGTTTTGTAATCAACTTCAAGAACCTTAACAAAAAAATAATCTGATGGAGAGAAATCATCACATGACAGGAATCGCATTTAAAATAGAGAGAAATCAGGCTGAGAACCGGGACGTTTGTGCTGAAGTGGGTGCTAGCAACTCGCGAGTAGCACACTAGTTTGGGGCTTTGATGTATGTTTTTATTAATGTTCATGTTCTAAAACATGGCTGATGTTATTCCTACTTATTTACATTCAACTAGCACAAAAACTGATGGAAATTTGTGAGGGCAAATGTAATATGTGCAGTCAGGATGTACTACTTTTGCTGTGTTAGCAAAGTAGCACGTAGCTAGCTACTTCAAGAGCACAGAACTTTCTTACTCCATGCCGTCACTGTTGAGCTTCATTCTTGGTCGTACAGACTGGAGGAAGTCCAGCTAGAATATACAGCGTTCACTTTCTGCTCAGGGACAAACACCGCAGAGAGCAGATATGAAATCGTCTATTTGACGTTAAATTCTGAATGTAATTGAGATATTTACCATGTATGTAATCCAAAAATAATACATGTTTTACTTTCATTTGAACTGTGGTAAGGGGTGTTTATTAAGCACTTTGAGGGGTTTTTAATAGGAAAAGGACTTGGTTACTAAACTTCGTTCGTCATTCATGCCGTTGAACATCCGTCTCCCTCCTTTCTTGTCTTGAGTGACAAGCATTTACAAGCTCAGTTCTATAGATTTTAGCACATAGATGTAATAAAAATCACGGTTGTGTAGAAGCTGTTAATACAGTAATGCATTACCCGTAGCAGTAGAAGGTGTAATTCTTGCACTATTGACAGATTATTTTAATAGATAATACATATTTAAATATACCACAAGTTTAATCATTTTCCAAGCTTTAATTCGAGCCATGTTTTGTGAAAATCAGTTAAGAAACGAGGGAGCTAGCCTGATTTTTGTGTTTGATGTCTGCCTGTCCTCCATTGAAACAGCAGAGTTCTATAGCAGCAAATAGGTAAGGGCCAATCCAGTTTGAAAACAAACAAACGTATGAATAATTATCTATTTTTTTTCTTGAGTTTCAATTTGTATCATATTTGATCCAGCAGGTCACACAGACCAGAGTTGTTTTTTTTCTTTCTCTTGGCCATCAATAACATTGTGAGAACCAAACAAATAATATATATATATATATATATATATATATATATATAATTTCAAATATAAAAAATTTCTACCATAATGGAGCAATGAAAAATCCATGAATGGTATTGGCTGGGTGGATGTGTGGGAAACATCACGCTTCAGTTTCTCACACATGTTGCAGTTCTCAACCTCGTGACCTTTTCCGTCCCCGCTCAGGTCATACTTTTTGACCCTCACTGTGCTCATGAAACCAGCACCAACAGAGGCCTGAAACCTTCGCAGGGCGCTGGATTCTGCCTGGACTGCAGGTTTTTTTATGTTTCTTCTCAATATGTGCCACCAAATATAAATGTAGCATCTTCTGCAACTGAACTTCAGAGATCAGCACCTCCTATTAAAATAACATCTGGTATGTGTCATCAGTGGCTGGCCTACATGGAAGTTACAAGAAATAATGACCAAACTAGTCATCAATAATCATCATAAAGCAAGTTACACATCTAGTTTTTACTCCAAATATTAGATTTTTAAATATGGAAAGAAAATAGATTTATGTTGATTGATGTTATAGATGATGCGAGGAATACGACAAGATGACAGTTGACTGATTTAAGGTTACATGGTCTTAAATTCCTGCCGTATCAAATTTGATACACCATTTTCAAAATGATTTTACTAAATCATTGTCAATTACATTTATATATTTTTCCACATTGCATCAACCCAGTAACGGTTTCTTTATATTTCACTACAAATTGTGTTTTTTTTTCTTACAAAAACTTTTCCAAATTTAGCAAAGTTCTTCAAAACCGCATGTGTCCAACTCCTGAGTACGGCAGCCTTGTAGTGTCACTTGAAGTCCCTCTAATGAGTGAATTACTGCCCCCTGTTGGATTATCTTTACTCTGCATGTATCTGATCGTATACATTAGGTTTTCAGAGAAGAAAATCATGCAGCTCCTGTGGAGGGCAGATAAACTCATGTTTAAAATATGATGTTTGGCATTATAGGGTTAAAACATGACTCTATGGTTGGGTAGTGAAAGTTTGTTTGAACACTGAAGTTTATCTGGTGTAGTGGGTAACCAATGATTTTTGCTGTGTAAAATTAGGAAAGAGACTCTCTGAGAAACATTAATCAGCCTTTCTCTGTACAGTTATGATTTATTGCATAGTTTGCAAACACAGAGTTGGTCTGGATGTGTGGACCAAACACTTGACAAAAGAAAATAAGTTTTTCCTCAGCTTCAAAATGATTCATCATGATGTCAGGGGCACATTTCTCTTTTTAATACTGCAATGAAGAACATCCCCCTCGCACACAGACATACTTGCAGGGCCCGATGCCTGCTGCTTTAATAGTGAAGGCCTGTTGAGAAGACCATTTCCAATTCTGGCTTTTGCAACAACACAGCAAACCCCAAACCTCCATATCTCTGAGCCACAGGGACACACAAACCCAGGCAGACATGTTCTCTCACCGCTCCCTCTGCCTCCCTCTTCTGATTGCAATTAGTGAATTATGCACTTGGACTCTGGCCAGCAATGCAGGATTAAATTATTCATAAATGTTAATAGGCACTGTGCCTCTCTCTCTCCATCTGATTCCCTCTCTCTCTCATTTCTCCAATCCTCCTCTTGGGGCTGCAGCTCATACAGCCCATTCCAGAGAGATAATATTGACCTTTTCATTGGGGCATGTTATTAGGAGCTGCTCTCTATTAAAACAAATGATGACATTGTCTGTAAAGCACAATACAATAAGTCATTTCAAAGGGATTACTTTAGCTCGCACACAGCGAGGGCAGGAGTAAACCCCGCACCGCTCAGGGAAGTCAACGTGAAATGAACAATGATGAATGAAGTGAACACGCGCTGAAATGAAGGAAACACTGTCTCACGCTGCACTCTACAAACAATGCAGCACAGCATTGTTGTGTGTTACATAAGCCTGAGTTTGATTGCAGTTGAGACATTTTTTAGAGGCCAAAGCAGTCCTTCCTTAACCCTCTAACACCAGAGCTCCGGTATGTACAGTATGCTGCAGTATGTTAAAGATCTTGTGTTGAAGCGTCACTGACAACAACTCAGGTGTTGAAGGAGAAACAGTTATAAAAGGGACTAAATGATGATTATATTAGAAAAAGGAGAAAAAAAGCCTTTTATTTTAGTACAATGAAACTACAGATTATACAAATGAATTGTGCTGAAAATATTTACAGGTTATTAAATGTTTTCACGGTAATGTGTAAGGTGACTGTCCTAGAAGCTCCTCCCAAATAACCATCATAGAACAGCTAGACATTTCAACTGTGGAAGAGCTCAGCTTGTCTCTGGTACCTGATACCAAACCATCTGAGATCCTGCAGAATAGGAAGCAGGGCGCCACAGACACTAGCATAAGCAGACACGTGCACACATGGGGCACTACAGGTGATGAGTCTCTGGTATTATAAAGTACCCTAGTGCCCTGCTTTTTATTCTTTATGATTGCTTTTTAAGTTGTTTTTTTGTATCAATAGTAACTAATTCTTTTTAGTGATCCAAGAAGAAAAGAAGGAGTCAGGGGTAGCCAGGGGTTGCTATAGCAACTGTAAGGTAAAGCATCCCCAACTATATAATCCTTAAACATAATCCTTTCTTTAATGTTTATTTTACACAATTTTGTTACATGTCATCACTTTCTATTTAACATTTAATGTTTTTTTTATGTTTTAACTTTTGTTTATTTTGTGTTATTTGACAGAAAACCGCTGAAGACAGTAGGTGATGCAGCAGCAGTGTCTCAACAGAGTTTGTGTTTGTTTTTTCATTTGTTACTAATAAAGTTTATTCAATAAGAGACTTAATTTTATTTTGCTTTAAATGACTGTAAAAATGGTGGATGTTGACAATAACTGGTTTACATGTTTCCTTTTTTGAGCAGCCATGTCTGGAGTAGCCGTTTGCGGACAGAAGAGCTCGTGCAGCAGGGTGAACTGGGTTCATCTGCTGTCAGTTTGCGTCTTCATTGCGTAGGTGGTAATGGAGCTGCATAATAAAAGCAGAACCCCTCGGGAACCTTGCCTCTCGGCCGGCCACTTGCATCCAAGCTGGACCTGTATCACGACTGTCTGACAGATGTTCTTCCTCTTCTTCCAGCAAAAGTTATATGATCTGAAGCCGTATCATACAACCACTTTAAATAATTATCAAGATTTGAACTAAGAATTGAACTAAGCTCTGGACTCAATTTACATAGACTCTAATCATAAGAAAGTTTCATAAGTTGTAGCTGCTAAGTCACACCTGTGTAGAAGCTCCTTATTGGATAGACACACCTGATCCAGGTAATCAAAAGCAAATAAAGCAGGATTTTTGGAAAACCAGCAGGAGGCCGGCCCTGCAGGTCTTGAGTTTGATACCCCTGCTGTTGATGGAGCGAACCCAAACACAATTTTCATTGAGAGTGTCTTTAAGATGAAGTTAAAGTAATTATAAAAGAAATCTTGTGTACGCAATGTATCTCAGAGGGCAGAGCAATGAAGAATAATAGGAAAACGAGTTTCAGGATCAAAATTATAACCAAAAAATGTCAAATTTTGCAACTACAATGATCGACTCTGCGCAGCTCTTTTAAACAAGTGTCAGTGGGATTTCAGCGGATCTGTACCTGGCTGCTCCTCCTCAAATGAAGTGACTAAGCTGCTGTTGGTCATTATGCACGACGAGAGAGCAAACAGCTTCACAGCTCAGTCCACCTGGCTGCCACTCAATCATTTTAAGTCCAACACCCGGCATAAGAGGATGATGTGATCCTGTGGCTGAGCGGGCGCTGCAGGCTGAAGCTGGAAGCAGAAAGATGAGATAAAGCTGAAGTTCCTGTTGAGTTGTCCATCTTCCTTGTTTTCACAAAAGCTCAAACAGGAGGAGAACAAATCCTTAATTGAGGAACAGCTTATGGCCTCAGAGCTGTTTAGTTTGCTTCTTTGTGTGTTGGTTTTCTGAGAGAATCCTCTTGTATTTTTTTGCACACTCTGTATGTAAATGGGATAAAACTGAATTCTGACTTGGAACTGAAAGCTGCTGCACTTCATGGTGGAAGCTGAATGTCAATAATTTCTCACTCCAGGCTTTAGTAAATGAAGACATATGTAAAACGTCTGCTGTCTGTCAGCTTCTCTCACGCGTGACCATTACACTGTGTCGCATCAAACATTTAAGGATTTACTCCAACTTCAGAAGCACAGAAACAGCACTTTAACTCCAACACTGAAACAAATGATGTTTGAAGTAGAGATATGTGTTCATGGTAACTGCTGTATCATCTTTAGATATGTCCACACTTCTGAAGGCTTCAGCATGAAGGTCACAGGTCAGAACCACCCGGTCTTCAGCTTCAGCCGTACTCTCCTGTTTTCAGTGTGTATCTTGCAGTCAGACGCCTCCATCAGCAGAAATGTTCATTTTTGATGCCATGCAGACACTCAGGACCTGGAAAGCACTGTTTTCATGACTGAGCAAGATGCTGGTGTGTCTCTGAAGGGAAAAGCAAAATCAATCCCATCATGTGAAGACAGCGGCTCAGCCCAAAACACTCCTCCTCCTGCCTTTACCGCCATCTTTGCTGTCCAGTTTACAAAAATGCTAACTCAGATTGTAAGAGAGTCAATTTCCTGACATCAGTAAAACAGATGTTTAATGCTTTGGAATCAGAACCTTGTAGAAGAAGCTCTGACCTTGTAAATCCATTTTGTGAAGACATCAACATCTAAACTCTTGACCTCCATCCTGAAAGGAACGGAACGGATTTTTCTGAATTCTGAGAATCGGCTAGGCCAGAAAATACACTCTCTGGCCTCTTTATTAGGGACACCTGTCCAACTGCTCGTTGACACAACCTTCTAATCAGCCAATCACACGACAGCAACTCAATGCATTTATGCATGTAGAAGAACATGGTTAATATGATCTGCTGCAGTTCCAAGTGGGCATCAGAATGTGGAAGAAAGGTGATTGAAGTGATTTCAACATGATGAGATCTTTTGTCCTGTTTAATTAAACAAAATATTGTCTGTTCCTGCATATATTTCCTCTGTGTTGAGTTTGTAGTCCCTCCTTAAGTTGTTCTTCTTTGCTGGTGTTCCATTTCTGTTTATCCTTACTTTCTCTATCCGCTTCCTGTTTCATTGTCTGGTGGGAGAAGAGGGTGTCCTGTAACATCAGCTACATGAAACATCATTTTGTATCAATTATAACAAATATTCAATCATCAATCTGTTATGTAAAAATACAAAAACTATAAATATGTTGGTGTTTTATTATATTGCAAGGATTAGTGGATCTCCCTGTACTTGTCACCCTCATGCAGGAGCTCGGACGGGCAGCTTACACTGTGATATCTGTTTTTGTTTTTTTGTTTTTCAAAAAAATGTCAGATCTACAATAAATGGGGGGGGGGGATTATCACCCATAAACATCTCAAGAGTTTACAGAGAATGGTCAGAAAAAGAGAAAAATTCCAGGAAGTGGGAGTTCTGTGGGCGGAGATACCTTGTTGATGTCAGCACTGTAAATCCCATTTCAACATTTTAGTTATTCCAATCTGTTATTGTAAGTCAACTGAACAAGCTCTTGGTCATGTTGTTCATATAAATGATAAAATTAAGTCAGACACATCTCTATGGAGTCCCGAAAGAGCCAAAATTAAATAAATATATACACCATTAAATAAATAAATAAATGTGGCATTAAATAAATAAATGTGGCATTAAATAAATAAATGTTGCAATAAATAAATAAATGTTGAAATAAATGTGGCAATAAAATATTAAAAGAGCACATTTAAGTATTTCATGACGTATTTATTTATTTCATTGTCCAGTGTGGGTCAAAAGAGCCAAATTGAAATAAATATATTTAATATGAAATAAATAAATAAATGTTGCATTAAATAAATAAATGTTGCATTAAATAAATAAATGTTGAAATAAATGTGGCAATAAAATATTAAAAGAGCACATTTAAGTATTTCATGACGTATTTATTTATTTCATTGCCCAGTGTGGGTCAAAAGAGCCAAATTGAAATAAATATATTTAATATGAAATAAATAAATAAATAAATGTAAATAAATAAATAAATGTGGCATTAAATAAATAAATGTTGCAATAAATATAAATAAATGTTGCAATAAATAATAAATAATGTTGAATAAATGTGGCATTAAATATAAAAGAGCACATTAAGTATTTATAACATATTTATTTATTTTCATTGCCCAGTGTGGGTCAAAAGAGCCAAATTGAAATAAATATATTTAATATGAAATAAATAAATAAATGTGGCATTAAATAAATAAATGTTGCATTAAATAAATAAATGTTGCAATAAATAAATAAATGTTGAAATAAATGTGGCATTAAAATATTAAAAGAGCACATTTAAGTATTTCATGACATATTTATTTATTTCATTGTCCCTGTGGGTCAAAAGAGCCAAATTGAAATAAATAAATAAATGTGGCATTAAATAAATAAATGTTGAAATAAATAAATAAATGTTGAAATAAATAAATAAATGTTGAAATAAATGTGGCATTAAAATATTAAAACAGCAATTAAAAAGTCATTTTTAACATTTCATAATATATTTATTTATTTCATGATTTCATTATACATTTCATGAAACAGGAAGTCGACACACCATGAAATGTCAAACTGTCAGATTCTCTCGTCAAACTCAGTGGGCGGGCCTAACTCTCGTGTCTCTGCTCTGTTGATCTGGCCTGGTGCAAAGTTTTTGTCTGAGTCCTCACTCACATACACGCTGCAAACATTGTTTTAGCGAAACAAAGAACTTTTGTTCGGGTCACCAAATCAAAACGTGTTCTCTGTCCTCTTCATGCATTCTCACTAACCACCAGCTACCGGGACGGGGAGCGCGTCACCCCCAATCCACTCTGGACGCGGAAGCGCCGCGAAGCGGAGTCCGCTCCGCTCTTCTGCTGGAACTTTTTTTGTTTTTTTTTGCCATCATGGGTGAAAATTAAATAATCTAAAGACATTAACCCGTGTTTCTGCTAAGAAGAACCGCTCTCTGCTGCTGATTTACACCCAAAACCCCGCCTACCCGCTCTGTCGGCCCACTGGATCTGTGTCCGGGCGCGTGTGCGTCCCTGTTTTGGTGTGTGTGTGTGTGTGTGTGTGTGTGTGGGCGCTCGCAGGTGTGTGTGTGTGCTGCTTTCTGCGTCTTTTTTTCTCCCCAAAACCAGCAGCCCCGGTCCAGAGTCTGCTCACTACGTTGAGCACTCTCCTGTCTGTCAGTCAGTGTTGTGTGTGTTTTATAAATCTCTGCCTTTCTGTTGTTTTTTTTAACTCCCGAAACTCTTCACCCGCACCGGAGTCTGCCCACGTTGATCTGCGTGTCTGCATGTCTGTCTGTTTTGTGTGTCTCTGTGCGCGCGCATAGAGACACTTTTTAAACACACACACCTGTGAGCGCGAGTGCACACACACACACACACACACACCCCCACACACACCCCAAAAGGGACGCACACGCGCCCGGACACAGATCCAGTGGGCCGACCGAGCGGATGTTTGCAGCGTGTATGTGAGTGAGGACTCAGACAAAAACTTTGCACCAGGCCAGATCAACAGAGCAGAGACATGAGAGTTAGGCCCCGCCCACTGAGTTTGACGAGAGAATCTGACAGTTTGACATTTCATGGTGTGTCGACTTCCTGTTTCATGAAATGTATAATGAAATCATGAAATAAATAAATATATTATGAATGTTAAAAATGACTTTTTAATTGCTGTTTTAATATTTTAATGCCACATTTATTTCAACATTTATTTATTTATTTCAACATTTATTTATTTATTTCAACATTTATTTATTTAATGCCACATTTATTTATTTATTTCAATTTGGCTCTTTTGACCCACAAGGGACAATGAAATAAATAAATATGTCATGAAATACTTAAATGTGCTCTTTTAATATTTTAATGCCACATTTATTTCAACATTTATTTATTTATTGCAACATTTATTTATTTAATGCAACATTTATTTATTATTTCAATTTGACTCTTTTGACCCACAAGGGACAATGAAATATAAATATGTCATGAAATACTTAAATGTGCTCTTTTAATATTTTAATGCCACATTTATTTCAACATTTATTTATTTATTGCAACATTTATTTATTTAATGCAACATTTATTTATTTAATGCCACATTTATTTATTTATTTCATATTAAATATATTTATTTCAATTGGCTCTTTTGACCCACACTGGGCAATGAAATAAATAAATATGTCATGAAATACTTAAATGTGCTCTTTTAATATTTTAATGCCACATTTATTTCAACATTTATTTATTTATTTCAACATTTATTTATTTAATGCAACATTTATTTATTTAATGCCACATTTATTTATTTATTTCATATTAAATATATTTATTTCAATTTGGCTCTTTTGACCCACACTGGGCAATGAAATAAATAAATACGTCATGAAATACTTAAATGTGCTCTTTTAATATTTTATTGCCACATTTATTTCAACATTTATTTATTTATTGCAACATTTATTTATTTAATGCCACATTTATTTATTTAATGCCACATTTATTTATTTATTTAATGGTGTATATATTTATTTAATTTTGGCTCTTTCGGGACTCCATACATCTCAACTAAACAAAAATCCTCAAAATGAAATGTTGTGTTCAATTGATTCAGCAATTTGAGTTGAATCAACTTTTCTGCTTTTGGCTCTTGCTATATGTTACCACTAGATGACGCTAAGTGTGCAAATGTTCGCTTTTCGGTGCGAAGAAGCAGCAGAAGAAGCCACCACTTCTTGTTGAGTTGAAGAGTGCGCTGCAGACAGACTCTGAACTTCACGGCTTTTTCAAACGAGTCGTCATTTTTTTTCTTTGAAGTGGCACTATTTTGAAAAATAAGTTATTTTGGACCAAGAGAAGTCACCCCATCTTGTTTTTTATATTTTCTTGTATTTTACATATTTTCTTGTTACAAATAGCGTAAAAACTCAACATGTCAACACGTAGCCCTATTGAATTAATATTAAAAAGTCTTTGATAATTTTGAATATGGTGGCACAAATATCACTCCATACATGTGTTCACTGCATGAAAATGTTCAGAGAGAAAAGTACTACTATATCTTTATGTTTCACGTCTTCCATTTTACATTTTTTTCAGTTAACATAGGGAAATAAGAGTCCATAATCAATTCAAATTTTTGTCAGACAATATTCCAATGCCTCAAATAATAAATTCCCACAACCCCCCACACACACTCCTAATGCGTACAAGTGAGCTAAAGCACAAATTGACCAAAACAAAGCCCTGTGTTCAATTCTGCTTCAATTCCGGGGTAAGAGTTTTAATGAAAGCAAAGTCCTTCCTGAAAATGTCTTTGTTTGAAGAAAATATAAAGGAAATATGTTTAAAATGTATTGTTGTTTTTTAAATCTTCTTACTTGTTTGGATCATCTTTCATTAAGGAATCTTGTGGTACCAATTTAGGCTATTTTAAATAGATTTATGGGCTGCACGGTGGCGCAGTGGTTAGCGCTCTTGCCTCACAACAAGAAGACCCCAGTTCAAATCCCAGCTGGGGGAATCAGAAATACCAACAGGGACCTTTCTGTGTGGAGTTTGCATGTTCTCCTTGTGCATGTGTGGGTTCCCACCAGGTACTCCAGCTTCCTCCCACTGTCCAAAAATTGGTTGTTCTAAATTGCCCCTAAGTGTGACTGTGTGTGCAAATGTGGCCCTGCAACAGACTGGCAAACTGTCCAGGGTAAGCAGCAGCCAGGATAGGCTCCAGCATCCCCGCAACCCCAAAAGGGATAAAGCAGCATGGAAAAAAAATGAGTAAATGAATTGATTAGGTTTATATTATTTAAATAAATATCTTGGTTCTTTTGGCTAAATTTTTTAAGTTAGTTCAATTGAAACACAATGCTTAGCTTAACTTAAGTTTTTAAAAGAGTTGAGAAAATATATTTAAGTTAAAGCAACAATAACAAGAAGTTAACATGACTTTAAAATTAAAGTAAGATTAACACAGCAGTACTTTGTTTAAACAAGATATTTCAATTTAATTGAACAAAAGGTTATGTTAACACAACAAATCATGTTTGTTACCTTGACTTAAAATTTTAAGGCAGCCCTTTAACTCATATTTTTAAGTTGAAACATTATATTTTGCTTTACAGTGAGAGGTCAGAGGAGAAAGACCAGACTGGTTCCAGCTGATAGAAAGACAACAGGAACTCCAATAACCACTGGTTCCAACCGAGGTCTGCAGAATAACATCTCTGATTGGACAACACATCCAACCTTGATGCAGATGGCCTACAGCAGCAGAAGAACACACCAGTATCACTGCTGTCAGATCAGAACAGGAAACTGAGGCTACAATTCACACAGAATCACCAAAACTGGACAATAGAAGATGGAAAACCTTGTTGGTCTGATGAGTCTCTGTTTCTGCTGAAACATTCAGATGGAAGGATCAGAATTTGACATCAACATGAAAACATGGATCCATCCTGACTTCTATCAACGGTTCAGACTGGTGGTGGTGGTGTCATGGTGTGGGGATATTTTATTGACATACTTTGGACCCCTCAGTACCAGATGATCATGGTTCCAACCCCACAGTCTACCAGAGTATTGCTGCTGACCATGTCCATCCCTTATGACCACAGTGTTCCATCTTCTGATGCTACTTCCAGCAGGATAAGACTCCATGTCATAAACTGGAATCATCTCAGACTGGTCTCTAGAACAATGAGTTCTCTGGACTCTAATGACCTCCACAGTCATCAGAACCCAATAGAACCTTTGGGATGTGGTGGAACAGGAGATCATCATCATGGATGTTCAGATGATAAATCTGCAGCAGCTGTGATGCTGTCATGTTGATATGGACCAAACTCTCTGAGGAATGTTTCCAGAACCTTGAAGAATCTCTGACACCAAAGATGAAGGCGGTTCTGAAGGTAAAAGGGGGTCCACCCCGGTACTAGCAAGGTGGACCTAATAAAGTGGCTGGTGAATGTGGATAGTGTTGATAGAATAAAAGGCTTCCACTCTGGTCCTCAAAATGTACCACCATGTTTATTTTCCTGACTTTTATGTGCTATCTTCTGTGTGTGACGGTTGTCTTTGTGTATATGTGTGTGTTTGTGGATGTGTGCTGGGGTGTAGCAGATCTAAAATCTGCTTTTGCTTTTCAAACTTCAAATTAACAAGACAGCCCAGCTTTAGTGACCTTTACACAGACGTATAAATGTATTTAAAGTTATTCATTTAAAGGTAAATCAAATGATTTTGGTCTTTCCAGAAAGTCTTCCTGCATGGGAGTCAATAAAACTAAAGTGGCAAAACAACAAATTCTGAAAACAAAACAGTAAAATTGAGTAAAACAGGCAAAGCTACAGAAGGTGAAATATGCTGATGAAAGCTGCTGATGAAATCCTGCAGAAGCTTTGAGTTTTGACCTTTAAAAAGGAAAATTCAGACAGCAAACTGCTATTGTTTGAGTATCCTTTGCATGAAGTCCCTAAACTTTAACTTATTGTGCTCTCTCATCACCACCAATCACTGGTGCGAGAGCACAGGGCCAGTCTGACATTTTGAGAGAGACGTTCTGCATGTGATAATATGCTAATTTAAATGATGCAGCGAGTCCAGCACCACTCATTTCTGCCCTCCTCTTCCTCTCTCGCTCTCCTCTGTCCACAGCTCTCCCTGCAGGGCAGCGGCGCGTGATGCTATCTATTACACCGCTCTGCACATTTGCATTCCTGTTCAGAAGCTGGTGTTTTTAATAATGTCAAAACAGATGATTCTGTGCTGCTGGGTGAAGCGGAGTGATAGTGCTCGTGTTGGGGGTGGAATGAGCCGTTCAAAGCACACATGGAAATAAGCAGAGCTGTCATCAAAAGGGGACGGAGGAGGAAAGAGAATTTTAATGATGTCTTTACTTATTTGCTGAGGTGTGGACAGAGGTGGGTGGGCCGGGACACCAAACACACACCGAGTGCTGTGAATGCTGAGCAAGTCTTTTCAGGCTCTAGTTGCATGTAACTGCTTCACAAATCGGTCAACAAACATCCTTGCAGCCTTTCATCTGTCATAGTTCAGATTCCTCCTTTTGTCTGTGACTATACATCTGCTCAGTTTGTAGAAACTCTCGGGGTTTTACTCTTCTTTCATACTGAAGTGGATTTCTCTTGTTATTTCAGCTTGTCAACAGCTTATCTGACCATCATCTTTTTTCATTTTCTATTTATTGTTCATTTTATTTCAGTTCTGACTCAATGATTATTAAGTTAATTGTGTGGATCCTTTGTAAGCATTCATACTATAGTGATCATTTCTCTCTTTATTATTATTATTCTTTATTTTTGTTTTTTGATCTGTAAAAACACTTCCAGCAACTTCTGCAGTCTTGATATCAAAACTTTCAGCTCCTGAAGGAGATTCCTGCTTGTACTTTTTGTATTCGTACATTTTTACATTTATACATTTTAAAGATTTTACAATATTTATGAGATTTTTCAACCCCATTGAAAATTATTTAGACAATGTATGTAATTAAAAACATTCTGCATGTTCAAGACATTCATGCTTTTACTTTTACTTGCACAATTCTAGAAATTTTACAATTTTTCACGTAATTTTCCAAATATTTGTACACTTTGCAAATTATTTCATTTTGGTATCAAAACGTTCAGCATGTGAAGGACATTAACGCTAGTGCCGTTTTATTTGGCTAATTTTGAGTATGGCCAGTAATCTAGTTACGTGCTAGCCTTTTTGGCTAACTTGGCACCTACTGAGGTTTTGAGCTAAATCTGAGTTTATAACATTTGCAATTTTTTACAGAACAAACTCTTTGTGTATTTGCTGCAATTTTCATAACAATATTAGTTTTATGCAAATAGCTTTAGCATTTTCAACAAATGTCTTCAGCAATTACAGTACATTTCTTCACCATCTTCAGGAAACAGCTCCAGCATATTCAGCAGAAAGCATTCACACCAGCATTATTGCAGGTAATGCAGCTGTTCTAGTTGGATAATCTTTTCATTTCCTTCATCTGCATGAACTTCAAGTTATTTCTTTTATTAGAATTGCTAAAGGTTCACAGCAGTGAGTTGCTGTGTAACAAAAGCTCCTGCTTTGTGCCAAAGCATGACAGGAAAAACATTGTAATGATATTGGTGTGAGTTTAAAAAAAGCTGTTGTGCTGAAGTGTTGTGTTTGGACTGATGTCAGGGTGTCATGTTGGTCTTTATCATATGCTTCTTTTCTTGTTCATACATGCTTTTCCTCTTCCAGACTCAAATGCATCGACCTTGAAGACACTCGTACATCTGTCCAGGCTCTGAATCGGAATGACTCTTTGATGAAGCTTTGAAGGAAAAAAAAAATCAAGCATTCTTAATTTTAGTACGAGAAACCTTGGGCTCACAGTCACATAAAACCGCATACAAATTGGAGCTCAGGTAATACGGTTCAATTAAAGACTGACAGACAGGACGCTGCGATCGTGGAGGTAAATCAGCATAACCACACAAAACAGCGAACTACGCTTTGGCTAAGAGTCAATGAAAAACCGTGACCTCCTATAATTACAGCAGGCAGGAAGCTTTCAAAGAGATTTTTAGGTTGTGTGTGTGCAAGAGTATGCCCTTCATATGAAAGCATGGACAAAAGGGAAAATAATAGCATGCTATTACTGCTGGGAAATCCACGGAGTTTGGTTGACAGCTGCCAGAGGACGGCTCGGTTTCATCTGGCAGACCGTGAACAGAGAGACACTGCTCCAGCTGGCTGAGGGCATGTCCTAAACGTCTCCTGAAGATCAGGACAATTACAAGACGACAAAAACAATAATCTTGTCAGTATTAATATCCGGCATGGTTTAATGTTACACAGAAAAACGTTTTAATGTAAATTTACAGGGTTTTACTGGCAGTAAATTACTATTATTTCCTTTTTTGTTTGTTTTTTTAATTATGATATGCAACAGTTTACTATAAAAATATTTACATGTTTGCAAATAATAATAAAAATTAGCTAATTCTCATCTCAGAAATCACAGTCCTGCTAGTTCACCGTGTGTAATAATGAGTCATTTATTACCAACATGAGAATGGTTTTAACCCACGATGCATCAGGAGAGCTTTATCAACGGCTGACCTTTGGATCTTTAGTTAAATCAATAGTTAATCCATACAATCCTGGTCATACTCAGTTTCTATCAAACTACATGGCAATGTCATGCCTGGACATACACTGAAACAAACACTAAATCACACTTTCACTTACAATGCATTTGGCTATTTACAAAATAGAGTTTATACTGTAGCTCGCTAACTGAACAAGCAGAGAGACTGAATGTTTGAGAGTAGTTGATATCTAAAGAGAATTGTACACTTCTTTATTTTCCCATCATGCTCAGTTGTTTTCAGTAAGTTCCTATAAATCACAGGATTTTAATTTTTCCTGTCTGTTTTTCCCATTGTGTTGTGATTTACAGAATGGTACATTTCAACATTAAAACCAACAGAATACTGTCAGACTTGAAGGACTCATAGTATAGTACTGTACAACATGAAAACATATAAATGAAAAATAACAAAATAAAACATCCTGTCTGTATTGTTGTTATATTTCTCTATATGCATTAAGCATATATCTATGGAATAAAGAAGGCTTTCTCCTTTTTTTCCATAATCTTCATAATGTCACCTTCAGTCTGTAAGGGAGTTGGTCTGTTGCTGCCCCCCCCCCTTCTCTGGTTTTTCTCGATGGCTACACGCTACATTAAATGAGACCCTGGTATGTAAAAAGAGCATTAGAACTATAAGGTGATGGCTTGCGTTCTCCTTCTGGCTAAGGATTACAGCAGATGTTACCCCGGGCTCACACCGCTGGCGTTACAGCGCCGATGCGGCGCCGCAGTCTTTATGTAACTTTAAAAGTGAGAGAGGAAATCCCACCGCTGGCGTTCCCGTCCTGCGTCTGCGGTCAGGCTCTGAGTCGCTGTGAATCCGTTTCGTTTGGTTCAAAGTTTGATCTCTTGGACTCTGGATCAAACCATCATGAACTTAATTTGATTGGATGTAGTGCAGAAGCTTCACTCACACACACACACACACACACCCCCACACACACACACACACACACACAGACTGTGTTGCAGTTTATGTCAACGTACTTTTTAATCTTTGGATTTGGGGGAAAATAGCAAATCTTTCTGAGTCAAGTCACAAATGAGTGATATTAAAAGTCAAAGTCAAGTCACCAGTCATTGCTGTAAAAGTTCAACTCTAGTCAACATCAAGTCATCAAATTCATGATTCAAGTCCAAGTCCTGTGATTCAAGTCCATACCTCTGGTGAGCTGCCACTTTTTTGAAAAAGAGGTTTCAAACTTTGTTGACAGCAGCAGTTCATTGAAGAAAAAACTGAAACAAAAGCAAAAGAGGAGAAAAACAGAAATATTAAAGGTAACATTTAAATGATCTAAAGGAAGAGCTGTTAAGAGGGTAGCAGGACAATTATAGACACCAGGTAAACATATTTGGAATAAAGTGACTTCAAAATGAACGCTTAAAGCAAATCTTCACCAAATTATGAAACAGGCACATCAGGAACTTTCTCTCCTTGTGGAAACATTTTAAATCTGAGTGTTTGGTAGAACTGAGTCTTCCTGCTGCAGCATCTCAACTTGATGTTCAGAGATGAAGCTTGAGCCTCTGAAGCTCTTCTTCTCCCTCTGTGATCAGGCCATGCAAGTTTCTTCACAAATTTTAAGAGGATTGTCATTCAACAGAATGGACATTATACATAACCTTTCTTAGCAGAAGCAGCTGAACCTCCAAAGCTTTAAAAAAGCTGCTGTTTCTCTTGTACTTCAAACCGGCTCAGAACAGGTGGTTTGTGTGGTTACCATGGTTTCAAGCTCCAGTGCATTTTACACTTTTTTCCTGTGTGATGTTATATTACTAACTCTTTGTATTATGCAGATGGCATGAGTCCAGCAGTGAGTGCACCTTTTGTACTCAGAAGTAGCTGTTTTAACCCTTGTATTATGCACAACCCAGATTTAGAGATAACATTGCATAATTAGTAACACAGTGGTCTCATACTGCTTCCATTTGAACAGTCATACTGTTTGATGCAGGAGGAAAAAACAACAAAAACTCATAGTTTAAACTTGGGGATGGGATGGGGGGCTTAATCCTAATTGGAACACCATCAATGCTGCCTCCTGCCATCCTGGCAGATGCTGCAGATCAACCAGACTGTTAAAGTCTGCCACCATCCTGTTTGTCATTAGGTGGTGGAAAACCAACATGCTTTTTATAGAAATGATTTTATCAGCCAGCCTGTGAAAAAAAAACACTGCTCAATCTGAGAACCTAAAATGTGGCCAACATTGGAACGCCAACTCTTGGAGGTCATGCCCCACTGGTGCTCCACTGGAGACGTGTGCTGGAGCAGTAAGGAAGGGTTCACCTGGAGAGGATCCACTCTGAGGGGTTGAGGTTACAACATATTCAGCCACTGAACAATGTGGATGACAAACAAAATGTGTAAACTAAGAAATGAAGGCTGTGATATTCATCTGATAAAAATACAACAGTATTATCAAATGCTATGTGCTAAAAAATGTAAATGTGCTGAGGTTAAAGTGAATGCGTGACATTTTAAACAGCTTCTGAGCAGTTTCCTGCTCAGAAAAATAAAATCCAATTCATTTGGTGCTCCAAGGCACTATGTTGGTGACCCCAAAGACTCCTGCACAGCATCCAGTCTCCAAAGCAAAAGAGGGAACCTATCCACTCGTGACAGTAGTCCTAGGCCAGGGGTATTCAACTCCAGGCCTCAAGGGCCGCATTCCTGCAGGTTTTCCAACATACCCGGATATGGAATGCTCCGATTGGTTGGACACACCTGAACCAGGTAATCAGTCATGAGTAGAGTTTGGATATCTGGAAATTATGCAGACACTGTGGCCCTCGAGGCCTGGAGTTGAATACCCCTGTCCTAGGCAGTCATTACACAGGAGCCATGACATGTACACTTTAGAACTGGAGGAAAAAATAACCCCTAGCTGGCAGCACATTAATTTTCTTTTTTTTTCCTCTTCAAAAGTGTAACAACCCTTGGAAAGATTGCATTCCTGGAGTATTCTGATTCCACCTACAAATACATTGAGCAATGCAGCATATAACATCTGCTGACCAGTTATTACTGATCCAGAAAGATCTGAAGAGATGATGTTCCACTTTTCCTCCCAGAATTCGCATGAGGATAACAGAAAGCGCTCCCCCCTCTGTTGACCCCCTGGCAACCAAAACAAATGTGCCACCTTACATACAAATCCCTGCTGGACCTAAAAAAAGACTATCAAATTAATCCCTTTGAAAGCTTCAACCTGAATGTATGTTCTTCCTCTTTTAGAGATTCTACAGAAGCTTAAAAAACACTTTGTGCTCAATTCCACAGTTAAACAACACATTTGTGACAAAATGTCTTCAATAAAATACTGGGAGACTTAAAAAAAACCACATAACCCTCTGAACATCAATGTGATTTTTATGTGATTTCTTGCTAATGACTTTGTTGGTAGATCTTACAAATGTAGACACATTGCTGGTTTCCCCTCTGAATGAAAAAACTCAGAGGAAACATTTAAGTGACTAAATGAATTCAATGTTATATTTATTTGAATCAGAGAAGATTACACATTACTTCTAAAGTGTGGAACAGCAAAATGACTTTAGAAAACAAAGTGATGAATCAGGTCTGCACAGCCTTTAGAGGTAATCCAGCAATGAAAGTCTTCCTGTGAGAGTCTGTGCTGCATCAGCAGGATTTGGACCGGTCCTCTCCAGCGGTCTCAGGTTTGAAGGTCTTCTTGTTATTCAGAAGAATTTAGAGCGAGGCTGATGGGAGGAACGTCAGGACAGTCTGATGCTCTGAAACTTTTCAGAGGATTCTTTAGCTGCTCGTGTTTCAGGTCATCCTCTGGACTGAGACCGACACCTGAGAACCAGCTGATGATACCTCTGAATGTTTGGTTCTAGAATGATTGATGGTTCCAAGATTTCAAGGAAACTGCACAGATTCAAGACCACCAGAGTAAAATGCAGCAGAGCAGCCCAGACCATGACCAAGCCTCCTCCGTGTTTTACCTGTTTGGTAAATATACTGTTTCTGTGCTTTCCAAACATTTAAACTGCCTGAAGGACATTCTCCAAGACGTTTTCTGGTTATGGATTATTCTTTTAGAGAACTGTATTCAGACTTTGTTTCCAGCAGTGTTCTTCTGATTGTCTACCATACATTTCCTTCTGGGCTCAGACAGTAAATGATGCTGGAATGTGGATCTGATGAACTTTGACCTTTAACATTTTTGGAAGATGTTCTGGGCTCTTTAGTTTCTGATTGCACCATTCTTCCATTCAATTTGATATCAGCTTTGCTCTTTCAAAAACCTTTGAAGGATCTGTAGTCACACACTGTTAATTTCAGTGACAAAAAGTTCTCACCATCTTCTTCTTCATCAACCACATTGACATTTCCTGGCAGTGAAAGACTCAGTTCCCCAATCAGCAAATGACATGGTATAGCTTACTCCTTAGTGAGTGTTTTTTAATGCATTTTTTTGCACTTGACTACCTCCTCAATACACATTTTTTTACGTTCAGATTTTTATTATAAATGGGATGAAATTATAATTTATTTTCCTTGAATCTGTTTTAAGTTGTTGAGCTGAATTTGCAGAAATGCGAGTTTGGAAAACAAAGTGAAGTAAAATGTTTTTTTTATTGTTTTTTTTTTTCTTTCCCAAATGAGTAAAATCTCTGTTATTCATATGTTCATACTTGGTAAATTTAATAACAATGCTTTACCTTTAATCTATATTTTAGTTTACTAAATATCTACTGTAGTTTAGTTGACTAAAATTTAACAAAAATTAACAGAATCAACATGACTAAACAGTGACTAAAACTAAACCTTATTTTAGTCAAAAGACTATGACTAAAACTAAATTCAAATTTTCTGTCAAAATTAACACTGGTCACAGAAACACTAGACAGGACTCTGCTAGTCATGCTTTCCTCCGACCACCAGGGTGAGCTCTCGCCAGAACACTAGCTCACCTTCCCATCATCCATCAGCCTCCAGTTCTCACAGCTGACCCACATCACATCATTACCCTGACTGTTTATATTCTCCCTCTTACTGTCTTGAATTGTCATCAATGATGATGTGATTGCCTTCCTGTGGTTTGACCTTCTGCCTGTTTTCCTCGTCTTCCTGCCTCATCCCCGCGCTGTACCTTGACCTGGTTTTGACTCTGAAGCTCGTCATCCTGTTTGTTATTAAAACAGTCTCACATGGATCCACACGCCTCTGACTCGTCCTTACAACTGTTGTAGATGTTTCTTTAACATTCTGCTGTCTTTCTGTCTCTGGGTCGATGTTCCGTGAAGAATACATCATGACACCAAAGAGACTATTTTCACCTTCAGACTGATTTGGTTTGAAGAATGCTGTGATCCTGACTACACCTGACTTCAACATTACATTTTCAGAGATACCCCCATTAATGCACAGGCCTGTTTTCGTACATTGCTTTCCAAAATAATTTGGTTGAACAAATGACCAATGTTAGCATTTTGTTCCATTTCCTGCAAATGTATTTTATCCCTTTTGTGATGTTTTCTTAAAGAGTAGATGACTCCAACAGCTTCAGTTTAGTATTGTTTTGTCTGTGGTGACCACAGAACATTTATGTATTTAAGAAGCTGACCTTCAATGTCTGCCAAGTCATCACATTGAAGTGTTTGCATTAACGCTGCTTACTATTCAAATCACTATTCTATTTTCCCATTTACCCCCTCCAGCACTGCTGTCTCTATACCACCAATGGCCCTCTGCAGAAACTACCCCTCACGGTTGAGGACATGTGGCTGAGCCAGTTAGGCTAAATCCAAATCAATTCCTCTCCAGCGGCCGCACTAAAGCACCAAATCGAGTTTATGCTCTGCTAATGCAATCAGCTTGCAGGTGGGGAGGGGATGACTGTGCCATCATGTCTTCCCTAATTTCATTTTCTCAGGCAGATGAGCAGGGCTGCTTGGTGGGGTTTGTACTGGAGGGATGCCCACAGCCACACGGCAGGAATGAATGTGATCACTGCCAAATGCCAGGGCTGTCAGAGGTTTACCTGAGAAGATATCGCTTTGAAACTAACTGAAGGAGAGGTGAGGGAAAAGTTAAACGGTGCAAAGACAGAGAAGTGAACCAACTCAACAAAGTTTACCAACAGATGAAGACAGGAATCACCAACGGAAAGAAAAGGATGCACTGACGTGGGTGAATAATGACGATTTATTTATCCATCCACCCATCTTCTTCCTCTTCATCCGGGAACGGGTCGTGGATGAAGCGATTTATTTATTTTTATATATATTAGGGATGCAATGATACAGTTTGCGCACGGCTCGATACGTAATTAACAAAATAAACCTGAAATGTTATAATTCCACAGATGATCATGATTTCTTTTGCAAACCGAAACAACATAACAAAGAAATCAGATTTTATCAAGTTTACAGCTTTTGGCAGTTATGGCAGAATCCCACTTAAATAGAACTCTAGTAAACATTGTAAACGATTGAATCAAATGTAAAAGTGTCTCAGTCCTCAATACTTGTGAACATGAATATAATAAACTCCAACAATCTAAGCTGTTCTCTTAAGTCTTGACATTCTGCAGTACTGCACTCTATTTTCCAGTGTGAGGACCATCATATAATGAACATTTACAGAGAGATAGTTCTCTGTTATCAGGAAGTCCAGCTGGACGTGGAAAGTTGTGTGTTTTTACTAAGTCGTCTTCAAATTGTGCAGTTAAAGTACAGGTATATACATATTTCTCTGTGAAATATAGACATGCTGGAACTTTATATTGTAGATCAACTGTTTTCATTAAATGACTAAAGTCCTCATTATCAACCACTGAAAAAAGACTGCAGAGATTTATCAATAAACACTCTGATGGAGTCAGGTATTTTCTGGTGTTTATCTGATGTAACACTGTTAGTCTTTAGAAATAGATCTGGGATGTTTTCATTGTGTTACCTGCGTGCTTAAGACGGTGATGGAGCTGGGTGATGACATCAGAGGAGAGTGGTCATGCTGGACATAATTCCCACAATGTAGGATACAGAGAAGAGGAAAATCTTGCAAATATTGTATTTCTTGTTAACACATTTCACTCCCTGATCCTTATATTCAACGGTAAACCCTAGATGTCTTCACACTGCAGGTTTCAAACACGAGCTGGAAGCTGCTCACACACCGACTGCATCGGAGCACATTCAAGCAGCCACGAACGAAAAGTCCATGAAACCGCGTGCAGAAGTCCGACATTCTGCTTCACGTGTGTTTGCAGAGACTCCCCACTGAAAGAGGCCGCCAGAACGCATGCCAACGCAACTGGAGTGCGAGCACATGCTGGCCACAGAACTACTGCTTTCGCTCCCTCTCGCTTTGTTTTTAGGATTTGGGCTCCGCCCCCCGGGGGAAGGGTAAAGTAGTTTCTAGCAGGGAGGGGGAGAGTGAGAGCAGACCTGGATCAGACAAGCTCTGCAATGAAGACATGAATACAGACACACTAAAGGCCGCTCACAGTGGTACTGGATACATCAAATGCAAACTGTGAAAAATGACGTACGGAATTGTACTGGACGGTTCGGTTTTATATCAAATATCGTTGCATCACTCACTCTGACTTGTACCTGGGGTGGGGTGGAGGGATGCTCGGTGCTGCTGGGTGGTGGTGGTGGGTTGCTCTTCTGGGGTGGGGCCTCGCATTGGCCCTCATAACGTGGTGGGAGGGGCTGCTCTTCTGACTGGGCTGGGGCCTGCACTCTCTGTGCTCCTGTGCCTTCCGGCTCTCAGGTGTGGGGGGGCCTCTGCGGCGGTCCCGTGTGCCCTGGTCTGGGTGTTTGGCGGGATTGTCCAGCGAGTGGATTCTCTCAGCAGCCCCATGGCGGGTGTTGGGGGTTCCGGGCTGCTGCTGCTGGGATTGCTGGACACCCTCCTCCTTTTCACATTCCATCATCATCCACATTAGTAAAGCATGAACACTCACCTGAGCACAGGTGTCAGCTCACCTTTGCACTAATGTGTGACAGAATGAAATACTTTATTTGTGTCTGTTTGTATGATTAAGTCTGTTAGCTGCAGCTGCAGTTCAATTGTGTAAATTTTGACTAGTTTAAATGTAAAGATTATTTCAACCAACAGGTATGTGTGTATACTGAGTGTGTGTGTAGACAGGCCCCGCCCATTCTAGTTTGATATTTAGACCCAGCTCTACCTCGAACATCTGATTGACAGATTCTCCTGAGTAGGTTTAAGTGGAAGGGGTGTGGACTTCAAACAAGCTCACTCATGATTGGCGACAGTAGTTCCTCAAAAAACATGACTCAAACCAACTCGGACTAATCACTCTTACGGGTTGAGCAGATGAACAGGAAGCCACGATGTCGGTCTTTGGCCTCATTTTGTGCGAGGTAAATGAGGTAATGCATTTTCTATGGGTGACATCAACACCTTGATATGTTCAGGGATTCTACAGTCAATAGTGTCTAACATAGGTCCTCATCTTTTAAATTAAGTTTTATCAATGTTATTCACTGAGGTTTTCCTGAAGTTTTTTTTTTTTTTCTTTTAAACCTGTTAATCTCTCTGGTCCTTCCTGGTGTGTCGTTGAAAAAAAAATTCCCCATCACCTTTATTGTGTTTACTATGTTGTATTTTAAGACATATTCTCTGCAGCGAATCAGGAGTTCATTAGAAATTGCCTCGAGGTTGTTAATTGTTGGCACAGAAGTTAGCTCTGATCATATTTTATCAGTCCTTTGTTTACACTCTCGTAGCACCTCACAAGCACAATGTAACAGGAGTGAAGCGAAACAAAACAGCCAGCAATAGCAGAGCCATGCAACTCCGTTTGAGCCAGATATCAGCTCCAACAAAAAATAAAGATTTTATTGGATTATTTGTCTGCAGGTGGATGCATCAGAATTGTAGCGAAGAATGAAAAACTTGGCCCACCAACAACAGTTACTGCTTCACAAATCAGAGCTTTAATAAAAACATCCGGTTTTCATTAAAGCTCCTGATCCAAAGAGATTTGAATAAAGAAATACTAAGAAATATATTTTTGATCTTAAACTAGTTTGTATATGCCTTCCATCATTAGTAAAAATGACACAAGAACATGGTATAAATTCCAAAAGATATTATTTTCATTGGAGTGGGTCTTCACAAAGGTGGAATGTTATATTGGATTGTTTTGGACCATTCAGAGATTTATATTACTTTGTACAGTGTTCAGAATCTTTTCAAAATACATGTTTGTGGTGCAATTAACTTAATCGTATGTACCTATGTGTTTTAAAGCATGAATGACTGCTATGACCTTCAATCCTGACCAAAAGCACACTTGGATGCTTCTCTTATTCTACTGGGCTCTAGGCTTCACAGCTTCACGGCTCTTGTGGAGTGGAGGGAGAGGCCATAGAAGCAGAGCAAAAGAGTCTGTGTCTGCGTGGGAGGCTGATTGTGCATTTACACAGTCCCACATTCTGTACCTTACTTATAAAGAACGTATAGAACAAGGGTAGAAGGACAAATCAGGAAAAATCTTGTTGAAATAACTCGTCTCACATCAGTGAACCCGACACCTTCTCCTTTGTGGCTACATAGCGGAGTGTCAGCTTACTGTTAAACTCAGCAGACATCAACTGGCGGATGTTTGGTGCTGTGGTCAAAATTTGTTGAGAACAAATTGATTCAAAGTAAAACCAAATCCATTCCATGGAGTGCTGACATGCAGTATAGAGTGTCTTCTGTCACTCGTATGTACCATCAGTTGATCCTCGTGGAGACCAGCATCTTTTTCATGGAAACACAGAGACGGCAGGAGGGCAGTAGGGTCTTTGTCTGTGTCTGAGCATATGAACAGTTTGCCTTTTAGCATGTGAACGCCACATATAACGGATGTCTGTAAAGTGGTCCCTCGGAGGGCAAGGCTGATGAACACTAATGGACGTGGTTACCTCAGCTGGCAAATGGAGCGCTCACAGATGATGTTGGCACGGCCCATTTAGAGAAGGAAAGCAGGTGCATTAGAGTGAATCAGCAGTATTTAATCTGTCTTCCATTTGTGTATTTTCAAAAACAAGGAATGGAAATCCTTGGAAAAGTTTGTTCCTGTTCTGTACCAGGTTTGAGTTAATTTGCTGTGTGTTAGCAGAGCTAGCTTACAAGACACTGAGGCTATCGAAAGCACATTAGCTATCGACTGCTCACAAAATGCTGAATACTGCAAACAAAAAATAGTAAGTGAATGTGTTTTATACTACATACAGTGGATTGGTATTCATACCCCTTGAACTTCTTCGCATTTTCTCACATTATGACCACAAACATAAAAACATTTTTAATGGAATGTTATGCGAAAGACCAACACAAAGTGACACACTACTGTGAATAGGAAAAACAATTATAAAATGATTCAATTTTTTTTACAAATAAAAAGCTGAAAAGTGCATGTGTAAAAGTATTCAGAGTAAATACTTTGTGGAACCCTCTTTTGCTGCAAATACTGCTGTATGTCTACCAGCTTCGCACATCAAGAGACTGAAATCTTTGCCCATTCTTCCTTGCAGAACAATTTAAGATGAGTCAGATTAGAGAGTGTTTGTGCCTGGCAGTTTTCAGATCTGATGACAGAATCTCAATTGGATTCAGGACAGGACTTTGACTGGGCCATTCCAACCCTTGAATACGTTTCATTTCAAACCATCCCATGGTAGCTTTGGCTTTACGTTTGGAGTGGTTGTCCTGCTGGAAGATGAATCTTCGCCCCAGTCTCAAATGTTTTACAGACTTCAACAGGCTTCCCTCCAGTATTGTCTTGCATTTGGCTTCATCCATCTTCCCTTCAACTATAACCAGATTCCTTGCCTCCTGGTTGCATCTCCGATCAGTGCTATCCTTGTTTGGCCTGTTAGTTTAGGTTGACGACCATGTCTAGAAAGGTTTGCAGTTGTGCATACTCTTTCCATTTGCGGATGATGGATTGAACAGTGGTTTGTGAGATGTTCAAAGTTTGGGAAATCTTTTTATAGCGTAACCCTGCTTTAAATTTCTCCATGACTTTATCGCTTACCTGTCGTGTGTGTTCCTTCGTCTTTGTGATGCTGTTTTCTCCCCAATTTTTTCTTGACATATCAAAGAGACTGTCACTACACAGCGGGATTTGTACTGAGATTAAATTACACCCAGGTGGATTTGATCAGTCACCAATCATCAAGCAACTTCTAAAGGCAGTTGGCTGCACTCAGAGATACGGGGGCTGAATACTTTTGCACACTGCACTTCTCAGTTTTATTCCACCTCACAAGATAAAAAAAACAAAGAGATAGAAAAGAAAAACGAACTGAAAGACACCTCACAAGACAGACAAAGCAAAAAAAATGTTGAAAGCCTAAAAGCCTTCAGCAGAATTTTCCTCTTCACAATGTTGCACTTTGTTTTGTTTTTCACATAAAAATCCAAAAAATTAAAAGCTGTAAAAAAGGTGAAAAATTTGGAAAAGGTAGGAAAACGTATCAAGTTAAAAGCCACATACATGTTCTTTAAAAACTGGCACCCAATGAGCAAATAATAAAAATTTTTTGCCAGTGTTTAATTATCCTCCACAGTTATCTTTTTATTTTTCCATCTGTTTGATCCTCTTTTGCTGAGGTCCCACCACAGCTTCGTCATTGATCTACACCTACATGCACTTTGATGGTCCCAAGCTCAATGGAAACGCTCACTTGAATTACCCGGACAATTCGAAACCGGCCAAGATAGGACTGGTCTGGTCCATACTGCTCAGTGGATACGAGGCATTATAGTTTGCTCGAGTCTTCTTTAAGCTGATTGTTAACCATTTTCCAAACTTCAACTCCTCCCACACGTCACTTCATGTTTGGCCTGTTGGTACCTGTCACTAGATCTTCAGATTAAATCAAGTAACATTTTCTTCCTCTTCAGCTTAACAGCCTCTCTCACCCAGAGTGTCCACTATCAAGTTAGATAATTGTTGCCATGGTAACTAAGAAAAACCTTGCTTCACAGCTCTGGTTAACTACCTCTATAATGGAGGAGAACACCAAGACTATCCTCTATATTTGCTACCTCCTTCAGGGGAAAATCCATTCACTCCAGTAAAGGACATAACTCCCCTCAGACTGGTTCCAGAACGCGAGCTGTGGGTCCAGTTGAGTCGAATCCTATATTTGGAACATCTGAACCTTGTGCACCTGCTCGGTGTGCAACAATTAATCAACTTAATTGAAGAACTGATTTAAATTTCTACAATCTAATCAGATAAAAACAAACAAACAAAAAAAACCAAAAGAATTGAGACATAGTAGTTTTATTTTACTATCATGTAAAAATAACCATCACAGTGAACAACAAACATGTGATGCAGCAGAAACTGATCAACCATCATTCCAGTCTTTGAATTGATCAAAGTCATGTGACCAAACAGTCTTGTAAATGTTTTAATAATGATTATTCTGATGTTAAAAAACAGAATAATCATTTTATCAAACTAAAATGTGAATGGATTTGACATTCATTCTTGTTTACTTGTTTGTTTGTACACATATTTAATTTATTATCTTGAAGAGATACAAAGAATCTGGAAAACCTCATTACCAGGTCTGATCATCTTTGCTCAGTCTGCTGCCCCCGTGACCTGCCCCAGATAAGCTGAATAAAATGGCTTTTGCAGATGTGACAAATATTTCATTTTATTTTATTTTGCTTTATGTTTCATCTCCCTCTTTCTAGTACGTACCATGTCCAGTGGTGTCTTTGTTGTGCTCCGACTTCTGAACTTTAAAATTCTTATTCCCTCATACTCTTGCTCTCTTGGTCTGTTCTGATGTTTTTCCTTCAGTCTTTATAACTCGGTCTGTGCACATGTGTGCACACAGCAGGCTGGACAGCAGACCTGCTGGATTATAGCTAACCAATGTAGTGTGGAAAGAGCTTGAGTCAGTGCTGTGGAGTCAATGACCCCTGAGCCAGAGAGAAAGTCTGCGGGGGAAAACTCAACAAGTACTTTAGCTCCACGCCGCTGCTCCACACTCATCCTGCTCACTTTGCTGCTGCCGCTGGGGGGACGTCTGTCGCTTCAGGTGGTCGCTGCAGGCTGACCATCCACATGATGTCTTTTTGTTGACAATAACCTTATTTTATGTTTCTTCTTTGTATTTTATCAGCATCTTTTTCTCAGACAAATAAGACAGATTTTAAACCCAAGTTTCCTTTTAAAAAACAATGTCTGTTCAGCCTTTTGCAAACTAAGCTCTGAATGCACCAGGGTAAACAGACCCTCCACCTATGTCTGAGAAACAGACTCATTCAGCATGGCATTACTTATTGTCAGCTGTTCTAAGTAATTGACCTTCGCATATTATAGAATATTCTTACTTTGTAACTAAATAAATGCTTGTTAAATGCTGATTTGTTTATATTGATAGCTGACCAGCAAGGCTTTGATGTTTCATTATGTCTGTATCTTCATGTGAAGCTCTGAAGCAGTGTCACTGTCTCTCCTCTGAACATGTCCAAACCATCTCAGTCTGGCCTCTCTGACTTTATCTCCAAAACCTCTAACATGTGCTGTCCCTCTGATGGATTCATTCCTGATCTTATCCATCCTGGTCACTCCCAAAGAGAACCTCAGCATCTTCATCTCTGCTACCTCCAGCACCAACCTTATTGGTACGAGCAAAGATCTTGGGATGGACAAAAACTCACTGGACTCAAAGATTCAGAAATACCTCAACGGATGGATCTGTTTGTAAAGTTTAGTCCCCATCATGCTTCGCACATGCACGGCAGTTGGGAAAGGATAATAGGAGTTTCTCAGAGGACCTTGGACTCCACGTTGCTCCAATCAAAAGTCCGGCTCATTCACAAGGTTCTTTAATGGCAGAAGTTGCTGGGATTATAAATGCTCGTGTGAATGTAACGTTCACACCAGGCATTAGTTGCAGACTCAAGAACATATTTTCAGCCTGTGATGTTCACATCAGCACTGGTCAAGCAGGGAGGGGCTTCTCTTCCTTTTTCTATGGATTACTGGCACTTGTGTGCCTCATACAGTTGGAAGAGGCTTGGTGGACAAAAGTTGAAGGGGTGCAAATCTGATGGACATTGCTCCAGGCCATCAATCTTCTTCTCAATCCAGAAACAATGAGAAGTCACTGCCATGTGTCCCACAGTCTGAACAGTGAAAGCAGATAGTCAGGAGGAAGAAACAAACCAGAAAGTAAAAACAAAAGGCAAAAGCAGCAGGAGTTCGTGATCCAACCCGACTGTGGGTCCTGAGAACCACGCGCTCTACAATAGTCACTGCACAGGAGAAGCTTATGCTGCAGATCTGAAAGAAAAGGAAACCAACTGAATGGACCAGGAACCAGAGGCACAGTGAGCAGTCCCCCTTCAGAGTGGATCTGGCACAAAGAAACTGCTTTTAAAATCTCCTCCCTATGCTTTTTGCAATCAGAACAATTAACACCACTTGGGCAGCCAACACAGTCTCCCTCCCAATTCGTCACATATTGACGTTTGATTAAGGACGCTTCCGCATCACTTTTTGATGTGCTGGCTGTTTTTAAAATCAAGAGTGCTGCATGCAGTACCAGATATGGCAACGGATGCGGCCTGGTCGACAGGACATGTCCAGTACTGGTTCATGTCTGGTGCCACTGCCGGTTTGCCCTCAATACCATGTTTGGTACAAGTTTGGGTCTGGTCCCGCATCTGGTCCAGTGACGGGTTAGGGTACCAGTACCAGTTTTGGATACTTGTGCGTTACACGTCATGGTACTGGACCGGTTCTGGTTCATGGCTGAGAGGTTCAGGTGGTTTAAAGGGAACAGCCAGTTCGTCAGCAAACAACGACCTGGGGACACCCAAAAACTACAAAAGTGACACGGAACCCAACGCCAATAAGTGACGACTTGGGAGTGAGAATGTTCTGGGGCAGCAGGTCAGCCCAATTCATCCTGCTGCACTTTCACAGCTCTGTTACAATTTTGAAAGACTTGGTGTCATATGATTCCGACTGGGAGGAAAAGCGCAGTTAAGTTCTCCATGTACCTGTTGGCACTTCCATGTTTTGATGATCAAGCAGCACAAATGTAGAGCCAGAGAAAAGACATGCAAACTTCAGTAACAATGCATGGGTGCATTGATTTAACTATAACAAATGGCAAATACATTGACTGATTGTGAGGGTTTTAAATGCAGAAGTCCAACACAAGTTTATGGGCTTTTACATAGACTTGTTATTAAACGTGGCCGCTTGAACGAGTGAATGTGGCTTAAAAGTTCTGAGCTGATCAGAACAAAGTGTAATTTCTAGAAAAATAATAGACGGTATGAGCGAGAAATAATGTGCCATGCTGGTTGATCTGTTGTTCCCTGCAGCTGCACTATAGAACCTCAGGGATCTCATCCATCCTCATGATCCAGAGTCACTCACTCATCTCTGGAGCAGTTGTGGCTTTGCAGACTTGCATAGAGAGGAGCCACAGCTCCATTCTTCAAGCCACAGGGAAGAAGACACGCACGAACACTGTTCAACCCGTGATGCTAGTAGCCCCCCCCTCTGTCATTCTAAAAGGAGGTAAAAGACAAACTTATAATACTATAATACTGTTCCATAAACATTAAAAACAATCAGTATTGTTTACAAAATATCCATCCATCCAATCAATAAATATTACATTGATATTTATGTTTTTAAGAAAGCTGCCCCTCACCAGACTTCCTTTTGCCCCCTCGGTCAGGAGACCTTCCGCTGTGGGATCTGGTATGATCCTCTAGTGCAGGGGTCTCAAACTCGCGGCCCGCGGGCAATCTGCGGCCCGCGGGATGATAATTTGCGGCCCCCGTCTTCATATGAAAGATTACTGTTAGTGCGGCCCGCAAGGCTGATTTGAATGACAGTTGTTGTGTGATGAGCTGAACGAACCAATCACGGTAAGGTATATGATTCTGGAGGGCGGGACATCAGCGGGCTGTCAGAGCCTCCTCACTCATTAATTCATTCCTCCAATCAGCTGGGCGGAGGAGGAGCCATGAAGCTGTGAAGTGCTTTCTCACTGAACGTGATTCGCGGGCCCCGCTCCTCTTTCGTCACGTGATACACAGCCTGCCGCTTGTCAAAAAGCATGTTCCTGACGCCACGCAACAATCCGCGCACGCATCAAACATTCCGCGCGGACAAGTCTGACCCTCGCGAGCGCTTTTTCCTCCTCCACGAAAAGAAAAAGTCCTCGCGAGAGAGACTGACTACTTCCGCGTGCGTGAGTGATGCCCGCGAGCGAGTAGAATCACCGGAGCAGCGCAGTCACGCACGCAGCAATAGAGAGGAGATTCTTCTTCTATGGTGTTTATCATTAGCGCTGCTGCGACTGTGCGTGAAATATTGAACCGGGTTGAAGACTCAGCGCGTGCTCAGCGCGTGCCCGATTTGTGTGCAGAGCTTGAGACCAGATTTAAAAACTTGCGTAGCAACGCGCGCTCCCGACGCGGAGGCCAGGAATTCTGGTGCGCGCGTTTGCATTGAGCTTTCAGTGAGCGCGCTGCTCTCATCTCAGAAATGAAGGAGGTTCTGTAAATACAGACGTTTGAAACTGAATAAAAATAGTTTTCTCTTGTCCAGTGTTTGTCAGGTATTTTCTCTGAGACACCCCCCCCCCCCCCCCCATTCAGCTGCAAACATTAGTATCAGTTAATTTGCTCAAGTTAAACATATATCTCCTCAAAATATACTTTTATTATCATTAAAGAATAATAATAATAATAAAAACTTCTAAATAATCAGTTTTATTAATTTTTCTCTTTCTTTTTTAGAATACTTCCAAAACTTCCAGACAAAATAAAAACAAGTCTTTCCTTGTTTCCCTCCACAGTAGTGATGGTCTTTTCTCAGAGATTCAGTTCTTTTGCATTGGTTCACTGTAAATTGAGTTTTAGGTTGTTTTTGCTGTATTTAATTTACTATGTAAGATTATGCACAGTATCCATCACTAATGTAAACATGTTTTTATTTGCATTCCCTGCGGGGGGCGCGCCCCACCATTTGAGAAACACTGCTGTAGTCAGTCAGTCAATATGTGATTTCTACAGTCGTCTGTGTCTGCTGTATGGTCATTGTTATTATTTTAATTATTAATGATTGATTTTCTAATTCATTTTTTAAAATTAATTAATTTAATTCATTCACTATTTCGTGTTAAAAATAAAGATATTTGAGAACATTAGAATGTTTTATCAGCGATTTTCTTGTGGAAATCCTGATGCGGCCCGGCCTCACCCAGACTCTGCCTCCAGCGGCCCCCGGCTGAACTGAGTTTGAGACCCCTGCTCTAGTATGTGGAGGGGGCGGGAATAGTTCCTAGACATCTGCCTGTCAATAAATGAGTGTTCATTTGTTGAACACTCCATAACAAAATTTGAAAACCATAACTTTTCAACATTTATGAACTAGATAAATAGCTTAATCTACAGTAAAGCTAGTATGAATGCTGTAAGATGAAATGTAGATGCTGGTGCTAGTAGCTAAAGATGCTGAAACTGATAGCTGAAAATGCTAAAGCTTAAAGCCAGCTAAAATATTAGCTAAATGCCAAATTAACCTAAATAATTAAAAAGAAATAAATAATTTAGGTTTGCCAAAACACCTAGCATGTAGCTGAAATATTTGCTAAATTCCAAAACAGCCTAAAAATTGTTAGTAAGTACCAAAATAGTCCAAAAAGCTAGCAGAGTCAAAGTTTTTAAAACCGCAACTTTTTAACATAAATATGAATAATAAAAGGGCAGGAATATTATTCCAGAATAAATCAACTTAAACCTTAAATAACTTTCAATATTTTACTCTCCATAAAAATATATTTTGTCAAAATTATACAAGTTAGAAATGAGCACAAGGTAACATCGGGCCATTAATAACATTAAAATAAAATGATCAGGAGGGCCGGATCCGGCCCCCGGGCCTTGACTTTGACACATTTGCAATAAAGTACATTGGTGCAAAGATGTCTTTCTCTGCAAATTTTACCAACATAAAGTTTTTCATATAGGTGTAAAGTTTCTGCGTCAGAATCTGTTGGGATTATGTTGTATGATAAATATTATGTGTTCTGTGTAAACAGTTGAAGACATTTTTTAGTTTAAAAAGTGTGTGTTACTTTGCTTTTGCAAGCTGCAGCTCTTGTGTGTAAAGGTTAAACATTTACACACAAAGAACCTAAAAGATTCTTTATCTTATCACATGTCAAGAATGTCTTTAATGTGACTTTCAAAACATCTGGAATACTCCATTTCTGCAGAAAAAGGGGTTAAAGATGGAATGAACAAACAAAGTCAGTGCAATTCACAAGACGAAGAAATACGAACAAAGAACTGGGGAATTTTCACAATAGTTGACCAACTCTCAAAAATATTTAGCAATATTTTTTTGCTTAAAAAAGACAAAAGAATAATATTCATTGGTGGTTTGTAACATTTAAACAGAACAGAAGACCTGAAAAAGCAGAGACTTAAATAGGCTGAGGATAATTACCAGAAATGAAGACAGCTGTGGATCATCACAAACCTGAAACTGATGTGACTCAGGGACAATTCAAAACAGAACATGACCAAATCCACCAAAAACCGAACCAAAGCTCCCAATCCTCACATGAAGGGTGAAGGCCAAACAAATGCTGCTGGAGCATCTGTTTCATCAGTAACCTCCTTTCATCCTCTTCTGTTCACAGGAGGAAGAGATTTTTTTAGGAAGCAGCTGTGGGAGTTTCCTCTTTTCTTTTCTTCCATTTTCTCTGAAGAACAAAGATCCAGAATTTGCGATTAAGTAAACTGAGCAAGTGTGTTGCCTCTAGAGTGAGGGGTTTACGTACGCTGCTATGTGTGTGATAAAATAAAAAAAGGAATTCCTCCCCCTTGAAGACTCAGAGATTCCCTTCCCTGCTTTGGTAAGGCTGAACACAGAGAGAGTAGATTGTCCCTTTTGGGGGAATTTGCAACTTCTCCCATTCATATGTGGCAGTCTGCAGGACCAGCACTGTCACTGCTGGACCCAATCAGCGCTGAGATGATTCGCTTCACCTCATCAGGCAGAGTCAGAACAGAGATGTGACAAACGCTAACCTTCAGCAGGGTGCTCATGCACTTCAAGCATGACAGTCCCAGGTCTCACATGAATCCAAAGGTCACATTTGCTTCACTGAACGTGCGGTATGGGTCAGATGTGACCCAACTGCTGCAAATGTGTTCTGACTCCAGGCATGATGCGACCTGTCAGGGCCAGATGGGACACAAACACCTCAAAGCCTCAAAGCATGTTCTACATCACACAGCTGAGCTCCAAACTGTAAACAAGCGTGAGGTACAGCAGGTGGTGCAGGGAAAACATGGAGAACCTCAGGATGGGGCTTGTCAGACGGGTCCTGGGATGGGTTCACTTCAAAAGCTAAAGATATGATGGGCTTACATGTCACTCCCTATTCAACCAAATCAAGTTTTCTTGGTGTCTTTTGTATCCTTTAGCCAAAATGAATGAGGATGAATTCTAGAATGGCTACCAGCTTCAGCAGGGCACCAACAGGGCTTTACAATCCAAAAGCCTTCATCAGAGAAGAACATTCACATGAAGCTCACCTGTTGCTTTCTTCTGGAGAAGTGCATTGATGAATGAAGACGTGAGCGTGCCTCCCAGCTCCGCCAGCACTTCCACAACAGTGTGAGAGCTGCATGTTATTTTTAGAGCTCCAACAGACGATAATGAGCATGTAAATGTTTGGTTTCCTTCCAGCACAGTAGAAACAGTAAGCCAGAGCACCCAACCCCCCAGCCGCACACACACACACACACACACACACATTTCTGGTAAAATCATCCCAATTAGCCAACAAACCCAGACGGTGTCTCCTGGGGAACATGTTCCCTGCAGGAGGCCTAGAGTGAATGAATCCGACTGTTCCTTCAAAAGAAAGACAGAAAAAGGAAAAGTGAACCTGTTCATCTTTTCTAAATCTTTTGCTGAAATTATATGCCTTTGTGACACGTTTTAGATCCTGTTCCTGCACCTTTGTGGTTCAGTGCTGGAATGTTACTCTTTGATTGAACATTTACCCTTCTGCTCTTCACTCTGAGCTGATGTATGATGGTGATTTTACCACTCCACTATGTTAGAGTTTAAATGCAGCTATACATTTTAGAGGCATGAAGGTCACAGGTCAGAACCACCCGGTCTTCAGCTTCAGCCGTACTCTCCTGTTTTCAGTGTGTATCTTGCAGTCAGACGCCTCCATCAGCAGAAATGTTCATTTTTGATGCCATGCAGACACTCAGGACCTGGAAAGCACTGTTTTCATGACTGAGCAAGATGCTGGTGTGTCTCTGAAGGGAAAAGCAAAATCAATCCCATCATGTGAAGACAGCGGCTCAGCCCAAAACACTCCTCCTCCTGCCTTTACCGCCATCTTTGCTGTCCAGTTTACAAAAATGCTAACTCAGATTGTAAGAGAGTCAATTTCCTGACATCAGTAAAACAGATGTTTAATGCTTTGGAATCAGAACCTTGTAGAAGAAGCTCTGATACAACTTTAATGTTTTGTTCTTTTTTCTTTTTCTTTATTTCATGTTCTTCTTTCTTTCTTTCTTTCAACTGAAAGACTGAAAATGTCCATATGTTAAACCCAAAGTTTTTGATCAAAAATGGTTTAACCAACATTTGGTTTGGTATAAAGAAATAAATGTTTCTTTGTAGTCCGTAGTTTAGTTTGAGTTCCAGATATGTTCCTCCGAGTATGGATACTGTAAGTCTGCTGAATGTTCTCAAAAAGCCAAGCCTGGAGATGTTACACAGCTGTAGTTCGTTGAGAAGACTTTAACACCCGAGGTGTCATCTATGACGCTTTAAGTCCCCCGATGAAAACTATTTTTATTTAAATAAAATGTTTTTATTGTGATTATAATCTTTTTGACCAAAATCCCACAACGTAAATGTCTTAAAAAGACATTTTTCATGTTGATCTGAGGCCTCTGTTTCCAAAATCTCCTCTGAAGGGGCGTGGCTTTTGGAGCTGAGCAGCTCCGCCCCATCCCCTGTATAACTATTATAGCTCTGTTTCTTGCTAGTGTAAATCTTCCCCGCTGCTCCATAAAAACCTCCATCAATCTGGGTAATGTCCAGCCGTCTGGTTCTGATCCGGATGTCAGCTCAGATCTTCATGGACAGAACTTCCTCCAAAATCCTGATTCTTTCTCCTTCCAGTTCACCAAAGACTCTTTGATGTTTCTTGACGTTGCTGTGATCAATCCATTGGTTTCTCAGAGCAGAAAATAATGAAAGCTAACATCCAAATGCTCTTTCATTGATTTACAACCCTTTCCAACTGCGGTCAAATGAGCCGCCGTTCACATTTCTGTGGTCACATCAAGAAGCTCCGTGGAGTCTGTTGGAGATTTTCCAGCGTTCTCAGGACTGCTACCGTAAGTATTGGATGAAACTCAAAGCAAAAAATCCAGTGACGGCTGATTGGAGCACAGAAATGTGAACGCGGCTCATTTGACTGCAGTCAATGTGAAGATAGCATCTTCTCTTCTCCAGAACCTGAACTAGACACGCTAGCCGGACCAGATGAGGGTTTAGTGCATGTGCAGCAGAAAGGAGATGAGTGATGAAAAACAGAGTGTGTCCAAGACTGTTTGGTTGACAGAGATTTAAAAGGAGAAATAAAAACGAAATGATTTCTTATTCTATTTGTTCTCTTTTAGAAGAAGAATGACACATAGACATGTTACAAACTCTATAAACAGGATTTTCATCGGAGGAGAAAATTATAGGGACTTGGGAGGATCTTCCACCCCAGTCTCTCAGTATACCCAAACTTGCCCCCCCTGACATTATGTTTGCACCCCAAACCGGGGCTGGCTAGATCCTTAATGCATTAGCATTAAATTGAACTAATTGTGCTATTCTAGATTCCGCCCCTCGGTGGCGCAGCGGCATAAACAGGGTACATCCCAGTCAGAAGGTCAGAGGTTCAATTCCAGCGTGGGGAAAATTGACATTTTCATTTATTTCATCCCAAAACACTTCAATGCAAGTATAGAACACATGGAATTGTTATTACAAGCACATTAAATGACAGACTTTCAGCTTGGGGAGTGTTTGCTATGTCTTTTGAATTTTTTTAAACGTCAACAACCATTAAATGACAGAAGATTGAAATCAAAGTTTACTTTTAAAGGCAACAATTACGCTTACAACAGACAATTTCAAATCTTCTTCATTCTTACATCAGTCATTTACAATTACGTATTACTAAAAAATAAACTCATGTCTATGAAGAAAATACATTATAACGATGCTTAAAGAATTATCCTGATGTTTTTTTATTCATATTTCTTGTGTATTTAGCAAAAATAAAAAGAAAAGATTCAACAAAATACCAAAAGAGAGAGCTCTGTTTTAACAAGCTCTACTTTCATGTTGATCATGAATTATGCTGATCATGTTAATGTTTGAAGAGTTAAATGAAAGAACATAAACACTGGATCTCTGGTGTTAAAGAGTTAACACAAAGGCAGGCTTTCTCTATGTCTACCGTCACCCTTTCAGGGCTGCATTCTTTCAGTCAAGTTTTTAAAACAGGGTCAAAACTCAGGACAAGTTGAGTGTTACAGTTTGGTATAAATGTGTTTTGTTTCAGAATGAAAGCATGTGGGTTACTGAAGTGGGTAGCAGAATGTGGAGCTCAGACTCTTTTCTGCCACGTCTCAGATTTCCTGCTTTGTAATTCTCTAATTCATTAAAAAGCAAGAGCTCCCTCCGTTCGGATGATGGAGTCGACACAAAGATCATTTGGTGGCTCTGCGTGAGTCTCATGAACCTGAAGCTGATGCTCCAGTTGCCATTATGGCCCAGAGACGGCTGTGATCACCAGTGAGTGTCACTCGCCATAATGAGGCCGCCGCCGTCTCTGCGAGGTTAGCAGAGGTGCCGTCTCGACGCCAGTGGCTAATTGACGATTATGTACAGTACATGTTGTGGGCAAAATCATTCATTTTAATAGGGTGATTATTGGCAGGAAAGACATGTGGCCGAGAGGACCCAGCAGTGGCCTCTGAGAGGCCGTCTGACAGCTCTGTGCTTTACTCAGAGAGAGGTGAGTTCACCATGGTGATCTCATCTCCTTGCAGGAAATATCAGGGGAATGAAAACAAGTTTAATTTCCTGTGTCTCCCAGCCAGGATATATACCTGCAGCAGAGGTGCTATGGGGCCAGTGGGATGAAAGACACAGAAGCTGCTGTTGATATTATCATATTTTAATATCGCTCTCCCCCAAACAGCGCTGCTTTTCTAATTGTACTATAGATATCAAGGACACATTTTCTGTTTCAGTCAGTGAGGACGAGGGGGTGAGGGATAAATGTTGGGCAGAGCTGATTTCCTTTACTTTACAGGTTAAAACTGATATAAGAGAATACAGATAAATTATCCAGAACAAACAAACAACAGAACAAACAACAGCATTTTTGTAAGACAGCAGGCAGGCTGTGAATATATATATATTTGTCTAATTAGTAGTAAAGCTTAATTTTGTTTGAACATTTTTTATATTGTTAGATGAGCAGGTGTTTATATATTTATTTAGTTATTGAGGATGTGGATCTCCATGAAGATGAAGATGCCGCTGGGCTATCCACCCTCTGGATCTGAAATAAAGGAAGCGTGTTTCTGTTGTAGCGCCCAGTTCTTTTTGAATCCTTGCATGTCATAGCAGCTCTATTGTAACAGCTCTGTGTCCTTCTCATGCAGACACAGAATCAGGTCAGAGGCAGGACAGGTGGAACGGGAAAAACTAAATAAATATGACAGAAGCTGCAATTGATGATCTGCTAAAATAGTCCGTTTTTAGATTAGAGATAGGGCTTTATTGTCATTGTCACAGGACAATGAAATTGGAGCAGCCAAAACAGTGCAAAAAGAAATGACATCATATAAATATGTAAAATATGTACAAAGTTGGCAAGTATTTAAAAAGACAAAGAAGATTGGAGCAACGTTTTCAGTGCAAATATATATGTGCAAATATGCATGAACAATATATACATATAGAAACATATACATGGTGATGTGCCAATAAGAAGGCAGAGGGCATCAGGGCAAACAAGTCTGAGCTGGGGTGTGAACTGTCCTTTTGAAATGTAAATGTTTCCATCCATCCTTCCATCCATCCATCCATCCTTCCATCCATCCATCCATCATCCATCCATCATCCATCCATCCATCCATCCATCATCCATCCATCATCCATCCATCCATCCATCCATCATCCATCCATCCATCCATCCATCATTCCATCCATCCATCATCCATCCATCCATCCATCCTTCCATCCATCCATCCATCCATCCATCCATCCTTCCATCCATCCATCCATCATCCATCCATCCTTCCATCCATCATCCATCCATCCTTCCATCCATCCATCCATCATCCATCCATCCATCATTCCATCCATCCATCATCCATCCTTCCATCCATCCATCCATCCATCCATCCTTCCATCCATCATTCCATCCATCCATCCATCCATCCATCCATCCATCCATCCATCCATCATTCCATCCATCCATCCATCCATCCATCCTTCCTTCCATCCATCCATCCATTCATCCATCCATCCATCCTTCCTTCCATCCATCCATTCATCCATCCATCCATCCATCCATCCATCCATCCATCCATCCATCCATCCATCCATCCATCATTCCATCCATCCATCCATCCATCCTTCCTTCCATCCATCCATCCATCCATCCATCCATCCATCCTTCCATCCATCCATCCATCCATCCATCCATCCATCCATCATTCCATCCATCCATCCATCCATCCATCCATCCTTCCTTCCATCCATCCATCCATCCATCCATCCATCCATCCATCATTCCATCCATCCATCCATCCATCCATCATTCCATCCATCATTCCATCCATCCATCCATCCATCATTCCATCCATCCATCCATCCATCCATGCATCCATCCATCCATCATTCCATCCATCCATCCATCCATCCATCATTCCATCCATCCATCCATCCTTCCTTCCATCCATCCATCCATCCATCCATCCATCCATCCATCCATCCATCCATCCATCCATCCATCCTTCCTTCCATCCATCCATCCATCCATCCATCCATCCATCCATCCATCCATCCATCCATCCATCCATCCATCCATCCATCCATTCATCCATCCGTTATCAGAACCCTCTAAATCCTTTTCACGGTCACAGAGCTGCTAGAGCTAACCTGGCTACCTCTGCAATATGTTCATGGACATTATGAGAGTGGTGCGTATATGGAACATGTCTTACTCAAACTGTGGCGACCAAACGAGCAGGACCATTGCATCGGTCAAGGACAGAATCACCAAACTAGCAGCAGAACTCTATCAAAGAGATTCACTTCTATCTGTTGCATATGAAATGGCCTCAAAACAATCCAGAATCCTTACGGAGCTTACCACTGGACATGATACTCTCTTTTGGGACCCAGCCCCCCCTCTCTAACCGGTTCGCTGTCCTGGCATCTGATACCGTGATTGCAGCTAGCAAGTCTGTTGTCGAGGATGGCGTTGCTCAAGCATCATCTCCCATCATCTCTGCATCACAATCTGGATCAGAAGAGATCTGGATAGAGATCCCTGGCAATGGCCCAGCTGCTGACGTCCGCCGTGGGTCCCTGGACCGCTGTCGCTGCTGTCGCTGCTGTCGCTGCTGTCGCTTCTACCTCTGGGGACAGGGCAGCGAGGTCCACCCGTGGACATCGTATCCACTGCGGACGCTAGGGCTACCGATGTCGGCGTCGCTTCCACCACAGGAGAAAGGGCAAGGAAGCAATCTTTGAGAGCGGCCCACCTCCCAGCACGTGCCGGCTTTGCATCCACAGACCAGAGGGTTACTCTCCTTTGGAAAGTAGTGAACCAACAGAACACCGGCTTCATTCAAACATCGGGATTTCATGGGTCTTTTGTCTTATTTATTGGACAACGTGTTTGTTTTTGGGCCCATCCTCACACTTGCCCAAGGATCTACCAGATTCAGCAAGATTCTATCCCTCCACACCTGGCTGCAGTCCACCTCCCAGATCTTCAGGTTTAGCTTCATCGATAAGTTTAATCTCTTTTGGAATTGCCCCTCTTTTTATAGCTGTGATGGTATTCACCCCAGCCCCCTTGGAAATAGTATGTTAATAGGTAACATTCAATACACTGTGCACTGCTTTATATATGACTGACAACCAACTGCAAACACTCCACAAGAATCTACCCCTGGTCGTTTTTAGAAGTGGGTTTTCCCCCTCAGTACCCCTAATTATAAAGCCCTTGAACTTTCTTTAACACCTGTCATCTTCCCCATACAGTCTGTTGTGTCCAACCAGACAAGAACTTATCCTCTGTCATTCACAGAAACTTTAACAACCTTAAAGCAGTGCATGTTCAGAAACCACCCATTCAACCTTTGTCAACTCCATCATTAAACTCCACTGTAACACTGAAAATGGGTCTTTTAAATGTCAGATCACTTTCAAATAAGTCTTTTATTATCAATGATCTTATCTTAGACAATCATTTAAGTTGCTTGTTTTTGACAGAACCGTGGCTTGGCACTGACGCTCCAGTTATTCTCACCAAGGCCTCTCCATCTAGTTTTACGTTTTTATTCTTTTTTAGGGAGGGTAAGAGAGGTGGTGGGACAGCGTCAATTACTCAACAAACTGAAGTTATTCCACTCTCTGAGTTTTCTTTTTTTTGAGTACAATGATTTTCTTTTTAATAGCCCTCCTGTTTTATCAATTACAATGTGCAGACCACCAAATCTCCCTTCCGCTTTTATCAATGAATTTTCAGAATTTTTATTAACTGTCCTTTTTAGATATGAGAAAATTTTAGTAGCCGGAGACTTTAATTTGGATGTTGATAACTATAATGATTTCCATGCCTGCGAGTTTTTAAATCTCTAGGACACTTTAGGATTTAAGCAACATCCCAGCCAGCAAGGCCAAGTGGGCCCCATATGGCTTAAAAGTGGGCGGACAATGTAGGCCCCAATTGGTTTGTTCCGCAGTTTCCATGGTGGCCCCAGCTGTGTTTGCCACATTGACTTAGGTGGCTACGCTAGCCAGCTGCCCGGTGGACAACATAGCGAGCTCCGCATGCCCAGAGTCCAGCAAAGCAAGCAAGTTACTGCTGCCCAGGAGTCAGCAGAGCTAGCAGGGCGCTGTCCAGGCTTCCAGTCCTGGTAGTGGAGCCAATGTGGGCAAACACAGCTGGGGGCACCATGAAACTGCGGACAAACCCAATTGGGGCCTACATTGTCCGCCCTCTTTTAAGCCATATGGGGCCCACTTGGTCTTGCTGGCTGGGATGTTACACATCCCACTCATAACAGAGGACACACCTTTGACTTGATCATCACCTATGATCTGTCTGCAGGTGTGTCCTCTATAGTGGACACTGCAGTCTCTGACCATTACTGTATTTATTTTAGCTTGGTCATTTTAGCCCAACAGGTGGCCCCTGGTGAGAACTGTACGGAAGTGGCTGCAAATTTTATGTATATTCTTAAAGAAACTCCTGCTCCAATTTTACCTGCGTCATGTAATTTTATTGTTGATGATTTTAACAGTAGACCAAGGTCTTCTATTGATTCAGCAGCTCCTTCAAAGACAATAATTCTTAAAACAAATGTTACAGCACCATGGGAAAATGATTCAAATAGAAAAAATCTGAAGGAGAGCAGAGAGAAAATTGAGAAAAACAAAATTAAGGGGAGATTATGAATTTCTTAAAGATCAAGTTAAACTCCACAACTCCTCAATTAGAAGTGCTAGGACAGCTTATTTTTTAAATATCATCACAGACAATAAAACAATTTCCAAATTCTTAATAAAACAATTGATTCTTTAATTAACAGATATCCTAACAAGTATTGCTTGACTCATTCCCAAGTGGCATGTGAAACCTTTGCAGACCACTTTGGAGGAAAAAATAGTGTTATTAGACTCTCTTATCACTACCGAACAATCATCCAAAGGGATCACTAGCACTGATTTTCCCTGAGGAAACACTGGAGAGTTTTGTCCTGGTTGATGCTAAGATGCTTGGTAGCGATTTTTCCCAAGTTATCACAACAACCTCTCTTTTAGATCCTATACCAATACCACTTTTAAAATTTCTCAATGGATTCTTTGAGCTGGAGCTTTTAAATGTTGTGAATTGCTCTCCTCAGACAGGTGTCTTCCTCTCTGCACGTAAAACAGCAGTAGTAAGGCCCTTGCTGAAGAAGAGCAATAGATCCCAAGGTTTAAGACAATTACAGACCAGTATCCCATCTACCGTTTTTAGGCAAAATTATCGAAAAGATTGTTTTTAATTTAATTTAATTCAATTCAATTGTATTTATATAGCCCAAAATATGTTATCCCTGCCCTTAGACCCTCCCACCCGGTAAGGAAAAACTCCTAAAAAACCTGAGTCAGGAAAAAAAAAGAAACCTTAGAGATTCCCACATGAGGGAGAGATCCTATCAAGATTCAAGGTCAATTTTATTTATCTATTTTATTATCTATTTATTTAATTTAATTACTTTATCAATGTATTTAGTTAACTTTATTTATATATGTAAAAAAAAAATGTAACTGATTTTAGAATTAAATGTGACTCAAAGAAGCTTACTGTACTGGTTCTACTGGATCTTAGAGCCACATATGACACAATAGATCCCCAGATTTTACTTCAAAGACTAAAGAGTGGGCCTCCAGGACTTGTTTTAAAGTGGTTTCAAAGTGTTGTCTGCAGGTCTGAAGTTGCTGTTCCTGGCTATCTTCTCTCCTCCACGGAAACTCTGACTGAATTGGAAAGTGTTCAGATCATGTTGCAGGCAACACACAGTGACGCCTGGTTCACACTGGACGCAGAAGTGTTGTGAAGCAGCGTGGAATGGAGGCCGTTTTTCAAAAGATCCAAAGTTATATCTTAACCTCAGGAATAATCTGTGATGACTGTAGTTCTCTAACTTGAGCTAAAGGAGATTTTTTTTATCAGCAAATCTTCAAATTTTGTAGAATCATTTTTGTAATTCATTTTCCATATTTGAGGGATACATTATGTACATAAACCCCCCCCCCAGCTTGAAACAGAGGACACTGGATGTGACCCGTCTGTGGATCTGAACCCCTGACCTGCTGGTCTGAGCCTCAGAGCTGCTCTCAGAACACTGAACAACACAACCTGGAACAGAAATGTTTGTTTCAAGAACACAAAACCCAAACGCTCTTAGGGTCCAGCTATTCAAAAAGTAAATTCCTACAGTTCTCTGTGGTCACAACTTTAATATTTAAGTAGTAGCAGAAGATGAACAATTACAGCTCAAAGGTGCATCTGTTTGAACTTTAGGAACTGCTTTAATGAAGCACCAGATATCCTGCAGTAAACACATAAAAAATTAATCCAGAACAATGAAGGAAAGAAGAAAAAGTGCTGCAGCTAATCTATCTCTATAAAATAATTATATAATTTTACAAACAGCCCAATTAAAAATCCTAAAACACAGATTTTCAGATTTACTCAAAGGCTGTGTGGTCCATCTCTTACACTAAAATAACCCAAACATAATTAATTATGCTCACAGTCTTATCAGAAATAGACACCTATTTTATTGTGTTACCTTAAACTCTTTTGCCTTCTTTTCTTTCTTCTGTGTGTCCTGAGTGGCTGAACCCCAGGAGGGGCACAGAGCCTGTGATGATGTCTGGTTAAAAGTTTCTTTTTGGAGAATCTGAGTTCCTGTAAAAGTGTTGTTTGCAGAGCTGAAGAAGACCCTGGTAGTCTGACCTAAACAGTCTAAGTTTCAATCCGTTTAGGCAACAAACAAATGTCCCTTTGTGACAAAAACAACCCAGATAAAAGCAGAAACCCTGAGAGATGTCTGCTGCTCCTCTGTCTCTGTAAAGAAGAAATACTTCATACTACTAGCCACACAAAACTGGCTTTTACTACAATAACAAAGTACTTCAGCTGTTTTCAAGGCCCTCATAATTGACTCCATACACAGAATAGTGCACTGCACTCATAAAGGGGACATTTCAGCAAAATTGTTAAAAGCTAAAATATTGCTGGAAATACGTTAATTAGGAAAACAGTTAAAGAGTTACTGTTATTCAGAGAATGGCAACATTGGAGGCAAAGCTCTGATATTAAAGGCTGAAAATGGTGGATTTTGTGATTAGCTTGTTAGCATTTGATGTCAGAAAACAAGAGAATAAATGACGTTACCTCCATACTTTATTTTTTTACTGCACTTCAAATTCGTGAAGACATTCTTAAATCTCTTAACGTGAAAAGTGTGTATGTAATGAATCTTTTCTTCCAGTTATGGATAGTTCAAGGACACTCACTTGCTCCCACATGTCGAGTGTTAGGAATAATACAATAATACAAAGCTAAAGTAATGTGGTAAAGACACATAATAATTACATAATAAAGATTTGCAACTGAAAAAAAATTATTTTTTAGAGCATCAAACTATAAAGACTTAACAAATAAATAAAACTATAAATTAAATCTCAATGTCAGCTAATGGTGATTCCATTTTGTTTTTATAAATATCTTGTTTTATGATTATTATTATATAAAAATTAAATATTTTTAGGATTTTTTTGTATATTGTTTTTGTAAAATCATCAAAATGATTAAAATCATTTAGTCATCTCTGTTGTTTTGAAGCACAAAGACCTCAGTTGTGTTTCTTTTTTTAATTAGACGAATGCAAACAGTCTTTTGAGTTTAATGCACTGGACTAAAGGAAAGCTAATGGTATGTGAAATCAAAAAGATTGTCTACTCTGCTAACTTTTTAAAATAACTTTCTAAAATCCCTGAATATAAAAAAAAGGAGTTAAGTTTGCAAATATACATATATATAACTGGAAATGAGTCCTTTGGACTCTTCAAACACTTCTGACTAGAATCATGATTTTTACAGATCTCAGCAATTGACTGAAAACCAGACAAAAAAGCCAAAAGCATTTATTAACTCAAATAAATTCAAATATGAACGGACAACAGAATTTAAAGAACATGAAAGTTTACCCACTGATACAAGCATGAGGAAGTATTCTGTAACCAGAGCGCTGGCATCACATTCATTTATTTCAGTTATTTGTTTAACAATGCAGTTCTTTTTTTTCTAAACTTGTCCTGTCCAACAGCAGAGTAAACAGATGCGGGCTGAGAGCCTCTAGAGTTAGACAGATACTGTCACAACAGGGGTTTATTGAGTATAAACCCCTGTTGTATTTCATGCTAAACTTTATTCACAAAGATTATGTTTGTATCTTTTTATTTTTTTCAGTCAGGTGTGAGACTTTAATGTGAAAACAAAAAGGAAGTTCAGCTTCAGTGAATGCAAACAAAACAGGCAGTGAAGCTCAGTAAGAGCAAAAATATATGTGGTTGTAAAACTGCCCATTTTAATACAAATAAAGTACTACATTTACCAGACACTATCAGTGTGGATGCATACAGGCAAAGAAGGTTTTTCTATATCATTAGATAATTTGAAATATGATTGGATTTTACCCTGCAGCAACTTTAATTTTAATGTCACTTTAATCCAGAGAGCCTTAGACTTCCCAAAATGAATTTAAAAAAAGCTAAGAAAGTGGTTCTTCCGTGTGAACCACACCACAGGTTAACAAGGGCGCTGAGTGGAAGCGGCTTGTGTTCCCGCCGCTTCATGGTGCTGCTGCGTCCAGTGTGAAGCAGGTGTTACTGCAACCAGCACCAGGATTCACCATCAGCAGCTCTTCAGGAGAGACGACAGCAAACCGGGAGAATACCTGCAGGGGGGAAGAGGGGGGAGCAGCTCAATAAAGAGGGGAGGGAGGGGGGAGGGGCATTAATGTAATTGAATGAAATTAAGTTTGAGGGGAAATGAGTCAAATATAGAAAGAAAAGTGCAGAGAAGGAGGATGATGAGCCCTATAAAGGACATGGGAGATATTTGATGTAAAGGGAGAAGTGAGTCACTTCACTCTAAAACCTTCACATAAATGATTAAAACAGGCTCACACAGGGAAGACATTTGCATATAGATAAAAGCCAGTTTAATATCGTAAATTACCTTTTTATACTGCAATCCAGAAGATTTGTCTGTAATCTCTCCATAAACGTCTCATGTTTTCTTTTCCTTTAGAGTGTGGAGGTGTGATGGGGGGGTGAGGGGGTGGTAGGGGGTGTCAGGGGGAGATACCACACTGGAGAGAAGCCTCTGTCTTCATGCTGCTGCCTCCGCTTTAATTAACAGTTTATATACTCGTGCACGCTCCTGTCAGTCTGCTGCACTTCCCATCATCATCACTCTGACCTCTCTCTGCCCAGAAACATTAGACACACACACACACACACCCCCACCCGTCCACACACACACGCACATGCACACTCACAAAACCCTTTAGTTTTTTTTTTTTTTTTTTAAATAACCAAAACTCATGGAGAAAATCTCCCTAAAAATGTAGTTTTTGACCAAATTTTTACAGGAAAGAAAAACAAGAAAGTGAAAAGTGAAAAAAATCTACAGAAAATAATAAAACAGCTAAGAATTTAAAAAAGAACCAGACTTTTTAGAAAAAGCCCCACAACTAACTTGTGTTATTTTTTTGTTTCTTTTTTCACTAAATAAAATTGAATATTTACAGAAAACAACTGAAAACAAATCAAGATTTAAGAAAAATTGTAGAAATTATAGTGGAGAAAATGCAGACATTATATGGTGAACATAAAAATCGTCAATACATTTTTTTTTTCCTTATTATATATAAGTTAACTTATTAAAAGTTAATATTTACAGAACATAACCAAAACAAGCCAAGAAGTAAGAATGATTAAAAAAAAGAGAATTAAGAAAAGAAGTTGTCTATTCTTATGCCATGTGATTTGCAATCTTCATTGAAGGAATTCTTCATTTTAGGACTTGAGGTTTTGTCCAACTGAATCATCAGCTGGAAGCGTTGTATGTAACGTGATCATGAATGGAGACATCCGGTGCTCTCGTGACATCACGTGTTTGGACTGCTGCTGAGCTGTCCAGTGTTCAGGGAACCACACGTGTCCTCCTCCATCCTCTCAGGTTGGATCACAGTTGAACTGGTTGCATTATCATGTTCTTCTGAACTTCTTCTTCTCTTCAGGAGAGGATTTTGTTGTTCGGTCTGTTTGTCCCCAGGCAGGGACTGAACATCTTCAGGGATGTCTTCTGCACTTAAACCTGTTCTTCTTTAGTGCAGGCAAGTCGGTCTGGGAGTTTGAGTTCTGCTTCAGATCTCTATTGAAGCGCTTTAGCGAGGACTGTAATCCCTCTGAAGTGCATTTTTAGGAAGGTCTTTCTATCAATAATTTCTTCTCTTTTCTGGTTCAGATAATTTGTCCACAAACTCTGTTTCTGGAATGTGTTTTTTTTCAGACCATGATGGAGCTGGATGTGCTGGTGGAGGCGGGTTTTGAATGTAGAAAAGCTGCTACGTGCCCTGAACAATCCTCTGAAACAGTGCAAACAATCATGGGAATTTGTTTCTCTTATCATGTCCAGATAAAATAAAGGCTGATGTTATTTCCACATTTATGTGAAACCAAAATGTAAATTGCTGCACGGATCTTAAGTGGATCCAAGGTCAAATGTCTAAACTCTAACCCGTCCTTCAGGCCAGAATTAGATGCTGACCATACGGATTTAGAAAATTATGAGCGAACACTCACTTAAAAATATTATTAACAATAATGTTTAGAACATGATCTCACTAAAAGCTACAGCTTTGTTTACAAAAGAACTCGTTGTTTCTTCTACAGTCGTTGATGGTGTCTTAGAAAGTTCTACACATGTCAAAATGATTTCTTCTGATCAAACGCGTGTAAACGTTTGTTATAATCAGGTAAAGTTTTCAGGCTATAGACACAGAATCCAATCTTTGATCCAATTAAAGACATTTCGCACATGTATCCACAGCTAGTGACACGTTAGCCCGTCCTCATGATGGGCGGGTGGGGGTCCACAGGTTACGCAGAAAAGCAAGAGGAAGTGACAGAACGCTCTTCTGCAGTTTCAGCTGATAGATGTGTGTTTTCAGGCGTGTTTCATGGATTTATTATGAGAACTGTCTTACTAAGATCTACACACCACTTACTTCATACTTTGGAAATATTTTAAACAAGAATATCCACTGTGCTCCACGCTTGATGATGCATTTGAGTTCTTTGAGATACATGAACACAGAGCATGAGATCTGCTCAGTGCTGCTGTTTCTACTGAACACAGACTGAGGTTTGGCTCTGGTGTTAATCAGTTCATCTGTGTGTCCTGAGGGCGACAGCGGCTGAACACCTGGATGATCCATGCGAGTCATAAAGCAGAGTGAGAGAGGAGCGATTCCTCTGTCAGGCCCTCGCTGAGGCGGGACGCAGAAGCTTTCACGGCCTCCTCGTGGCTCAGCTCCAGGGGGAAAAATGCAAAAAGAAAACAGATTACAGAAAATAAAATACAGACAATAATTAAATACAGAAAATAATTAAATTACTGTCATAAAACTTTACCTCAGTGGGTGGACAGTCTCCCTCAAAAAAAAAAAAAAAAAAATCCTAAATGAAGTAAACAAAAGAAACTCATCAGCAGATTAACTGTGGTGAAAATAACAGAAAGTTTCGTCATCTGTGACAAATCCTGTTAACAACACGGCATGTAAAGATGGAAGTCAGTGAGCCTTTACGCATTATTCTCCGTGGATCTGATGATGCAAAGACTATTACCATTTCAATAAGGAGAGATCTTAGGAATGCAAATAATCAAGATTTATATGTGATAAAAAATATGTGCATGAAATAGCCCACACTCTTTGGTGGTTAATTTTTCTGGTAGGATAAGCTCAGACCAAAGATGGATTGACCCCACAGCGGAGACGAGATGACAACTTTTCATAAAACCTTGGAGTGAGGCTCGGTGCAGGAAAACAAATCACTGTACGGGGCAAGACATGAGACGAGTCAAGTGTAGTTTTGTGAAAGTATATCAGTGAAATAAAGCACCACGAGGTAAAAAACTGATGAACTGAGAAACAATAAGACAATAAACAACGTTTGAAATAGATACCATAGAAAGCGGTTTACTTCAGACTCCTAAAAATAGTAAAACATAGATTTTCCAAAATACTAATATCACCATCTGGAGACAGACGAGGTTTGTAAGCAGTGATTGGTTCAAGTCGGTCTGAGTGAACTTTTTTTTTTTGAGTCAACTTTTCTGTGGCAACTACTGTTGTTAGTCTGAAGTAAGCACCGCTTCTACTGGAATAATCTGTCAAACATTCAAGCATTTAACAAGTTGGCCAGTGGACAACAAATGCTTTAATGATCGCCACCTAGTGGTCAAACTGAAACGTCCTCCAGGAGAAGCAGAACAATGTTTCCAATGTTAATGATCTGAAGATTTTAGTTAGAACTTCTGCTTTAGAGAATCCATGGAACACTGGATGATATTAACAATCTCTGTATTTCACTGATACATTTGACAGTATGTGAACTGGATCAGATTAATATAAATATTAATATAAACTCAAAATTGAACTGAATCAAAAGAATTGAAAAAAATTGGAATCGGATCGATTCAGACTCTTGTGAATTGAATTGAATCATTTCAGTAAATTACAGTATAACCGATACCCAGCCCTAGTAGTTTGTGTGGACATCCCTTGGGCATGTACAGATCACGTTCACATTCTGTGGGTAAAGACTTTCCGTGCGGGCAGGAACAGGGAGGCAGTGCGCTCACCTCAGTAGATGAGAGAATGACAGCATCCTTACAGAAAAATCCTGATCCATTTACCACACTCATGACAATCGCATGTTTCATTTTCATTTTGACCCTTGAAGTGGCTGAATGAGCCTCAAGGGAACTGAAATCCACACCTGTGCTCACCCTGAGAGGGGGTGCAAGAAGACCCCAAAACTCCCAGCCGATGACTGTGGTGTGACCTTGGCTTTAACGGCTCTTCTCGCTCTGACAGTCAGAACTGCTTCCATAATTAAAAACTTCATTTGCATCTCTACATGATGTTTAGATACTTAAAATCAAATAAACTTTTTTTTTTTTTTTTTTAAATTGGCTGCTTAACTTAGTTAAAAACCTTGAGGACTCTTTCAGGATGAATCTGCCGTCTTAAACTCAAAATCTTTTGTTGGCTCCTGGGTTTGTTCCTTCTGCCTTCGATGCTCCCTGAACAAGAGAATTGATGGAACATATTTGGGTTTCCCGACTGACACTTCCAATGTTCTCCTGTCTCCAGCTGACCACAACTCTTCATTCTGGCTGCACATTTACATCCCAGAGAAGAAGTGTTCTCTGTAGCCGTCGCACTCATCCTGGCAGCTGCTGCTCACCAACACATCTGCCTCATATAGACCACAGGTGCCCAAATCCAGGCCTCGAGGGCCAATGATCTACATGTTTTCTAACCTACCTTCCATTAAAGCTCCTTATTGGCTAAACACACCTGATTTAGCCAATCAACAGCAGATAAAGCAGGATTTCTAGAAAAGCCAGCAGGAAGCCGGCCCTGAGGCCTGGGTGTGGACCCTCCTGATATAGATGCTGCAGCTTTACCCAGATTCTGTCCTAATGCAGGAGCTGTCATGTTTTCTTCTACATGCTGTCCACATTTGGTGCATTCAAACCCTCAGTCAGTTCAAATGCTAACATAAGGGTTTACCAGAGACATTTAAAGAGTGAAGAGGTGAGGCCATGAGGGAGTTAAGCCCCAGAGTGGGCCAGGTCCCTTCATCTGTGAGCAGAGTGATGGAGAGTGGGATCTAAGTGTCCTGGCCCGGTGATGCATCGTCCAGACGAGGTATTGATTGGCCCTGTGTGTTTGCTCGGATACATCATGTCATCTTTGTTTAGAGCGCGGCGTCTCAGACTGACGCTCCTACAGAAAACTGCAGGAATGAAGGCGATGTGCCCGGGCTCGCTAAGAGTCTGGGTAATGATGGATCAGATCGTCTGCCTGGTCTCCAGGCCTGACTGTGGAGCGTCATCTTCATCAGACAGCGCCTGACAGGGCGTCCATCATCACAAAGCCACGCCGCATGGCACGGTCCCTGCTGGAGAACCCTGCTTACATCAACACATCGGCAGCAACTTTATCATTTACGGCCATTTAGAACGGAGCTGTGGGCACAAGCTGAGGCTTCATAGTGACAGATGGTCACACTGGGCTCAAAGCCCCTGAGTCACACAGGAGTTGTGTTCTTCATTCTAAAGATGTCATAACGTGTTGAAGTTTAAATGCAGCAGTGTGGAAACGTCTAGAAAACTGGGTTCTCCGTACAGAAATGGCTCAAGTTTCCCATTACTGTTTTTGTCCAAACATCAACAATACTAAACCAAATTTCAGCAGAACCTGGACAGTGACGATACGATCCTAATTCTGAGGAAACTTTGTGACCAATCCTGCTTTATAATGAATTTGGGTCAAACTATTGTTCTCAGTGGCAGTAGTTTCCTTATCTTGTCTTATGTACCTCATGATGTTTGTCATACCAGGAGTATCCTTCATTTTTATGTACTGAAATAAAATGCAATGACAATTTACAATTATAACAACAAAACAAGTCACTTCTGTTCATTCAGAATAAATATCTTGTACCTGTTGCTGTAATTATTTCTGTTTTGCTTTATTGTAGATCAGGTCTAAAGAAAGTTATATTGGCATATTTGAATGTCTTCTACATTGTTTTATTGGATTAATTTAAAAAATTCTGCACGTTTTTTTATAAGCAATTAAGTACTGACTTGCTCAGGGAAGCTACCAAGGACACGTTTTCCTAAGCCAGTCATGATAATTACTTCCTGCGTCTTTGTGTCCAAAGTTTTCATCTCAGACCTCAGACAGAACTCTTCCAGTAGTCAGGACGGCCTCAGTGACAGCACACCTGTCACTTGATGTGAGGGATCTGATCGGAAGTCTCTTGTTCTGCATCTCTGTGAATCAGTGCTTTTGTTTTTGCACCACAACACAGGAAAATGTTCATTCATCTTTGAAATAAGGGCTTTCTGCACGGCAGAACACCTGGAGATTTACGAAACCAAAGACCAAGAAAAATGTGAAACTTTATACCTGCTTAGAATGAGGATAATAGAGAGCTGGGTGTCACATGTAAAAACATCCTTAGATACGAAAGCCCCTCTGATCCTGTACACAGAAAAGCCAGTCATGCGTACTGAATCTCTAATGAGATCCACTAACTAGTACTCAGGCTGCAATCAGGTCCAGAAAAACAGCATGTGCATAATTCAGTAGACAGAGGAAAGTGAGACTAACATGCAGTAGAGATAAAGCAGAGTCTGGAAAGCTTTTTGCTTCAGGTCATAGTGGATGTAAACATGTATGTATACATCACTGCTCAGACCTCTCACGAGTCTGGCTGATGTCGTCCAGATACAGAACGTACTCTCATACTGTAATAGTCTCTGAACAACACAGATGTCAGTTTGTGATCCAAAATGATGATAAACAGACATTTTAACCATTGGTCATTGACCTGTGTTTGAAAGATGTACTGTATTTGGTGTTCCTAATTGGTTTTTCCATCATGCAGCAATCATATCCAATCCTGCTTCTCTTTTATGATGAAAACTGCAGTATTTTCTGCACTAGTCACACTAGGTTATGAAGCACACCTTCAATGAATGGTCCATATTCATTTTGTGCCCTGCAACAGACTGGCGACCTGTCAAGGGTGTAGCCCGCCTTCGGCCAATAGTTGCCAGGACAGGCTCCAGCAACCCTGTGACCCTGAAAGGGGTAAAGAAAATGAATCCATGGAAAAAAGTAGTGAGCATGAGTCCAAACTGCATTAAAATGCAAGGCGCTGGATCTGGTCTTTTGGGGCTTAGTAAGCAGCTAAATGTCGACATTGGTCAGCATACAGCCCATCAAAGCTTCTGCTGTCTTGTCAGAAGTTTTGGGGAACTCCAGAGGGCTGGAGCTTTGAGAACAAGTATGTCATCAGCAGCTATGAGATGTGCATTTTGACTGACCACTCAGGGTTTCCTTACATCAAGCTGACAGACGGTAGCATCTGAAGTAAGAGCTGAAGCTCAGCAAGGAGAGAACTGGATGCTGCGTGGATGGGAGACTAACGTGTTGACGAGTTGTTTCCCATTCTAAGAGGAGTCAAAAGTTGTTTTATTCTGATTGGCTGGTTTTTGTTTAGGCTCACAAGAAAGTATAAAATCATACAACTGTGACAGTTGTTGTGTAAGTTAGTGCCACCGTAAGAAGTAACAAAGAGTTCTTTGACCCCGTGACCTAGAAGGCCTTCAGAAGTACACACAGACAGAGGAGATAAACGCAGAGCTACAGAAGAGCTTTATTAAGCATGCTACAGAAGTGATGCTGAACACAAGAGACACCATGAGAGGGGGAACCCCAAAAACCAGCCAGCCAAAGGCCTTTGTCTTCCATTTGAGGAGGAACAATTCTTTCATTGTTCCTCAGTGGACCAATACCAAATTCTTTGTTTGACCGCCACAAAAGTCAGGAAAAAAATGTTTTTGACAAAATGCCTCCAGTCTGAAGGACTTAAAAGCAAAGGACTTGTGTACATTTGTTTCTCCAAAACTGATCATCAAGCTTTAGTTTTGCGGTAACTGAAGAAGCACAGAAGGCACAGCAGCTTTGGTCCGATCGAGTAGCCCTCTCAACAAGTCACTTGACTATGAAATCACAGTGGATTGCCGCAGCAGCATGTTCTGCTTTCTGGGGACACGCTCACTTCCTCACACAGGCCTGAGATCAGGACTGAGCGACCCGACCCATCGGGCCAGCTCGTCGGGTGATATATTCAACAATCATGGTGGGGCGGGGCTGCCCCGGACACTCATGATTGCACTTCAGTGGATGAAGCGTGGATCGATAAAAAACTCATGTTGGGCTGACTGTGAGGTCAGGCCTTTATCAGAGAACTCTGCTCTCAGGCTACTAAACACTTGAAACGATTCAAGTCTGCAATAAACACTTCAAAAACTGAGAACAACGCAGCTCACGTTCACGACTACAAACTCCAGAGCCTCAAGAGCAGGAAAACACACACAGGCTGCTCTGGGAACAGTCAGTACTGTCAAGTAAGGCACAAAAGTACTATACAGAATCAAAAATACTGATGTACATCAAATCATCAGACAAAGAAACAACCGTGTACATCTTCTGCTGAACATAAAACTACAGCAGAAGAACCAACACTTTCTTTAAAAACATAATAACAGAGGCTGAAGTCAAAATGTTAGCCTTCAATATCAAATGACTGGAACGACCAACTCCCCAAACATCAGAGTGAATGTAGGCGGTCCCTCTGCAGTCCACAGCCGTCTGAGCTGTCAGCCACTGCAGCTTAGAGTCTGAGAGTCCTCAAATGGTGGACTTGGAGAAGGACACTCGGAGGTACTGGTTGGCTCCCATGTTGTAGTTATGAAGGTCAATCAAGGCCTGAATGGCTTCCTCCACCGTTGCCATCTGTATCAGAGCCATCTTCCGATCCCTGAAAGACATGAGTTGGACACTCAGATGTTTCTGTTAGTTACCAATCACAGCTTACTGACGACTCCTGGCTCCAACATGGCGGCGTCCATATTGAGAAAAAAAGGTGACTGAATTGACTTCATTTGGTTGGAGCCAGAAGTAAGTCCTTTTCATGGGGTTGACTCGTCAGTCCTCGATGGAAAGGGTCTATACCAACCTTTACTTAAGCCTTTCAAAAGTGAGCTGTCACCATATAGATGCTCATATATTCCCTTTGGTACAATAAAGAACAAATAATCTATGAAACACAAGTTATGTCTGTGAACTCTTTTTCTGCCTGAAAATAAGACAACTTGATCTCTGAGGCTCCGCCTTTCTCAAGAAGAGGGAGATCTTAAAGGAGCCCACTCACTATTACAGACAGCCATCTAAACCAGGGAGAGGCAACTCCAGGCCTCGAGGGCCACTGTGTCTGCATGATTTCCAGATATCCATGACTGATTATCTGGTTCAAATGTGTCCAGCCAATTAGAACATGCCACAGCAGGGCGTTGGAAAACATGAGACCTGGATTGGTCTTTCCAGGTCTAAACCAGTAAACACCTATCAAGCCAATTTTTGAGATCCTGTCTATAAGAGTGGAACCAATTAGAACATATATGGCATAGTGCATTTAAAATGGAGCGTTTCACCAATCACAGCTAGATCTGTGGAGAGAATGGAGGTCTTTGTGTTAGCCTGGGGGCGGTGCTGGCAGCACAGCCTCTTCCTGAAAGGGGCTGTTTCACTTGTCTACGTCAGATCATGAGAAAAGCTTGGACTCTCCTGATCTACTATCTATGGACAATGCACCAAAGCTCTTTTGCAAATGTGCCAGGACTCCTGTGTTGTCCACACCTGAGTTCAGGTGAGCTGCCACATCAGCCTGTGACTGACCTGCAAACAAACTCCAAGGCTCTCTTCACACCAGAACGGTCCCAAAGATGGTCCCAGTTCCACACCTTAGGTCTAGTTTGGTTTACTTTCACACACAGAGAATCAGACTGCCTCCATACATTCACTTGTGGGGAATGTTGCTCAATCAAAACAGAAAAACAAGACAAAAAGCAACATATCCCACTAATATTCTGACTGGAAAATAGCTATTTGTTGTACTTTTTACTACTCAGCTGCCTCAGCTCTGCACTAAAGACAGTTTATTTAGCTCCCTGTGATATGAGGAGCTTCAGTCATTGACTCCTTCTTTACTGTCTGGTTGACCTTAAAGTGATAAGACATCTGGACCAGAGGTCAGGTGATTCTTCCATACAAGCCAACTATCCAAACCAACACCTCTGGTGTGAGGTAAACCTGCCAGTGTGAATTTATCTCAATAGTAATCTTAATTCATCACTTACTGGAAAAACTTGAAGGCTTTGACGGTTCCCCCCGTGTTGGAAAACAGCAGCCGAAGGTCTTCCTCAGCCACATCCTGTCTGTAGCCAGATCCAGAAAAAGCATCTGATTCAGCAGACTAAACACAATGGTAGGCATTAAACATAACATCTCCTTTTATTTACAGTCTTTCTTGTCAAAAGACATAGAAATGATGGGAGAAATATGAAATAATAAATGGATGAAATGCAATGAAGTGCGTTACGCAGCCAATAAAACCAAGAAAACAGGCATCATCATTGACCTTAACACAGCAACAGTTACTGATGTGCTGCTCTCTCTGTTCTGATGTCCACAAACAGAGGCTGGGATTGTCAGACTCATTCTATATGAGTCTGAACTTGATCCAACAAGAAGAGGAAAAGTGTGGGCTCTGTGCCGCCTGAGCTTCACGGCTTGCTGTCCACCTGCAGTTACATCATACTAGAAGATCCCCTCACCTGAACACACCTGTATGTACAGGTCTGTACACAGAACAGTTGTGTGTGGATTTGTGCATCTTTGAGTGTGTAGTTCTGTGTTTATGGACAAAAATGCAGTCCCTCTATTAAATCACTATTTCCAACATTGATAACATTAAAACTCAAATAAACTTTGGATTATATTTGGATGTTTTCTCTCTCATTACTCCTTCTCCTCTTCAGACTCTTTCCTCTCATGTCTCTCTCTCTGCACATCTGCTTCAGTCTCTCTCTTCTTGGTCCAAAATGAAAATAAAAAACAGAACTAAGAACATGAGAGTTCTTAAAAATAAAGATTCGTTTCAAATACAATGAGTTTCATATAACTATACCCCTGGTTTGTCAATGGAACAAAAATAGGACTCTCAGCTCCTGTTCGCTCAGCAGCTGGACACCACTAATAGGGACAAAAAGGTGGTTGTGACCCGATGGGCTTGATGCCACAGAACCCCCAACAGGAGGCGGCTTTACACCTGGGGCTGGTCACCTCCCAGGGTTGGATGATGAAATCTATTTTTGTCTTAGCTCAGGGGGTGCACTGGGGCATGTGGGTTCAGAGTGTAGCTGTTTTCTAAAGCCATGGACGGCAGCAGTTCTGAGGAGCGTCTGCAGCTCCTGGGGTTAAACTGTCACCTGCCAGTCAATGATCAGGGGTTCAGATGACAAACTAGGATGTCATTGTCTCTGTGCAGGCCTAATCCCCTCAAGATCTATATAGATCTGTACATACCACAAGCTTTTTTTCTGATCTTAACTCAGGGATGGGCAACGGCCTGAGGGCATTCCTGTGTACATGGCTGGCTGTTCATGGCTGGGTGACACCAATAAACCATGAGAAGGACTTGGATATCTGGAAATCATGCAGACACTGCGGCCCTCGAGGCCTGGAGTTGCCTCTCCCTGATATAGATGACGGAACGCCACCGTCAGAAAACAGAGGGAACACAAGAGCCAGTGTTCCATTCTGTTTGAGACTGCTTGGCTGGATACTCACGGGACATTGGACAGATGAAGAGTAGCCGAGGGCGGGAAAATGTTCTGGAAGTTCTTGGAGCCAGGTTTCTTGAAGCGATGAAGGGAGGAGTTGGTGAAGTCCTTGGTCAGGCCCTGGTCGTCCAGGCCGTCACGAGGCAGAGCCACTGACTGGTGCTTGGACAATGTGACTCGGATTATCTTCCCATACATCTTCTGTCCGTTCAGGTGGCTCATTGCTTGAAAATGAAAGAAAGATCATGGAATGAATGTAGGAACCGTATGGAGAAGGGATGCTGGACTCCAGGCCTCGAGGGCTGATACCTGAGGTCCAGAGCATCAACAAACACCAGCCATGATCAAGGACGTTGGAATGAACGATTCAGTTACAATAGTGAAACTGTGATCAATTTCTTTCACCACTTTTTTGAGGTAGATTCTGAAATGAAAGTAACTGCAACCAAATCAATTCACCAGATCACCACTTGGTGGCTTTTTATGAAAACACATAATTTACCTCAATTTAAAATAATTTAACTTCACACACTGTGGATTTAACATGTTTCATATATAATCAAATCAAATATTGAACTATGGATCTAAATCCATTTGACTGATCAATGATCTCCAGACACAAGTGATTGGCTGAACATTTGAGGTAAAGATTTCATATGAAAACCCTCTGGCTGCATGGGGGGTAGGGGTAGAAAGACATCACTGAAGCTCTGTCTGAGGATATCCTAATGATTTAAGGCTTTCTTCTGGTTTTTCCCAGGAAAAACTGAAATTATTGTTTCTGTTCTGTTAAATAAAAAAACCCAAAAAACTTTAAAGTTCCCCTATGACAATTAAAAAATGTTCCCAGTAGTGTTTTAATTATGATTACGAAGTTTTTAACAAAAATCCCACAACATAAATGTCTTAAAAAGCTCCGCCCCTGATCCCCCATGTCTGATTAAAACAGCTCTGTATCTCTCTAGCATAAATCTTCACGCTGCTACATAAAATCCTCCATCAATCTGGGTAATGTCCAGCCGTATGGTTCTGATCCAGATGTCAGCTCAGATCTTCATGGACAGAACTTCCTCCAAAATCCTGATTCTTTCTCCTTCCAGTTCACCAAAGACTCTTTGATGTTTCTTGACATTGCTGTGATCAATCCATTCAATCCATTGGTTTCTCAGAGCAGAAAATAATGAAAGCTAACATCCAAATGCTCTTTCATTCATTTACAACCCTTTCCAACTGCGGTCAAATGAGTCGCCGTTCACATTTCTGTGGTCACATCAAGAAGCTCCGTGGAGTCTGGTGGAGATTTTCCAGCGTTCTCAGGACTGCTACCATAAGTATTGGATGAAACTCACACCAAAAATCCAGTGACGGCTGATTGGACCACAGAAATGTGAACGGCGGCTCATTTGACTGCAGTCAATGTGAAGGTAGCATCTTCTCTTCTCCAGAAGCTGAACTAGACACGCTAGCCGGACCAGATGAGGGTTTAGTGCATGTGCAGCAGAAAGAAGATGATTGATGAAAAACAGAGTCTGTCCAAGACTGTTGGATTGATTTAAAAGGAGAAATACTCAGAAATGGAAAACTAAATGATTTCTTATTATATTTGTTCTCTTTCAGGAGAAAAATGACACACAGATGTGTTAAAAACTCTAAAAACAGGATTTTTATCAGAGAGAAACATTAATTTCCGAGGAGCAGAAGAACTCACCAAGCTGGGCCTGATTGGAATCGGACATCTGGATCAGAGCACTGTCCTTCTTGTTGTAGAGGATTTTCACCCTCTGGACATCCCCGTAGACTCCTGCGGTGAGGAGGTGAGGTGGACACGAAGAAGACGGTCAGCAGAAACCAAACAGGAAAACATTGACTCAAACCAAGAAAAGAGAAAATATACATAAGGTTAACAACAGATCTGAGAGAGAGCAGAGTGGAGAAGAATAGAAAGAGAAGAGAGCGCCCCCCCCACCACCCCCCACCCACCCCCTCTACATAAAGAAATATCAAGAGGTCAGATGGCATATATACATATAAACAACATGCAAATACAAGGTTAACGGTGCATTAAGACTCCACTGTCACTTTTAGAGCAGCAATGAACATTAACCCAAACCACTAAACAGGGAGTCCAATGTTTACAAATGATAGAGAGAAGCTAAAGTGTGTAAATCCACACAAATATGCCTGAATCAATATTTCTAATCAAACTTAGGTCTCAAAGATAGAAGTGAATCAGAGTGAAAGGAGAGAAAGAGCGAGAGGAGAGAGAGCTAACGATAACATACCGAAGAGGGTAAACAGACTTTGGGGCGAAACCATCTTTAGAGGGAGAGAAGAGCAACAAGCAGCGTGAGACAGGTAGAGAGGTAGAAGAGTCGGAGCGGAGCGGAGGTAGAGATGGACAGATCGATCCAGAGCGGAGGTAGGTAGGAGGATGGTGGTGTTTTTGTTTTTTTCCCCCGCAAAGTTCATGGAGGAGGGGGAGGAAACATTGGCAGGGAGGGGGAGATTGGTTAATATAGGAGCAAGAGAGGGCGATGATGACAAATTATTTAAAAAGTGAGGGAGGAATGGGGGTGGGGGCAGATTTACAGGGAGACAGACGCACATTTGGAAAGGGAAAAAAAAAATTAAAGCGGAGGAAAAAGGGGGACAAAAATAAAATAGAGGTCAGTACACTGGAATAATGCAGGTAGTTTGGTCAAAGATGGTCAAAGCTTGGATCAATGTTTTCTTTAGTCCAAACAAGGAAAAACAGCCAAAAGGTCTCTCATCCCGGACAGGCATGGGAGGGGGGGCAAAGGATAAAATCATGATCAAATCAACAGCATCAAACCATGGGGTAAACCAGGGGTCTGCAACCTGCGGCTCCAGAGCCACGTGGATATTTTAGCTCTCTATTGTGGCTCTTGGGCTGAAGAAAAATACTATTATAGTAATGTTTTAAAGTAAGGATTACTTAATTAGCATTTATTTAATTTAGATTAGTTAAATGTATACATTGATGGTTGAGGTGCCAAACATTTATTGAACATCCTAAAACTACATTTTAAAACTTTAAAACTGTAACTTTTTAACAAAATTATGAACAAGATATTTAGAATTACCTGAGATAATGCTAGTGTGAATGCTGTAAGCTGAATTTGGCTGCTGAAGAGGCTGAAATAGATAGCTCAAAACGCTGAATGCGATGGCTGAAAATGGTGAAGCCCATATATAGCCTGGTAAAATATTAGCTAAATGCCTAATCAACCTAAAAAACAAACAAAAAAACCTTAGGTTAAGCAAAACAGCTAGCATGTAGCTGACAAAAATAGTTAAACTTCAAAATATCCTGAAAGACTGAAAAAAAGCCTAAATTAGCCAAAACACCAAAAGTGTACATATTACTCAAACTTTAAAACAGCCTAAAAAAACGTAAATAGAAAAGCCTAAATTAGCCAACACAGCTAGCATGTAGCTGAACTATTAGCTAAACTCCAAAATAGCCTAAAAAAATTGTTCAAAAAGCTAGCAGGATGCCAATTTTGAAAACTTTAAAACCATAACTTAACATAATTACAAATATTAAAAAGACAGTGATATTATTCCAGAATAAATTAACTTAAACCTTAAATAATTAATTTAATTAATTTAATTTGGTCGGGCCATTAATAACAACAAAATAAAATGATCTGGAGGGCCGGATCTGGCCCTCCGGGCCTTGACTTTGATCCATGTGACATAGATGATAACTATGTATGTTTTTACATCCATGTTGATCTGTAGATGTTTTGCTTGCACAACTCGACCTCCAGAATGAACAGATTTTTATATGCAAAGAAAAAATTTGGTAAAACTTCTATCTTTTATGAGTTAAAAGCATATTAGTCTGCACAACATTGGTTACTAGCTGACCAGAGCTGAACTGAGATGATCCTGTTTGGAACAGAGTAGCTTTTATTTTGAAAAGAGGTTATTTGAGCTTCTGTCAAATGTAAAAAAAAGAAAGAAAAAAATCGCATTTTGATAGATGTTAGGTTCTTTTTATATTTCTGCTTTGGTTCCTTCCAAAAAATACATGATTTATATTTATTATTTAAAAAAAGAAGGTCATGAATGCAAATCCAAACATCTGAAAGGCTAAAGTAAGACTATACGGCTCCTTCTAGGTTTGGATCAGTAGAAAACGAGCCTAAATGGCTCTGTTACTGTTAAAGGTTGCCGACCCCTGGGGTAAAAGAACATGCAGCAGGTCAGCAGTGTGAGAGTAGACAATCGTCACAGAGGACGGCAGCAGCAGACTCAGAGGAGGTCATGCAGTTCATGTTAGTCTGAGCAGCACATGCAGCGGGGGATGCAAAGCCTCATGGAGAAACCCAACCCTCACTCAAGCTTCAGGAGAGTATCGCTCTGATACTGTCCCATCTCCAGCAACACACAGTCAAAGATGAGCAGAGAGAGTTAGATGAGACAAATGAAACCTCCGTCAATCGTCACAGCTGAAGCACACAACCAAAAACTGCAGAGGAAACAGACGGAGAGCAAAGGTTTCAGAGAGCCAGCTGTTTGTTCCCGCGTTAGGACGCGACAAAAGGCTGTTAAATGAGCTTTCATGTGTGCTGAGGACAGGTGAGGAGCTCAGAGAGAAAAACAGGAGAGACAGTTAGCCAGGTAAATTGAGTTTGCCGAGAGGAGAAAGGCAAAACATCAGAACGGAGAAGGAAACGTTCTCACACTCTGAACACAAAGGGAGCTGACAGGAAAACAGACAGACGCAGAAAGACACAAAAGTAAACAGATGACAACAACAACTCAGGAAAACTCTGAAGAGTGTCTGGAAAGATCCACAGAAAACTGAAGATGTCAGTTCCAGTCTGCTGCACGCCAGGACAGTTCAGGCTCCGTCTTCACAAGAACAATTCAATTCAATTCAATTCAATTTTATTTATATAGCCCAATATCACAAATTCAATTTGCCTCATTGGGCTTCGTGCCTGCAGTTTTTACAGATGCACAGATGGAGTCAAAAAATATGCACAATAGGTAAAAACTAAACAGACTATAAAGAACAGGTCATCCCTGTCCTTAGACCCTCCCTCGCGGTAAGGAAAAACTCCTAAAAAAAACCTGAGTCAGGAAAAAAAAGAAGAAACCTTAGGGATTCCCACATGAGGGAGAGATCCCATCCCAGGACGGACAGGCGATACCAGAACGGTTAAAGAAAAGTTAGCTGCTAAAACTGCATATATGAGTAGAGTTCATTCATATAGAGCTGAGTTCATTCATATAGAGCTGAGGGACAGGTGATGGTTAAGTCCATAGTCCAGATGAGGCAGAACTGCAGACCACGACCAGGAGCAGGAGGACAGACGACCCACCAGGAATCACTCCCACTCAGAGATGCAGGATGGTGACGGATGGTGACGGGGCTTCATCCAGATGGGCGGGGCTTCGTCAGGATCACCAACAAGTCTCCCGGAAACTGCAATCTCTCCCGGTCTCCCACAGGGGAGTCGGAGAGAAGGAAAAACATGTGAATTATACTGCACCACCAAGAAAGGCATACAATTAGAAGTAAATAAAAAAGTAGAGGAGAGGAGAGGTAGATGGAAAAGAGGACAGAGCCCCAGTGCACCATACTTTTCCAGCTTCTCTAACTTCTAGCAGCCTTCTATGTTATTATGTAGAGAATATACATATTTCATTATTTATATTTCAAGCATATATTGGAGAAGTATGTGATTATAATAATTATTTCCCCAAACTTCAGAGCAGTATGGGAGCATTATGTTAATTATTCTATGATTACTGGCTAGTCTGGCAGAACGCCTGTCCAAATAGGAATGTTTTAAGGCTAGTTTTGAAGGTAGAAACTGTACCTGCCTCTCTGACATGGGCTGGGAGCTTATTCCATAGAACAGGAGCTTGATAACTGAAGGTTCTACCTCCGACTGTACTTTTAAAAATTCTAGGAACTACAAGCAGTCCTGCATTCTGTGAGCGAAGCGTTCTGATTGGTTGGTAAGGAACTATGAGATCTCTAATATAGGATGGGGCCACACCATTCAGAGCCTTATATGTTAACAGGAGGATTTTGAACTTTACTCTAAATTCAACTGGGAGCCAGTGGAGAGAAGCCAACACAGGAGTGATGTGTTCTCTTCTGCTAGTTCCTGCTAACAATCTTGCTGCTGCATTCTGGACAAGCTGAAGACCTTTTAAAGAACTTTTAGGGCATGCTATCAGTAAAGAGTTACAGTAATCCAGTCTCGACGTAACAAATGCATGGATGAGTTTTTCAGCATCACTTTTAGATAACATATTTTTAATCTTAGCGATATTGCGTAGGTGAAAAAATGCAGTTTTACAAGCTTGAGATATTTGAGCATTAAATGATAAATCCTGGTCAAATAAGACCCCTAAGTTTCTGACTGAAGAATTGGGAGCAATATTTACACCATCCAAGGAGACTATCTTATCTGAGAGAGCATCTCTCAGGTGTTTAGGACCCAGTATCATGACCTCAGTTTTCTCTGGGTTCAGAAGGAGGTAATTAATTGTCATCCAGGACTTAATGTCTCTGATGCAGGAATTCAGTTTCTCTAGGTGGTCATTCTGATCTGGTTTAATGGATAAATACAGCTGTGTATCATCTGCATAACAGTGGAAATTAATGCTGTGTTTCCTGATTATGTCTCCTAAGGGCAGCATGTAAAGCATGAATAGGATGGGCCCTAAAACTGAGCCCTGTGGGACTCCGTAGCTAACTCGAGTACAATGAGAGGACTGTCCATTTACGTGAACAAACTGGTATCTATCAGATAGATAGGATTCAAACCACTGGAGGGCAGATCCTTTGATCCCTATGTCATGCTCTAGTCTATGGAGTAAGATGCTGTGGTCAATAGTATCAAGGCTGCGCTCAGGTCTAACAGGACCAGAACAGAGATTAGTCCCTTTTCTGAAGCTAATAGCAAATCATTGGTAACTCTGACCAGTGCAGTTTCAGTGCTATGGTGAGGTCTAAACCCTGACTGAAAATCCTCAAAGTGATTGTTGTCCTGTAGGTGGCACTGCAGCTGCTTTACCACAACTCTTTCTAGGATTTTAGATATGAATGGGAGATTAGATATTGGTCTATAGTTGGCCAGAATGTCAGGATCCAGGCTGGGCTTTTTCAAAAGAGGTTTAACAACAGCACATTTAAAAGACTGAGGCACATAACCAGTTTCCAGGGAGGCATTTATTATGGTTAGAATAGATTCACTGATTAGGGGGAAGATTTCTTTAAAAAGTTTAGTGGGGATTGGGTCTAGGAGACAAGTGGAAGTTTTAGAAGATGTAATAACTGATGCTATTTCTGCTTGGTCTACAGCAGTAAAGCAATCTAATGTTACAGACATTTCTATGGATGTTTTCCTTTCTACCATTTTAATTTGCTCAGGGGTAATGGTAGGAATAACCTTGTTCAATTTGCATCTGATATTTGAGATTTTATCATCAAAGAATGTAACAAAGTCTTCAGAGCTGAGGGCAGCAGGAATATGTGGTTCAACCGAGCTGTGGCTGCTGGTCAGCCTGGCTATAGTGCTAAAGAGAAATCGTGGATTATTTGCATTTTCTGCTATTAAAGATGAGTAATATTGAGTTCTCGCTTTACGCAGGGATTTTTTATAGCTTAAGAGGCTGCATTTCCAAGCATTCAGAGAGTGCTCTGAGCCAGAACGGCGCCATTTTCTTTCTAATTTACGAGTTATTTGTTTGAGGGAACGTGTTTCAGCGTTAACCATGGTGCTACTCTGTTTTGTCTAACAAGCTTGAGTTTCAGAGGGGCAACAGCATCAAGGGTTCCTCTGAGGGCTTGCATGGTATCATTGACAAACTGCTCATTATCAACGGGGCTTAAAGAGCTCTGAGAGTATTTATCTAACATGTTACTAAACATTGGTTGGACTGAGAGTTTAAATTCAGATACAGAAACGGTAGATAATGTTCGTTTCAGTTCTTCTTAATCACTGGAGCTATGGTGTTTTCTAATATAAACTGATAGGTAATTAAAAAATGATCAGAAAGTATGGGGTTGTGGGATGGACACTCAGATGACTAATCTCTATGCCATAAGTTAAAACAAGGTCAGGGGGTGTGCTTGTGACGGTGAGTGGGTTCATTTACATTGTGTGAAACCAACATTTTCTTAATAAGGCTGAAAGCATTCCCAATACAGGTCATTACAGTCATTCTAACAGATGAATATTAAAATCTCCTGTCATTTAGGATATTATCAGAGTGAAGAACAACAGCTGATAAAAAATTGAAAAAACTCTGTTAAATAATTCTGAATACGGGCCGGAGGGGCGATAAATAATTATGAATAAGAATGCTTTTTCAGTATTTCTACTTGTGTGATTTATTGACAAACAATGTTTTCAAGGAATTATAATTGTATTTAGCTTTAGTGTTAAGAAGTAAGCTTGCATGGGATATTACATGCTAGCCCACCTCCTTTCCCAGAAATCCTGGATTTCTGATGGTTTTTATAGCTAGGGGGGGTTGCTTCATTCAGCTGACATAATCATCCTGTTGTAGCCAGGTTTCTGTTAGAGCTAGTAGGTTAAGTTTATTGTCATTAATTAATTCATGGACTAAGAGGGACTTTGAAGAAATTGATCTAATATTTAGCAATCCACATTTAATGACCTCATGGTTTTGCTCATTATTGAGAGTATCAGCAGCTAATACTTTTAGCTTTCTGTGTCTCACTCCTCTCACCTGTCTTTTAGTACACAAGCTAAGGAACTGCTGAGCTGTCCCTGTTTGGGGTTAGTAACGCAAGGCGGCTCAGAGGAGAGTTGTAAACTGCTGCTCTGTGCCCGGGTCTCATCTCTGGATTGTCAGTTTGCAGGACTAAAGCTAGCACACATTTCAAGAAGATTCTAACTAAATGAAAGAATTAACTTTGACTTTTTAACCGTTAACAGGATAATTCCAGTAGATTGTGAAGGAGAAAAGCGTCACGGATCAAAAGTTACAGCATGTTAAAAATGTTGTGTTAAAGCATCATCCACGACGCCTCAGGTGTTAAAGGGTTAACAACCCACTCTGATGAAAATAAGGTTTTTTGCAGTTTTTGCTGCGTTCTTGTGACATTGGAGGAGATATGCAAAGAAAATTAAGCTCAAAATTGCATTTCTGAGTATTTCTCTAACCGCAAATGATAATAAAATATGAAAATACGATGGTTGGCCCACAAGCTCCCTGCTCCACTCTCACTGTGAGTATGTACCCACAACAAAGACAAATTCCTAATGAATCCTTAGAAAATAGACACTTCATTTAAGTATTTTTGATGCTCAGCGATCTACCTACACTTCCTCTGCGATTGGCTGGTCGATCGCTTTGGCGCTAGGGCGGAGAATCTCAGGGTAACTCACGATACGATGCGATTCACGATACACGACTCTTGATACCGATAGTATCTTGATATGGCAAACAATGCAACGATCAATATATTACCATGGTCATCTATGATATATAACTTTTTTAAAAATAAAGAAATTTTTCTTTTTTCTTCAAAACCTTTTTTTAGAGAAAACAAAAGATGTTAATTTAATACCCTATCCAACATTAGAATAAAATTATCAATAAGCATTAACATACCATTACGATAATAATGTACATTTTAAGATAACTAATAGACAAAGCTCCAGATCAGAACTAAAATGCAGAGTACATCAAATGGCCTTCTCACCTCAAAGAATAATAAAAGAGAAAATAAAAATTCACAATGTTGCTTTTTAATTAATTTAATGCTGGTCTTGGATGGTTTTGCTACAGCATCCTTATATTTCACTGTCATGCTCATGAGAAGCGCCCCCGATGGACTTTTTGGTATTTTTTAAGACGGTTTGAGGGAAAGAGATGACTGGTAATCATTTGTACGTTGAAATGTCACACTAGCTCACCATGCCGATATTTTGTCACACCTCTGTTTGGCGCCTCTGAGCTAGTGGTTGTGAAGCAGCAGTAAAATGTCAGGATTTGTCCAACCAAAGACAAGAACCAAATGTTACTCTCCTAGCATCTACAATATTATGTTTTAATCCTTCAATAGAATTTATGAACTGAACTGTCCATGACCAGCAGACTGCAATGAGCTAGAATGAAAGGTCTCCATTTAAAAAAGAAAAATAAAGGCAAAAAAACATATTCTAAAGATAAAAGAGAAAGAACAATGTGAAATGGATGTTACCAGGAGGTGAACTGACCAAAACTGAAACATGGGAGGAAAAAACAGAAACTAATGGGTGGATGTGAAGCCTGGGGGGAGGGGAGGGGGTGTTCATCATAATGCTGCCTTCATGTGACTCACCTCCTCGTTGAGGTTGCTCACCAGGAGGACCCCGCCAGATCCCGCTTGTCCAGCGAGGGCAACCCTACCCGCTGCAGCAGCAGCTGCCGCCGCCGCACTCAGGGGGTTCAAGGCTCCTGGTGGGAGGGACAACACGATCATGGAGGGGGAGCATCTGGGTACATCACATCACATCGAGAAAATAACAACCATTCTACTGTCCTCTTCTCTTTTAACCATTTTCTCCGTGGAAGTGACTGCTGGGGAGGGGGCTGGGGGGGTTCAGACCGCACTAGCGACTCCTTCATCATCAGCTGCTATTTTGCATAACATCTCTAACGTACATTGTGTGTCATCTACACGGTGAAGTGAAGCTGCATCATCTTCTGGTCTCTCCAGAACCAGAACTTTCAGTTGACACCCTCCTCTGAACCTCCACAGACTGACAATGAAAGGTCTGAAACTACTACAGCTCTTTGAACGCAGCAAACATGTTGTCAACCAAACCCAAGACAACAAAATACATCAAAAAATAAACTTCTGTTCCATATAGAGCTCACTCCAGCCGAACATCTACCATTTAACTGTCCTACAGTTATAGTCTCTGACAGCATCCAGGGTCCCACGGACGGTCTTGACTGATGTCTTTAATATGTACAAAAACAGAACTTATCATATAGTCAACATGCTAACCTTTGAGCCTGTGCAGCTACAGCATCAAACAGGGAACTTTATTAAAAATGTACATTTACTATGTCACTACAAAACTTTGATTCAGGACATGGATGTCCACTGTATTACATGTCTTATAGCCAGAAGAGCACATGTCAGTAGTGCAGCACTGAGGCTGACACGTTCAACTGAGCAAGTCACTGAGTGGACAATGCAGCTCCTGGGAATCAAAACTTGGAACAAGAAGAATAAAAATAGGCAAAATAAATACATCTGGGAGAAGAAGAAAGGGGCAAAGTACCTGGGATCTTACCGAGGAGGGAGGTGGAGTCTTTGCTGAGGGCAGCAGCCACACTGGGGTCCAGAGTGGGCTGACCGTCACCTGCTGGCAGCTCAGGTCTGGTGTAGTCACGACTCTTATCATTGTTGTATTTAACATTCAGGTTGACCAGCTTCGAGAAGTCAATGCGCAGTGTGCAGCAGGAATTGTAAATATTCTGACCGTCCAGTGCCTGGAGGAAAAAATCATTCATGGTTCATGATGAGGAAAAAGTCATTCAGGATGCCACGATTAGTCGACTAATCGACCAGTAAAAGAGTCGATGACTAATTTAAAAGTCGATTAGTCGTTACTTTATATTATATAGAGTCAGAGTGTATTAAAGTTCAAAGTTATAAGGCTTTCTGCTAGGTTTTTGGACTATTTTGAAATTTATTACAGTTTTTTAGGCTATTTTAGAGTATAGCTAATATTTCAGCTGAATACTAGCAATTTTAGCTAATTTATGATTTTTTTCAGGTTTTAGGCTGTTTTGGAGTTTAGCTAACATTTCAGCTGTGTGCTAGCTGTTTTGGATAATTTATCCTTTTTTCCAGTTTTTTAGACTAATTTGGCATTTGACTAATATTTTAGCTGGATATCAACCTCAGCGTTTTTAGCTATCAATTTCAGTATTTTTAGCGACCAAATTCAGCTTACAGCCTTCACAATAGCATTATCCCAGATAATGCTATATCTCTAGATTTTTAGTTAGTTTGGAGCTTATGATAGTTAAGATGTGTGCTTTACATCCAGTTTGTGGATGACCCAATTAGTCGAGTCATTGGAAAAATAGTCGTTTACTAATATAACCGTATGTTGCAGCCCTGAGAGTCGATAATAAATGAATCCAGGTAGCAGGCTCTTACTAGTTTAGCGTGCTGTGCGTGGAGAGGATCGCTGTACTGCAGAAGAGCCTGGAACTGATTGTTCTTGGTGAAGGTGATAATCTTCATGACTGTGCCAAACTTTGAAAATATCTGTCAAATCAAAGCAGACAAAAGTGTTGCCAGCTGAGCATGTGGACTGTGTGTCAGGTCCATCAAAAGCAGGCTCCTCGCCCACCTGCTGCAGCACGTCCAGCGTGACGGGGTAGAACATGTTGTCAATGATGATCCGCAGCACAGGGCTGGACGCTGCAGATAGAACCTCCTGCACCTCCGAGCTCGGGGACTGGACTGCTGAGACCGCCTGCAGCACCGCCTGAGTCCGCTGTGGTCAAACAGCACAGTTCAGATGGATCATGTCATGGGGAGAGGGGACGGGGTACGACTGCTTTGGGAATAGAGAAGTGTAGCAGCACATCTATATTCTGATGGAGGGGATACAGCCCATGAGGGGACTGTTTATAGCACTTCATTCCTTTTTTCTTCTTTTCAAAGGGAAAAGGCATTTATATTTGTATTAAACTATCCAATAATGACGACGTAAAAGGGATTTTGAGACGTCTGAAAAAATAGTTTCATTGAAAACCTCAGAAATTAAATGTATTTGCAGCTTTTGAGTAAAAAGGCTGTCAAAGTTGATGCAGCTTTGGCTGCAATTACAGCCATGAGTCTCCCTGAACACGAATCCACAAGCTTTGATCTCATCTTTGGGCAGTTTTCGCCAATTCCTTTCTGTAAGCTCCATCAGGTTGGAGCACCAGCGTCACTGCAGTTATTTTTAGAACGCAGCAGAGATGTTCAATGAAATTCCCTTCTGAGTTCTGACTGGAGGGCCGACCAGGCTTCTGAAATCTTGGGAGTATGCTTTGGGTCATTTTCTTCTCATGCATCTCCAGTCTGAGGTCAAGCATGCTCTGGAGCTGTTTGCACAAAGGATATTGATGCACGTTGCTGGATGTTTCCTTTCCTCTATCTTTAATATCTTCATAGATCTGGTATTTAAAAATAGTGCAGTCACGACAACATGCGAGAGATTTCTTTTTGACGTCCTTTTGGTCTCTTCTTGCACCTTTAACTGCAGAGTGTTTCTCCTGAGGCTGCTCAACCATGCTGAATGACTGGTAGTGGATTGCTGCAGAGATAACTTTCCTCCTCTCTCCACAAAAGCATGCTGGAGTTTTGACACAGTGAGCTGTGACCAAGGCTTGACAGCTCAAGAAAACCTCTGGTTCAAACATTCCTTAAAATATAGATGACAGAGGCCACTGGGCTACACGAGGCTTTCAAAGGACTTACATCTCAAGACTAAGACAATCTTGATGCAAGAGTCTACAGACCCGTTAAAGGTTGTGTGCCGTTCCAAATCCTGTCCCACCAACAGGATTTACCTCAAGTGGACTTGAGGTAAGATATTAAACTTCAGGAACATCTCAACAGGATCTGAGGAAGCAGGATGACTACAAAGACTGAATGCCTGAACAATTTGGAACTGTTTTAACAATATCCATGTATCCATCTTCTTCAGTTCATCCGGGACCGGGTCGTGGGGGCAGCAGTTTCAGCAAAGATGCCCAGACTTCCCTCTCCCTGGTCACTGCCTCCAGCTTCTCTGAGGGACCCCAAGGTGTTCCCAGGCCATCCAAGAGACATAGTCTCTCCAGTGTGTCCTGGATCTTCCCCGAGGCCTCCGCCCAGTGGGACATGCCCGGAACACCTCTCCAGGGAGGCGTTCACGAGGCATCTGGACCACATGTCCGAGTTACTTCAACTGGCTCTTCTGGATGTGGAGGAGAAGCGGCTCTACTCCGAGCTCCCTCCAGCTGACCGAGCTTCTCACTCTAACTCTAATGGAGGCGCACAGCTAACCTCCAGAGGAAACTCATTTCAGCCGTCTAGTCGGGGTCTTGTTCTTTCGGTCATGACCCAGAGCTCATGACCATAGGTGAATACTGGAACGATGATCGACTGGTAAATTGAGAGTTTTGCTTTCTGGATCAGTTCTCCAGTATTTCTGTCTGAAGAAGCCAAGCTCCGCCCACTACCTCTAAAGCATGGACGCGCATAAGCAGAACAGGTGGATCAAGCTGAAATAAGCTGCAGATTTACTGCAAACAAGCAAGCAGTAGGTCAGACACAGAACTTGAAGTGAAAATGTCCACATCAACCTGCAGTGAACGGCCTTTCCAGATCCATCCAGCTTTTTGTAACAAGTGTGATCCAGAAGGAAAAATACTCTAAAGCTTCTGCTACAGTTCAGCTGCTCTTTAGCTTGATACCAGCTGCATTCCGGTTTCCACTTACCTGACTGGCAGTATCCGTTTTGAGCTCTTTGTGGTTGGAGAACTGAACGTAGACGGGGGAGTTGCGGACGTGTGGAGGAACCGTGTTGTAATAGTTCACCATTGTGATGGCTGCCTCCTCCGTTCCCATCTCCAGGAAGGCCTGCAAGTAATGAGGATGGAGCTCACTGACAAAGTCACTCCTCACCATCACATTAGGGATCAAGGTAAAGTTGGCTGTTTCTATTTGTGGGGTGGTCACACATCAACAGGACTAGGGGGCAACTTATTATTGCCCAGGTCAATTATCTGAACCAATATTTGCTATTTTGACTTATATTAACATCAGTCTTCTTTTAACCAAAAAGGTCAATACTGACCTACTGCCCTCCTCTGCTCATCATCATTCAACTCATAAATTATGCAAAAATGTTTCTTTGTTCATCACCTCATCAGTCTTAAGTGAGCACACCTTCAGAAAGGTCTCTGCGGTTTTTGAGCCCAAGAGAGGCCGTTTGGTTAAGGAAAACAGAACGAGTTTCCTTTAGCATCACAATCTCTACGGCTTAAAACGACCTTCTCAACCAAATACTAGAGCACACTTAGGAAACATATTATTAAACACATTGTGTTTTACTCCCCATGTCAATAAGCAGCAGAATAACCTGTTTTTTTTATTTGGTCTTGGTTGGGTAGTTAAAAGGTTAAAGTCCCATTCCAATCACCTTTTGATCAAATACAAGTGTTCCCAGAGGTCTTATAATTACGATCATGCAGTTTTAGACAACATTTTAGCAACATGTGTTCTTCCTCAGGTCACGGTTTTTGCTACAGATCTAATGGATCCAAGAACTCACCGTTCAGATCGTGTTTCTGTTTTAGAGTTACAGTTTGATCATTATAAGTAAAAAAACAAAAATAAGACAAAATAACAAGACAAAAGTTTACATTTCTTTTTTTAAAGCTTTAAAACATATATTTAATCAAATATTACGGCCGGGAATTGATTTAAAAAAATGAACTGGTTCATTGCAAATCTAGGATAAAATTAGTTGTGATTAATCACAACTATTTTTTAAGTTTGGGTATTTACGAACCACTTATTACCTACGAAAAATCACAATATTAAAGGGGCCCTGCCATGATTTTCTTCAGCCTTTCAGAGCAAACTATATCCATATATATGATCATATGTTAGAACAGTAAAAAAAAAAAAAATGAAATATGAGTCATTTTTGTGGCCTGTTTTAAAAAAGTAAAACGACTCGATTTCTGAGGCTCCGCCTTTCACTTCTTGTCAGTCCCACCCATTTCATGATGTCATCCTTGAACCCGCCTCCCCGGTGTGAAATAAATTTCCAAACAAAACTATATAAGAAAGATTGATGAGCTGAAGTCTGCAAAAACTTGCCTGGATTTTTCCCTTTTTCAAACTTTTTATTTCTCTGATGGATTTTGATTGTCTGTATGAAGACCAGATTCAAGACTTTCACTGCTGGTTTGAGGAATCCTGCATGATGGTTTGAGGATCTTTAAAGTGAGGAATGAACAATAAAATGCATTTAAAACCTCAAAAAGCAGAATTTTCATGGTAGGGCCCCTTTACATCACAGAAAACTGCATAATTAGAACATATATTTTTAATTAAGGCTGTCAACCAATTAAAAAAAAAAATTCTGATTACTCACACTTTTTGCGTTGAGATTGATCGCTATTAATCACAATGTTTTACAAGGTAAATTTGAGGAAAATATGCAACTTTTGAACAAAAACAGACCAGAGAGAATTTTCTCCGTAATTTTTATTTTCTGGAATCTTGAAATTTATCAAGTGTTAACTCAGAAATGTAATTTGAGTATATAAACGCATCAACGGTAAGATTAGCAGAACTGGGCTCCAACACTTTAATGTCTGCAGCATTACTCCCAGAAAACAGGGATTCTGACACAGCCATCAAAAACAGATCTACATCACCGCACAGGCTGCTTTAAAGCAACATTTTTCTTCATCTTCTGGACAAAAACAAGCAGTAAGAGGTGAACTTTCTCTCTAAACTGATGCTTTGTTTTATTTATCATGGCCATATATTGCTTTCCTTTTCTGCATCAGTCGAGGCTCAGAGACGCCTTGTCATGTTACCGTGAAAACCCCGTATCTAAACTGAAAAAAAATCCCAACAACATTAAAGTATTAAAAAGCGATTGAATATGTATTTCTTCTATAAGAAGTGTTTTAAATCATGCTGTGAAAGCCTAAATCGACGAGGCAAAACGAAAGACTGCTGATCTGCAAGGTGCAATTAATTTCCCTTTATGAATATTAATAAATTAATTCTGTTTGAGTAATCGCATGCGTTAACGCATTAATGTTCACAGCCCTATAAAATATATTTTAAAAATTGTATTGTATAAAAATTGTATCTTGGAAAAAAGTATTGAAAAAAAATAAGTAGGGGAAGCAGAGAATGTCAGAATTTACTAACTCTTTAACCGTGTCTCCTAAAGGTATAAAACTCAGTGGTGAGTATTTTTCTCTGTTTTCAACCAATCAGCTGCTCCTCCTCACTGGGAGAGGGATGGGCACAGACAACATATGTGTTGAACTGTGGCTGGTGAGCCGATCAGCCATGATCCGTTGCTCAGCCGTGATCCCCCAGTTTCTGCAGAACGGCAAAAGTTTATCAGAAATTCTGTTGGTATTTGCTCATTTCCCATCATCCCTTTGTTTACGCTCTAGCAGTAGTGGTTCAGCAAAAATGGTGATCAATATTGGAGGTAGATAGCCATACAGTTTAGATCCAGATCAGATGAGGAAAACAAAGACGTTCATGGATCTATTTGTCTGTAAGTGGATGATTGGATTGAAGTCTGCAGACTGAAGTTTGTACGTTACACCTACAAGATACAACAGGATTTTTTTTTCGTCCGCTCCTGATTGACCACAATCTGGGTTTAAGAAATACTCGGAAACACAGTTTTAATTTTAATGTTCTATATATTGAAGGATTGAAGGATTTCTATTGTTAAACCAGTAGACAAATGAATGTCACTGGCATGAGATTGGAACTCCTGTCCAGGTACATGTGAGAGAAGAAACTAGTACAATGTGACACAATTTACAATACAACACAATATTCTACTAATACTTACAAAAATGTATGTACATACATTGTTTTACAGTTAAAATAAATGTCCCCATCATGAGAAAAAAATGCAACAAGAACGTGTTAAAAACATAAAAAACTAGAGATGTAAGAAAAGAAATCAATAAAGTGAAATATTGCGACAGACAGACAGACAGAAGCAGCTGTCAGTCAGTCTGTCGGGTTCAATGACACCAACATGGAACAAAGCAGCTGTACCTGACAGGAATCCAGCAGACAAATGTCATGTTATCTTCCACAGACACACAATCCGCTTTTGTGATGAGCTGTTTCTGATGCACCTCCAGATAGTAAGACTGAGTGTTTTCCACATTACTGCTGAAGCTTCATGCTGTCTGACAGACGGAGCTGTCAGACGCTCACTCACCTGGTTCTTCCCCTTCAACGTCAGGATGTTTGTTACTTTGCCAAAAGGTAGACCCAGAGCTATGACTTCTGCGTCCATCGCCTCAGTGGGCAGCCTCCTGATGTGAATCACACGAGACGGCAGAGCCTCCTCCACCCGGAGCTTCTTACTGTCACTGCCATTGGACGCTCCGTCTACAGTCACAGAACAGGCCGGTCACAGGCTGAATCCTGTCTCTCCAGGACTCCATCAGTACACAGCTCTACTTCTACAGCAAGTGATGGAGCATTGATGATGTTAGAAATTGTTTACCTTCTATATAAGACACAGAGCAGTCTAATATTTGCCTTCAACCTTTACTTTACAGTGTGTGTACAGTGCCAGTAAAGGCTGAAACAGTCTGCTCATGTAAAAGCAGATTGGTAAACACGGTAACCTTAGCTGTTTGCCATTAACTTTTCTCTGAGCATAAACCTCCCATCTGAAGTGCACGGCGTCACGCTCTCTGCTCAGTGGGTGAGCTGGACTAATATGAATGTTGGTGGGCGACTCCCGGAGCAACAAGACTGACGCCGTTCCTGCAAAACGGAGGGATTATTTGGTTCACAACCAGCTGCAGCCAGACTTTTAATTGGCACGGTATCAGACAGGAGATAAAAGGAGCACATCATTTCTGAGAAACATTAATGCAAAGGAGGAGTTTCTTCTCAGGGAAAAGATTGAACCGATCAATAAACATGATAAAAAGCTGTGGCGCGGTGGCTTCTTCATGGATCACCACAAACATCTGCATCTAAGCGTTCCTGTTTTATGGAGCCATTATTTCTGGACAGTGGTTCATTTTAATCTGACGTTCATCTCTGTCAGACTGCACTCCCCTCACCACATCCCGGAGTCAGACATGTCCCTGATGGACAGATATGACGCAAGGATCCACCTTCAAGCTGGAGATCATGTCTGCATCTTCTCCACTGTCCTGATGATGCTTGCTGGCTGTTTCTGCACAGCTCCAGAGGATGCAGAACCTTTTCTTCTGAGTCTTTATCTAAATCTTAATACACCTTGTGTCTTATTTTGTGCAACAAATAATACAAAGCAAATGAGACACTTCAGTGCACCATTACTAAAATCAGTCACACTATGTCTCTGACAAACATGGACACCAATTGAATTTGAGTTATTTGTAAAATTCAGTGTTGACAATAGTAAACATGAACAGCAGCGCCACTACTAAACAACAGAACAAAAGTTCAATATTCAAGTAGCTGCCAGACACATTGGTGCTCGCGACGGCCAGCGCCCCCTATCTACCTCCAAAGGAACATCTCACTAAAGGACAGCAAACATAACGTTTTATAGCCTCTTCAAATGAAAATAAAAAATCGATACTTGGGGGGGAACTCATCAAGAATCAATCGCAGGATTAAATGTCGCGATATATCGTGATATCAATATATTGTGGCACACCCCTAGACCTCATTTGGTCTTTTATTCTGAAAATTGGCCACACTCCCTCCGAATTAGCGCCTCCAAGAGAAACTGATGGAGGAGAGCTTCCCAACCGCCTGCTTCACTCCTGCTGTACCACGCTCACAGACCCATCACAACAGCAATGACACCTTCTGTCAAACCCCTCCCTTTGTGAGGCTGGTTGGAACGAACTCACCACGCCTAGTGCTCATGTCAGAGTTGGGATTGTTGTACATACTCAGCTCATCAGATCCTCTCTGTGGAAACAGGATAAAAACAAAACAGCGGTAAGAAGCCAGGATAACAAAACTGAAAGAACAATAAAGCTGAGCTCTCTGCAGACAGTTTAGGGAACAGAGGGAGGAGGAGTCTGTGCAGAGTGGCATAAAACTGTGCCAGAGTGATCCCACTCCTCTGCTGCTGGTTCCACTTTAATCTTGCTGAATTGAAGATGTCAAGAAGTGTCATTTCAACAAGAGCTACACTGGGTCCCAGCAGGCTTGCTGGTGCTGCCAGGAGCGCTGTGGTCTTAAACCTGACTGATGGGATGACGAGCGGCGTGGCTGGGGACCCATTACACACACAACTTTATAATAGCTCTGCACCCCCCACCCGCCGCTCCTGTCTGACTGAATTTCAACCAAATGTTCTTCTGCCTCCAACATTCTTTATAGTTACGATAAAGCTGACGCTGTCAGGCCTGCTACAACCAACATGACACAAATAAATTGAAAGGGTAATAAAGTTGTCTGACTTTAGCCACAATGTGAGCACACAACAAAGAATCCAGGATTTCCTTCCAACAGCTGGCAGCCCTTCGCTTTTTTAACTTTGACATTGAAAATATGATTAAATAAAAGAGCCAGTGTGTTCTGATGACGATTGCATTTCGCCTCAGGGTAAATTTTTAACTTGATTTTTGCAGACCAAACTGCAGCTGGAACTCGACAAATAAGGTTAGCAGCATATTTCTACATGAACATGCCTTTCTAGCAAGCAACTCTTCTTCCTAATTCCATCAAAGCTTTTTCATTCCTCTCAAAAGGTCTTTATAACAAATCCTATTTCATTTTTCACTTTTATCTATCTATCTATCTATCTATCTATCTATCTATCTATCTATCTATCTATCTATCTATCTATCTATCTATCTATCTATCTATCTATCTATCTATCTATCTATCTATCATTTCTGTTCTCAGTCTGGACTTCAGCATCTCACTGTCAAGTGATTTGAAGATTACGCATGTACCCAACAAAGTGATGTAAATAGTATATGTAATATTTCTCTCAAAAGTCTCTGTTCTCAAAAGACAACTAAAGACTGTCCTAGTTTTGATTTCACTTTCATTTGTGCTTCATATAATGTTGGTAGCAGCACCACGTCCGACACTGACATTATCACTGTGCTGTTCAGTGACAGGTCTTCTGAAAGATTGAAGTGGAAGCAGATATTTTGTTTTCTGGCTCAGCTATCTCAAAAACTGCACACTCGGTCAAAACTTAAAGCAGTGAAGTAGTGAGGAAACATCTGCAGGTGCTTACACACTGACCGCGTGTGGTGCATTCAAGAACATTCTCTACGCGGGTTTATGAACGTGCGCTCAACAGGTGGTACTATGGAGAGAAAATACTCACTCTGATCTGTGCATGCGTATTCTTGATTTGTGCATAAATTTGGATCTGTGCGTGCATAATTCTTGATTTGTATCTCATATAATAAGTTTTGTGCAAAAGTAAAAAATACAAAATACAATTTACACATGCAAAAATTAAAATGATAACAGCTTGAAACTAATTACACACAAAAATCTTTTTAAAATACGCACAAATCACCTTGTCTTACAAATTCGTCTGTGAGGGATGCGTTTAAGTACTACCAGAATGCTCGTCCACCTAGTTCTCTTGTTGTGAATAATATCATATATTATTCACGATCAAAGTTTAAAACGGCTGACAAGAAAACTATGGTGAACGAGCATTCTGGTAGTACTTGAACGCATCCTTCACGGACGAATTTGTGAGATGTGAAAAGAGTCTCACGGTAAATCTGTGTGTAACTTAGGCTGCGTGCGTGCGAGGTGATCCGTGCATATTTTTAAAAGATTTTTGTGTGTAATTAGTTTTAGGCTGTTGTCATTTTAATTTGTGCATGTGTAAATTGTATTTTATATTTTCTTAATATTTTGTCATTTTTTTACTTTTGCACAAAACGTATTATATGAGTTACAAATCAAGAATATGAACGCACAAATCAGAGTGAGTCTGTTTTCTCTCCATAGTGTCCACACCAGAACAGTGCGTTCACACAGGTATTAGCAGGAGGAGATTCTTCTTCTATTGCATTTTTACTGTTCATTAGCGTCTCCACCTCCTACAATCGAGAGAACTTCAGAGCATGACTCTGTTCCTGTAATGTCTGCCTGGGTGTCAGATTAATCCAAACTGCAATGATTGATTTCTCTTTTGTGATCATGTTTGGTGCTTCCGTGCTTTGAAGCGGACGCTACCCCCGCGCCACTCCCAAAGCCGGGTCCCTGATTGGTCATTGTGCTGCTGCGATTATGCGTGAAAATATTGAACCGAGCTGAACATTCAGCACGCTGTCAGTGCATGCCGGATTTTTATATAGAGTGGCAACCCGACTTAAAACCTTGTGTAGCAACACATGCTCAGACAGGAACCAGGAATTCTGGTGTTTCTGCATTTGCATTGACTTTTCATCAAAAGTGTCCGCCAACGCGGCCAGAGTGGAAGCACCTAAAAATGAAAAGCCCGACCTCCTGGAACTGATGTTTGATCAATGGATGGTTTTGAAGAATGTCTGGAGGAGGCAGTGAAGAGCTTTGGTAAAGCAGCCCTTCAACAGACCATCAGAAGATTTAAATGTCCAGTTATCTGACCAGAGACATGATTGTCTTGTTATTTACATGAACAAAAAGGAAGTAGCAGCATGAGGATTTCACTGAAATTCCTACAGGCAGCTGCTCCTAAACCATGAAAATGGTGGAAGACTCATCTTCTTAATGTGGAGGATAGTTACTTAAGTACAAATCAGAATACACACACAAGGTGCATGTATAAAAGCAGATGCTTTGGCGCTAAGATACAGAAAGTTCATCATTTCTTCTGAATTTAGGAAATGTATACATTTCTAGAGCTTCATCAACTCTGCCTTAAATTGAGAAGATTTTTCACTTTATTTAACTGTTTCAAAATATCAGTTTTTGAGGAGCTTCCTTGTCACAATTAGCTTTTTACAGACGGCATTTTCTTTTTTGTAATTTTAATACCTTGAGTCCAAATCAAAGCTTTTACCTTCACTTTGGGTTGAAGTTAAAAAAGTGAAAACTACAGATGAAAAACAAGAAGAAAACTTACTTTCATTCCAACTGCTGTATCTCCAATGCTGAAAGACAAACACATTTGAATTTAGTGACAAACTGTTGATTCAAAAACATCCAACATTTATTTTTCTGTAAACATAAGGACATTGCAGTCCACTCAACATTGTAAGTAACCAGATGTTTACTGCAGTTATCTATTTAAATAGGTCAACTGTCTCAGTGACAGCCCAGAGACCTGACTAATCTAGAGAAGATCTGTGAGGAGGAGGGGACCAAAACCCCTCCTGCAGTCTGTGAAAACCTGGTTAACAACTACAGGAAACGTTTGACCGCTGGAATCCCAAACAAAAACAGTTACTACACCAAATATTAACCTCAGGTGTTCAAGTACTTGTTTGCCTCAGGGTTAGTAAATCTTTGTTCTTCCTTGTGTTATGATTGCTTTACAGGAATAGAAAATCGTGACATAAAATATTTTTTTTTTCAAACAAACAGAAACTGAATTCTGACAGATGGAGCTCAGTGGCATCACAGTCTATTCATGTAATTGAGAGCATGTGGTAACTCTGTTGAGACATGAGGGCAGGCCAGAAGCAGATGAAGAGGCTCCCAGCAGTTTGCAGGACATCAACACAAATAAAGAGCATACAAGTTACCAACATTACTGATTACTTTACATTCATCTGATTACTCAGAGATATACGTACATATGTTGTTGGCATGTTACGTGTTATTGTCCCAGCAAAGATGGATAATTATCCGATTTACCGGCAGGCTTGTTTATTCATGTACAAAAACTGCAAATTGTTTTAATGGCATTCAGGGAGGTTAACATTTTAATGTCATAAAGTTAACCAGACAGCTATATAAAAGTTGCTTATGTTTTCTGACTGTTACTTTTTTTCTTCCATCCAAACTGTGCGCTGCACTGCACATGTTGAATGGCTTTTTTCTGCACACAATGTATCCCAACAACCTCATTTGTTGGACCCTAACAGTGAAAGACATTGCTACAGAATTCACGATTTCATCCATTTGTCTGTTCCAACAACCTGACTGGCTGAATGTTTGTGGAAAAATGCTTCCTGCAGAAGCTGTTTTCTGCTGTGTTCAGCCACTGTGAGCTCAACAGCCTGGTCCTGTTTGGAAGCAGCCTTCTCCGTTAGTACAGTACAGACATACTAACCTGCTGAGGAGTGTGTTTTGCTTTAGTCTTTTTGGGACACAGGTTTGTTTCCCTGTTCCTCTTTTTCAACTAATTCTTTATCATTTTTAAACAAAATGAAATGTAAAATAACATCTTCATTTTATATCATGTTCTACTTTTGTGGTATAACAAAAAAGTCAATAAAAAATGTAAAAGAGGAAATTTGAAGAATTGTTGGAGTTATGTAAAAATTAATTAATTGATTAATTGTTACACATTAGTTGAGGATTTGATTACTATTCATAGAATCCAACCAACTCAGTTTGTCTGAGACAGGTTGTTATCAAATCGGATTGGCCTATATGATTGAAAATTGTTTCAAAATTAGATAAATCAGTAATCAATATTGGAAGATACCATTTAGATGGAGACAAGTCAGGTAGGTTTATTTGACTCTAAAACTACAACAACCAAGTTCCATCACATCAGACAACACACATGTGGTGCAGCAGAAATTGATCAACCATCATTCCAGTCCAAAGTGTGGAGGCACTTTGAATTTATCAAAGACACGTGACCATACAGTGTGGCAGGATATTAATGATTGGGGCATAAATGTGTAAGAAAGCGGGAAAATGTCATCAGATATTATTCACAAAAACGGCTGAATTAAACTCTGTTATCTTAGGAATCTAACAGCATTTAAACGCATCACTTATGTGAATCTTAGAAACATGAAGAGTCTCACCTCTGATGGTAAATGTGGTTTTGTTTGTACTAACAAGTTATTCATATGTATTTTTTTATTTTATTTTTTTAGATTTGTGTGTGTAGTCAGTTTCAAGCTGCTGTAGTTTTAATTTAAGCATAAGTCAATTGTATGTAGTATTTTTCATTTCATATATTTTTTACTTATGCACAAAATGTATTGCATGAGTTACCAATCAGCAAATAGCACGCAAAAATCAAGAATTACGCACACACCAATCCAAAGTTACGCACACATCAAGAACAAATCGGGGTGAGTCTATTTTCTCTCCATACACCACAGACGGAGCGATGCTTTGTTTAACTGGTTAGCTTCTTCTTCAGGTTCTATTTTCACAGCGACAGTCAGTTAACCGCTGAGCTTCAACACAAACAGATCAGATTCAGCTTCACTGAAGCCGCTGGAAGTCACAATAACGCGGTCGGTGATGGAAACCCGCAGCAGCGGCTGCATAGAGAAGGCTGCACGAGCACTTTATCGAGGCAGCCTGATTGATCCCGAACAGCTGGAACCTTCATTTGCACTAACACGAGAACGGTTCTGGTTCTGGTTCTGGTTCAAGCTCTGCGCGCGCGCATAAATACGCCGGTAGAAAGGTTGTAAACATCACCTGTCCATCCTGGAGAAACCTCAAAGCTGATCCGTACTCGCTCCTGTTTCCTCCTCACACACCAAAACAAGGCGCGCGCGTGCGCGCACGAGCGCAAAATGGAGGCTTCAGGATGCGCTGACGGAAACAGCCGAAGAGCTCCGAAGCTTCCGGCGCGCGGCTTCACAGGGAGAAGTCACACGTTTTATGTTTAGATCAACGTGGAAAAAAGTGTTTAGTTCACTTATATGCTAAAAGAAGGAATGTGCCTTAGTGTATGTGTAGTCTTTGCTGTTATATCTGCTCCCTGTGATGTCTCCATCAGCTGAGCAACAATAAAAACCACCAAAACAAGTCTGTTGTCTTTGAGTTTTGAGTTCATTCATTGTTTCAAGCATGGTCAGTTACAACATAATTCAATCAACATAGATGCATCATATATAAAAAAAAAACAAAACAAAATTAAATCACAATCAGATTCAGAGAGATACATCTTTGTAACTCTTTGATATCCTTATTTTCCATTGTATAAACTAAACAGTTGATGCTTGAAACAGGAAGAAGCAGATTCATTTAATCCATTCCCCTCTATAATCTTCTTAATTTAGCAATGATTTGTGATTTCTATATTGTCATGTATCTAAAAGTAAGACCTGCTACTAACCCTTTCAAATTATATATATATATATATATATATATATATATATATTATATATATATATATATATATATATATATATATATATATATATATGTCATTAATTGCAATAACCATTATCATTAATAACATATCAACAATAATATAGTTCCCATACAATTATTTACACATGGTTTCAGATATCATCTACTTGCACCATCCACCCTCAGGACCATCATTCATCTTCATCTCTACACTGAAACAATAACATTTATTTGTATCTTTTTTAAAAATAAATAGATATCAGAGTGTTGTTTAAGCTCCTCACTTAACACATGCCACAATGTGATGCTACACACATAAACATCTTGAATCATCATTTGTTCTATGAAGTTTAACAGCACTTGACAGAATTTTAATTAAATGTTACAAACATTTCCTTTGATACAGTGGACAATGTATGAGAAAAACACATTTTTCATCAGTTTATTTATAACTGCAAACATGAAGACATTAACGATGTCTCTGAGGTAATGTTGATCTGAAAACAGTATGCTTGGAGATGTTTTGTTTCAGGTTTGGTTTGTTATGTAATGCAGCACGTTCATAATTTAAATTTGTATAATTTTTTGTGTATGTAATGTATTTATATGTGGAGTAAAATCTTTTGGGAGGCTTAAAAGTTTTCTTTTTAATATATATATATATATATATATATATATATATATATATATATATTATTATATATATATATATATTATGAAATGACATAAGATTAAAGAAAGTTGCATGTTTTAGATTTTTCTTTTGACGTCGACTTTATTTTTATCTTTTAAAATTTGACAAGAACAGAATGTTCTAAATTATTTAAAGGTTAAGTGGATTTGTAAAGTTTTAGAAGTGTAGTTGTAGTGTGTTCAATAACTGTGTATCGTGTCCGGCACCTAAAACCCCCCCCCCCCCCTGCGTGATTGACCCTGCTAGTGAGACCTTTAATAGAAGACATAAAATGAGGTGTGTCCATCACCCTGAAACAATGGCCTTCCTGTCCTAAACCATTTGGTAAGTGAAACAAACATTTTGTTTACAACAATCACTGAGTTTTTCATCAAAATATTCAACTTTTTTTGGCCAAATAATAGAATAGAAAAAGCAGAGAAATCCCTCTACTGCTCACACCGGCTGAATAAGTCGTCACATCCTGAGTGTTTCTTTTGTTAAAGCAGGTTGGTCCAGGCATTAACCCCAACATTAGAGCAGAAGATCCTACTGCATGACTTCTGCATGATAACAACTTTTGAAAATGCTTAACTGAGTGAAAAAGACATTTGGAGTCATTGGTTTGATCGTGTCGTGCTCACAGGCCCAGTGTTCTCCTCTCAGTGGGTTCTTTGTGTTAACTGAGCACTTTGGGTTTGAGGAGAAAAAAACGGGGCAGGTTTAATAGTGATTAATCTTGACAGACATACGTCATGCTCCCGAGTTCAGGACTACGTCACGCCCGGGGTGAGATTAACGCCTAACTGCTTATCTTAAAGGACCTGGGGTTTAATTAAAAATGACATTTCCCCAAAGAGCCGTGCCTCGGAGGCTGTCATGTTGAAATTAGTTGATGAGGGGCCCTCCGAGGAAAGAGGAAATAAGCAAACTGTCAAATGCTAAGGAAATCACTGCCATTTATCAGTCCAGCTCACTGCTCATGCAATAACAGTGGACTGGAATCCAACATGATCCCTGCTGCACGAGCTGCTAACGAGAAAGAACAGGTCAAAAGAAAGACGAAGAAACAGGAGGAGGAGAAAACAATGACAGACGATAAGTAGAGGAGGATGAACTCTGAGGTCTTCATACAAACACTGTCACAGAAAAATGAAGACTTCCTGACATGAATGGGTTTAATCAGGACGTATTCTAATTATAAGAACATGACTTTACTCGTGTATTATGGCAGCATGTCTTATCAGGTAAAGTTTTGAACCAGCTCGCAGATGTATAGAACTCTTACATCAAAGTCTCAAATGGGCAAAAACATAGAAAATCCTCAACAAATTTCCTTAAGTTTTGATTTTTAAATATCCTTTCTCAACCTTTCGCTACATTCTTGGATTACAAAGTGCGTTCTGCTAATAATTAGCTAGAAGGCAGCTTAGTTTTTACAGTAGACGTTAGTTAAGTTTAAGCTCCTGAACTGCACTTTTGACCAAATGGCGTCTAAATTTTCCATCAGTTTTGTCTAGTTTTACTCGTCCTAAAACATTTTGTCTGTGCTTATTTCATTCATGTACATTTGTATTTATTTTATCGAGGTTATAATCCCTTTAATTATGTTCACAACACGTTTTAGTTTTGTGTCACTTTCGTCCATTTCGGTAAATAAATTGTGACAATGTGTTTTTAATCATTCTAGCCTCTTGCGTCTCTCTGACGTGTTTCAGTTCAAGTGATAACATTATTTAAAGTAACATCTGGATCCCGCTCACTCACCATCCATGACAGTCTGACCTGAAAAACTCTTCTGTAGAGGCTGTCTGCCTCTGCACGCCAAGGCCAAGCCAGGCCAAGCCAGGCCATCTGCTGCACAGCCCCATCTAGAACTGGGTTAGGAAAATCGATTAATCGACATGAATCGATTTAAGTTTAATAGATCAATAATCATTTAACAAAAGATAGAAATCAATTTAGCACATTAAGCTAAAAACCGCTAGCTTGAAGCTATCGTTTAATGGAATTTACCATAAGACGGCGAATGCTAACGCTCGGTCAACCTAAACATACATTGCTAATTAATATTGCTTTTTACTTACAGGCATGAATTTTCTAAACTCTTTCAAGAAAACGTTTTTAAAGTAACCATTTGTTGTCTGAAACACTTTTTTTCCTCATACTTTCTGGAATAAGGTGTAATGCTAAATCTCCACCCAGAGGCCAAACTGAAACTCCCTCCAGAAGAAGCAGAACAATGTTTACATGTTAATGATCTGAACATTTCTGTTAGAACTTCTCCTTTAGAGAGTCCATGTAACACTGGATGATATTAACAATCTCTGTATTTCACTGATACATTTAACAACATGTGAACTGGATCCGAATTATAATATATTCAAAACATATAGTAGATTATTCATTTTTTTCTGAACAAATGTGTATAAATGTGTGAACTCCAAAGTGAATTGAAGAATCAAAAAACATCTGAATCAAATCGATTCGGGCTCTTTTGAATCTAATCCAATTGTTTCTGTAAATGATAATGATACCCAGTCATACCCTCATCCTGTCTGCCTGTCTGGGAAGGTCATGGGGACACCTTCTTTATTTGGGTCTTCCAAAACCACCTTTTCTTGTCAAAATGCTGAATGCCTCCTCAATTTGCTAGATGTGCATTTCATCCTGAAAAGGACTTTCCTTGGGCTGATGCTTTCAGAAACCTGTTTCCATGGCAGCATTTTATTTGGCTAAGGTCATTTTTGAGAAAAATTTGAAGTATTTACATTTGTGAAACAGATTTAAAGTTCCTTGGCAGGTTTCAAAAATACGGTGAAGGTGACAATGCAAATGAAAGTACAGTGGTTGCATGTCTCCTCTGAAAGAACATAAGTGCACCTGTGCAGTGCGCCCGTGTTCTCTTGTGGTCAAACACCACCACCACTTATCAGGAGGTATCCACCACTCTCACCTCCTCCTCTTTTATGTGGACTCTACATGAAGGGAAAATGGGGGCAGGTGTCTGATGGGAGTCCAAAATCATCTCATTTGTGCATGACAGCATGGTGTCACGTCACACTGGTCATGCATGCAAATCTCTTTCTGTGAGCTTGTTGGTCAAAGGAAAGCTAAGCAGATACATGGAATCTTATTGTTTTACATGTTTACCGTCTAATGTTTCCATAAACTTACATGATTTCCACATCTGTCTGAATCAAACTAGCAGAGAACGATGTTTTGACAGAGAACATGAGTGTTGAACTCTCCCTTTCCATGTGAGGCTGCAGGAGTGATTGGGTATTCCTCAGTGTTATGGTATATCATCTCCACAATCTCCCTCACCTTTAACCAGTCACATTAGCGTCGAGGATGGTAGGATATGCATATTCTCCTGTATGCACACACACACTGAGCCCAGAAGAAAGACAGATCCGCTTCCTCAGGAAGTCATCACTCCTGATGCACAGATGGTTCGAAGGTCGGTAATTTAGTCTTGTAAATTTAAAATTGAAACATTTAAACACAGAACAGTAATGTCACCAAATGTCGCTTGTGTCGAGACAACCTGCAGGAAGATGAAATGTCATCCTGTCCGAGGATGACTATTCCTGCGGGGTCGGAGAACTCGTTTATTAAAATGACGCCGTCTGCTCCCCTCTGTGCAAAGGAGACAGTATTCCTTGTCATGTTTCATTGTGACCCTCCAGCTTGACATTTTGATTTTGCTCATTTTGTCATTCCCATCCTTACTTAAAGTGACAGCACATATGCTTAATGTGTGAGCACAAATGTGAGTGTCAGAGTGCCAAAAACTAAAAGTTACACATCCAGAAAGACAGAAACTCAGGAGCATGCCAATGCTGGGAGATCCTTCAGAAACAATCATCAAAACGGATCTTTCTGTCTTTTTTGGATCACTTCTACGTTTAGCCTGAAGCTGAAACCTCATGAATCAAGAAAAGGATTTCCCATCCATTGATTTCTGTCCAGTTTATTACCAGTTGATGTTGAGTGTGAGGTTCAAATACATTTACTACGATCCCCTCAACATTACAGATCTATTCTACCTTTAAGAGTAAAGCAGAGCAGCAAAGTTCCTGCAAGAAATGATTGTGAGCTCCCATCAGGGCAAGCCTTTCTCAGGGCCTGCAGGAAGTGATGTGGACTCAGACTGAAACCACACATTACAGAAAGTCAAAGACGTCAGTAAAAGAGTGACAAAGTTTTTCTTGGATAGAGCAAGAAAGCCACGGAGTAGTAAACATTCATAAAAGTATTATGAGGAAGTAGTTCATCAGGATTTTAAAGCTTGTTTTGTCAAACCCTTTTACATTTAAATCAAAGATCGTTTGTCTTTATAAAACTGAAAAGAAAGAAGAAAATCTAGAACAAAACATTAATTTACATGTAAAAGGGCAAATATGTGTTTTTGATTAAAATGAAGTATGATGGCATCATTTACATATGTATGTGGATGTGAATGTACACATATGTGTATTCATACATGGATGCATATGAATATATATATACACACACACACACTGAACAAAAATATAAATACAACACTTTTGTTTTTGCTCCAATTCGTCCTGAGATGACCTCAGAGATCTGGAACATTTTCTACAAACACTAAACAAAATTTCTCTGAGACCCTGCTGACAAATCATTTTAAATCTGCAAAAAAGAGCACATCCCTGCAGAGGTCACACCTAACAGGTGTGTGTAGCAAACTGCAGGTTTCTTTGGTTTGGAGGTTTATGGAGACAGAGACCTCAGGACCACAGTTCAGAAACGGGGGTGAGTTTATGATGTCCAGCGGGGAAGATCTGGAGCCTCAGTCACACAGAATGAAATCCCCAGAGAGTAGGTTTACTTATAAAAACACCATGCAGGCATAAAAAACACTAAAACTCACAATAATCAAATAAACACATGCAGTTAAAAGAAAAGAAATGGTTGCTAAAAACAAGGTACTTAGCTTGAAGAGGGGTGGGTCATAATTGCACCCTCAGCTGCTTTCTGTGTTTCCCCCTGCCACCGCTGTCTGGCTCCTGGCTCGGCTGCGTTTCCGGGACTGCCTTCTTCCTAGCTGCTCCACTCAGTGGACGGCCTGGCGCGCTCCTCCTGGGGCCAGGCACCGGCGCTGGCTCCTCTCGGCGTGCTGTCCTGGCTGTCGACCAGCGCGGGCTATCCCACCACGCCTTCTAGCCGTCCGCTGCAAACGCTTCCAGGCCCATGTGGTGGATTCGACCACCACGCCGCTCTGGGCCCCTTCTTTTACCTGTCCAAAACACACGGCCGGAGATCGCCTGAAACGACTACAAGGTCCATCATCTATCTCCTGCCGAGGGTGTCCTGATGCCAGGTGTACTGATGGACACCCTATATATATACATATATATATATATATATATATATATATATATATACACAATATAGGAACCATAATATCTACTTGTAAAAAAAAGTGAATACTACAAAAAGTGTAGATGTTCTCTTCAAGCAGCGGTAATCAGGCAGGAACAGAATTAAATCAGCGTTTGAATTCAGTTAATTGAGTTTTCTATGGTTTGTATCTAAGTAAATGTTTATTGCATTTTAATAGTGAGAGTTCAACCATCAAACTGCACAAGCTTAATGAAGATCATCCATGTGTTCATGATGGTGTGGCAGATCCTCAGCAACACTCCTGTCACTGGAGGAGCTGCTCACATACTCCACAGACGTGCTCTGGGGTTGTGCTGTTATCCATCCAAACAGACCTCAGAACCAGCCAGAACCAGCCAGAACCAGCCCTCAAGTCCACTCGATGTCAGCTGTTGCTCCAACAGAACTGTTGTCTTCTAAGTTTAATCAACAGTAATTTAAGACTGCATGTGTGAGAGGTTTAACCATGTTATACTACATATAGGATCATAGAATCTGTCACAGAATATGAATAGAACTCAAAGGGAAGGTCTGATGGGCTGAGTCTGCTTGTCTCCTCATCTGCCCTCAATTATACTGAAAGATTGATGCAACTTTACTTCATGCATATTTGTGACTTGCTACCCTTTGGTTTTGTTGGTGTAATCTCAGTTATGTTTCAGGTGTTGTTCTCCCTCTATCAGTGCATCATTTTGATCAGTGTGTGCTACTGGTTCCCAGGACTAAACGTAAGTTTTGGATGGGGGTGTGTGTGTGTGTGGGTGTGTGTGTGTGTGTGTGCTTTTGTTTTGCTGTCTCCTATACGATGGAATCAGTTGCCACCAGCTATCAGAGAGATCCAGCTTTTGGAGAGTTTTAAAAAAGAATTGTTGCTCTTTTACAGGTTTTTAGCATCAGCCTGTCCTTCTATGAGGATTTTAATCTCTGTTTTATTTGGTTTGATGTTTTATTATTGCACAATGCTATGTGTTTGTTTTCCTTGGGTACAACACTTTGGGCCTCCTTGACAGGTGGTGGGAGTTGCTTTAAAAATCAATATATGAAAAATAAATGAAGAATTCCTGTGTTTGGAGGAAGAAGAATGAAGAGGACCATCCCAAGAACACCGTCCTCTCTCTGAGGCATGGGGGTGGTAGCATCATGCTATGGGGTGTTTTTCTGCACAAGGGACAGGACGACTGCACTATGTTAAAGAGGAGATGACCCGGGCCATGTATTGTGAGGGAACAACCTCCCTCTATCAGTCAGAGCTTTGAAGATGGTCGTGGATGGATCTTCCAACATGACAATGAGGCACACAGCCAGGAGAACCAAGGAGTGGTTGTGGGAGAAGCAGATCAAGGTTCTGAAATGCTCTAGTCAGTCTCCAGATCTAAACCAGATAGAACATCTTTGGAGGAACTCAAACTCTGTTTCTCAGCAACAGCCCAGAAACCTGACTGATGTAGAGAAGATCTGTGAGGAGGAGTGGACCAAAATCCCTCCTGCAGTCTGTGAGAACCTGATTAACTACTGCAGGAAACACATTATTTTAAAACATCGTACAATTTGATTTCCAGATTTTGAAATTGTCACAATGATCATTCAACTTGGATGAGAATGTCAGACTCCTCCATGATTTCCATAACAGAAGATCTTGTTAAATCTCAGGGTGTTCAAACCCTTCTATGCCTCGCTGTAATATTTCCTCACCCACTGAACTGCCAACCCAGAGAGATTGCTTTGGCCAAACGTCACATGAAGCAGAAGAACCTGCGATCTCTGCAGATGAGTGCAGCCGACCTCGTTTGCTGCAAACATGTTTCTCTGTAAACAACATGCAGAGAATCTCATCAGTCAGGGATATTTGCAGAGGATTAATGCAAGTCTGTTTGGTCAGAAAATAGGAAGACATTTAGAAAAGACATGTCATCATTTTATGATTCAGTAATGTGTGTAAAAGACAAACAGAGAATTTGTAATGAGGTAGTTTACAAACATCAAATCATACACCACATATGCTGTAAAGATGATGTTGAAGCAGCATCTTTCACTTCCAGTGTTCCAACAACTTCACATTTGATTATAAATAGGAATTGATTTCCATTTAGACTGCACAGAAGTTCCTGTGTCTTTTCCTGTGAAAACAGAGCGGAAGATGCCGTCTCTTTCTTCCACTCAGTACTGAATCAATGTGTCGCTATCTAGGCAATAGCTTCAATATTCTGCCCTGCTCTGTTTCCAATTTGGAGCTCGATTGGAGACATCATTCTTCAGCTGTCCTCACACAGAGGGCCTGTCAGTGGGGGTGTGCTGTGGTCAGTGGTCTGTGGAAGCAGCGCTGCAGCAGCTTTAAGTCTTCAGGGCCTCTGGGTACTGAAGAGTGCTGGAAGAGCCACTGCTGTTGTTCTGTTATTACTTAGCAATTGATTTCCATTTTCCATGCAATAAAGAACAGAAACTGGTTCAAAATACTTTACAAAAAAGACTGACCTTATTTTTTCATTTAAAGAAGATAAATAGAGGTGGATGTGTTCATTATTAAAAATGATCAGAGGGTTTTTCAACAGGGAAAACAAACAAAAGGTTTAGAATTATAGATGGGTTATTTTCTGAACAAAAGCTGAGTATAATTGCATAGGACGTATGAGAATGAACTTGTTTTCTCTTTCACCCGCTCTGCTAATGTTCCTCCAACATAAACAATTTAGTTGAGGTCTTGCTGTCAACCATGACACACATCGGACTCTAGAACACTGACAAATGAGGAGGTCAGAGGGAAGACGCAGATCTTTGTCTAAAATCCTCAGATCTGTTTCTGGAAATTAGAATGAGTGTTATGTGGTTTTGACATTAGGATAGTCTGTGGAGTCTGTTCCAGCCAGTAATATGAACCTGCAGAACTGGAGACCCAACAGCACCCACAGGACCACGTTCTCAGGACCGCATTCTCAAGACCCAGGTCTTTTTGAGACAGCGCCCCTACTGGCTGGAGGACTAACTGCACCCTCAGGACAATTTAAGGACTCGTTTTTTGAGACAGCGCCTTCCTGCTGCTGAGTGCTGTTTGTCTTTAATTTATTTTATTTTTTTAGTAAGTGTTACAAATGTTGACTGAATATTTCTAATGTTTCTTACTGATGAATCATAGATTTATTTTAACCTTTTAGGCACCAGGGTTTTTCAGTGGAAATATAATTCAGTACATATAGATCTTGAACCATTTGGCAAGAGAATCCAAACTGATTTATTTTTTATTGTTTTATCTAACTGCTGATAGAGAGTTGAGTCTGGTATTTTCCAACCACCTAAAACTTATCAGAAGTTGAGAATATTTGGATCTTAATATAAATTCGTCTTTACATTTTGTCCTTATTATGTTGCACTAATTAAACACATTCTCAATGAGAAACACATGTATTTTATAATTAATAAAAATGGAATATAATAAATTAAAACGTACCAGAAAATCAAATAAAAACCAAACCCAAAACATTTGAAAAATTAAACAGGATCTGCTGAGCTGGGAAGAATAACTTTTATTAGAAGTTACATTAAACAGAATAACTTACATTTAGTAGGCATTACATTAGGCTTAAAAAGACAAAACAATACTTATAGCCACCTAACAGTTATTTTCTGTACAAGAAATCACAGCTGTATATTGGAAAGAAAAAATATATTCGAACAATTTTTCAAATTAAACATGAGATTAAAAAATACTTTCTACCTGGGGAGTATCTCTTTTTTTCAATTCTATACCAATCCTCTGTCAAATGTATCTACTTTACTAAAATAAATATTTTGCTCTCAGAAATGTTTTGTAACAGTTGCCATTTATTTATTTTTTTAAGTTTGAGAGTTTTAATTCATGAATTTGAACCTTTGCATTTACTATTGTCGGTTGGAAATATTTTGCATAACAAAGCATTCAACACACTGTTTCATCTGGAGATTTCCTCCTTTGAATTGTTGTATCCATCTAGAAAAAAAGATACATAAATAAAATGTAAAGTAAAGAGTAAATTAGTTCTGAACAATACATAAATACATAAATACTTATTACTTAAAAAAGTAATATTATTCAGTAATAGTAATGAATCAAGTCTTTATATTACATTACCAAATAGTAAAATACATATAAATTCATACTTGACTTTGCTCAGTAAACATTTAATTTTCCCCTGTTTTGTATACATGTCAGCTATATTTGGGTCATAATGACACAAAAGTAATGAATTGCACAAAAAAAAATTATAACACATGAAGATGGAAAAATACAAAAAGTAAGTATGCTGTAAAATGCTGAAAGATGTAATCCTCACAAACCATCATGAATTTATTTTTGCACAAAGAACATTAATTTGGATAAAAGCTAAGCTAAGCTACATAAACATCACTGTTTATGGTTCTGCAAAAAACGGAAATTAATTGGTAATTTCACTTTTTATATTTTAAGATTCCTGTGATAATTTATCTAGTTGTTTATCCTTTAGCAGCGCTTGGATCATTTTTTAACTCTTACTCATACTACTCACGTGTGTAATGTGTCTCGTAAAGTCTCCAGAAATTAACATAACAACCTCCACCCTGTAGGAGGCGCTGTGTTAAAACCCCCTGGGTCCTGAGAGTGCGGTCCTGAGAGCGTGGTCCTGTGAGCGCTGTTGGTTCTCCAGGCCTGCAGGTACACCCTACTCGTTCCAGCGGGTGCAGACTTGTACCACGTCATACTGTCATAGAGTTTGGCTTGCTTTTACACATGACCTTCACAGGGAGTATATAGACTCAACATGTTTGGTTTTCCTTTAAAAGGAACCAGAGTTTGTTTCCGCTGATAATCCAGAACAAATTTTGAGTTTGAAAACACCCACCAGAAACCAGAAACTTTTGAATTGGTTTCTAATAGGACTCAGTTCCAGTTTGCTGTCATTTTTATTTATTTATTTTTTTGTCTGAATATGCTCAATCCTTGGAGTGGAACAGCTGATCCTAATTGTCTTTCATAGCTAGGCATTATGGGATGCAGCCGATGAGCCACAGAGAAACTTGAGACACAGCAGCTCACTGAAATTTGGTCAGATGATTTCCCAACAATCTGTATGTCATAAACACTTATCGGTTCTCCCTCTTACACTAAATAACAACCTTGCAGCATTCCTCTGCCGAACCAAAGTAGAAAATAAAGTGTTGAACCTGACGTTGATACAGATATTCAACATTGGTCAGCGAAATATAAAGTTTCAATAACTAAACAATAAGTCCTGACAAGGACTGCAAACTGTAGGACTTTAATTATTCTTTCTCTCCTCACTTTGCTCCACCCTTGTAATTCCTGACCAATGAATAAAGAGATTTTCAGTCACGTGGTTTTGTTCACAAGCTTTAGCTTGAAACAGAAATGCCAGGTTGACTGCAGTCAGAATACAGACCAAAGGAAGGTTCAGGACTGGATCCTGAATAAATTAAGCGGACTCAGTCTAGACCAACGGGCTTTTCCAGTCTGAATACAACCACAGAAATGAGCCAACAATTCAAGCGGACCAAACAGCTCGGAGAAATGACGCGCTTCCCATCACTGCTTATCTGCCAGCAGTACTCCCTAATGAAGACAGGGAAACGTGGAGAATCCTCTGATCATCATGTCGTAATACGTCTCTTGCTTCCTACCTAGCCTCTTGGACTTTTACCTGTTTCCTGAGTCTGACTGCTTCTGTTCAGCTATGGGCTGTTAACCACTCCTATTGCAGAGTTCTAACACCTCAAGGGTTTCAGAACCTGTCAGGGATGGTGGTGGAGGACCCAAATGCAGGAGACCAGACTTGGTGGCAGAAACATAACCATTTACTAAAGTAACTTAAACATGACAAAACCCAGGAGCACAAACCAGTGCGGCAACAGAACGTAGAAGAGCAGATGACCTGACAATGAGAAACTGAAAACCAGACACTTAAATACACTGAGGTTGATTAACTAAATGAAGACAGCTGTGGATGATTAACCTGAATGTGGTGAGACTGACAGAGAAACAGAACATGACAAAACCAAAGCACTGAATCATGACAGTACCCCTCCCCAAAAGGGTAGATCCCAGATGTCCTAACACCCATGAGGAGGAGACATGGAACAAAAACACAAGTCCAGAAAACAGGGATCCTGCAGCCAGACAGACGTGAGGGGTATTGAAACCCCTCCAGGAACAGAAGAGAGGAGCGGTTCTGGTGACTCTCCCCAGGGACAGGAAACATGAAGGGGAGCAGTCCCAGCAACCCTCCTTGGGGACAGGCAGGAAGGAGCGGTCCTGGTGACCCTCCACAGGAACAGAAACAGGAACATGAAGAGGAGCGGCCCCGGCGACCCTCCACAGGAACAGGAACGGACGGCCCCAACAGTCCCCCCTCAGGAACAGAACGGGTGGAAGATGACAGATGTGAAGACGGCTACAGGAACCCCATCTGGCATGGCGTGGCCATGTATGGCATGGCGTGGACAAGGTTCTGCTGCTGGGTCCAAGGTGGTCAGGTCATACTGTCAGGGATGGTGGTGGAGGACCCAAACGCAGGAGACCAGACTTGGTGGCAGAAACATAACCATTTACTAAAGTAACTTAAACATGACACAAACCAGGAGAACAAACCAGTGAACAAGCAGATGACCTGACAATGAGAAACTGAAAACCAGACACTTAAATACACTGAAGATGATTAACCTGAATGTGGTGAGACTGACAGAGAAAACAGAACATGATCAAACCTAAACACTGAATCATGACAGAACCTTCACTCTCAAGTGAGCCAAAGTTTGATCTGCGACCAAGTGAGTGTTTGCACTTGTCCATAAAAGAACTATCCAAAGTAACACACCCTGATGAAAACCCACCTGCTAAAGTAGTGAGAATCTGCCCTCAAAGGAAAATCCCTCCTACATTTATAGAAAAAGCATCAGTCGACTTTTTTACCTGCAGACTTAGTTCAATATCTGTTCAAAAAATTGAGTGATATTTTTTTTTCTTCATGTAAAAGTTGTTGTTTTTTTATTGAGAAAATATTTCCCTATGGGCTGTACGACAGGGCTGTGGTTAGACTCTGGTTCAAATAGTTGAATTCTCTCTGTGTGGAGTTTGCATGTTCTCCCCCTCACAGAACAGAACAGAACAGAACAGGCAGTGCAAGCTATGCTTGGCTGAAGCAGCAAATGTTGAAATGTGGATGACATACAAACACTTATCGTGCTTGTGCAACAACTAAAGCACAGACAACCCTCCCCTATAACACTGGGTCTTTTATTTCCAATAAAGATTTACTCATCTATTTGAAAACAATAGAGTAGGTTCTCCAAGTTCTGTCTGTAAACACTCCAATGTTTTTGCTCCAATTGAGGCCATTATAAAGCTTTACTTCAGGGTTGAAGATCAGTCATCAAGCAGAGCATCAGCATCACTGTACTTAAAATGGCGTTCATAATGTATTAAGGCATTATGTGGGATAATAAGCACATAATGATGATTACTACAAGAAAGCAGATATAATAAACACAATGAGAAAGCTGCAAGAAGCTTAATAGTTGATAGAAAATGTATTTAGTTAATGAGACTGTGATGCTGTTTCTGATGAGGGTTTCTCTAAAGTGTGATGACAGTTGTTGGTTCGTGTTTGTGTTGCTGCTGTGATCAGCTGGTGAGGCATAAAGCTACGATCCAATCAGGGTGTGAGAGGAAACCGCCTCGGTGTCAGCTGCTGCTGTCTGTGAGTGTTCTAACTAAAAGGTAGGGTGTTGTTTCTTCTGATAACCTGAACACAAGGAGGGAACACAAGATGCATCAGCATCCAAACCTGCGACTGAATGTCATGCAGGACAGAAGACATCTTTCAGATTTTAAAAGGCGTTCACAGAAGCCTCGAGATGACAGAGAGCTTGAGAGAAGATTTAGATTGCTGAAAGTGTACACTACCACACCAGTGAAACTCAGACATATTATGTTGAAAGTAAATTTACTTTAACACTAATTTGGAGCAGACTTTGGAAGAAATGAATCCAGAATTCTGAGTCTGTTTGGTGCACTCAGAACATGTCAAAGCTTAAACTCACACAATGCTGGTTCTGTTCTGTTGCAGCTGATCTGGACATGTTTCCAACCTACAAAGATCCAGTTCAGTTCAGAGCAACACAACTGAAAATTCACACGTGCTGTAAGAAAGACGTATTCCTCGTGAACTGTCCTGGACGTCCCCACCCTCACAGGATCAGGGCTGAACAGCACACGCTGGGACAGAAACGCTCAATCTGAATACTTCAGCAGCAACAGATTGCAAAGTAGTTTGATTGCTCCTCTGCTGTGTTTTCCCTTCTTTTAACAACCCTCTGTAAACTTGGTTTATGGTTCTCTGTTCAATGAGCATGAAGCCTACGGCGAAGAACATAAGAGCGAATTACTCGGAAGCAAGCAGTTATTTCTTAGTGATGATGTGCCTGCATTGGTTAAGCCCCCACAGCCCCAGTTCACGGCCGGGTTTCCCTGCTGCGCCTCAACAAGTGGTGACAGGAAACAGAATTTACCGAATGTGCCATGACGATGAGGAGGCCATGAAAGCTTAACGGTCCATTTTGGTGAAATTACAGCAACAAGGACGTGACGAGGGAGAAGTGCTGAACTGATGGAGTCTTTCCCTGATATGAAAATGAGAAAATGTCTTATACCTGCAAGCAAAATTACTGGTATTTCCACGGAACAACCAAGGCTGAACCGCCTGATCGATTTCAGAGGCGTCGCACTTCCCACTTAAAGGCAGAAAGACGTGGATGCAGACCAATGACAGACCAGCTGTCTGTGACTTTTCAGCTGATCTGGAGATTTTTCCAACCTACAAAGATCCAGACGTTCACAGCAGATGCTGTCTCCTCTGTTCCTGAAGGAAGTATTGAATGGAATAAAAAAAAAACAATCATCATATTAAAACAAAGTTTTATTTATGACCTTTTTTCTTTATGCCATTGTGATTTTTAGCTAAAAGTATTGTCCCGAGTACTTCGAGTCTCTGGATGCTGTGAGAGTGTCTTGGCTGACACGTCTCTGCAGCATTGCGTGGCAGACAGGAACCGTACCACTGGACTGGCAGACTGAACAGTCAGACTGTCACATGTTTGTCTTTTCTCGCTGGGTGGAGTGCTCCTGCGACAGGGGGAGGAGTTTAAATATCTTGGAATCTTGTTCATGAGGGAAGAAAGATCAAAGCGTGAGATCAATGGGTGGACTGGGGCGGCGTTCGCCATTTGGCAGTTGCTGTACCGGTCCATTAAGGTGAAAAGAGAACTGAGCCAAAAAGCATTCCAGCACTCACCTATGGTCATGAGGTCTGGGTCATGACCTTAGGTGAAATGAGTTTCCTCCAGAGGGTGGCTGGGCGCTCCCTTAGAGATGAAGTGAGGAGCTCAGTGACCCAGAGGGAGCCCCGGGAAAGACCCACTACATGCTGGAGAGACTATGTCTCTATGCTGGCCTGGGAACACCTCAGGATCCCCCAGAGGAGGTGGAGGAGGTGACCAGGGAGAGGGAGGTCTGGGTGTCTTTGCTTGGACTGCTGCCCCCACAACCCGGTCCTGTATGAGCGGAAAAAGATGGATGGATGGATGGATAGATAAATTCACTGTTTTGCTTCTTGTGCGCCTTATAATGCGGTGCACCTTATGTATGGATTGAGTACAGAAATAGACCCCTAATTAACACGCCTTATAACACGGTGCGCCCTATAGTGCAGACAATGGTACATTAACTTCAATCCGTGTAGGAAAGGGAATAGCTAACCTGATTTGGTTCCTTTGATTTCAGTTCCAACCCTCTGACAACTCTAGTACAACACACACACACACACCTGCACAACCATGCACACATGGTGCACAATCTGATTGATAGCTGAATGTGGTGTGAAGGATCAGGGCCTGAAAAGAATCCATCGGGCAGTGGCGGAGGCTGGACAGGGTCACTGACCTTCATAAGCTTCAGTCAATGTTGAATCCCAGAGCAGGTCCTGCTTTACAATAACCAATCTGCCAAAGTATCCGGTCTCTGTAATGACCAGCAAAACTGCATCTCATGCAGTGATGGTGTAGACATGTTTGTCTGGTCACAAATGTAATGAGAGCTGAACCTGCTGCCAAGAATCTGGGAACGAATTCTGTGTGCACATCAGCCCTAGTAAGTTAAAAAAAGCTTTTTCTGAAAGAATGATTTCAGTTTATTTTGAATGCTCATAAAATTTCAAACAATGTTCAGTCATTGTTGCTCCAAATGAACAACTGACAGTAAATCCTCTGCAGTTCTGCAGACATGTGAAGAGCCTCACATGTGCCGTCCAGAACCTTTAGTGGAGATTCGCCTCATTTTCATTTATTTGAAGAATGCATTAAAAGTCCAATGCCCTTTAAGTGGACCGTCAGGATGACCAGAGGGATTGAGTTAGCTTTAATTTGGCCTCTGCCAATATTCAGTAAATACTCCAAAACAATATATGAGAAACATGAGACCAAATGTCAAAGATAATCAGATCAGGCAGCAGTTTGATATTAGATTCTTCACAGTGAGTGGAAACCAAGGGCTGCACTTTGGAGAACTTCTGTTGAAGAAAGCCTCAAACCTGCAGCGTAACACATCTCTTAGGAACATAAGAAAAACTCATGTAAATACACACTTTATGCTCTGCAGAGCTTTGTTCATTCTTGTCATTGACTGTAGTGAAGCTACAGCTGATTAGATCCACAAAGAAGACTTTTACACATCATGTTAGGTGATGATGCAGATCCCAGAGAATGAGTCACCTTTCACTGGGAAAAACCTTACATGATGTGGCTTCATTGAACTCGGGTGACCCTCGGGTGTCATCATATGTAGCCACGCTGGACTGAAGCGTGAACTTTGTTGCTGGGACCAGACCTCCTTTTTTTTCTTTCTGTGATTGTAGCCCTCAGGTTGTGCAGCTCTTGTTTTTATATATGCATATTTGGGACATTAGTCGTCCAACTGGGCTTTATGAGGTTGAGGACCACATTAATAAGAAAGACGAACATTGTTGGAGCCCCAAACGTCACATAGTCGTGAGTTTTGTTGCCATCCTCTTTTTTTTCCCCCTCTCTGCTGAGTCTCTGGGTCTTTGCACAACCTGTGAACGTTACAGCAGGAATTGAGCCCGTAATTTTCCGATCAGGAGTCGGCCGCCCTACCACTGTGCCACAGCTGCCCCGTGGATGTATCAGGCTTTTTTCATGCCTATTAAATCAGAGCTCCCCAAGCTCCGAGCCGCAAACCGGTGCCCCGCCCCTCTTTCCCCGCGCGACGAATCCACTCCACCCCGTCTATCAAATGTGATCCTGAGCACGAGGCCGGGGCTTTATGTGTGTCAGTAAATTTTAAAGGGGTCCTACCATGAAAATTCTACTTTTTGAGGTTTTAAATGCATTTTACAGTTCATTCCTCACTATAAAGAACCCCAAAGTGGTATTTTGATCTGTTCATGCATTTAAAGCTAATTCTCTAAAAACAAGCACTGTCTGCAGCAGCCCCTCCCATACCCACGAAAACGAGCGGTTGGAAATGTGTTGACGTAAGATTGTTGCCAACGGCTCCCTCCAGGAAGAGTCTGCTATGACAGCTCCGCCCCCAGACTACCTATTTATCCTATTTATTCAATTGATCCCCTTATCCAGTGATGATCAGCAAAAACCCTTTCATTTCAGATGCAGAATAGCGTATGTCTTCCAGTTGTGTTCTGTCTTCAATAAATTCCAGCTCAACTAGGTGTTTGTTACTTTAGACCCGGTGCTCCTTTAAGACTCCAATGAACGGAAGACACAGAGATCAGATTTATTCATTGTGAGAAGTTCTACAAAAATCTACATGAAATGAAATCCTTCAAAGATCTTCTCGGTACTGGGGTTTCTATCTCCCTCTGGGGTGCCCACCGTCCTCCGCTGCTCTCTGCTCAGAAATGAAGGAGGTACTGTTAATACAGACATGTGAAACTGAATAAAAATAATTAGTTTTCTCAGTCAGTCAGTCAACATGTGGTTTCTTTTGTCGTCTGTATCAGCGGTCTGGTCATTATTATTATTTTATTCATTTATTACTGATTGATTTATTTTTCATTGAATTCATTATTTTGTGTTAAAAATAAAGATATGTGAGAACTTTGGAATGTTTTATCTGTGCTTTTCTTGTGAAAATCCTGATGCGGCCCAGCCTCACCCAGAATCGGCCTCCTGTGGCGCCCAGGTCAATGGAGTTTGAGACCTCTGGTCTACAGCCTCCTTACAAAAAAACATCTCTGTGGGTTTGGCAAACAAAGTGGGCGTGGCCCCCAACTAACCTTGTAATACTAATATACAATCCTTTGACTGATGTCACCAACAGCTCATGGGAAAAGCCTTGAATCAGGATGAAGAGATAATAAACAAATAACATTTTTGAGTAAATAAACTCCCTGCAGCAGTTTGAATGTGGACGATCAAAGACAGAAACAGGAACAGACACAATCTGAAGGCAGGGATGAGGGATTAATAAGACCTTTAGGAGGGCCTTGACAACTTCACAGTCATTCACACTTTACAGCAGTTATCCCCAAATTGTTCATTATAGAGGTTAATGTGATGTGATCACAAACTGGCCTTCAGCATGTGCACACAAAGCTAGTATAATGAGGTCGACAAATTCACTTGAAAAGACTAATGAAACTTTATCTTTGTTCTTTTTCAATCTTCTCTGAGAGCTCTTTGGCTGTCTGCACATGTTCCTCTGTGTTTGATGAAGGAGTGACAAAAGAGGGTTTCATCATTTCAGTTTGTACTACACTTGTTCACTCAATCCTCCTCAGGGCCAACACCACGATGCAGCATCTGGTGCACAGACACTTATGACGGCTCATAATGCTGATAGAAAAAGGGCAATTTCAAGTTAAAAGTTTGAATTTATCTGTGGCATAAGGGCTGCATGTTAATGGTAGATGATAGAAGCATCATCAGAAAGATGACTCTGCTTTTCAGGGATCAAACAATCACACACAAAGACAAAGATGTAAAACAGAAAAAAACCTTCAGGACCTCAGCTGATAAAACAAAATAAAAAATATATAGATATATGGAATTAGGGCTGAATGAAAAAAGCTTTTGAGCTGAAGAAAATACACGAGGTCAGTGAAATGAATGAAAGGAGGAAGATCTTTACTCCAAAGAAGACTGTTTAGTTTTTTTTTAACAGAAAATTTGGCTTATAACACACACATGTCAACAAATAACTGATTTTTAAAAAAAAAGAAAAAAAAGTTTTATTTTACAGAGAAAACAATTTTTAGTTTTCATCTTGCAGAGTCAAAGTGGGAGGATGCCCCACCCCCTTTATAGTCCACTTTGCTTAAAACCCTTTAGATCTCAAGATTATTGCTGTAGTATCAGACAGCTGGTTCCACATGCAGCAAATGTATTAGTTCAGACAGGAGAGAACAGCTAAAAGTTCACAAAGCTTAATTTGGGGTCAGAGGTCAATCACCAGCAAGGGATCACCCAAGAAGAAAGTAGGGCTGTGTCAGAATTCCTTTCTCTCTCACTTTATAGCACGTTCACCGTTTTGTAGTGAAATCTGAATCTACTATTCTAAAATCAAGTGCACTAGAAGATTTCCCAGGAGTCTTAGCAAAAAACTAGCTTGTATTGATGCTCACTGTAGCAAATATATATGATTGCGGTCTAACATTTTTTTGTGAATAAACTATGTTTAAATGTAATTTTTCAACAAACTATCAACATTTTCATCATCAGAACACAGTGGAGTCACAAATAGACGTTTAGCAAAACGAATGTAAAGTAGTAGCTTCTTTAAATCCAGGGCACTAGATATTCTTACACTATATAGTTTTTTAGTAGATACAGATTGTGGTGAGAATTTGGACACAGCCTAAACTTGTCAGGATCCAGGCTAAAGGTCAGGACAGGCAGCAGGAAATCAGAGAAGAGGCCTGGTCAGAAACAGAAGGTCAGGTCCAGATGGAAACGCTCAGTAATGGAGGCTGGGTGGCATGAGCAAAACTTCACACTGAGGATGCTCTGTGCTGCTGAAGTGTCCTGAAGTTCAAGATTGGAGTCAGCTGAGCAGCATCCAGGAACTGTGTGCTGGGGCTGCTGGGACATGAAGTGCAGTCAGTTCTCTGGCTCCCGCTGGTGGCCAGAGGAGGGGACAGAACGCTGACTCCTGACAGCTAGAAATCACATTAAGACAATATTCTCAAACACCTACAAGCATTTAAAACATCTTTCTCAAATAAAGATGTTTTTATTTAAATTGTTCTCGTTTGTTTAGGAAGCCCGCTGGTTGGTAACGCCGCCGTAAAGTTCACACTCAAACATTTATCTGCTGCAGTGAATCCTCCTCAAAGGCCTTTTGGCTCCTCCTAAATGAAAAAAAAACCTCAAGAGTGATGGATCTGACACACAGATGAAGTGATGTTTGCTCCTTATTGTTGTTTTTCCATTACAAAAATAAAGATATAAAGACAATTTGTCAAGAGGCTAGTGAGCCCACACAATATACACGTTCAGTAATGTAATTTGCGTCACCAGGGGGCTGATTTTTTTCTTCCTTTGATTGTTTTTCTTTGTAGTTATTGTGCTAATAGAGATGATTCATCCGAGTTTGAAAGGCACACATCTAAGTCCCTGCACAGCCATGTGAAGCACTCTTGTGGCAGGGTGCCACTGGCAATGTTTGTGCTCCTCTCAGTTGTGCCATTAAGCGCTCTTAGCAAAACAAATCCTTTCCTTTCAGTTGCAAACACTCACTTCAGCTTACAGGTGCCCAAGGCAAACACACGCTTCACACCTGCAGCCCATTACAGCAGCCAGAAAGCTCTGCCTTTGAATGTCTTAAGCCATTTCACACACAAAGCAGCGCTAAAAGGAAGGTTTTGATTCACCCCCACTGTTTACCTCATTCACACTGATCCAGTGAGTGGCATCATGCTGGATCCAGCAGAAATCAGCCTTTTAACTACCTCCACCGTCGACTCGTGGGCACTTACTGTGTCACGGAAGTGAATGAGATTCATAAGGGGGAAAGAAAAATTAGAACTCAAAAGTGAGCTCTGAAATAAAGTTTACTGCAGAGGACACATATGTCCCACATGTGATCAGTCCACTCTTTACCCCCCACATCGGATGAGTCCAGAGGCAGACAGCCTTTTACTCTCATAAGCCTCGAGTAGTCCAGTACGTCTCTATTGTAAAATGGACCCCTTTAAGAGCTCCATCCCGCGTCGCTTGGGAGCCCCCATTGGCTGCAGGTCCATAGAAAAATAGAACGGGACGGTTGGGGCGGAGCCGCTGTAGCCATTGGTAGAAAGTGATGACGACAGGAAGTACCAGTATAGCGCTGAGCTAGCAATTCCATTTTCCGCTTTGGGCCGGTGTTCTTCTTACTCTTCTGTCAAACTTTATATTCCTGTTACAGACGAGCTGCTGGATGACCTCTGTTGTTGTTACTTTTCTAGTCATTGCACTACAGTGACATGCTAGCCGTATAAACCACGGATCAACCGTGAAAACAAACCGCTCTGTGGAAACGCTCGCCAGAATTACCGGGTCCGTCCCGCACTACTCCTTCCCAGAATGGACCGAACCGGACTGCTCAGTGGAAACGGGGCTAAAGAGCCATTCTGGTCTGTTTCTCACTGAAGAAAAGTCAGCAGGGACAGCAAAACCTTCCTTCACCCTTTAAAATCAGAACAGCATTTATGTTAAAGTTACTACTATGACATATACAAAGCAAACTTTTGCTTTTTTTGCATAAATAAAAGAATTAAATTGAAATTTTAAAGGTGTATACTTGAATAACGTGGTCCTATCTTGCTGTAAAGCCCAAAGTGCTGCACAGTGAAAGTCCATTCACACTCTGATGGTGTGATGGACCAATGTGGGGTTCAGTTCTTCCCATAAACCTATTTATGTGAAATGTAATCACTGCTAAATACCAAATCCTTTGATTTTTTTTTTTACAACTGTGCTACCCTTTGGACGTTAAGGTTTGGAGAGGGGTCATCTGGACCCCACAGGACAGCACAGGACGGATGCCATGGGGTCATCTGGACCCCATAGCACAAGGGTTCATTATTTTTCTTCAGTCAGAAAGCCATGATGTAGGGATGAAACTACTTGTGGCATCAGAGCCTCAGCCCTCTGACCCCTGAGCAAAAGCCACAGCAATAGCAGTACCCATAATTCCCTGCTTTAATTCAACCCTAAAAATGTCTGGACTCAGTAATATTAAAGTCTCTCTTGCTTGTTGGAGAACCATACTAGGTCTCCTTTTCATGAAAACTCAATAAAAGGGTTTTAAATGTAGGTTTCTGCTCTGCTCTTTAAACTGTCTGTTTGCTTACATGTTATCAGGAATGAGATGATGGCATTAACAACTCAGATGAGGACTTCAGGGATTCTTCTTCCTGGCTGTAACACACATATTTGCATCCACAGTCAAACATGATCGCTTGGATTTAAAAAAGTTTGACTAACTTTGATTTATTCTGACCCTGATGCAAATTGATTTGCTTTATTGTCCTCTGAGAGGACAGAGTTCCTCCCTGAATCTCGCAGCGTTGGGGTGATGCAGGACACTGATGCAGATGCAATGCTTAATAAATCATCAGCAGCTCCATGGATCCATGGATTATTCACAAGTCAGAGAGGATTTACCCAACAGGGCACACACGCGGGTCAGTCGGCCCACATTTCTGTTATTGTGCTGTGACATTTCACTTATTGATAATTTATGTGCAAAAATCTGCCGAGCTGACACGGGCAGTGTGAGGAGTATTTACAATTCTAGAGGAGGGAGACAATGATGCTACGTGGAGCAAGATGAAGACAAATACCTGGAGGAGGATGAACAAGAAACATCAATTTAGGAGGAGCCCGATCTGATTGGCAGTGGCAGATGCAGTGAGGCCAGACTCGGGCAGTCACACGATTCTGTGACGTGCGCTCAATCCTCATTAATGACCTGACAGTCTTGAAGGCCCCTGAGCCATTTGTACTGTATTTACTGTCACTTTATTACAGCTCATAACTGTGGCTGACCTGAACAGCCACATTCACAGCAGACAGGTCACACGTCAGTTGTCCGCTCTTGTTATTTCTGTAGTTCGTAAGTCCGCTCTGCTGCAAATAAAAGAGTAAATACATTTTCACCTTCGCTGCTGCTGGGCAAAGGCAGCCTGGTGTGCTGAGGGATGACACAAATGAGATTAAAAGTGCACCAGTGTTCATGAAACAGTCATCACTTGTCTTACAACTGTCCACCTACTGTATTATGTTTGCAGTGAAACACTCAGAGAGCCACGGGGCAGCACTCTGAATATTCAGTCTTTTCTACATTTCAGTCGGCTGCTGTGTGGTTTTGGTAATAAATCATGTCTCTGTCTCCTCCTGGAAGGCCCCTGACACTTTAATCACCCCATACACTCGTGTGTTTAGCCATAATAATTTGGCTCTATCATGCAGGAACAGCCTTGCCAGTGATTTATGTGCGAGTGCAGGGGAACACAGCCGGGCTGCTTCTGCTGCTCTGGCTCCAGTTTTTCTCTTCACGCTTCACTCTGGTCTGTATCAGTTCATTTCCTCTTTGTGTTCCCCCTCCTCTGCCTGAATAAACCGGGCTCGTGTGTTTCTCTTCATTGAGGTTGGAGAAGACGGGAGCTTTGGGGAAAACCTGTGGCTTCTACATTCAGTTTGTGTAAAGGGCATTCTGAAATGTCATTTAAAAAAAGCAAATATATTATATACATACCTAATATCAATGCTTTCATGATGAATCGGACAAATCCAAGCAGAAACTATTTCATAAATCCATCAGGATGACAGCATTTCGATCTATTGAAGCTGGAGAGAACACGACATCTACACGCTGTCAGAGAAAGACAACAGGCTCATAAACCACCCAGCATTCACCTACATCTGAGAATTAGACCTGTTTAATGAAAAACAGTATTATATGGGTCAGTGTAGAGACAGAAAACACTTGCACAAATAGACGGCCATATTTTCCAGACTATAAGTCGTGTTTTTTTTTCATAGATTGACCGGGGTTGTAACATATGTTACAGATACATAACATTACCTGCGATAATGTTAATGCTGTAAACTGAATTTGGCTCCTGAAGATGCTGAAGCTGATAGCTAAAAACACTGAAGCTCAAAGCTAAAAATGATAGCCAGCTAAAATGTTAGTGTAACGGGCGTCTCCCACGTTCCTCTGGGTCCTGAACGCCTCGCCCGTTCCTCTGCGTTGTGTTCAAATAAGGAGGATACATAACATACATTTACTTCTGGGTTACATTAGCTAAATGCAAAAGTAGCTTAAAAAACCAGAAAAAAAAGACTTTGGTTAGTCAAAACAGCTAGCATGTACCCGAAAAAATACCTCAACTTCAAAACAGCCCAAAAAACTGAAAAAAGCCTAAATCAGCCAAAACAGCTAGCATGTAGCTCAAACATTAGCTAAACTCCAAATTAGCCTAAAAAATCTTGGTAAAATAATCCAAAATGCTAGCAGAATACCAATTTTTAAAACTGTAACTTTAAAACATAAATATGAATAATAAAAAGGCAGCAATATTATTCCAGAATAAATCAACTTAAACCTTAAATGACTTTCAATATTTTACTCTCCATAAAAATCTGTTTTGTCAAAATGATACAAGTTAGAAATAAGAGCAAGATAACATCGGGTCATTAATAGCAGTAAAATAAAATGATCTGGAGGGCCGGATGGAATTACCTGGTGGTGAGTATTAAATTTGACATAAGTCTTTAGATGGAGCGGACTCGAATTTGACACATCAATCGCATTCAGTATCAAATGCAATGTTATGTCATGATTGTTGAATTTATTCATAAATGTTGAATTTTTCTCTTTAAAGCGAAACTTATGCAACTTGTATGTTTTTTCTTCTTCATTCTGTATTTTTGCTCCTGCCACTTATCCTCTGGAGTTACTTGTAGTCAGAAAATACATTAGTTTAAATGGATTTTACTGAACACCTAAAGTGAGAGGTCTTTTTTTTTTTTTTTTGCTGTTTGTTTAGTTGGTGTAGTTTGGTTAATCTTTAAAGTTGTTCTTCCTTCCTTGGTTTGCTGCTTGTGTAGTGTCTTTGTTTTATTAGATGCTTTGTTATGAGTGTGACAACACCACGACCGTGCGGTGTCTCTATACCGCACTGTCTCAACAACTGGTTACAGATGAGTCAAAAGAAGTCCAAACAGTGACTGTGCTGATTTACTCGTCCTCAGCAGGCTTAAGCTTGTTAAACAAATCTGTCAGTGTGAGGCTGCTAATGAGGAGGCTCCCGGAGCTGCTGCACTTCAGTTACAACTTCATCACACACAGGCAGACAACGTGTGTCCGCTGGATGGAAGTCCAGGGCTTCTAAGTCTTTGAAACTACTCATGACGGACACTCATCTCTGAAAAACCAAACTATCTTTATTTTCTGTCTTAGAGGTGTCAGGGATTAAACTTGCAAACCAACAGCTTCTCAGTATTTCTTCAAGTCACATTTTTGTGTTGATGTGCAGTAAGGTTATGCTATCAACAATGAAAGCAAACATGCAGCTGTTGGATTTTTAAACCTTCAGAGGATTCCTGCTGTTGTTTCATAAAACTGAAGGTTGTGTGCTGAGTTATGCAAAGCCATGATAAAGCTGTGGTAAGGTAACCAAGGCAACGTGTTGCAATGGCAATAAAGGGGAGAGGCGCCATGGAGGAACATGAGGAACCCTGACTGGATAAAGGTGAAAAAAAAAATCTTCCAAAATCTGTTCCTTCTTAGTCATCTAATCTAAGGATGGATTATTGTAATCCACCGACCAGAACGTTGACCCTTTAATTGCAAAATGCACTACAGACTGATCCAGCAAATACATAAAGGTAAAGGAGAACCATTTCATCAGAAGCTCAGCAGACTCTTGAAACACTGCATTACATCTATGATTACATTTTATTTCATTACAACATTGTTTTCCCATCATTTCATCTCAGGATGCCACAGACAGAAGTGTAGGGACCTTTCAGGAAGCAGGATTAACAAATTCAGAGTTCAAACTGAACTCAGAGTTCACTGACTCAGAGTTCGCAAACTCAGTTTTCAGTTTCAGAACAGCTAAAAAGAGTTGATTCCATCAGTCAGGTTTGAGGGTACCATTAAAAGCCCTGATCAATAGAGAAAAGACATCACTATTCACCATGGCAATGGGAACAAACACCGTCAGGGAGTCATATTTCTCAGTAACAGAAATTAGTGTGTTCCTACAAGCATATGGCGACTACAAGAACATGCACAAAAAGATCAACACAGCTGCAGCGGTGAAACAGAGACAGAAAATATCTGCAGAGATAAGAGTTAAGAAAACTCTGTATAATTAATAACAAGTCCCTGGAAAACTGTATCGCTCAAATAAAAATGAATTGTAGAAACTGCATCAATCGACTCGTGTCCTCAAATCCTCTTCCGACATAAATAACATTTCCTCTGGATTAATCCCGCCTCCTCTCTACATGATCCTCTATGAATGAACATGTCATTTTGGTTTCTGCTGGTGGAAACGTGACGTCTCTAATGTGAATGTTCTCTAAATATTAATGAAGAACTCAGATTTGAACATCTCTCACTTTAAAAAGGGGCGGAGACCGCAGAGAACTCTAAGTTTCCTGAAGAAAACCTGCTCCAGACCAGGTTATATTCACAGACTCAGTTGCCACAGTGATTGATTCTGAGTTCAGCTTAACCCGCTTCTTGAAACGGGCTTGATTTGACCCACTTTCACAGGTATAAGTTATCTTTGTTTCTGAAACCGAAAACTCAGAGTTTTACTGAATTTGGAGTTCATGAACTCAACAAAACCTGCTTCTTGAAACGGGCCCCTGGTCTTCTTCACGACATCCATCCCATCATTCACGTTCTGATCTTCATCACACAACGTTCACTGGTGGACGATGCAGCGAGAATTGTGTTTTAAAGTTTGATGGTGTCTCTAGCTGAAAGTATGCAGAAGTTCACAAATTTCAAAGTGCACAAAGTTTTTGAAAGATTTGAGCAATTTCTCATTCATTTCCTATGGCGCATATTTATCTCAATATTTCAAAAACTCTAAACTTTATGAATACCAAAAGTAAAAACTGTAATTTCCTGAATGAGCTGAACATTTTGACAGCAAGATTAGTGAAATCACTAAAAGTGTGATTGAGTTTAATTACATACAGAAGGCGCAGAAGAATGACTATAGAGTGAATGCTGTGATGGATTCACATTATAAGTAGGGTTGGGCACCGAAGTTCGGTTCCAAGTAGGAATCCTTATGATTTGCGCGGTTCTACCGAAACCGAAAGATGCGGCTGCAAACGGTGCCGGATTTCGGCTCCAAATTTCATTGAAGTTTCATTTGTCTGTGGACATGTCAATCACTTGTACTCCCTTCTGATTTTTTACGATTCAGCCTATCTATTTACTTTCTTGTGTTTGTGGGCGGGCTCATATAAAACCGCCAACAGCGCAAGCGCGCGCATCTAAAATGCATGAAAGCAAGTGGGGGAGTGTCACTTTGAGATGGTCGGCTTCCGTAACGTCGGTGGACGGGACTTTCGCTGTGAATAGTGGAGTTTCCGCAATTTTTAAACAACGCTGGAGCCCCATCCCAAAATGAAACAATGAATCGTTTCCTCCTTGTTGGACTGCTAATAGCAGAAAGCTCGGCTCGGCTCCGCCCACCACCACAGCGGGTCGTCATCATCTGCTGCGCTTTGCAGCCGTGTGATTGACATTTATCTTCCGCCTTATTTTATTGAAATAAAATATTGCTTTTGCCCAAAAACAACTGCAAATAAATGCCACATTCCTGATTTAATTTAATAAAATGTCAGGCTAAAATTTCAAGGACGTTTAAGTTTATTTAAGACAGAGTTTTATATTATGCTTTATATTACGTGTGCACAGCTGCACGGCAGGAGGGAGTCTGCGCTTGTTTGAAGCCGTTCTGCTTTGGATTTAGGAAGATAAAGGCATTATTTTTTATTACTGAAGTACCGCAATAAGCACCGAAAGGGAACCGAAACCGAAACCAAAGAACCGCGGTAGCACCGGAACCGCATCAGATCCCATCGGTGCCCAACCCTAATTATAAACGCTCAGACTGCAGGCAGAGCAAACAAGACTTCACAAAGAGCCAAGCTTGATGCCAGTCTAAACACAGTTTATTGACTGGTGGGAACCAGCTAATGCATGTCAGAGGCCTGTCGTGGTGGCTTATGGGAGTTGGAGTGTTGAGCCACAGTCAGTATTCTGGTGAGCACTTCCTCTGGTGATTGAAGGTGGAGGAAGCTGGCTGAACCATGACAACCACACAAGATTTGTAGACCAACAGACACCAACATTTGAGCTTGGAAGCGGCCAAAAACAAATCCTCTTTCCATCTGGGACGCTGTGGGGGAAATGATCAAATCCAGTCACTCGTCCTATAAAAGGATCGGTTTTCTTCATGTGCTTCTGTTTTATTTTGTCTCTCTGTGATTTCCCCTCCTCTGTTCCACACTGAGAATCTCTGTTGTCAGAATGCTTCGGTAGCTCCCTCAAACCACAGAGTGGTAGGATGGCGCCTGGCTCAGGAACCAGCCCCCAGCAGAGGGACTTCAGTCAGGTGAGACGGCGAGGAGGGCCAATCAGGCTCCTTCCTCTGCAGACTGATTAGGTGTTTCGGCCTCGTTAATCACAAACAACAGCTTTGCTGCGTGGTAATTCATGAATCTCTTTTAATCAAATCAAAATAAGATGGTCCTATTGTTGGAGAGGAGTGTGGCTGTTGTTGAAGGGAGAAATGACACTGAGACTCTGCCTTTGAAAGCTGCAATTGAGCCATCGGTGCTGTGATTGAAGCAGATGGGTGGAAAGACATCAGAGATGACTGGTGCCAAACACAAATAGCCAACTGACTTCTTCATTAAGTACTTCTGCTAACGGGGCCAGTTGGACCCCAGTCTTCTAATCCTCTAACTCCAGTATCCTCAGTGGGGGTGTTGGAGGCGAGTGGATCCAGCAGTTTTCATGTTTTAACTTCATGCAGGGAAATGACTTGGCAGACTTTCAGGCTGTACGGAGTCCAGACACACAGCACGCACGCCTCATCTGGTGCTGGGTGTGAGTGTTCCAGAACGGATGCTTCATGAAAAGGGGTCCCCTTTGGGGTTCTGGTTTGACTTTTTACCTGGGACGCTGATGCATTTTACTCCTTTATTCTCCTCACAGAAACAGGCCTCTCTGATAAGAAGCACAAAAATTTCTCAAAATGCAAAACACTGTTCGCCGTCATGTGATGTATTTTGGAGATATGCAAATATGACATTTCTATGCTATGATTTGGTTCCACCCCGGGCAGTGAAGGGTGAGGCATCACCAGCTGAAGACATTAGAGGACTGCAGCAGCTCAGCTGGAGGCTTACAGTCCCAGATTTTCAGCTGTGGTTTCTGTCGTTTCAGAGTTTTTTTTTTTTATTTGTGAAGAAAGAGCTAGAATCATCAGATGTGTAAGATTGTAAACACCTCCATGAGCTTCAACTGAGTAAGTCTCAGAGCTTCAAAAATATCCTTCATTTCTGCTCTTTGATGGTGCCAGGGGTGCAATAATTAAAATAATGATTCTGAAAACATGAACCAGTAAGAATGAATATCATCTAATCTGTCTGTGGGATCAATTACTACATCACTTATGCGTTTTGTGGAAAGTGTGTTTGATTGCAGCATTGCTGAAAATGTTTCTGCTCACTGCTGAAAGGCTGCCCTGTCAACTGAAGGAACTGCAGGTGTGAGTATTATTCAAATGAGGGAATATTTGCATAATAACCATGTTAACTGTAAGGAGTGTTTCAGATCAAAAATAGCAGCACAATGCCTTTTATATTTACATTAAAGTATCCTTTTGATCTCCATGTTAAAAGGCTAAACAGCCCGGAGGACCTCACCTGCTGGGATCATTGCAGGGAGGGACCATGTGCTACAGCCGGATAGCAGTGTTGGGTTGGAGGGTCCATGTCGACAGAAAACACCCCGCCTTCAACAACCAGTATCAGTGAAAACTCAAACTACATTTATTTAAACCAGCCCTGATTTATATCTGAATTTTGTGTGATCTTTATGTTCCTTGAAACATTCTTATAACAAAGCACGCATAGTAAGAAATCTGGTGTTTATGAGATTATTTAATTGATGCAACAACACTCTTTAGCAGGGGTTTTCAACTAAAATTTAGAGTTCCAGTTAGGAAAAGTTTCTTCAAGTTAAGGTCTGGAGAAAAATGTCAAAATTTTCAGTGTAATATAATTGTAAGCAGTCGAGGTGTAACTGCCGTTGGAGTTACACTCAGATAACTTGGGGTCACAGGAAGTGTCTTGACACGTGCTTCAGAGTCGCTTTTCTTTCTTTTATGCAATTTCTTTTCTTGCACTTTCTTAAAAATGACAAAGTACAAAATTAACACCGGGTTCAGATCTCTAATCAGTCAGCTGTTGCCGTTCTGGTTTGGTACCCGTCTGCCTGGTTTGGTCTTTGAGTGTGTCTTGCCCTGTCTTCATGGAGCTTGTCTCATTTGAGTTCAGGTGTTTCTTCTTTCACGCATGTTAAAGTGTGAAAGTGGTCTTTTCTGTTTCAAGATTTGGTCTCCTGCCCAAACCTCCACTCCTGACAGTTACAGGCTCAGACTGTGGAGACCTGGTTTTCCACTGGTTGCAGGTATCTCTCCATCTGTTGGCCATATTGTCCTACACCGTCGATTTAGAAATCTTTTGGAAAACTATAGTTACTTAGTGCTGACAGGGAGGGAAAAATGTCATCTTGTTGGTGTGCTCCCCTTCCTCCTTTTTAAATGGTGGTCTTCAGCTTGGAAACAGTTCAGTGTCTCACTTCATCTGTTTGAAGTCATCTCCACTTCTCGCTCTTCTCTGTGCTGGTTGTTTCCTGCTGAGGCAGATGGAGTCAGGAGCTCCAGGCACTGCATGTTGTTTTGAATTTTGTTTTCAATTTTTTTCTCAGACCCCTGAAAATGTGAAGGGTGAACAGACTGGAAGAAAGAAGAAAAGACCAAAGGCTTCGTCTCCATTTGTGGTTTGGAAGGTTGTGCAGAGCATCTTCATGACTTCAGTCTTAGATTGGACTTTTGGCTTCATGGAGTCTGTCTGTAAAACATGTTGTGTTGATAGATATCCATTTTCTGCATTTGTTTAAAAGTTTACTAAGCCTTTAAAAGCGTTTACCCAGGATCTCTCGCTCCAGTGACATTCTTTCAACTACTGCGACTGTTCAACCGTTTGCACAATTAATGTAATTCCAGTGGATTCTGGAAAAAGCAGCTTCATGCTGACACGCAAACCTTCATGTTTTGCTTCCATCCATCCATCTTCTTCCTCTCATCTGGGTCCGGGTCACGGTTGCAACAGTCCAAGCAAGGATGCCCAGACTCTCCCCGGCTACTTCCTCCAGCTCCTCTGGGGGACCCCGAGGCGTTCTCAGGTCAGAGGGCTGGGTCTTCCCCGGGGCCTCCGCCCAGTGGGACATGCCAGGAACACCTCTCCAGGGAGGCATCCAGGAGGCATCCGGACCAGATGCCTCCAGATGCATGAGCCTCAACTGGCTCTTCTGGAAGAGAAGCGGTTCTACTGATGTTCCATTGCATTCTCAAACTGTTACAGTTGCCTGCATGCTCTGTAAGCATGTCGGGGGTTGGGGGGGGGGGGTGTCTTTGTGGGTCTGTTGCCACAGGCCTGCAACTGTCTGAGTGACTCAGCACTCCTGAGCCAATCAGCTTTATTTGAAGCACATATTGCTCTGACTTGCAGAAACACACAGCTCTCAGCTACATTCAGGTTCAAGCAACCTTCCTAAATTCTTTGTTGGTCCCTGAAGAGGAGTGAAGTAACTGGATTCCTGTGGCACCAGTGCAGCCAGCAGAATCTCCTGTGTTCAAACTGATTGTCTGCTTTCTTTGACTCATCCCAGGTAAATATTCCTGGATCAGGCAAGTTGGAAACAGTGCCGGGGGTGTTCTGTGCATGCTGACCTCTATTCATTTTCATGGAGCCTCTAACAGGAAAATTAATAGGCTTTCATTCTGCCGAGCAAACAAATGCTTAATTTTACTGCGTGGCCTTTTACTGGAGCCTCGGTGCCCTTATTTTTACAATTTTCTCAGTTTGCCGAAATGTCAGCTCTCCAATGAATGCTGTTTGTCTCACCATCTAATTCCTGGCTCAGGCGGAGAGGCCGGTTAGCAGCCTGTGTGTTTTTATAGAGCATTTATGGGAGGAGTTGGCCTTTTTGCCGGGTTTGAACAATGTTCTGGGAGCGCTCTGTCATTTCTCAGCCTGTGACTTTTAGGAGCTGGTGACGGATGCCTTGCTGCCTCCCGCCTCCTGCGCATTAAACTGAAAACGGGGGAAATTCCTTTAATAACTGTAGCCACAAATTAACCAGCACCATTTTAGAATTATGGGCTGCTGCGATTTCGGCAGCTTTAATGAATTGATTAGCCTTTCTGGTTTAATTTTATTGCGGTGATTTAAATCGGTGCGTTCCACGTCACTTTACCAGGCCCCCACCGAAACTTGGACCTGAATGGAGGCCTGTCACAGCCTGAGCTCTCAAATTGATCAAAAATGTTTAATGTCACAATTCATAGTATCCATCCATCCATCCATCCATTATCCATCCATCCATCCATCCATCCATTTTCCATCCTCCATATCCATCCCATCCATTATCCATTTGTCACATATCCATACATCCATCCATCCATCCATCCATCCATCCATCCATTCCATCCATCTATCATCATCCATCCACATCATTCATCATCCATCCATCCATCATCCATCCATCCATCCATCCATCCATCCATTATCCATCCATCCATCTATCTCATCTCATCATCCATATCCAAATCTCCATCCATTTCATCCATCCATCCATCCATGTCCTCTCCATCCTGTCCATCCACCATCCATCAATCCATTCATCCATTATCCATCCATCCATCCCATGTCCATTCCATCCATCCAATCCATCCATGCCGTCCTTATTCTCCATCCATCATCCATCATCCATCCATCCATCCATTATCCATCCATCCATCATCCATCCATCCATGTATCCATCCGTCCATCCATCCATCCATCATCCATCCATTATTCAAGCGTCATTCCATCCATCCATCATCCATCCATCCCATCCATCCATCCATCCATCCATCCATCCATCCATTATCCATCATCCCATCCATCCATCCATCCATCCATCATCCATCCATCCATCCATTATCATCATCCATCCATCCATTCCATCCAATCCATCCATCCATAGTGTCCATCTATGTCATTGTCATCCATCATTCCATCCATGTCTTCCCAGTCCATCATCATCCACATCCATTCCATCCATCATCCATCACATCACCATCCATCCATCCATCCATCCATCCCCATCCATCCGTCCATCCAATCCGTCCTCATCCATCCATCCATTCATCCATCCATCATCCATCCATCCATCCATCCATCCATCCATCCATTATCCATCCATTCATCCATCCATTATTCCATCCATCCATTCCATCCATCCGTCCTATCCATCCTACCATATGCCATCCTCATCCATTATCCATCCATCCATTCATCCATTATCCATCCATCTGTCCATCCATCCATCTTTCCATCCATCCATCCGTCCATCAATCCGTCCATCATCCATCCATCCATCCATCCATCCATCATCCATCCATCCATCCATCCATCCATCCATTCATCCATCCATTATCCATCCATCCATCCATCCGTCCTTCCATCCATCCATACATCGATACATCCATCCGTCCATCCATCTGTCCATCCATCCGTCCATCCATCCATCCATCCATCCATTATCCATCCATCCATTCATCCATTATCCATCCATTATCCATCCATCCATTCCATTATCCATCCATCCATCCATCCATTATCCATCTATCCATTCATCCATTATCCATCCATCCATCCGTCCATCCATCTGTCCATCCATCCATCCATCCATCCATCATCCATCCATCCATCCATCCATTATCCACCCATTATACATCCATCCACCCATTATACATCCATCCATTCATCCATCCATTATCCATCCATCCATCCATCCGTCCTTCCATCCATCCATACATCGATACATCCATCCATCCGTCCATCCATCTGTCCATCCATCCGTCCATCCATCCATCCATCCATCCATCCATTATCCATCCATCCATTCATCCATTATCCATCCATTATCCATCCATCCATTCATCCATTATCCATCCATCCATCCATCCATCCATTATCCATCCATCCATTCATCCATTATCCATCCATCCATCCGTCCATCCATCTGTCCATCCATCCGTCCATCCATCCATCATCCATCCATCCATCCATCCATCCATCCATCCATCATTCCATCCATCCATCCATCATTCCATCCATCCATCCATCCATCCATCCAATCATCCATCCATCCATCCGTCCATCCATCCATCCTTCCATCCATCCATCCATTATCCATCCGTCCATCCATCCGTCCATCCATCCGTCCGTCATCCATCCATCCATCAATCATCCATCCATCCATCCATCAATCCATCCATCCATTATTCATCCATCCATCCATCCATGCATCCATCCATCATCCATCCATCCATCCGTTTTCTGAACCTGCTGAATCTCTTTCACAGAGTGATGTTTCACCTTATTTTCCTTTTCGTGTTCATTTATGTAATCATATATTGAGCTGTGCATACTGCTGAGCTGTCTCTGATGGTATCCTTCCAAACAAATGAACACAATCTTTTGAATTGTTTGTCTAAACCTGTGATGTGGGGTTAACACAACAGATCCAGCTGTAGGAAAGTCAAAATCCACAAAATGCTTTAATAATCCAAACACAGGTGAGCTCAACGCTCAGGGAACAAACAAAACCGTCGGACTCATGGCACTGTGACACCAATCAAGAACACAGCAGCCTGCAGCAACACAAACCTGAACTGAAAGAACCAGCATCTGTTAGGTAGACTGTCAGGGTCAGAGGTCAAAAAGGGACTAACACAGCAACATGTTTTAGGAACAACAAATGAGAGACACACTAGTTTCACGGACAGTTTCCTCTGATTTCTTTAGTAATTGTTATTCTGACCAGAAACCATAACTATGATTTCCAGCTGATTGAATGACCTAAAGTGTTTGAATCGTAGATGATTTAGCATTAAGCACTGCCTCATGTTCTGCTGGGTGATTGATACATGCTATCAGGCTGAATTGAAGGAAACTGTTGTTGTCCATCTCATGAGCTCTCATTGGTCCATCTGATGGCTCCAGGGAGTCAGCTGTGGAAGAACGAGCTGCCTTCATCGTTGCTGTGCTGGATGCAGACGAGAGCAGCAACTCATGAACTTCATCACAGGAGAATTCTGTAGACAGTTTCACCTGTTATGAGACATGTTAGGGATACATGAAAATACCCACAAGCTCTGCCCTGCTCCATTCTGATGCATCCAAATAGATCCATGAACGTCTTTGTTCTGTACCTCTGATAATGATCACTATTTTTGTGCACCACTAATGTTAGCTTGGGGCTGTAAGATAGTGGGAGAGACTGCAAGACTACTAGATAACGTCACTGTCAAGCTGTCACTGCTTAGGGTTATCTTTACAGTATTATCGTCTTCATTTTATCAGTTATGAATATCAAACTAATGAAAGTGATGTGGGCAAAGCAATGAGAGGCAGACGTTATGGAAGTCCTGCACTTTGTGATCCTTGTCAGAATAGTTCACTACTAGATAACGGGATGTGGGGTGAGCTCACTCAGTAATGATGATCCCGCCCACAACTCAGAGGACACTTTCTAACGATCGCCTGTTGCTCTGCAGAACTATGTCACCATAATTATGATTGAAAGACCACTGAGAATGATTTAAAAATAGATTAGAAGATGATTGGAATGGACTTTAGGGAATGAATCTGAGTCAAACATTTGACAGATGTTTACATCATAGTTGAACTGAAACATTCAGAACATTGTCCTCCGACAAAGCTCAGAACTGTTCATTTACCAAATGTCAGAGGTTTTAAAGTGAGGGGCGACATAGTTTTGGTTTCTCATTCACAATGTAGAGTTTGAAAGAAAAAAAAACGGTGCAAACTAGATGTAAAAAGAAAACTCTTAGAAATAAATCGCAGTGAACCGTGCTCATTAAAGAGAGTGGTTTGAGCAAAACATGCAACCGGTTAATTAGTGTGAAAAGATTTTCTTTAAGAGATGTCAGTTTAAACAGTTTCCTCACATTCTGCCACATGCAGTTTCATTTCTATTTTTTCAGTGTCCTGGTGTCTTCACCAAAGGTTTCCAAAATGCTAAGCCGTTCCTGCTGGCAGGTGACAGGCACAACGACAACATTCCTGCTGTTTGAGGTCAGCCATCATGTTTCTGCTGTTGGGTTTGAAAGGCAGTGTCTTTCTGAAGCAAACTCTCCTCAAATACATGCAGATAAAGCAGAGCAACGTCCAGCAGCTGAACTGACCTTTCTGCAGTTCACACCTGTCATCTATGATAAAACATAATGCAACCAAAAACATGACTGCTGAGCAGGTCCAGACAAGGACAGGACAACTCGGCTCCTGCTCCGCGCCGCTCCTCTGTCCAGAGGCAAACACACATCCGAGGTCTCAATCTCACGCAATAGATGGATAATTATGCAAACAAAATATCCTTTTGTTAAAACATGTTGGTTTACAAATGGTAAACTCAAGACATTTAATATGAATTGTCAATAGGTTTAATAGGTTTCAACCTGGTCCTATTCATTTTCCAACAGGCTGTGTGGAGTTAGTTCTTTCTAGTGCTTCTATTTTATCCATCCATACATCCATTTTCCAGACCAGCTGAATCTTTTTTGGGGCTATGGAGTTGCTGGAGCCTATCTCAACTATTGTTGGGGATCAGTGTCAACATTATGTGGTTTTAAAAAGCTGACTTTGCCAGTAAGTTCAAGTTCATCATTCAAACAGCCATGAACACATGACATTTCTTAGCAGACGATCAGCTCCACCTGGTCATACCACCTTCAGGTTGGTAGGAGACTGTCAGGTGTGTCACAAAGTGTCAACAGCAGACTTGCATGAAGACTCAGAACTACTGTCCGAGTTTGTGACAGACGTGGGAGTGGAGCCCCACCAATGACAGACCACAACCATGACCAGAACCAAACGACCTCTTAGCAAACACCGCACAGCTGCAGGACGTTTACCAGATGTGAGGGTACGAGGGTTTACAGACAAATCCTTCACAACCGACAACACTGCTTGGATTGGAATGCCAGACGACTGACTCCACTGACACCAAGACACCCCCATGAACGTCTGCGGTAGACCATGAGACCTGGACGATGCAGCAATGGTCTACCGCCCTGTTCACTGATGAGTGTCGGGTCACCTTCACCAGAAATGATGGTCATCAGAGATGCTGGAGAAGGTGAGGTGATTGATACACCAAGGTCAACATGGTCATCAGGGTCCTTTTTGGTGGAGGAGGTTCAACAGTCTGGACAAACATCACCAGTCAGAGCAAACCAGATTTAGTTACTATAGAGGACCCGGTCACTGAATGTTTCCAACCTCAGAGACATCACAGAACCATCATCATCCCCCAATTCTACCAGCACACCCCCAACTTTCTGTCCATAGTTGATAATAGTTGATAATGGAGCCAGAATTGTCACAGCTGGACTTCAGGAAGGGGGAGTGGCTTATTTGATATGGCTACCAATGACCTCTGACCTGAACCCCATAGAGCACTTCTAGGACCAGCTGAAGCAGAGACTAGATGATGGTACCCCACCCCCAAAGTGACCTGGCAGAACTGCCTGTAGCACTTGTGGAAGATCTTAGAAGAACATCATGAGTCTAGTGAGGAACATGAGACGTCACTGTCAAGCTGTCACTGCTTAGGGTTATCTTTACAGTATTATCGTCTTCATTTTATCAGTTATGAATATCAAACTAATGAAAGTGATGTGGGCAAAGCAATGAGAGGCAGACGTTATGGAAGTCCTGCACTTTGTGATCCTTGTCAGAATAGTTCACTACTTCAAACTTTCCATGTCACTGATCAATGTTGAACGTCTGTATGAACGTCAGGTTCAACAGGTTTCCTGCTGCTTTGGTTCGGTGGAAGCGTGCTGTAAGATGGTTGTTCAGGAGACGACGGCTATACAGGTTTACTGATGAGTGTTTCTGACATATAGGGCGTCAGGAAAACAGTGAGAATCAATGCATTAAAAGATGTTCTTATGAGCCTGCATTCATCCAACCACATTTCAATGAGTTGCTCCACAATTGTTTGTGGCCCTCTGTTTACATTAGGCAAAGTCCATACTACGGTGGTCAGAGTGGGTCAGTTTTCCCGCTCCAAGCACAGAATGTATTCAGATTGAGGAGTGTTAGAGTGAACCAGAGCTCAGTCTGACTGGAAACAAACCCACCAAACTTTTACATTCAGTGTCTTTGTAAGTGTGTGCGCATGCACGAATGTGTGTTGGTGTGTGTGTGAATGTTGAATAGCATAAGGGAGCTCTTCTCAGAGACTGAGTGTTCATCTCCCACTGATAACAGCTGTGTTGCCAGGAGAAGGGTGGAGGGTTACGGGGATACGGGGGGTGGTGGTACGATGAGAGAGATAGTATAAGCGAGTGGGGGCTCCCAGAGGACCCTCTGGGTGCCTAATAGTCTGAGAGATTCTGTCACAAAATATTGCCTCTGCTGTTCAACAGGGGAGCTTTAGGGGAAAGGCGTGGGAGGAGAATGAGGCGGGGGGGCACGGCTCTGCCTCTCAGGCTTCAACCTTCTCCTGCTCCGTTGAGGAGCTGAGACAGCGCTGAGCGCCCCCCCCTGCAGTCACCCGCAGGAAGTAATGACCAGAAAGCAGCAGCCTCAGCGTGCAGACGGCCATCGGAGGAGTTCAGACTGACTTCTCTCCTCTCGCTCACACCATGAAGTGTTGTGGGGAGTTCCAGGAAGAAATGAATCAGACTGCAGCCATCTCAGGAGGTCATGTCGGTGCACAACCTTCCTCATGAGGTGTGTGAGAGCGAGACCAACACTCACACTTCTCCTTTCATTTAGGGTGTTTTCACACGACGGCAGTAGAACATTCTGATTAGTCCCACACCTTCATCTGTATCACACATGGCACTTTCAGGGGAGAACCGCAGACCTGCAAAAACCCTGCAGCTCCATCAGCTGCTCATTTCAGGGAGGTGTTGTGGACTTCTTTTTTGTTTCAGAAGTATTTTGTGATGAACTTTTAACAATTTTTACAAACACATTGATATTAAAGCAGCAGCTTTAACGGGGCAGGAGAAATCAGCTCAACCTCTGAGGTCACAGTTTTTGCTGTAAGACGTTGCTAAACACAATGAATTCAATTCTGTTATTAGTTAGAAAAGACGTTTTTCAGTAGTTTGTATGAATTCATTTTGTTGCACTTATCTGCCACTTCTCAAAGTCCGGTCTGGGAAAATACTGTCTGACTTTAAACCAGTCCATGATTACATAAAGAAGACAGACACAAGGAAACACGAGCATCAAATCAACAAACACTCTTTACTCATCTGTCTGTAGCTGCTGTAAGTCAAGCAGCTTCATCCTCCACTTTTGACTGATTCAGCTCAAAATCGCCACATGTTCCACTGTTTCATCAGCCAAAGCTAAACGCTGCACCGGTGAAGTGAACGTGGAGGTGGGTGGAGCCTAGCATCGCGTGTACTCATGTGTTTACCTCATGTCCAGATGGTAAAAGAGATGCACCAAAAGAAGAGCTACCAAACATGACTAAGCTTACACAAACTCATTTTGCAATAGAGAAAAAGTTGAATTGCAATAACAGTATTATTGTTTTATCTTCAAGCCCTACTATCAGATTTAAACAGTTCAATCTCCTCCGAGTGTTGGAGCCTGCTGAACACATCCGACCATCCGGGCAGAGGAACTCCAGTGTGTGCCATGAAGGACCAGAGTTTCCAGAATGAAGGGTTATGCCTTAAGGTTGAGTATAAACAATGAGCTAACCCAACAGTTAGTTACCGGCTTGTGGACTGACTCAAGGCTGAGCTGTGGGTCCAGAAAGATGAGGATTACAGCACACATCTACATTTGACAGATTTTCTGTGGTGAGAGTTCACATGAAAGCCCTGCAGCCTTGTCAAGCTTTATCAGACTCAAACTCACTACCTGGCTAATGTCCTCTCTAATCTGCCTGCAGAGTGGTTGGAAGGGGCGGATGACCCCTTCAAAGGGTCAGTTACACAATTCAGATGACTCGACTTTGTCCACACCAGCATCCGCAGTGTTTTTTCCATCTCCTTCACAACAATAATCATCAACAAATATAATTCACGAACATCAAAGATGCATGAAAGTTAACAATATAGATACAGTATGCATTTGAATAGAGCTCAAAACCACACAGAATCAGGTCCAACTTGGTGAGATGGCACCAATCTGACTAAATGGTACCTATGTGTGAACAGAACAAAACAGAACAGAATAGGATAGAAATACTTCATTCATCCCAAGTGGGGAAATTTGGCTGTTGCAGCATTAAACATTTACAGAAGATATAAGGATAAACGTTATTTATGGAAGATAAAAAGATTGAATACAATAAAAAACAAAGTGTAAATGGTGTGCTGTGCGGAATATAAAAAGCAGTGTGCAATTCAAGGCAGCAGTGACCATCATTCATGAACACAGTCTCTTGGTGAATGATCTGTTACAGTGATGAGGAGTTATGTCATCTTATTGCATATGGAAGAAATGATTTCTTGTAGCGATCAAGAACAACAGACTTGTCTGAGCCTGTTGGAAAAGGCGCTCCGTTGTTTGTCCAGAACTGGGGTGAGAGGGTGGTCCGGCTTATCCATGATGGGTAACAGCTTGTTGAAGGTGTGAATGTGAGTGTGTATGGGTGTGCCCTGTCCAGGCTCTACCCTTTCTTTGCCCAACAGTGGCCGTGTCGGGCTCCAATGGCACTGTGACCCCTTTGAAGGATAAAATGGGTTCAGAAAATGTTATTTCAGAGCTTCAGCACAGGAAGCCTGAGATTTCCCATCCGGTTACTGTTTTTGTTTTAGCCTTTACCAATAAACTTGTTAGGAACTGGTGGTAGTGGACCCAAAATGCAGGACAACGGTGAGTTAGAGGGTGGGTGGTTTGTTGTGAAATCTCTTTTGGTGCCTTTCAAAATAGTTTGCCCTTGAGAGTGCAATCATTTTTTGAGAGAAAAGATGAACAGTATAATTTAAGAGGTAAATTTATGTTTGAATCGTGCAGGGCAAGAACAAATGTAAAATTGAGATGTCCTTCTGTTTTTGGAACAAAACTTTGGAATGCTTTAAATAAAGACCTCAAAGTAGTCAATACTCTTAAAAAATTTAGGTTACTGATAAAATGTGAAAAAATTGATCAATATTAGTGAATATATATATATATGTATGCAGCTGTAATATATTTATTTATTGTATATCTCTATGATTTTGTACATATGGATATGTATTTTTGTTAAAATTTGTTTTTTTTTTTTCATGCTTGTGACATTATTGTCAGTTTCTTAAGTTTTGTTTCTGTGTAAGTGGAATTTTTTGGATGGGCTTTCATAAGCATGATGCTTCAGCCCATTCCCTTTTGGTTGATGTAGATTTCTTATTATTTAAAGGTTGTGAAATGTTGAATGTATGTAATCAACCAAATAAACTTCAACTTCAAGTAGTAAGAGATGAACAGAGATCCTGGAAAGCAGTGGGTCGACAGCATCATGAGAGCCGAAAGAGCAGAAGATGATAGAGATGGTAGAAATGAACAGATTTAAGGTCAAACGGGGCTTGGCAGTAGCTTTGATTGATTGATTGATTTATTTCAAGCACAGATTGAAAAACACAGGACAAAAATACAATTATTTCAAACTCGTTACAGAAACAATGAAATGCATCGACTAGAACATAGAAAAATAAAACACACTTTTGTCACATTTGGTTCATTAATTTTCTGTGTTAACAAAAGGTCAGTAGATTGGTCACTTGTAAAGGAGTGGGAAGTGGGTAGATGTGAACTTATATAATCTAGTTTTGGGTCTGTGTACTCTACCAAAGCTGACAAAAGCGGGGGGGGGGGGGGGGGCATCATTTAACCATAACCTGGAAATCCTGAACCAGTGCAGCCCCAGATTTAGCCGTTTTGTTCAGTCATTTTTCATAAATGCACATTGCTCCTCTCAGCAGCAGTGAAAGGATGGGTGGACCCTCTGTCGGCCGGATAATGGTCCAACCAAATGTTAGTGCCATTAAAAAAGATGGAGGGATGATAATTGCTAACATGTCACAGTGGAGAATGAAACGGCTCAGCCTTTTAGAGAAATTACACTCCAACAAAGAGAAAGAACCGATGGCATCCTCACGCCGTGTTTCCATCGTCTTTGATGTTCTACAGACAGCAAACAGGAAGAATGTATTTTGATTGAAGTGGCCAGGCAGTTAGAACCACCGTATAGATCTTTCATCCAATGTGGCCATTATAAAAATGGCACCTAAAACATTGAGATTTTGTGAAAAACCATAAAAGCTGAATTCCTGGAGCAGCTGAAAGCAGCAGGTGCAGCAGCTAATCCAGGCCTGTGCGTGCATGCATCTGCAGAAAGGACAGACGAGCGCACAGCTGTGTTATCTATTCAGCAGCAGGCCGCCGCGTGGGAAAATGTTTGAACTTCTTATCTTTGTCCTCAAAGAGCACCAAGTCCAGCAAAGAAACAGGGCTGCCCTTTAAAGCCCCAACACAAACCAAAGTGTGTGTCGCTCGCTGCAGGACGACCAAGAGCAGCAGCTTCAGCAGCAGAAGAAGCCGCTGTCTTCATGGCGCCGCACAGCTGGACCACAGGAAGCTGAGGGATGGAGGGAGAACAGACACGAATGCAGAGAATGGAGATGTAATGACTGGTGTGGGGGATGCTAGCATGCACCCTTTGGAATCCAAGATGTAATCATTCATTTTTCTCTATGTTTGACTTTAATGTTTATATTTCTACTTTAAACTGTGTTTATTGGACCCTGTTTGTGATCCTCTTATAGCAGAACTTGTCCTACGTGACTTCACACTTTTTTCTTTTTTTCCTGTGTGATTGTCACCCTGTGTCTTAAATAATAAATAAAAGTTCTGTTGAAAGTTTTTTTTTTTTATTTTGAAAATCACAAAATGTTTGACACATTTTTGTCTTTTTTGTTTAAAATTCAAATAAATTGTGTAACTTTAAAAAAAAAGAGCCTATAGAATTTTTCTAACACAACAATGTGTTTTCAGGTTAAAAAGGAGAGGCTCAAAGAAAGGCCTCGTGTACTGAAGCCTCACAGCCTGAGGGCCCAGGTTCAAATCCCAACTGGCTCCTTTCTGGGTGGAGTTTGTATGTTCTCTCCATGTTTGTGCTTCATTGCTGGATTGGTGAGTCTAAAGCTATCATTATGTGGCCGAGTAATAGACCTGTCCAGGTCGTACCCAGCCTTTACCCAACAGGAGCTGGGATAGGCCCCAGCAGCTGTGTGACTCCAGGAGGGATTCAACCGGTTAAAAAGATGTCTAACCCTAAAGACTTCAGAATGTTAAAAAACAAACAAACAAAACAACTATTATTAAAGTTTAAAACAGATATGACATTACTACTGGGGTCGCTAATTGAAATAATGCTGTTTTAGAGTGATATGGGGGGGGGCGGTGTACTTGGGGTTACAAAGCTGATTCACCCCCTCCACTGTGAAATCTCTCCGTTACACGTTTGCATCTGCTTGACTCCTCTAACCCGCTCACTGTTCACTCCACACATGCAAGATGTTGTAAATCTCACCGCCGCCTCTTCTCCCTGGCTCCTCCCAGAAAATCTGCAGTTAATGTTTGATGATGAGGACCTCCTCTCTCGATGGGGTGTACAGTAACATCCTAAAACTTTCTGTCATACATTTGTCATACATCTTGGAGGTAAAACCAAACATAATTGTTTAAAAACCACATCAGGTTCCAGGTTTGAGCCCTCACTTTAAACAGTTGAGACAAACATTCTTGTTTGTCAGGACAGAAATGCTCTAGAAAGCTCAGAGTGGAGCTGCAGCTGGGACACCCTTCTATTTGTGTTCTCTCCTCATTTGTTTGTGTTTGTGTGAGCATTAGTGTGTGTTTCTGGGTCCATACACAGGTATATGTTGTATGGATATTTACTTATGAGTGCATTTACCTCTTGTGCATTTTCTGATCATGCACTTTCAAGGTGTGCGTTTGTGTTGCTGTGTGTGTTGTTGTGAGTCTTTGTATGTGTTTGTACTTCTGCATTGTTGGTTGCTGGATGCACAGAGAGAGATGACACAAAAATGATCAGTGTGTCCTGACCTTCAGACCAGATGCAGACGTGTTTGGGGCAGATTCTGTGGTGATAGAGTTTATATTAAAGGCAGTTCCTGTTCTCCAGCACAGAGTTTGTTTTCAGAGTCAGAGTCTTGTTCATTAACAGTTTGCTGATCTTAAATGATGGACAGACCATAATAAGCTTCAGTTCTCTCAGAACTCCCTCCTCTGCGTTTGTGTCTTCTTCCTCTCCCTCTCGGTTTGCTCTGACTCGTCCTCGTCGGCCGGCCTCAGCCGTCTGTCTGCAGCTTGTTATCCGAGGCGAGAGCAGGAGTGTGACGGTGATAATCTGTGTGTCTGTGTGCTGCTGACCCTGTGAGGCCCCCGCAGACCTGCACACTGAAGCCCCCCCCCATCTCCCACAGACCCTCCCACCGTGGCGTCCTCATTCTGGGTTGTGTCTATGTGCATCCCTGCTGTCCCAGTCAGGTGAGGGGAGGGCACTTTGGTCTTCTGCCCATGAGACTTCATGCGACTTTAGACATGCTGGTGTCCTCAATGAGAGCAAGCAATGGCTGCCTTTCAACATCCAGCTTTGTAACAGCAAACACCAGCTAAACACAAGAAGTTTTTGACAGTCATCAAACTGCTGTATGACAATGTTAAACACATTTTTAAAAAACACAAACAGCAAAAAAAACAAACATTTTACTACAATTCAATTACCTTTCTTTAACGACAAAATACACTCAGCATGAACTATTTGTTGTAGAATTCATTTTTAGGTATAATCCTTTAACACCACTTATGTTCTCGACCAGCCGCTTTTCTTCTTCACAATCTACTGGGATGATCGTGTTAACGCTTGAAGAGTTACGGTACAATAAAGATTTTATTGTTTAAGCGTCAGGTGTGAAAGGGTTAAAATCTCACTCGCCAAAGTCAAGGTCCAGGGCCGGATCATTTTATTTAATGTTATTAATGGCCCAATGTTGTCTTGTACTTATTTCTAACTCATATAATGTTGACAAAATATTTATATTTTTGGAGACTAAAATATTGAAAGTTAATTAATGTTTGAGTTGATTTATTCTGGAATAATATGTCTGCCTTTTTATGTTAAAAAGTCACGGTTTTAAAGTTTTAAAAATTAGCATTCTGCTAGCTTTTTGGACTATTTCAGCATTTACTAAGATTTTTTTTAAGGATATTTTGGAATTTAGCTAATTTTTCAGCCTCATGCTAGCTGTTTCGTCAAACCTACGTTTTTTTTATATATATAGTTTTTTAGGCTAATTTGGTATTTAGCGAATATTTTAGCTGGCTGTCCGCTTCAGTTTTTTCAGCAATCAGCTTCAGTGTTTGTATTAATTTCAGCATCTTCAGCTATCAGCTCTAATTCATCATTCAATCAAAAAAGTTACAGTTTTAAAGTTTTAAAAATGTAGTTTTAGAGTGTTTAATAAATGTTCATCCTGTTCGGCCCTCAACCTAAGGTGTGTTTTGGATTTGCCCCCCTGTGGGATTGAGTTTGACACCCCTGCTCTACACAACCTTCTCTTCAGCGCATGAACTCTCTGGAGGCTCTTAAAAACCCACTGAGGACCGTTTTGGTTGAGGAGTCTTCAGCGCTCGTGTCCACGTCTTTAAGGTCCAGCTGAGGAAGCGCCTCACTCCCTTCACCTCATTCCTCCTGAGCTCACTTTTGTTCTGAATTCACCTTTTTTAGCCCCAAAGGGAAAAAAAAAAGCTTTTTTTCCTATTTTCAGTACTTTTTATGAATTCATCTCCAAAGTCGAGCGTCTTCGTGACAATTTAATTAAATTCCAAAACCTGGCTTTGTGTTTGAGCTAATTAAAAACCATGCACGTACACAGACGTGCACGTGGCCTGAAGTGAACTGGACTCAGAAATGGTTGTGCTCATTGGTGTCATGGAAACTGTGATGGCTGCAAAGGGAGGGAAGCAAACTGCCCTTCCCCCACTCACACACAAAGGCAACCTGGCATGCAGCATTTTCCGCGCGTGCACACTCACGTGCACACACTTGAACCGTGTGCTTATCAGTTTCATATAAACGCAGATACCTAAATGCAAAGCGAGTCTATGAACGTGATGATAGAGCTCCCTCTTCTGGACGTGAATGTCACTGCACTGTCAGAGTCTGCCGCTGTCATCATCATTATTTTAATCATCATCTTCATCACTTACTTGTTGAGAAAAGCGTCAGACCATGAAAATGTTGCTGAGTTCATGTTCATCCACACGCTTCCGTAACAAATCTGTGAGCTGGTTTCCCCGCATGAGTAACTCCTCCTGATCGTCTCCTCCTCTCACTCCGCTGAACAGGAGACGTTTGCTGTTTCTTCTCCTTCACAGGGAGGCTCCTTTTCATCAAGCAGCTCAGCAACCAGCTTTTCAGCACAAAGGTCAATACAGGCAAGAAAAACAACAAAGCCCGGTCTCCAGAAAGCATCCTGAGCCGACAGACAGCAGCTGACGAGCAGGTAGCACCTCCGTCAGGTGAGGAGGCAGCTCTGCTATGTGCTGAACTTCTGTCAGAGAAGGTCAGGACTCTGAGGCAGCAGAGAACTGAGCTGACCGCTGCGGCCGCCGATGCTGGCAAGGATACCACGAAAAAGTCTTTTACTACACAATACAAGGAAAGTGCCTCAAAAGTATGTAGATTGAGAGCTGAGTTACTGGAGCTTTATTTCAAGATAATCTGTTTAAAACAAAATCAACTATTTGACGTGCTTAACCCTCTAACTCCGTAGCTCTAGTGTTCATGTTCTTTAATTTACTTTTTAATTTTAACAGGATCATTCCAGTAGATTGTGAAGGAGAAAATTGAGCCGCTTTTCTCCTTCAGAATCTACTGGAATGATCCTGTTAACGGTTGAAAAGTTACCGTACCTTACAGATTGTGTTCAAAGGTCACCGGCGATGCCTCAGGTGTTAAAGGGTTAAAATATAAGAGAGGGAGCTGATTTTCTGACATGGAAGTGAATGAGTGTTTGATGCACCGGACCCGACATGCTTCAGTGAATGACAGAGCTGAACATCCTCACAATAAAACACAGAAAACTGCCTTTTCCTAAGATATAGAGATTTTATTGACCAGTCTTGATCATAAAGAGTTTTTCCAAAGATTTCCAGGGTAAAAACAAACATCCTGATGTCTTAAGTGTTGTCTTTGGTTCTAGGGGGGAAGTCTGTCAGGAATACATGGACATACATGACCCAGAACATACATCCACAAAACTGAGATGGCGCGCAGCTTTGAATGTTAAACTCAGTTATGACGAGTGAACAACAGATACACTGATGACCGTTGGTAGACAGACAAAACTAAAAAATAAAGTAACAGATCGTAATCCTTCAACAATCTAACTGTAATCGACATATAATGAAATGTAAAAATGTAAAGCTCACGTTTGTCCTTTTCTAAAGTTCTGTTCTGTTTTCTTGGCTCTTTTCATGTCGTCAGGTTGTTCCTGAAGTTGATCCTTCATCCTGGTCTAGTATTCTGGTTTGTACACTTGTTTATGTCTTTAATAGCTAAAGCAAACACCACTAAACATTTAGGTCCAAACCAGATGATAATGTTTCAGACGTTGAACATATAAAGAGATTTATAGAAGTCAAAGAGATAAGGAAATCTATCTCATGATCCTTTAAATGGGAATCCTTCTTACTGTGAGGCAAGATAGCTGACCACTACTCACTGGTGCTTGGAACTGACAGGGGAAGGAACAGGAGAAACTGGAGAAATACCAGGACTCAGAGAGGAACTGGAGAAAGCTTGGAAGGTGGAAGTGACAGTGGTGCCCGTGGTCATTGGAGAACTCGGGGCTGGAACCTCCAAACTGGAGGAGTGGCTACAGCAGATCCTGGACAGACCTCAGACATCTCAGTCCAGAGAAGAACAGGAACAGCTAAGATACTGCAGGACCCTCATGTCTGGTTCACACTGGACACAGAAGTGCTGCGAAGCGACACGGAACGGAGGCCACTTTCATTTGATGCCCCTGTTAACCATTTAACTCCTGATGCGTCGCCGGTGACGCTTGAACACAAAATCTTTAACACAATATAATTTTTTCAACAACTCATTGAGCCATTTATCTAATTCTAAATCTACTGGAATTATGTTGATTGTGTTTAAACATGTTATAGTAAATCAAAAAACATAAAAGCTGGAGCTCCGGTGTTAAAGGTTTAACCTATGGTGGGATTGTGTCATGCAGTGTCTGATCTGTGTCAATTCTGAGAAAAAACAATGACCTACAACAAATGGGAGGATCAGTTTGGGATCTGCAACAGTCAAACCATTAAGAGTTGACTAACTGCTTATAAAATTGTGTTCCAATGACTTATCTTGAAATTATGCCAGAATAAAAAATAAAACAGGCTTTGAGGCTTTGAGGCCTCAGTATGAACAGAAAAAAAAAGTTGAAGTTGACAGTTGGAGAAGTCGCGGGTCTCATTTGTGAATCTCAATTGCTCAGTCCACATGAGGATCACGGACTCACTCAAAACTGTTGCACAAACCTGCTCAGGCTGACATAAACACAATATCACGCCCGGCTAATCCTTTTCATAAACGTGCAGAGCACACAGCTGGGAATGACACCACCTCCCTCCCAGCTCCAGAGTCTGGTCAGTAATAAAGCCAGATGAAGGAGCTGTTAATTAAATGTAATCACACCCGATCCTTATGGCGGGATGCCATTTATACACAGCTACCTCTAATCCAACACAGTTGTCAAACAACACAAGAGGCACAGCTAAACCCTGAGCTGCAGGCACACTTCACTTCCAGCCTGGAGGTTTATGTCGGATCTTCAGCAGATGCTCCGATATCCAGTCGGGCTTACACCCAAAACATTGAAATTTTATTGCAAATGCCATGGATTTGTTTGAGATGAACTGTAAGTCAATGCTAAATGAAAATATGCAAAAAATGAGTCAATATATGTTGTTCGTTTGGAAAGAAATACCAGCATATGGAGCCTTTCTGCTAAGGCATGAAGTAAGCTTTTAATCATATCTACATTTTCAGCTCTTTTACACATTGACAGTGCTTCATGATGAGCCCGTGTGCTGCTGTCAGAGACTGTGTCAGCCCGCTGTACAGACATGTGGAGATGGCTGGTAGTTGTACCCTTCTATAATTTACCAATCAGTCATGATAATGATCCGGTGGAGGGGTCGGAGTCTGCAGCAGACTGGACGGCATCTTGGTGAATTCTCCTGCCACCTGCTGCTAACTCCTGCAGTTCATTTCATTTTGTTTTTTCTTAAATATTTTTTGATTTTCTTTTCAACATATCTTCTACAAACATAAACATAGCTCACACATCAATAATCTACAGTAACAACAGTTCTAGCAGCAATGCTGACCAAATCAAAAATTCATTCTTATGGGGTTTTAAAAAATACAAGGAAGGAAAGAAGTGAGACTTAGTGAGTTGATTGACTTAAATGTATTGCTCAGGAAGAAGATGGATGGATGGATGATGGATGGATGGATGGATGGATGGATGATGGATGGATGGATGGATGGATGGATGGATGGATGATGGATGGATGGATGGATGAATGGATGGATGGATGGATGATGGATGAATGGATGGATGGATGATGAATGGATGGATGGATGGATGATGGATGGATGATGGATGGATGGATGGATGGATGGATGATGGATGGATGGATGGATGGATGGATGAATGGATGAATGGATGGATGGATGGATGAATGGATGAATGGATGGATGGATGGATGGATGGATGGATGGATGGATGGATGGATGGATGGATGGATGGATGGATGGATGATGGATGGATGGATGGATGAATGGATGGATGGATGGATGATGGATGAATGGATGGATGGATGATGAATGGATGGATGGATGGATGATGGATGGATGGATGGATGGATGGATGAATGGATGGATGGATGGATGAATGGATGAATGGATGGATGGATGGATGGATGGATGGATGAATGGATGAATGGATGGATGGATGATGGATGGATGGATGGATGGATGGATGGATGGATGGATGGATGAATGGATGGATGGATGAATGGATGGACGAACAGACGGATGGATTTAAACCATTGATTTAATCTATCCTTTTGGTTGGTTGATTGGATGAATTGGTTGATTGGATGAATTGGTTGATTGGATGAATTGGTTGGTTGGATGAAGCAAATGCATGAAGAGAAGAAACTCTTTTCATAAAGAGTATGTTAACAGTGAATTTGGTCCTCTACTTTGTTAATATCTTCTAATTTAACAATATTTCTAGTATTAAGCATACACAGTTCTAAAAGGACTTGTTTGATTATGTAATTATGGGCAGAGTGAATGGTAAACATGGTTTATCTTGCATAGTAGTGTGTATCTTTACTCACGATGACAAGTTAATTACAGAGTCACTGACACTGGTAAATCTCAGGTAAACTGAACTGAACACAGACGGATGAGTAAACAAACCCTCATTCTGGCCGTGATGAAACCTTTGTGAATGGTTTTGCTGAGGACACTGATGTAGTGGACACAAACATTCCATGACAACATGTTTCAGGCTAATTACACAGATTTTTCTTTAGTGATATAATTACAATAATATTTCCTAATCAAATGAATAATGGGTCTGATCTTATAATTGTGATGGGATGAGAAAAGACAGGACTTCATCAATAGTTCAGAGTGTAGGTGAAACAGCAGCTCGAAGCTCCTGGAATGAAGGCGGAGCTTTCTTACTGAAACTGTGCCAGAGCTTCACTATGATGCAGCACACTTTTACTTTTTATAAAAAAAAAAAACATTGAGGGTTTTATCAAAGACAGGAGTGATGGAAACACAGCAGCTGTCTTTGTCTCTCAGAAAGCACAAAAATACAGAAGCTTTGGGGGGGCGGAGCCTCATTCACTTATTGAGAAGGCTTGGTTTATGAGGCAAACGGAAGTGAGGAGTTGTTAGTGTTAGCGTCAGGATTCAGTCCGGTTAACTGGTGAAGCAGTTCACAGAAAATTAGACCTTTCTTATTTAATGCAGCCTCATCTTTAACTTATCATCTTCACAGTGTTTGAAGACAAAGTCATTCAGTTAAAGTCCTTTCACAAGATTATTTCAGGAGTTTGATTAAAAAAATGCTATTTTCAGAAGAGCAGCTCACACAACCAGCAGCAGTTCAGTGGTATCTGTCTCACAGTTTCTCTCTGATTTGGTTTGTTTAATAACGTTTGTTTTTCTACATGCATCCAATTAAAGATCTGACACAACTCCATTGATTTGCAGGGAGTTTTATAAATTCATTACATGAGAAGTGAGGTCTGATCGGTGTTGGTTAGGATGCGACAAAGGTTGAGAAATAGAACCCACAGATGAAGACTAGAATCCTTTGATCTTTACAAACCTGATTCTTCAGGTATTTCAGGTGTATTTAGTTTTTGTGCATTCAGAACATATTTTGGTGAATGGGCAAACCAATGCAGGAGCAGAAACACCCACATCCACCTTGTTCTATAGTGATGACGGGGTCTGTTTGGATGGAGCTCAACCAGAAGCCTTCATGTGGCACAACTCCAAATCATTCATCTGTACCAATATTACTAAAAAGATTCAATCAGTGTTTCCAACTCAGTGATTTCAGTTTTATTGCTGATGATGAAGGAAAGGTGACACTATGACAGAGATGTCAAACTCAAGGAGTCAAAATCCAAAACACACCTTAGGTTCTGGGCCGAACAGGATAAACATTTATTGAACACTCTAAAACTACATTTTTGTAAGTTTAAAACCTTAACTTTTTCACATAATTATGAACTAGTTATATAGTTTTACCTGCAGTAATGCTAGTGTGAATGTTGTAAGATGAATTTGGCCGTTGAAGATGATACAGCTGAAGATGATGATTGCTTAATGCTGATAGCCAGCTAAAATATTAGCTAAATGACAAACTAGCCTTAAAAAAAAAAAAAAAAAAAAACTTAGGTTAGCCAAAACAGCTAGCATTCAAAGCTGAAAAATAGTTACATTTCAAAATATCCTAAAAAACCTGAAAAATGTTTAAATTAGGCAAAACAGTTAGTGTGTAAATATTAGCCTAACTCCAAAACAGTCTAAAAAAACTTTAAAAGAAAAGCATAAATTAGCCAAAACATCTAGCATCTAGCGGAAATATTAGCTAAACTCCAAAAAAGTCTAAAAAATATTAGTAAATGCCAAAATAGTCCAAAAAGCTAGCAGAATACCAGATTTTTAGACGTTTAAACCATAACTCTTCAACATAACTATAATTAATAAATATGCAGGAATATTATTATAGAATAAGATAATTTAAACATTAAATAATTTTTAATATTTTACAAAATTCATTCAAAAAACTATACAAGTTAGAAATGAGCACAATGAACAATTAATAACAATAAAATAAAAGTATCTGGAGGCCTGGATAGAATCGCCTGGAGGGCCGGATCCGGCCCCTGGGCCTTGACTTTGACACGTGCACTGTGGGGATGATGTGTTTAAATAATAACGTTGAAATAACTCAACTGTTCAGGCCTCTGGAGTATTTTTGAGAAGCACAAAACTATTCAAACTTTTAAACCGTCTCAGCCTGTAGACTGACACTTGCTGCAGCCACCCCCGCCCCGCAGCCACCCCCGCCCCGCAGCCACCCCCGGCCCGCAGCCAACCCCACCCCGCAGCAACACCCGCACAACCAACAGCGACCAATTACAGTTTATTTCATTTTTCTGTTCTGAACTGAAACGGAGCGTGAAAAGTCAGGTGTGATTAAAGCAAAAGAAAGGGCGACAGTGTGAAGACAGCAATGGAGGCAGAGGCTGATTAAAGGAGCGCTCAGATTTATGGCGGCGTGAAGGTGAGATGGATGGCTGTTTGACCAGTGGGCTGCTAAAAATGACCAAGTAGTCCTTTATGGTCCAGGAGAGAAAATGAGGCAGCTCTCCCACACCTATCCATCAGAGGCGTTTAGTTGCTCGTTGGGGCTAGTAAAGTGTGTGCTCTCTCAGGTGGATATTGGACCATTACAGCCCCCTCTTAATAGGGGTCTGGCACGCTCTATCATGGAAGATATCAGGCTGTGAGGTGGAAGGTGAAGCTTCAGCACTCAAGTGGAGCGGTGCCGGGTCAGTCAGAGTGGAGGTGTTGCTGGGATTTGTCCTCAGACAGTAAATCCACAGCTGATCAAAGCTGAAAGTGTGTGTGGGCTCCGGCCTGATTCACTCTCATTGTCTCTTTAGAAAAGCAAAAACTCACAAAAACAAAGAACAGATTTCTTTTTTGGGGCACACCTGATCAAACAGGAAGTTGACTCTCAGTTGCAGGAAGTTGACTCCAAAGTTCTCTCTTTGTTGGAGAAGATCTTATCTCTCGTTTTCTGTTACTAATGAATGCATTTTTCTTTGTGTGGTATGATATGTTGCTGCTTTTTTTTTTTGGCCGGAAATTTCTGATGATCAATACAACTTCTTTGTACTTCTGGAAAGTCTGTTCTGTTCCATTCTAATCTCTGAAGTGAGGGTCTCCAACAGCACCAGGTCGCCCCCAAAGACCACACAAGGATGAATGAATAAATGAAACGAACCTGAAAGAACTTCAACTGTTATTCTGGAGAGAAGTGTCTCTTCCAGAAACGTTCACCAGGATGAACAAATGTTCTCAAGAGAAGTTCTATTTGTTTTTTAAAGCGTGCATGCAAACATCCCGGGAGGATTTCAGCCCCTCAGCTTCCTTCAGTTCTCCTGGTTTTCTCTCCACTGATTGTTTTTAGAATTTTTTATCTTTGCTTCAAGTCTCCAGTTTGACCTGCACGTTCCTGCATGAGTGCAGATGCTGTAAGTACCGTGCTTGTGTTGGTTATTGTTTCTCTTCTGTGTTTCGCCTTTCACTCTGACAAAAACTAAAAAAAAAAATCTGAAAGCAGAAAGAAAAACAGTGCTGCTGTAGGATTGGTCACCAAAAGAACGACCTGGGCTGAGTTTGACCCGGCAGCCCTCACATCCTGTCACATATGCTGGGCGTGGGGGTGTTTGGACCCGCTGCTTCCTGCTGTGATACAGCAGATGCTCTATGCCGAACGGCAGGTTGTTAAAACTGCCGGGAAGGTCATCAGGTGTAGTTTCAGACCCATTAGTGGGATTTTCAGAGCAGAGCTTCTGGGATCAGATATGACCACGGCCCGCATGACATTCGGCCTGTCTGTAGAACATCTCGGGTCAGAACCTTTTGTCTGGAAGATGTTCAGTTTCAAAATGATTTCCAGGCTTCTGCTGTTTTACATCAATATTGCTTCTACTTCCTATTATTGCATTTATGCACATTTTGATTAATTAGTTAATGAAAAGTATTTTAGCAGAAACACACGAGAAAGTGAAAGAAAAACTGAGCTTTATTCTTTATTTGTGGAAAAACTGAAGTCTGCCCTTCAGCAGCAGAACTGGATCCTCAGGAAGTCAACGTCCATGTTGTAAAGACAGAGTTAGAGAAACCAGAGCAGCACTCATCTTCTCTGTCTGCCGTGTTTCTGTTGTGTTGACACATAAAATAGAACATTTATCAAGGAACTACTTCTGTTTCCACTTCATCTTAATGTTGTGGCAAAAGAAACAAGTCTGTGTTTCAAAGTAAAAGCTTCCTTTGCACTTTCAAAATAAAACTTTATGATATCTTCATTTATTTTCATGGTGATGTATCCATGCAGTAATACACGTTCACACGTTGGAAAACATCGTCAGGTGGAATTTTGAAGAACAAGACATACATCTGAAAGGACTTAGTGAGGAAGGAGAGGGCATGGGGCCTGGTGGCTAAAGATTTGGATTGTCAGGGATTGTGGTGGAGGACCCAAATGCAGGAGACCAGACTTGGTGGCAGAAACATAAACGTTTACTAAAATAACTTAAACAGGACAAAAACAGGCGCACAAACCAGTGAGGTGACAAAACGTAAAAGAGCAGATGAGCTGACAATGAGAAACTGAAAACCAGACACTTAAATACACTGAGGATGATTAACTAAATGAAAACAGCTGTGGATGATTAACCTGAATGTGGTGAAACTGACAGGAAACAGAAGATGACAAAACCTAAGCACGGAATCATGACATGGATGTTGATGAGATGGAGATGGCAAAATAAACCATTCCTTCAGGAGCGAGGGGAGACGGATCGGAGATGCAAAGTACGTTAACTGATGGTCAAGAGATGAACTCCTTATGCACCGCTGGCGGACCGCATGGTTCGTCTACGATCCAGCCAGCAAGGCCAAGTGGGCCCCATATGGTTTAAAGCGGGCAGAAAATGTTGGCCCCAATAGGGTTTGTCTGCAGTTTCCATGGTGGCCCCAGCTGTGTTTGCCCACATTGGAAACTGCAGACAAACCCAATTGGGGCCAACATTTTCTGCCCACTTTTAAACCATATGGGGCCCACTTGGACTTGCTGGCCGGGCAGACCGTAGACGAATCGCAGACGGACCAGTGTCAATCCAGGATCCGGCCTCTGATGCTGAGTTCCTCCAGTGACAGACAGCAGCAGCTATCCTGTTAGTTTCCTTACTTTGCATTCACGTTTTCTCTCAGTATTTGTTTTTGTGTCGTTCACTTTCATGCTGCATGTCAGAGTTGTTGTAAACTAGATTCTTTTGGGCACAATTTAAGTATGAATTTTTTCGGTATCTGTATTCAAAAGATTCAAGTGAAAAAGAGCAGATTTAACTCAACCTAATGAAATGACATTTACTGTAGGGTTTGTTTCAAAGAAGCAGAAGACACGTGGGCTGAGTTTAAAAGTCTAACTGATGCTAAAATCACATTTAAAGTTTCTGCACTTGAGGAATGAAGACACATGGATGTGAGGGTTTTACTTTTTTCAAGAAAAGATTAAAATATTTTTAAAGTCAAAGTAAAAATAAAGATGAACATTTTTGTCTGCAGGATTCATCATCAACACAGAAACAACAGAATGAAGCCTGCTCATCACAGAGACCACTTTTTTCAGTCATCGTCGATGAACGTCATTTGGAAGAAAGAAGATTAGCGATGGTCTCTTTTCTTTGTTGCTCCACTGTGATGCTCAGTGATCTGACGAGCGCTGCCTCCGACTGCAGCTCCGCCCCTCTGAAGGTAATAACGCAATAAAACTAATCCATCCTTAATGCAATCACATCTATTCAAATCTAATTCCATCCCATCCTCCTAATTGGATCTGCTGGATCATGTTACTCCCACTGGCTGCCCCGTTGTCATGGTGATGGGTGGGAGATGCTCTGACAGCGGGTGTGCTGTGGGAGGAGACTCGCTGCACTCTGGCGTTTGAGATGGGTCCAACAGACCCGGCTCAGCGTGCCTGCAGACACACTCCTGTGCCGTGGGGACGAGTTTGCATTCAACAAACAGGCTGTCATGTTGCAGCAGAGATGCACATTTGTTTGAATAGCTGGAGGCCTGAAGGCTCGGGTGACATTTGAGAAAACAGACGTCTCTGTTTTTCTGTTTACAGTCAGACACAACAAGTCAGTGAAGTAAAGTGTCCCACTCCTGATCAAAGCCTGAGCCTCATGCTGGTTTGAAACTACAAACCACTTCCAGTGCTAACCTGGTTGCAGACCCAGATCTTGGTTCTCACCCCCAGAATAAAGGAATGATTTCTACCCTTTGAGCAGAAGGAGAGGGCAGGAGATGGGGTTGGTTTGTCCCAGCGTTCACCTGCGGGACTCAGAGCAGGGTTTTTTACCTTCCATCAGTTCTAAGCCCAAATCTGAATTATTCCCTTCTACTCTATTTGAACGGCAGTTTAAACGCAAGTTGTGTCTGGAAAATTTATTTTTTCAAATTTCCCCCTCTGTCCTCCACCGAACCACACAAGTTTACATTTAAATATAAGTAATATGGATGTAACAATTCAGTCGAGGCTCCATTTGATACGATTCCGGATTTGTATTTTTTCAGATTTTTTTCCCAACACAATGAATGACAAATATGTTTTCTTTTGGCTCCTTACATCAAAATGTCTGTTTTCCTACTAACAGAAATGATTCAATACAATTATACATAATACTGAAATGATCACACATCCTTTCATACTCGGTTCATGTTGTGCTCCGTGTGACGGACTGCTCTGCGTCCAATCAGCGTAATCGTGCGCTGAATGTTTAACCCGGTTCAACATTTTCAAGCATGATCGCAGCAGCGCAGCACAGTGACCAATCAGGGATCTGGATTTAGGAGTGGTGTGTGGGTAGCGTCTGCTTCACAGCACGGAATTACCAAACATGATCATGAAAGAGAAAAGAATCATTGTGGTTTGTCTCCGGTTGGATTAATGTGACACCTGGACAGACATTAAGGGAACAGAGTCATGAAAACAAAAACACCTGGAGCAAGATTTGGTGGATTTTCATCGTTTTGACTTTTTGCTCTGAGGTTCTCTCTATTGTAGGAGGTGGAGACGCTAATGAACAGTAAAAAAATACAACAGAAGAAGAATCTCCTCCAGCTGATCCCTGAGCCTTCTGCTCCAGTGTGGATACACCTGCGGAGCACATGTTCATAAACCCGCATCGCACCGCTAGCGGTCGCTGTGTAAAACCAGCTTGAACCGGGTCGAACATTCAGTGTGCGCAAAATGAGAGCGTAGAGCTCAAGACGTGACTTAAAAACTCGCACAGAAACACACGCTCGCGCGCTCGAAGGCAAGGAATTCTGGTGTGCGCATGTTTGCGTTGTCCTGCATTGAAAGTGTCCCCTAGATTCCACGGCCGGTGTGTACGCATCTACACACATGCAGGCGTGCACACCATCACAGTCTGCATGGAAAGATGTAAAAGTGATTTTTTAATTTTCTGCATCGATGAACAAGTTGACGAGTTTGAATCATTTTATGCTACTTTCAGAAAGAATCTATATATTGTTAGTAGTATTGACATGACTTTGTGTTGTGACCTTTTTAAAGTTTTTAACAGCTGTTGTTATGTTTATTCACGCGCTAGAAGCGCCGCGGTGACGCTGTTGGTGACGTCATCAAACGAAAGTGACGTCCAAAATATCAGACACTGTTTTTTAGAACTCTCTGTTCAGAGGGCCAAATTTAAGGGAGGGGAAGAATTCCATGAGACACTGAGATGTCAACCGGACTGTCCAACAGCAGTCCATCTTCTCAAAGAGTCTTTTCAAACGGGACTGCAATATGTTTTAGGTTAAGTTGTTGCCGTTTCTATGGTAACTTTCTGAACCCTCTAACACAGAAGCTCCTGTGTTTACGTTCTTTGATTTACTGTAACTTTTAAACCATTAATATGATCATTCCAGAAGATTCTTTTTGTTCTTCAGAATCTACTGGTATTATTGTGTTAATGGTTCAGAACTTACTATACATAACAGATTTTGTGTTTACCGTCACCAGCGGCGCCTCGGGTGTTAAAGGGTTAAATAAACTCGATTATCTAAAGATGAAAGTTGATTTTCCCCGTGACCGTGAGGAGCTGTAACTGCGGTTAATGCTCACACGTTTAGGTGCAGTCCTGCTTGTTTTTATGTGTCAAACATAAAGGAACCAACATGTAGAAAATAAGTGGCAGCCAGCCGATCAGTTGCCATGGTGACAGTGGTCACTTCCTTCTGCCGTGTGTTCACTGCAGAGCTCTGTCATGTTGGGCGCTCCTCTCTTTGTTCCCTCCAGTCTCCGAGGCTCCATGATCCGACTGTCTGCTCCCTTTGACTCTGCAGCAGCTGTCTGGGAATCACAGCGCCAAACATCTGACCTCCAGCTCGCTGCTCACCATGACTCATGGTCCAAAAAAGAGGATTTCTTTAATAGTATGGTCTTTTAGAGATTTGGTGGCGTTTAAGTATTCAGTCTTCCCTCGCTGTACCACAGTTTATCCTTCATGATCTTGATGTTTTGTAGATTTTTGTCTCACATTTGTGAACTCTTCTTTTTTCAATGCACTCTTTTCTGTGTCCTGATTGGCTGTAGACTTGGTCAATCAATCACCTAAGAAATTTTCTATGGATCCCGCATTGACAGTATAAATACATGGACAGAGCGCCTGTGTCGTCACCCATAGAAAATACCTTACCTCAGTTTCCAAAGAAATGAAGTTGGCATTTTTCTGTGATGTAGGCATCGTCGCCGTGTTAAAACCAAACAACGTAAGTGAGCAGTGATTGGTCTAAGTTTGTCTAAATCAGCGTTTCCATGGCAACCAATCAGAAGTGAGCCACACCCCTTCCATTGAAAATAGGCGTGGGAGATTCTGTCAATCAAACATTTTAAATGTTGGAGGTGGGGCCAGTGGGACCACATGTTTTTACTAAGGCATGTGATTGGTCAGTCTATAACTTGAATAACTTGCAAGAAAGAAAATATGTCATTCACAAAAACAGGATTATAAAGAAAATGATAAAAAGAGGAATCAGAGCAAGAACGTTTGTTCTGAGCAATAGAATTATTGAGTAACAGCTTTTTATTTTTATGTCTCAGACAACCAACGCAGTCATTATGGGGTGTTATTGTTTTTTGGTTTTTTTTTTATATTCTGCAACAAGAATAATTATATATTTATGTTGTAAAAAGATAGAGACAGAGATTTTCAGCTCCTGGTTGTGATCAGTTCAGACAGAAAGTTGGAGTTTGTATCTTGAGTCAGTCTCTGCAGGTCTGAGTGTGTGAGCACTGGTGAAAAAAAAAAAAAATACTTGTGGATCAGGAACTTTGGTTGTAAACTCAGAAACGTGTCGCTCTTGTGAAAATCAGTTGGAAAAGATTAGATCATCTCCAAGGTGGATTCATGCCAAAGATGTTTACAACAGTCCAGATGGAGAATCATGTCCTGGAATCTATGCTCTGCAGGTATAAGTCAGGGGTCTGCAGCCTGCAGCTCTGGAGCCGGATGCTGATTGGTCTCTCTTTTGTGGCTCTCTGGTTGAATAATCATTGCATACTTTTAGTTTTAAATACTAAGTTTTTTTTGGACTATACACTGCATCTAGCAAAACAAAAACAGTCAGAGAAGTTCAACTTTATTTAACTTATTTACAAACAGTTTAGGCTCCGGACTACAATACCCATAATGCTCCTATAATCTTTCAAGCTATTTGGGTTTGTAGTTTACCAAAGTTGAAAAATTTGAGGATTTTTGTAAAACAGAAAGAAAAAACAGAATTCATACTTCAGGCACACTGGAATTAAAGGTGGACTGTATTTTTGAACAAAATTCAAGGTTTTCAAATGTGTTATATGGTCCAAAGAATACATGTTCCTGTTAAATTAGCTCTAATTTAATTTGATTTAGATTCACAGATTTTTGACTGTGATCCACCAATAATGATACATCAAACTGTTAATATTTTTTACTTAAATCACTAAAGACATCACAATACCTACTATTATATTTGCCTCTTTGACATCATCTGATCCCACAGGGGGTCTTTAATTTTGGAAAGGAAGTCTTATAAACCTTCATTAGAAGTTACAAACCTTTTTCTATTTAGAAAAAAATTAAATATGTTATATTTATGTTAAAAAACTACTGTTCATCTGTATTTATCATATTGTTTCTTGTATAATAACAATAAATACAAATCTGTGTCTTGTTTCTGTAAATCACTGCTGTCTTCTCATGTAACCCACTTTCCCCCAGCGTCAACTCACCATGTTTAAGGTTTTCTTTTCCCAAATCACTTGTCATTTTCCCTTTGAGGATTTAACAAATAGTTTGCCTTCATTTTCTCTTCATCCTCTTTTCCCTGAAAGAGTAACCAAGTCTTCCTTCTACCTGCACTCAGCAGTCATCAGGCCTGAGGACCCTAAAGGTTCAGCATCAGGACCTACCAGGGGTCACTGGGAGCTGCGCCTCCCCCGCTCTGCCTTTTGGTGTCTTTCTTTTCCTCCTTTTTGTCTCCGACTCGGCTTCTGCGCCCATGAAAAAACAAATCTTCAGCCTTGTAAATAATTAACGTTTCAATATAATGTATTTAATTCTGCTCAGAAAGGGGATATGAAAATGTAATAACATTTGCATAATTGAGCATTAATTATACATTCAGTATTTTTAATGAGTCAAGCAGACGTTTGGAGGCTGCAGAGCCGTGGAAAGTGCAAGGTGAGGTCAACTGCTAATAAATCAGGCAGAGGCAGAGCTGCAGCCTGAGCATGGGAGCCAGCATGAATCCAGACGAGATGTAGGAGGGAAATGAATCCACCAGCAAAAGCTCATTACTCCCCTGGACTTCTGTACAAAAGACAAGATCCAAAGCGTTTAGTGTCTTCTGCAAAAATCATCTCAGCTGTAAACCCCACAGAATAAGGAAAATATCTGCTTCACATAACATGGATGTCTTCATTTCACATGTGAAAGTTTGACTTCCTTTCTCATCTGTTACAGATAAAGGTTGATAAAATGAAGATAAAGGTTTGTTTATTTTTGTTATCGCCCTTAAATCTTAAAGCTTAAACACTGTAACGTTCCCATTTTTTCCACGCAACAGAAAAGTAACCAAAATGTTTGGAATTGGTGCGTTCCTGAAAAAGAAATAAACTACACTGAACCAAAATATAAATGCAACTCTTGCTTTTTTCCCCATTTGTCCTGAGATGAACTCACAGATCTGAAACAATAAATCACCATTTGTGTCAAATATTGCTGACAAACATGTCTAAATCAGTGACAGTGAACACTTCTCCTTCCTTCACTGAGATCATCCACACAGGTGTACTGGATCCAGATGCTGATGAGACTGTAGTCATAATAAATGACACAGGTGTGCCTTAGACTGGTCACAATAAGGCCACTCAGAAAACAGATGTGTTGGTCTGGGAGCTCACAGAGTCTTTCTCTGATAAATCCACCGCTTGCCTCACACAGTGCAACACATCTCCTCAGCATTGACTTGATCAGGTTGTTTATTGTGGAATGCCGGTTCACACCGCTCTCGTGGCTTTCATGGTGGTGCTGGACAAAAGCCATAATAGTCATGACGTGTGTGGTGGGTCGACTGGTCATGCAAGAGGGATTCTATGTCCAGATCCTTGCAACATGGGGCTGTGCATCATCGTGCTGCTACTGAAAGGAAACTTCCAGTAGATTCTCATAAAACTGAGATAAACTGACCTTGATAAAACTGTTAAAATGTAAACATTTTCATTTAGTGAACTAAAAGATGAGAATCTGTGAAAAAGGCAGAGATGTTGATACTGAGATGATGACTTCTCCAGGTCCGTGTTTACATGGTGTTATTCATGTTTCTACACATGGTAACTTTACCATGAAGTTACAGCTCAAAGTTGAGTCATGCTAATTATTACTATCATCAGAGGCCCACATGTGTACAAGTCAAGGCCTGGGGGCCGGATCCGGCCCTCTGGGTAATTCTATCCATCCCTCCAGATCGTTTTATTTTATTATCATTAATGGATGTTATCTTGCACTTATCTCTAACTTGTTGAATTTTGAGAAAATACATTTTTATGGAGTAAAATATTGAAAGTTATAAAGTAGTAAAACGTCAGACTCTTTTTATTTATAGTAATGTTAAAAAGTTACATTTTTATAGTTTTAAAACTATTGTTTTAACGAACTCAATAAATGTTTATCCTGTTCAGCCCGTGACCTAAGGTGTGTTTTGGATTTTGGCCCCCTGTGCGATTGAGTTTGACACCCCTGATCTGACCTTCAGAGGAACCAGATCAGCTTTTATTTTGAAAAAAGTTACCTTGGTACACTCGAAAGACTTAAAGTCAATAATGTATTAATTCATGTCAAAAGAGATCAAAATATGTTTTCTGTCTGTCAGAAATTTAAATCGTTCAATCTGAAGTAAAAATAAAAACATTTAGATTACAATGAAAACATTTTTGTTGTTTATATTTTTATGTGAAAACTGTAGCAGGACAAATACTCAAACAAACCTGATGAGTCCAATCTTCCTCCTTGACCTCAGATACTCTTCAGTCGCAGTTAGCCTTAAAGATGAAGGGAAACAAGTTGGTTTTTATACATCTCTCCAGAATTACTGTTTTTAGTTTTTCTGACAAACTCCTTACAGTAATTGTTTCACCATCAGTGGAGAGAATCTGCTTCAAACAGCAAACATAGATAAAATGACAAAGTCTGGATGTCAACTCAATAAAAAAATGACACCAATGAAAGACACATGGAAATCCTTAAGCTTTAAGGCCATGAAAAGCGTCAGCATTTGTTGTGCTGGACAGACAGATGAAAATATGATAACTAATTAAATAGATATTAGCTTCTCCCGTGTGAGAGAGGAGTGAAGTTAAAAAGAAATCTGTTCATCTGGTTTTGGTTTTTAACTTGGCATTGAAGGAGTGTGTTTGGGCAGAGGTGGGTCGGAGTCAGGCTCAGGTCAGGAGGGGCAGCACGTTCAGCCTCTGCTTCAGGCTCTTTGCTCCAGCTGGGCTTTGTTCCATTAAAAGTGATGCCAAATGGCAGCCATTACAGTGGGAAAAATCAAGTAGGGCCTCTGGTGCGTTAACTGTGAGGTCAACAGCATCTGGAGGTGGGTTAGCCGTGAAAAGAACTGTGAGAGGGCGCTGGAGTCAGAAGCCTCAGACTAAATGAACTTTAAGATACAGTTATGTTGAAATAATCAATAACCAAGCTGCTTTCTCATTCCAGCTTATAAAGGAGCTGAATGTGGAGCCGATGTGTGCCTTTTCTAACATTTTAATCTTTGTCAGGTTTCACCCTCTGCATTCAGCACCTGTCAAGCAGCCGAGAAACTTAATGTGTCTGTGACACTGGAGGGGCCTAAAACCATCCTCCCAATGGTTTATCTGGCCCATCTCCATTTAGTGTATTACGCCAGTGTTCACTGATATTTACCTTGCCCTGGGCTCTGGGCAGCAAACTAATAAAACCTGACCATTCCTCAGCCCCGGCTCAGATAGATCTGCTGCACGTCAATGAATCAATGTCAGGCCTGAAGCAAATCTTGATGCTCTGATTGCTGGAGCAGGATTAAGAGGCCACAGGCTGTCCTGTGAGTGGGAGGGCTGGGGGTGCGGTGGGGTGGGGTGGGGGCTCAGAAAGAGCAGCGCAATCTGTGGATTCAAAAAAGACCACAATAGTGTCCTATGAAAAACAAGTTTACACTGGTCTGATGACAAGGAATCTACACGTAAGATAAGTGGCTGTGTTTATTATTTATTTATTATTGTTTCATTGGCACCCTTTAAACCAGGAGTATCACACAAGGGGTCAAAACACAGCTTAGGTCGCAGCTGAACAGGATAAGCATGTATTAAACACTCTAAAACTAAATTATTTAAACTTTTAATTCATAACTTTATAACGTAATAATGAACTATATCTAGCATTACCTGTGATAATGCTAGTGTGAATGCTGTAAGATAAATTTGGCCGCTGAAGATGTTGAAATTGATAACTAAAAACACTGAAGTTAATAGCTGAAATCATTAAAGCTGATAGCCAGCTAAAATATTAGCTAAATGCCAAATTAGCCTGAAAAACCAAATAAATAAATAAAGCTTAGGTTAGCTAAAACAGCTAGCGTGTAGCTTAAAAAAATAGCAAAACTTCAAAATAAAAGCTTACATTAGCCAAAACAGCTAGCATAGCTGAAATATTAGCTAAACACCAAAGTAGCCTAGTAAATGCTAAAATGGTCCAATAAAATAATAAAAAGGCAGGAATATTATTCCAGAATAATTGATTCAACCCTGAAATAACTTTCAATATTTTACTCTCTATAAAAACACATTTTTGTCAAAGTTATACAAGTTATAAATGAGCTCAAGATAACATCGGAGAATCAATAAGCTAGAATGATCTGGAGGGCCGGATAGAATTACCCGGAGGGCCGGATCCGGCCCCCGAGCCTTGACTTTGACACATGCTTTAAACTGTGACATCATTCAGAAGCTGCATGAGGTCCATTCCCATAGAAAAGACTTTACAATTTAACCCGTGAACAACTGCAGAGCAATGTGGAGCCAACCTGGTTTCAGGATCCGTGTTTTACCCCTTTAACCACTGAGGGGTCACTGGTGACGCTTACAAACTAAACTGTTAACATCCTGTAACTATTCAACCGTTAACACAATAATTCCAGTAGATTTTTAGGAGCCGCTTTTCTCCTTCACAATCTACTAGAATACATTGATCGTGTTATCAATTAAAAAATTACAGTAAATCAAAGAACATAAAGAACACCAGAGCTCTGGTGTTGAAGGGTTAAACTGAACTGATACCAATCTGAACTGAACCATGCTCTAGCGTGGTCGTTTCCTTACCCTTCTGCCCCCACACTAACGGGGTTTATAACTGCAACAGAGTAAAACACTGATTCTCTGGTGTCTGTGAGCCATCAGTCATCCAAGTAAAATGATAAGTCTTGTGGAAAATCAGAGAATCATGAGACCTCCCCCCCCAAAAAAAAAACCCAGCAGAGCAGAAGGCTAGAGGTGCGGGCCAGGGTCCGCTCTGCCTCCTGTCACTCATAAGCTCCATCTGCGCATGTTCATGAAGCTCCTGCTGCTGAACTTCACTCATTACTTCTGCGTCCGTGTCCTGTGTGATCCTGCGTTTTAAAATGCAGTGTGTCCAATACCTCAACCGCTCGAGTGGCCGCATTAACATTTTCAGTCTTACCGGGAACAAACAAGTTTGTTCCAGACATTTCTGGAAAGAGATGAGCTCTGAAGATATCATGCCAAGATGGTGGAGCCTTAAAAAAAAAAAAATCAGGAACATCGTCTTTTCTGAGTCTTTAATTCTTCTGTGTCAGATCTAGAACATTGCTCAGATTTTCAGCACCACTTGCTGCTGCTTTAACAGCAGAGCTGTCACCAGTAAATAACACGTACATCTGTTAACAGAACCACCATGAATCACCTGATTCTGATGCAGATAAAAGCAACTTTGCACCCATAAGCAACTTTGTGTTCCTGCACAGCTGAAAACCCAAACAGTTCATTGGGTTAATTGAAAATGGACTCAAGTTCAGGAGTCCTTGCACCCCTTACATGTACATGCTTCTGACTTTAATCCCCAGATTATTATTGAGATCATTTGCTTGAATATCATGCCACGCTGCTCATTTCTTTTTCACGCTCCAGTTCAATCCTATGTGTGTAGACAAGAGTGATTTTCCATTTGTCCAAAGCCGAGCAGATAAGATGCCGGCTCACACCTCCACCTCCATTACTGACAGCAAATCAGGAGATGATGAGCCCCAAGACAGCAGCAGCCCTCTCACGCCCCAATATCAAACTGATTAAGAGCTTTGCTGCTTGTTTGATCGTCAGTATTGTTGTAATTCTCTCTGAAAAGCATTAAAACTGTTACAAATAAATACACCTGCTGTCCTGTAAAAACACCCCCCACTGAGAAAGAATGAAGACAATGCAGGAGTTCAGGAAAGAGAAGGAAAAAGCAGCTTTTCTTTATGTGGACATGAAAGATTTTAGATTAGTGTGGCTCTTTCAGAAACACACAGCAGGGCAGCAGCCAAAGTGCAACTAAATGAAAAATAAAAAACTTCCTTCACAGCTGCCTTTAGTCCCGACATGCCACAACCAAATCAAAATTCTTTCACACAGTGTCACAATGCCAGAAGCAATTTATTTGAGAATGACTTTTTTCACTGAAAACCTCCGTGATTTTCTCCAAACTCTTATTTTTCTGCTTTGACCAAAAAAAAAAAAAAAAAAAACACCAAAAGCACCAAAAAAACAACCAAAAGAAGTTAGAGGCTTCACTTACCCAAACAATGTCATTCCTTCCAATCCTCACACAACAAACCAGACACTTTAATACACTGAGGTTGATTAAATAAACGAAGACAGCTGTGGAGGGTTAATCTGAACATAGCGGTAGTGTCTGAACTCCTTCCCTAATCACTATATAGTGCTCTACATAGTGCAGTCGCCAATTTAGAACAAAATAACGTGTTTGAATGTAATTTTTGAATAAACCATCCACAGTTTCACCATCAGAACACCGTGGAGTCAGAAATAAATGTGAAATGCTCGTATTTATTCAATTTTCACTTTGTAAAATTGGTGATTTCTGGTATAGAAAAATTAAAGAAAAGTAGTGTGCACCGTGTCCAAATTACCTTTAAAATCCAGCGCACTACATAGTCCTGCACTATATAGTTTTTTCAGTAGTTGAGGATTCTGGAGGGAATTCAGACACAACCAGTGAGACTGACAGAGGAAACACAACATGACAAAAGCAACACAAAAACCTAAGTAGAATCCTGACAAATACTTAAAACTAATCAATTCATTAAAGCTCATTTTTTGTTCAAAGAGGTTTAAAGGTTGTTCTTTCAAGACTTTCCCACTAGAATTCTGTAGTGAACACCAAAGGTTTCACACGTTTCTGAAGGCAGGATTGACTTTGCAGTGGGAGTGAGGGTTCAGTGATGAAGGAGTTTAACATTTTTTCCAAATATCTGGTTCATCCATGGGCTGTGTGTTGTGGTGGTGATAGGACGGCAAGAGTTATATGATAAAATGCATCAGCTAAGAACCTTAGACAGTCTATGAGAGTAATAAACTGACCATGAGATGTCTCAGTGAAAGCACGTGGTGCCCGCCGACCCCCACCTCAACCATTCAAATCGCTTGATTGACTTATTATCCCGAGCCCACTTTCAATGAAAGGGGTGTTTCTTTCCAACAAGAACGCTCCTGATTTGATTTGGAGATTTATTTTTTTTTTTGCGAGAGTGGTTGGCACAGAAATGTTGACTCAGACCACCTCGGACCAATCAGTGCTCACTAACATCGTCTGGTTCCAACACGGCGACGTTTTGAGACTACGATCCAGAAGATTCCAGCAGGTGGACCAAGACTTAGAATTGATAAATAAATAAAATTAATAATAAAACCAGAAAAGGAAGAAGTTGTACCATGAGCAATCTGACCAAGAACAGAAGTTACTAAAAACAGGAGCTCTGGATGGATATTCTTCAGTTTTGTGGGTTTTTTCTGTATTTTAAAACTCAACCCTTTTGGTTACAAGACAAGGGATTTTTTTTTTTTTTGGCTTCATATGAGTTTTTTTCAAATATGAATGAATCATACCAATAGTTGGTGCACCCAAAAATATTGTCCATTTTTATTGTGTGGCTCGTTGGAACAGAGGATTTGGACACAAAGAAACAAACAGCAACAGGAAAACCTGATTATTATCAGAATGACTTCTTCCAGCTGCTCTGAACCTTCTGGTTACATTTTCATTTGGCATGTTTGGTTCAGTTATGATGTTTCCTGCACAGTATACCTGCTTCACTCTTTGAACACCTGTGTGTCAAGTACCCTCTGTGTTTTTTTTTTTTTACTGTCTGGTTTTCAGTTCATCCAGGTCAAGCTTTAAGCCGTTCTTTTTGTTTCTCCCTGTGTTCATAGTTTTGTTCTTTTATTTATTCATATCTGTATCGTCCTCATTCCCTCCATCCATCCTCATGTCCTCTACATCCATCATCCTTCTCTTTAGTCTTCCTCTAGACCTCTTTTCTGACAGCTCCAACTTCAGAATCCTTTCATCAACATTTTCACTGTTCCTCCTCCCAACATGTCTAAATAATCAACAAAAAACATTTGGTGACTTTTATTGTAAATAAATATTTTTAAAACCAGTAAAATAAATAAATACATTAGTTTAAAAAAAACCAGCATCCAGACTGAAGGTTTGGGAGTCTAAGCTTTCCTTCTGTCTTTGATCATCTCCACTGTTTTGGGAAATAGTCATTTACAGAAAACTGATGCTGCTTCAGAGCAGCAGTTTAGTGTCATTAGCTGCTAAAAATTACTTGATAATACCAAAAGCATTGTCTCGTCTATCCAAATGATTAGCATCAGATGTTCTGATCACTTGTCCTGGCCACAGACATGCAGACTGTTTTTACAAACATCAGTGAAAGAATGTTCTTCTCTCAGGATCTCAGTGAATTCCAGCGTGGAACTGTCATAGGATGATACATGTACAACAAATCCAGAAAAGTTCTAAATATTCCAGTCGACTGTCAGCTCTATCAGAACAACATGGAAGAGTTTAGGAACAACAGCAACTCAGACACCAAGTGGTCGACCACGTGATGGAGAGCGGTCAGAGGATGATGAAGGTCAAAGAGGTCACAGACTTTCTGCAGTCAATTGTTACAGAGCTCCAACCTTCATGTGACCTTCAGATCAGTCCAAGTACACAGAGAGCTTCATGGATGGGTTTCCATGGCAGCAGCTGCATCAACACACACATCACCAAGTACAAAGTATGGATGCAGTGGTTAAAGCACCCCAGCACCCCTGAACCCCACAGAACACCTTTGAGATGAATTAGAGCACCAGACCTTCTCCACCAACATCAGTGTGTGACCAGACCAATGAGCTTCAGAACGGTCCAGATGTCCTGGTTCAGCCCTGGTTCTTCACCCCCACCCTGTATTCCATTCACCTGTGCTGATTAGCTCTCTCTGTGTTCCAGCTGGTGTTCACACTACTTAAGGTCCTCAGTTTCCCATCCAGACTGTCAGTGTGTTGAATCAGTCATGTTCCAGTAAGTCAGAGGTTTGTATGTATATAGAGTCTTTTCATGGTTTTGACCCTGTTAATGAGTTTAAGCCAGACCCTTTTTGGAGTCTTCTGTCCTGGTTTTTCCTCCTCTGTTTTCACCCTGGGGAGTGTGACGTTTCTGGAGCTCTCATCTCATCAATGTTGGTCTTCACTCTCCGGTGGATCATCCTCCTCCACACAGCAGCAGTGGGGAATCCTCCATCATTCCTCTGACACCATCCACCCTGCACACGGATGCTTCAGAGTTTCTCCCCTCACGGATGCTTCTGGAGTTCTACGTGAGTGATCAACATCACCCCAAGCTTGGAGCCATGATCACCAATAACTTTGTTTATCTGATCACCTGTGGATCTGGGGGCAAACGACTCCCTAATACCTCCCTAATAAACACTTCACTTGTAACTGTGTTTTGCTCTACTTGGGATGTCCTCCTGATTTCCACACCAGAATTCCTAGAAACAGTCCTCTACATTGTGTCAGGGATGAAAGTTCAGTTCATATGTGGGTCAAGGCTGCTGAGCCAATCCTTCTGGTACTATAGTGGATCTTCTCACTTTTGCCATCCTTTCACCTCTGTCCTCATTCTCTGGTTTCCCTGCTCTTCTCATCATGTCGCTCTGCACCGTCCAACTCCAGCTCAGCACAGAGCCTCTGGATGAACCGGCTCTAGAGCTGAAACCGCTCGTCTGACTCCACAAGGATCTGACAGGTGAGAAAATGAAGCCTTGAACATGCATGTAGTGAGGGAGGAGTAGAAAGTTCATAAATGATCTTAACCTAGATGTGAGTATGGCGTGGACAGAACAGAAGGTAACAAAACTCTGTAAACAACAAGTACACACAGGGGCAGAACGGACAAAGACTTTAAAGAGGAGATGACACAATGAGAGAGAACCAAGAACTCTGAGCGGACCAGCAGAAGCTTATGGATTAAATGAATCCAAGACTCCATTCTGCAGTCTGGCAAACATCTGCAAAAGCACAGAGAACCTTTGCCTTAGATCTGCAGCGTACGTCCGCTCTCCCACAGTCTCTGTGCTTTTCATTTCTCTGCCTCTATCAGATCAAATTAGATTTCATTTCTCTGTAGTCTGTCCTGTTCTCTGTGAACATCAGCAGAACTGAGCAGAGCTCAGCAAAAACACGACGCAGGAAGTAATCTGTGTTTGATTCTTCTTTGAGATCATTCATGGTGGACAACATCTCTGCAAGTGTTTTAAAATGATGTAAAGCATGCACCTGTGTGAAGTGCTTAAGGTAACATGTTGAACTGATGGACTTCACCTGCAATTAACTCAGTAAGTCTGGGGGGTAATTAGCAGGTTATGCTCGTGTCTCTGTGGCTTTTTAACAGTCAGACCATTTTCTAATTACCACTTGATTTGGAGGACGGCCGCGGCTCTCAGAGCAATGATCTGTGAGGCCATGAGCTCCAAATGAGAAAGAAATAAAAGATTAGTCAGAAAGGTCAGTTCAGACATCCCAGCAGAGTCACGCTGAAGAGTCTGTTTCAAGGTTTCTCGAGTCACAGACACGGATATGAGCTTCATTAAACACTAACATGGTCCAGCAGGACATCAACAATGTTTGCAACATTTTGGATTTCTTATCTGCTAACATACATTTTTTGAACATATCAGAGTGTGATTCATGACCCCCTCCCTCCATTCTTCTTCTTCACGCCAACATCTGCTCTCTGACAAAAGTAAGTACTTTCCCGGCTGGCAGTCTGCTCGATGCTGCGAGACTTTGATCTACTGCAACCTTTTAACAAATTCTCCATTTCCTGGTGGAGCTAAATGGATCGAAAGAGTCCAGGGAGGACAGACACCCACAGAGGGAGACAAAGTGGGGCTAAGACAAATTGGCAATGAAGCAAGATTGAAAGAGCGGAGGTGGAGGCCACAAACATAAAAATAAAAACAGACGACGTTCTCCTCTTCACCTCTTCACTGCATTTCCCCTCCGTTTCTCAGGAGGAAGAAAAGCCGTGTGACCACATTTCAGGGCTGGCTGCATTTTGGAGATCTGTCCGCTCAGGTTAATGCATCACTTATTCAGCTTCCACCGCTTTGCCGACAAGAGCAGAGGCAGCAGATGCCTCCACCAAAACACCTGAGACCTTTGGAGGGGAAACAAGGAAATCCAGATCTTTTGCTACCTGTTTCCATTCACTGCTAGCATATCTTTAACAAATACAGGCAGCAAAAAACACTTTTTTTTTTTTTTTTGAGAAACCAACTTTGCTGTTGGGATTTTAGGGCTTTCTGGATAAAACTGAATGTCTAGAACTCAAAAGAAGAAGACTCAAAGGCAGGGGTGCCCAAACCTTTTTGTTCAAAGAGCCTAAATCTAAATGGGATCCCAGTCTGCGGGTCCAATACTATGTGTTTTCATTAAAAAATTCATTGAAAATGAAAAAGTGGAAAATAAAGAATATGGTGTCATTTACTTGATTTGATTCTGTATTCATTAAGGTAACAGACAGTAGCAAGAAGCACCATTTATCTTTGAAACCTTTGATAGCAATTGAAAAACAGTCATGGAAAAACAAAAGCAAGCTAAAACAAATGTTCATCCAATAAAACAGTGTTTTAAGGGTTCCTGTTTCTTTCAAGGAAATAGTTTGTACATTTATAACATTATCTTCCTTCCATCCGTCTGTGCAGTCTTCCATCTATGGGTTCCCTGTTTCTAAAGGCTGTGGTTGGGTCTGACAGGGCAGACACACTCTGATAGGTTCTTTAATTATTTATACTTTATTAAAACAATCATTTCACAGTAGAAGTTAAGAGTTCAGATGATTATTTGATCTCTCTTTCATTCTGTGTGCTCTTGTTGGCCCTTTAAAACAGAGGTCTGATTCTTCTTTTACAGCAAACATCACCTGCATTTCCTTCCTTCACCTCTGATCTGCCATCATGGCCATTTTGTCAAAGTCAGTGGAGAGGAAGCAAGAGCACTGACAGGAAGTCCAGCATCATGCTGACGTTTGAGACAGAGTCCAGGGTATCAGCTGCAGCAGAGGTGTAAGAACGTATCAGAGATAAGGGCCGTTTAAACAGTTCATCACCAAGGTATATCTGTGGTAAAAATCCTTTGCATGTGTGACCTGTTAACATATGTTCAGTTCTATAGAAACCACCGAGATTTGAACTTAACTCTGAGGATGGTTTGATAATGAAGGTAACTTGATCTAGTTTACCAGGTAATCACAAAGGTAACTGGTTCATAATCTGGCGCCTCATTCAACATGGCCCTCATACATTTTTGCTGTAGCACAGTGGTCCCAAACCACCACGGTGGACCGGTGCTGGTCCATGGATCAATTGCCTCCGGGCCGCGGAGGAACTAATAAACTATACCTAGTTTGAGTCAGAAAATCTTTAATTTTGAAACTGACCGGATTCTCTCAATTAACTTGAGAGCTAAAAGCAGTCTGGCGGAGCGTAGTTATAGTTAGCGTAGGTATGAAAAGTTATATGTGGAACCTTTTTTTTTTACAAATGGATGCGATGAGTGCAGCAACAGAAGAACAGGTGATTCCCACACCGTACCGGTTTGCATACAGATATGACTTTCACAAACTAATCTAATCTTTAGAACGGTCTCAGGAATGCTCAAACAAGACCATCCATTCAGATGCTCATTCTGAGAGGCTGTGAACACCATTCAAATACCTCCATGAAAAAAAGAAGAGGTGCAGTGCTCCATCCATCCATCCATCCATCCATCCATCCATCCATCCATCCATCCATCCCTCCATCCATCCATCCCTCCATCCATCCATCCATCCATCCATCTTCTTCCTTTGTTAAATCCGTTAACTCACTAAAAAATGATTTCTGTGATCCCAAAATGGACTCGAGTCTGTTAGTATGATGAGAGGAAAAATACTTTTTCTAGATTCCAAACCTTTTTCTCTTGTTAGTGTCTAGAAATATCAAAGATAAAACAAAGAACTCAGACCAAGACCAACTTACAGCACAGAGGAATATGACCAAAGAGAAGTGAAACCTAATGGAACCATTTCAGTTGTAAACCTGCATTCTCCGTCCTGTTTCAATGTCAGGTCGATGTACAGACGCGATCAGAGGTCCTGCAGCATGGGGGACAGTGTGTCGGTCCGGCAGCCGGGTGATTTGAGCGGCGCGGCACATCCAAAGACTCAGCTTTGGCCCGTGACATGTTGATGATGTGATCAGCAGGTGAGCAGCATCACAGATGGATTTCTTCAGTTCAACTTCCTCAAACATCCAATCACCTGCTCAGCCCCCACTTCCTCCAAATGATAGAGTAATGAATGAGATGCTGAGGATAATCACCTCCCACCTCCCCAGCTCTTTCATGGTCTTTTCACCAACTGTCTGTTGTAAACCCCAAATGATCACTCACAATTAGTCCCTCTTGGGGGGTAGAGAGCGCCTCGCTGCCTCCTGCAGGGACTGGCTTGAGCCTAATGTGTGACGGTCAGATCTCCCACATGCCGCTCTGAGGGGGATCCCGTTTGTCTCTGCTAGAGCCCCCCACCCCCCATTCTGATGCTAGATCTGTTTGTAAAGACAAAATTACAGATGACAGACTGGCTCTATCTCACATTTACAATGGGGAGGGGCCAGTTACAGGGGGAGTCTGAGCTCCATAGAGGGAGAGTTGGGATATCAGAACATCTTCTCCTTTTCTTCTTTGGTGAACAGAGAGATATCTGATCGGAGCTCTGGCTGATGAGCAGCTGCTCTGCTGTCATGCATCATTTTGGGTGGGGGAGGGGGGGGGGGGGGGTGTCCAGAGCTCCCTGTCTTCATGGTGACCTGAAAATAATGAGGTGGACTTGAGAAGTGCATCAGAAGGCTGTAGCTAAGAAATGTAAAATGAATACTAAAAATTCATTACCCCTGCACTCGCTGCAGCCTCTGACCTCAGCCCCCACTTAACATTTAATGGGGGCATGGTGGAAATGAGAAAGACACGCTCCTTGGGAAAATTTCACATCGTGCTGAGGTGCCACAGGTTATTTAGTTTTTTACAAATGTGAGGAGTCCATGTCAGCTACACCGTTGCTGTTATTAGAGCAGAAAGGGAAAGTTGGTCCTGCTGAGACGTGATCTGGAGTCTGATTAACGTTCAAGACACTGAGGTTTCTACCAGAACCACTTCCTGCTGACTTTAGTTTCAACAGACAGAGATGATCGGGTTTGACCACTTAGGTGGTTTTGGTTGTGTTTCACACTCAGGTATCTCAGTAGACGACCAAACATGCAGGTGAAACAACCCAACACCCTTCCAACAGCGTCCCATTTCAGAGAGGGTACCCTCCATAATGAATGACAAGTTTGAGAAGGAAATCTATCCATCTATTTCAAAACCATCTGAATCCCTTTTGGGGATCCTCTGAGACCCGTTGCCATTCATTACAGGGGTCATCAGAAAATTAACACTAAAAACAAACACAAACATTTGCCGGAACTGCCAGACCAAATAGTAAAATAACAAAAAAGACAAAAAATATCCTTGACATGTTTTCATTCCATAACAAAACAGACACTGGATTTAATTTTAATTTGTTCTTTTTTCCATTTCCTCTTGTCTGGAGTGACAGAAGAAGTCAAATAACAATAGCTGTTTATGCGTTATGTGGCATGAAATAAGAGTGGATTCCCATTCAGGCATGATGCTGCTGCTGTCTGAACAAACAGGAATTCAAACCAAAGATTGTTTCATTCTTTTGTGGTGGAATCCTCCACAACAAATAAAGCAACAAATAGCAAAAACAAAACAGAAAAAAAAGACAATACCGACAGTGAGGTTGCTGCCAGCACCTCGGGGCAGAATGTGTGCTCTGAATGCAGAACACAGCCACGTCTGCGTGGAGATGAATGCACACGCATGTATTTAGCATGCGTGTCTAACGGAGACGTGGAAAGACCCCAGGGTCTGAGATCATCAAGAAAACGGATCATTGTAATTAGACCCAATTAAACCTTACTACTTTTTCTTTTATCTCCTTTTTGTTTAAATATCTGCTTCTCACACTCGATGTTTTAACAGTGTTGCTTCAATAAACCACTAAGATTGAGTAAGAACACATTCATTGTGTCTCCTAAATGTAAGAAACTGCTCTACTAGTTATAACAAACACTATGACCATCCATGCATATGAATAATCCTCTTAGATAAAATGCTGTAGCTTGTCCTCTCAGTGGGTGGAGTGCTCCTGCCTCAGGTAGAGGGGTTTAAGTATCTTAAGGTCGTGTTCACAAAAGAGGGAAGATCAGAGTGTGAGATTGACAGATGGATAGAACGGTATCCACTGTTATGTGGTCGCTGTACCGGTCCGTTATGGTGAAGAGATTAGTCTTTGTTCCAGTTCTGAACTATGGTCATGAGCTCCGGGTCATGACTGAAAGAACGAGATCCTGACTGCAAGCGGTTGAAATGAGGTTCCTCTGGAGGGTGGCTGGACGCTCCCTCAGAGATAGGATGAGAAGCTCGGTCACCTGGAGAGAGCGCAGAGTAGAGCCGCTTCTCCTCTACACTGAGAGGAACCAGTTGAGGTGGGTCGGATACCTAATACCTGGAGATCCCTGGAGTGGTGTTCGGGCATGTCCCACTGGGCAGAGGCCCCGGGGAAGACCCAGAACACGCTGGAGAGACTATGTTTCTCGGCTGGCCTGGGAACTCCTCGAGGTCCCCCAGAGGAGCTGGAGGAAGTGGCCGGGGAGAGGGAAGTCTGGGCATCTTTGTTTAGACTGCTGCCCCCACAACCCAGTCCTACATGGATGGATGGATGGATGGATGGATGGATGGATGGATGGATGGATGGATGGATGGATGGATGGATGGATGGATGGATGGATGCTGTTTTTGCATGCACAAGAAGCAGAAATATTTGCTTTAAAAACTAAACTTCCTGACCTAAAGATAAAAAGTGAATTTAATGTAACAGGTATGTCTGCTTCTGTCTCTAAATTTGGTATTTGGCTTAGGTGGGACCGTACCTAAACTGTTCTTTTGTTTTCATCTTCCCTTAACACATCATCTTCCTCTTTTACCCTCTTCTGCAGCCTCTTGGCTCGCACCAACGACCCTCACCTCCTCCTTCATTACAAGCATGAACCTCCTCTTTTTTGACCTCCCCTCTGCTGGTAGCTCCAACCTCCACATCATCTCTGGTTCTCCTCTCAACGCGTCCAAACCATCTCCATCTGCTTCCCTGAATTTATCTGCATGCAAACATCTACCATGACTCGTTCCTGATGCTATCCATACTCCCAAAGAGAACCTCAACATCTTCATCTCCACTACCTCCAGCTCCTCATCAGTCTCTAAACTAACAGGACTGCTCTCACCGCTGTCTCATCCAAACCACAGCTCCTCTATCTGGATCCTTTAAAGATCTCCAATGACTCAAAGCAGCAGCAGCATCTTCTGACCTTCTCCTTTCTTGTCCAAAAACAGCCTTAAAGCAAATATTGAATTCATGAAACCATGAAGTTATTCATTTATAGTTTTGGAACTCCACATGTTTACATAATTGCATAATTCCTTCATGCTTGCCGATGGCAAATAAAGTACTGTACCCCCTTGTGGTTTCATTGTGTATATAATGAAAATAGTCAATAAAACTCTTTTAAACGTAATTCAATTTAGGAGAATAGTTTCCCTCAATGGAGGGGAACTTCACAATGCATTTGTGACGTTTACCTTTTACTAATTTTAGATTCATTTTTAAAATGAGGTTTTTGTTCATCTTAATTTAGTGGAGTCATTATGTATGTGGAAACAACATATTAGGAGATCTCAAGGAGGGACTAGTTCTCTGTACCAGATTAAAATAAAACCAGAAAAAAACAACAGTTAATAAATGCTAAGCTCCAAGCAAAAGATAGGAATGTTTCTTTTTGAACACTTTTTAGTGACAGAAGAAAATCCCAGTTTTTCTGCAAGAAGTTCAAGAAAGAGAAAGCAGACCAGGAGGATAGACTTAATCATCAAGACAGACAAAACTATGAAAAGCTGAGGACTGCAGGAACGTCAGTTTAGACACAACAAAGTGGCAGAGAAGTGAATGTGTTACTGGTCACAAGTGGAACAAATGAGAATGATTAGGTAAGAAAGAGAGAGAGAGAGGTAACATGAAAACAAAGCCAGCCACAGGCCATTTTAGGTATTGTGAAGTTTTTACAGGATTTGAACAGAATCGTGAACTGTCTGTGTTACTGACATGCCTCAGTGTTTGTTTGGACCTTTATATGAGTTATGTTTGAGAATAGACACGTCATACTAAAATCTGTTTCAATTTCCTAGTTTTAAAACATATTCTCCAACTCTATTCAAAAAGTTTCCTTCTTACTCTGTGGTTCTAGAGTAGTGCAGTATTGGTGCAGTGAATATTTTACTGTTTACTGTGTTGATGTCAATGTCAATACACACTAAAATGTAAATGTGAATCCAAAGCAGCTACAGCAAACTCACAAGGAAGTCCATAAAAAGTCAACATGAGGGGGACTCCCAGCATGGAGGGATGGACAGACGGATGCAGGCCCACAGTCCTGCTTTATTCCTACCCAAAACGAAAAAGCCTCCTCCTAGAATTTACTGCAGCATCCCAAAGCCCTGCCCTCCCCCACGTCTCTCGGTGCCTGCTTCTGCCCCCGCCTCTTGTATTTCTGCCTGAGATTCAAACACACAGCAGTTATTTATTTCTTGTTGGAGATTCATTACTTGTTGCTGGTGTGGGCTTAATAAATTCAGGCTCTCTTCTTCCGCCTACTTCCCAGCCTGCCACCTCGCCAGCGTAGATCTTTGTGTGTGTGGATGTCTTTCTGATGAAACAAAGCTCTGTGAGAAGAAGATACGCCGCTTTGGTCTCTTGGCTGAGAACTAAGTCCACACAGGCATATTGGGGAGGCAGGGGTACAGTTAGAGCCCCCTCCCAAAGTGACCCAGTGAGCAGCTATTTTTCTAGTCAACATTTGAATATATTTTTTGAGGAGAGTGAGAACGTCTTCATGTTAGCTCACTTGGACAGATGGAACAAGGCTGCACAGCGCCACCAGCAGGCGGTGATTGTAATGCTCATTTATGTAGAGCATTTCTGACACGAGGCTGTTCAAAGACGAGAAATGACAAATAAATAAGATAAACAACAATGTCAAGCCATATGTTTGATGAGGACCAACGCTGAAGGACATCAACCCTGCTGTCAGGTACACTTACAGGGGGGAGGGGGGAAACACTCAAAGTTACAAGAGGATTTTTATTGTTTTTTTTGTTCATTTGTTTAATTGACTTGTTACTTTACATAGGAGTCATCGTTCAGACAAACGTGGTGCAGATGATTGTGACTGTGACATCATGGTGGTCTCCCTCTTTACTGCACTGTTCAAAATATTAATTGTGGTCAGAATCTATGTTTACCAAAACTATTTTCCCTTCGTTCCAAGAGACGAGTCACTTTATGACAAAAAGTTTGTATCAACAAACTTTGTAAATTGCCAACATTCTTGTTAGCTCATTAGTTCTGCCCACAGAGAAAGACAGAAAGTAGAGTCAACTGTTCTTACTACATCACAGAGAGCGACTGTCAAGATTTAAATAGTTGCAGAAACTTCCTGAAAGCTTTGTTTTCTGTCTGTTTTCATTAATGCTTTTTAAATAAATGTTTGCTGTTTTATTTTCTAAATCAACAGTGTCCTTTAGTTTATCAGATGAATTTGGATCTGTAAATCTTTTGAGCTCCAAACTATTTAGCTTTCCATGTTTGCACATATGTGTGTACATTCTCTTTACTGAAGCATGTTTATAGCAGCAGTTTCTCAGTGTGGTAATGTGAAGGTTTAACCTGTGAAGGACAGGAGAAACCAAGAGAAACAACATCACAATTAACATAACAAATTCACAATGACAGCTTTGAAAATTTGTGTTGGCTGATCATTTGAGATGCATCCTATACCCCATGACCACTCCATGGTGCGGTATGGGATCTCCTTTAAACTGGGTCTACCTCATTCCACTATTTAAATCTGACCAGGTGACTCCAGGTGCACAAATGATGGAAGCTAAATCTCTGCATTTCATTTGCAATCTCCATCCATCCATCATCCATCCATCCATCCATCCATGGCAAAACCATGGGGTTGTGTGTGTGTGTGCATAAAAATACAGTAAATACTGACTGTCAATGTAGGGCATTTGATGTTGGCAGCAGCCAATCACTGCAGTGATGGGAACAGTGATGATGTGCTGTGAGGTTTTGTCTGACTGAAAATAAAATGAAAAGAAAATGAATAAAAAACAGGGTCCTCAACTAGTGAGGAAAAACTGTTCAGTTTGATGTTTAGTAGAATGTCTGTGCAGAGTTTGTGTGGAAAGAGGATGCTGTGGGTATATTTGTCCAAGACACTTTCATATCAAATATGGTAATATGAAATGGTCAACATCCTGTTACGCCCCTTTTTTGGTCTAGTGGGATCTGGAGGAGCGTAACAAAAGTGAGATTTGCCCCAACTTTAAATTAACAAAACACACAAATAATGTCTCCATTAAAAGAGATAACAAATTCCCTTACAAGAAAAATAATAACAGAAAGAGGTGAGCCAAGGCCAAATATCAAGCTAAACCCCAGAGAGCTACCCTGGAAAAGAAAAAGGAAAAAGAATGACAAACACTAACCTCCCGGGACTAACATAAGGAGAAAATGTGTGCCTCCTCCATCAGCTTTGGTCCAATGAGGACGCACCTTTCTAGGAACGCACCTGAAATTAAGAAACCCACTGACACGCAAAGATCCACAACACACAGAAGTCCCACTCTGACAGAAATAAAATAAACAAAATACAAACAAGTGGAGAGAGAATCAAACCACCACGCTGAGATAACAGGTGAACAGATGATGAGGATGGAGGAGATGATGGAAGAGGGGTAATGACACACCAACAGCAATTCATGTCAACTTTTTGGTGTTGGTAATATTTAGATTGTGTTCAATTGTGTCTGTTGTGTTCAGCTTGATGCTGATGCCTCTCCAGATCACGTTAACTTATCATTAGAGCTCAAAGTCAATGCTTCCCACTGGGTGTTTGTGCCCTGAAGTAACCAGGTTACAATCCTAATGAGATATGAACCTTTTATCCTTCACTTTCTCAGCTGTACAGGATTCCTTTTGTTTGAAAAGTTAAGACACAAGACGGCTGCTTTTAACCTTTACATGATTAAATAGACGGTTGCAATTTTCCTCAGAAGAGTTACATAAAAAAGACGTTACAATTACCAACGAACAATAGTAAGCAGAACACACTCTCATTCTGTGTCAAATACTTCTTTGTTTAAAGAAAAACTATTAATCAGAAAAAACCCAATTCATTTGACCTAAAATGAAGAGCTTTCCTCTGTTCAGACCCAGGTAGGAACGGGGTCAGCAGAATCAACCTGACAAGTCTAAGACTGCCCGAATTTCCTCATTTCTCCCTAACCTCTATATCAGGGGTGGGCAATTGTTTTGACTCGTGGGCCACAAAGGGTTCTAAAATTTGGCATAAGGGCCGGACAAGGAGCAGATGGAAGGAGAGATTGGGTAATCAACCTCATAAACTAAAAAAATAATATGGAATTTAGATAAAAACATGCTTTAATTTGGATTGAAATTCACATTTATTAATTTAAAAACAGAAAATTTTGGAGTTTTAATTTCTAAATTTTGATTCTTGTTCTCTTTTGGGTGATCCAATGGGTTGATGTTCTTCAGAGGAAAATGTGAACTCAAAGAAATGCTGCATTTATGTGGTGTAGGAATAATCCGAAAGATCACCATCTGACTCAGAAAGGAACACACACGAACGTCAGAGAAACAACACCATTCATGGGAAGAAACCAGAAATACAATGAAAATAAAACAATAATTAGGATTTTTGATTCAATGTATTCTAATTTGGAGGGCCACATTAAGTAGCTTAAGGGGCCGCATGTGGCCCCCGGGCCGTAGTTTGCCCACCCCTGCTCTATATGTATAATTTAATTGTCCTGGATTATAGTTGAATTTAGACAAATTCTCTCTATTTTTTTTTAAATAACAAATATGATGTCACCCATATCTCGAAGTGAAAACGTAATAAATATGAACGTTCTACAAATACTGTTTATGAATCCGCTGTGTTCTGATGATAAGAACTAATTGAAAAAATGCATTATTCAAAACGTTCAAGCAGAATGCATTGTGGTCTGTATTTTTCAATCAGTGCACACTATTTTGTTGCAAAGATTTCTGATAAAGAAAGACTGATAGACTTCGGGGGAACTGGATTTCCATCACGGGACAACCGGCTCCTGAGGCTGTTTAGGTTCAGTTATTTCGGTCTTGGATAGGATCGTATTCAGACTGAGGAATGTCAGAGCAAACCAAAGTTCAGTCACCGATCAATCAATCACCGATTGGATGCTGAGACCGCTAAAGATATGGCATTATTGGAAGAAACAAACGCTGGTTGATTTTAAGCGGACCGAATGCATCCAGTCTGAATACAGACTTTACCACAGATTTTTACTGTAGTAAAAAACAAAAGGTAAGAAATATTGAAGCTTTACAGCCATACAGTTGAGATCCAGATACCAAGTCAGATGAGGAAAATGAAGACGTTCATGGACCTATTTGTCTGACAGTGGATGCATCAGAACTGCAGTGGAGAGAGGAGACTTTCTACGCTCTAAAGCCTACACAGTTTTCATCTAAGTTTATTCTATTTACTGTATATCTTCCAGCTTTAGAAAAATACTGCAAGAATATGTTAATAAACACATCTTTCATTGGAGTGGTCTTCATGTTGGTTTATGACAGACGTGTCTTTTCAGTTTCCCTCCACTTTTGATGGCAGACAGAGGAACACGACAGGTGAAAGATCCCTGCAGGCGGCCAGCCAGGCTGCTTATTGACAGTACGGCAGATCTGGATTGAGGTGCTTGTGTATAATGTTCACAATGTGAAAGGTGATGTAAGTCAAAAGAAATAGCCGTGCTTGCCCTGCAGCCAGAGTGGAGCTGGTCCTGATAAGCCGCCGTTCAGGAACAACATTTTCACTGCAGATACAGATTATTTCATCTGTTTGAGGTTCTGCTGGTGTATTTAGTGAACGTGTGTGCAACCACAAACGATGCAACAAACACAACAACAACACGTTCAGCTGTTCCACACTGTCAGACATGCTTACAGTTGGGGTCTGGAATTGAATTTTAATGTCAGTTTTGTTCAAATCTGCTGATATGAGGTTAAAAACAAATTTGATCACAGACAAAAGCAGCTTCCAGTCATATACAGTCATTATAACTGCATATTAGAAACATTTACCCCATTGATCTTTGGATTTCTGTTGTTCATATTTTTCATTTGATTTGCCTTTTTAATGACAAAAGCCTATAGCTTTTAGTGATGCAGCCTTTCTTGTTTTATTCTAAGAAGTAATTATATTTTAGTTGCTATTGTAAGTAGTGCAGTGGTGGAACGGTCAGCCTGAACTCTGTTCCTGCCTTCCCCGTCTCTGTAGGCCAGACTCTGACGCCCACATTTCCTCTGATGGTTACATGATGGTGACAGTGTGTGAATGGGTGAATGGTACTGTGGTTGTGAAGTGAAGTGTTCATATCCCATTTACCATTTCATGGAACCGTCTCTAGAACAGTTCTGTTCTTTCCATTCGGGATTTTTCAATCAAATCAAATCAACTTTATTTATAAAAAGCTCTTCTCATACTAAAGTAGTTTGAAGCAGTTTACAATTAAAAAAATGAAAAAAACAAAAGTTCTGATCCCCCCCTAAGGACTCTCCCTCCCCTCCAACAGCACATCCATCCTATGACCCCACACACAATGAATACTTTTAAAAATAACATCTAAAAGAAAGTTTAGGCTCGACTCTGCTGTGAGGGAACAGTATTTGGGAGTCTCTTTGTCACGGGACGGACCAACCAGATTATCTCAGATTACCAAAAGTTAACAAGGTTTTAAAATCTTCTGGGCGTGTCCTGGTCCTTATTTCATTTGTCAAATTATCAGTTTAACTGTGTCAGAAACATGTTTTTTCTTGAAAACTTTTGACAATGTTCTGTCCAGGTCTTGCCATGGGGGATCCTTCTTCTGTGTCTTCTGAAGGATGTTAAAGCTGGAGTGGTTGGGGATGCATGCCATCATTTCTCCTGTGCTGTCAACACATCAACACGTCTTAACTCGCAGCAACTCTTGAGTTTAGGTGGAGCTGCTGACTGTCAAAACCTGCACACACCAGATACAGTGCAGCATTTCTGACACCGATAACTCAGACTGAGAACAGCTCACGTTTACAGCACAGATGAGATGTATTCATAGTTAGTTAGTTGGTTTAGCTTTCAGTCATGAGTCAGCCTTAAAGATGAATGTTTGATCAAGGGTTGAATTTCCGTCGTCTGCAGCTTCAAGCATGTCTGCAAAAATCTTGAATTAAACTGATTCATGTGTTTGTGTGAGTGTGGAGGGGAGTTCCACCATCAGCTGATTTTGGAGAAGAGACTAAATTTGCCAGGATTCTGAAAAATCTCTCCTTGTAGTTTTTTATTTTTTAAAACTATTTTTAAAATTCCTATAAAACCAGAGGCGTCGTTGGTGGTGCTTAAACACAAACTTTTTAACATTCAGCAAATAGAGCCACTGAAGTCCTAATATTCCTAAACTGTACGACTGATAGACTCAATATTGTTTGGCCTTTTTTTGTTACACTAATGTGAGGTTGGAGTTATGAGGGGCTGTAAGCTGGTGGGAGAGGGTGCAAACATTGGAATGTCAACAATGGGTTAGTTTGACTCACTAATGAGCTCCTGCTGCCCTGCAAAAAGAAAAAAAATTCCAAGAAAAAGTAAACAGATGAATAGATTTGGGCTCGAAACTGTTTAATCATAAGTTAAAGATCACTGGGAATGGTTTTACAACAGAAAAAAATACATGAAGTGGGACTTTAACGTCTTCTTTCAGTTAATAACGTCTACATCCTGTTCTCCTTGGGTTTTTACTAAAACATGTGAAGATTGTGTCCTTTTGGTTGATTTGTTTCACTCTGGTTGTATTTGTTCTCTCTGTTAGTCACACCTACTTAAACATCATCATCAGTGCATGTAAGTGTCTGGTTTTCAGTTCATGCATGTCAGGTCATCTGCTTCGTCTCTCAGGTTTATTTATTCAAACTTTTACCCTCCTGGTCTTCTTCGTTTTGGTCTAACACCATCACTGCAGGTTGTAAAGAGGAGCTGATTTAAAGTTGAGTAGGGGTCAGTGGCACAAACAGAGGTGGAAAAAGGTTGTTTGTTATCCTCCCAGGTGTCAGAGGGATTTTACTGTAAACCTCTTTGGTTGCAGGATTTTCAGTAAAGGTGTTAATCTAAGAAGTAGAGATACAACAATATTCAATATGAAACCGAACCGTTCGATACGTGTTCCACGGTTCGGTTCGACATTTTTCACGGTACACATAATTCAGTCCCTCTGTGAGCTGCTGTGTGTCTGTATTCATGTCTTCATTGGAGAGTCTGTCTGCTCCAGGTCTGCTCTCACTCTCTCCCTCTCTACCAGAAGCTTCTTTGCTCCTCCCCCGGGAGGCGGAGCCCAAATGCTAAAAACAACAGCATTTAGCTAAATGCTAAAAACAACCGAGACCGTCATAGTTAGAGAGAATGCAGTAATTCTGTGGTCGACAACATGCTCACACAGCGGCTGCTTTAGCTGGGAGTCTGTTCAGAAGCGGGTAGAGCAGAATGTCGGACTTCTGCTCGCGTTCGTGGACTTTTCATTGGGTGTAGCACCAACACAGCCGGTGTGTGAGCTGCTTCCAGCTCATGTTTGAAGACCAACACTAAAACCTGCGGTGTGAAGACATCTCAGGTTCACCGACAAATAGGAGGATCAGGGAGTGAAATGTGTTAACAAGAAGAACAATATCCTCATCTCTATATTATATAATGTGGAAATCACGTCCAACACAACCACTCATCTCTGACATCATCCTGCTCTGTCACCGATGTCATGTTATATGGGTAGATGAGGAAGAGAGTGGAATGAGTTAAATATGAAAGGATTAAAAATGTGTATATTAAGCAGTTATTCATATTATAAAAGGTTTTATTTTAGCTGTGGTGCTATATCAGACACTTTCATTGTTATTTCCTGATCTTTGTCAATAATGATACTAACAGCTTCCCCCTTAGAGCTCTGCCCTAAGTCACAACCACCAATCAAATGCAAACACATCCAGACTCGACTTTGAGAGATCTCCTGAGATGTGAGGACAGCTGCTGAACACCATGATAACATTAATATCTAAACTGACCTTTTAAGGCTCTTTAACACCAAACGCGATTTGTGTAAAAACAATTTGCGTGCCCCACCCCTCTTTTGCCTGTCAACATTGTGTTTCTCACACCACGCCACGTGTGGGCGGAGCTACCAGCTCTGTCTGTGGATATCTCACTTTTAGAATAAATGGAAGAATGGACACATATGATGTTAAGGTTATCATATGTTTCATGTGAGTTTAGGATCATTATTTAAAGATACAGTACAGGAGCCGTGTCTGAATGACGGCTTCTCCCGGTGTTTCCATGTCTTTGTGGCTGAGCTTGAAGGCCGACCGTCTCATATTAATCCGGGGGGAGACCTTTTTCCTTTTTTCAATGTCTGGATTGGCCACCCCCAATGAAAAGTCCATGCAAGCAAAAGTCCTAAATTCTGCTCCGTGTGTTTGCATAGAATCCCCACGAGCGGGAAACGCCCATTCCCTGTTATTGTGCGCAAAGTGTTGCATCCCTTAAGAAATGATATAAATGTGCACCAATCCGCGAGCACCCCCACACCTCCAATGAATGGAAGACAGATTTTATTTATTGTGAGTTCTACAAAAGAAATAAAGAAATGTTCTTGTTATCAGGATTTCTGTCTCTCTGGGGGCATGTCTGCAGGACAGCTGCTTTAGGTGTCTCTGGGTCTTTGTGACTGAGTTTGAAGACTGTCGCGCATTAACCCGAGAGGGTGAAAAAAATATGGAAGGCTTTCGTTTTTATTATTGTCTTGAGGAAAATAAGTAAATATCAGAGTTCAGGAGCCCTGCTGCAGGCTGTCTGTCTCTGCTGGGGATGGCTGCAGCGATGTGACGGAACAAAACGCTGGTATTGGATTAATATTCTACCTGCTGACCGGGTCACTAAAACGTCACTGCCCAAAGCTGAGTTCCTGATTGGCTGATGTTACACAGCGACCTGTCAGTTTTCAGGTACTTACATTTTGGCTGTGATGCCCGATTCGCACCTCAAATCGAGCTGCTGGCAGACCTTCGCGCCGCGCCAGTCGCTCAAGTCGCGCCGCGGGGCTTCAATTTGCCTCAGAGCGCACCGGAACGTAAGGTTAAGAAATTAACCCCGGTTCTCTGAAACATGAGTGAGGTATCTCACTATGGGACACGCCCCCTATGCGCTGTCCCCAGAAGCTTTTTTTTCATTACGCCAGTCCTGACTGGCCGACAGGAAGTGACGTCCACTCTAGGAGAGGACTTCCTTCTACTATAAGAGTGGGGCGTCACCTTTCTCTCCTCAGTCTAAGAAAAGCTCACCTCTTCTCGCTCCAGGCAAGAAGGGTGTCTGGTGAGATACCTCACTCATGTTTTTCAGAACCGGGGTTATTTCTTAACCTTACGTTCTCTTTCAACATTCATTCGTATATCTCACTATGGGATATTGAGACTCCCGGATTGCCAGACAGGCTTCCTTGAAGACTAAGAAGCACCCGGTCATTCAAAACTGGCGCAGAAGCCACACCTAACACTGCATGAGACAGAGTTGGTGCGGTCACATCCAGTTTATAGAATCTGGTGAAGGTGTGGGTGAGGCCAGCTGGCAGCCTCACATATGTCACCACCGAAATCCTTGAAACAGCCCAAGAGGAGGCCACCACGTGTGGAGTGAGCCCGCAGACCAGCAGGGGGTTCCAATCCCCTGACATTATAAGCCATGATAATAGCCTCCACAATCCAACGTGACATACGTTGCTTAGTGAGAGGTCTACCTTTGTGCGGTGGGGCACACGACACAAACAGCTGTTCTGACTTCCTGAAGTCAGCTCTCACTTCTGTATAATAATGCGCATCGGGACGGACCGGGGCAGAGCGCATGAAGCCACTCTTGCTCAACAGAGGCAAAGGGCGGGTGGTAGAAGGCTGATAGGTCGAGACAGCCGAATCCAAAAACCTTGGGTAAAAAGGCAGGGTTAGGTTTCAACAGAACCCTCGAATCCCCCCTGGAGAATTGCATGCATGACGGGTTAACTGACAACGCATGGATATCGCTCACACGTTTGCAGAAACCAGTGCGATCAGCAAAGCCGTTTTTAAGGAGAGCACCCGCAGCTCGACCTGCTGCAGAGGTTCAAAGGTGAACGTGTCAACACATCGAGCACCAAAGGTAAATCCCAAGGAGCGACCAGGCTCCTGGACACCGGCCGAAGCCGCGCGCTCCCCTCATGAACTGTACCACGAGCGGATGCTGACCCGCCGTTCTGTTCCCAAAACCCAGGTGGCAAGCTGATATAGCAGCTGAGTACACCTTGATGGTGGAGAAAGCTAGACCCTTGTCTAACAGGTTCTGCAGAAATGACAGGATGTCAGCCACAGAACTCTGATAAGCCACCACAGCGGTTTTTACCAGTCCTCAAACGCACGCCATTTTCCATCATACCTAAACGTGTAGAGAAGCTCTGAATCGTTTCAACTGGGAGCCAGTGGCGGTCAGGTTTAGCCTCTCACAGGCCAGGCCCATAGTGCCATATGACCTGGATGAGGATGGAAGATTTCTCCGCGCGCCTGCGACAGCAGTCCCTGCGGAGGGGAAGTGGCCATGGCTCTCTGTTCAGCAGCTGAAAAATCTCCGCTAGCCAGGGTTTTCCTGGCCAGCGTGGAGCTATCAAGATGAGAGAATGCTTCCCGCCGCGCACCCTGCCAGGGTGGGGGTATCAACTCCAGTGGAGGAAACGCATAGAGCAGGACCTTCGGCCATTCGTGTGCTAATGCATCCAGTCCCAGTGAGGAGCCCTGATCGGTCAGGGAATAAAACTTGGACACTGCGCATTCTCCACCGACCAAAAAAGGTCGATTTCTGCTCGACCGTAGATGGTCCAAATCTGAGCCACCACATCGCTGTGGAGCTTCCACTCCCTGTAGCGAGGGTTGCCCCTGGACAGTAGATCCGCCGCGGTTCATTATGCCCGGAACATGGATGGCTCTTAGTGACAGCAGGCGAGAGCTGCTCCAAACTATCAGTCTGTGTGCCAACATGTGCAGACGACGTGAGCGAAGCCCCCCCTCTTTGTTGATATATGCCACCACAGTGGTATTGTCGGTTCTGACCAGAACATGCTCCTCCCTTAAGAGGGGCAGAAAATGGTTCAGCGCCAGAGACACTAGAAGCTCCAGGCAGTTTATGTGGACTGACTGCATGTGTGAGCTCATGAACCATTCACTGTCATGCCTTCGTGAGTGGCCCCCCAGCCTGTCAACGAAGCATCTGTGGTCACAATCTTCCTTGTTTGGATGGTACCCATGGTAACGCCCCTGGTTAGGAAGTGAGCGCTCCTCCATGGACGGAGGGCGAGGCACACCTTACCGTTACATGAACTCTGCGGTGAGCGTGGGTGGGCGGGGCTCAGTTGAGCGACGCCACCCACCGCTGAAACGGCCGCATATATAGGCGACCTAATGGGACCACAATTAATGCAGACGCCATCAGACCCAGCAGTCTGAGACACTGCCTGAACCGGAGACACGCCCCCCTCGGAACAGTGCCAGACAAGCCTGGAAGGCTCTCACTCTGTCCGCGGAGAGTCGCGCTCTGAATTCTGTTGAGTTCAGAGAAAGCCCGATGATGAACGTGATCGTTTGGGCTGGGATCAAGAGGCTCTTGTCCAGTTTATAGTGAAACCCAATGCGATCAAGTGTGACGTAAGCAGCTCTGCGTGCGCAGAAGTTCTCCGGGAGATTGCGCTGCGAGAAGCCAGTCGTCTATGTACGTTGCTAATCGCATCCCCCTCTCTCTCAGAGGCGCGATTGCCGCTTCCGTACATTTCACAAACACCCGGGCTTAAGACAGGCCAAAACGGGAGAACCACATATTCGTATGTCTCCCTTGAAAGGCAAATCGTAGATACTTTCTGTGCGGGAGATAAATAGGGATGTGTGAAGTACGCGTCTTTCAGATCTATGGAGATTAACCAGTCCCCTTGACGCACGAATCGCATTAGAGCCGCGTGCGTCAGCATTCTGAACGTTATACTGTCTTAAGTATTGTTCAGAGCGCGCAGATCTAAAATCGGGCGGAGACCTCCGTCCCGTTTCGGAACCAGAAAGTCGGAATAAAATCCGTCCGCGCTCTGTGCTGGCGGGACGAGCTGGATTGCATTTTTTCCCATGAGCGCCGTGATCTCGGTTTGTAAGGCGCGCGCTCTCTCCCCGTGAACCTGCGAGTGCAGGATGGCTTGAAACGGGGGGTGTTAATGCAAACTGAAGCCTGTAACCTCTGGTTACAGTTTTCATCACCCAATCGGAAGCCCCACAATCTCGCCATGCTTGTGTGTTTGCTGACAGCGGCCCGAGATGTGGTGGCCTCGGAAATGGAGGCGAGCGTACGGAGTGCGCGGTGCACGGGTCGTGCTCTGCTCGCCTCCAGCAACCTGGGCTGCAGTGCCGCGGGGGGAGGGCTGCCCCTCCCCAGCGGCCTCATGTGCACCTGCGCAGCTTGTACCGTTCTGTTCCCCTTTTTGTGTTTTCTTCCCTGCGTGTGCGCGTCATGAGCATTGAACTGAGACGTGCGCACGGGAAAACTTTATTGAACACATTTTGTTTAACAACAGAACGTCTTTGCACTAGTGTGTGCCTGAACACAGCTGTGGCTCCACTGAGCTCTCTGCTGGCAGTCTTCTTCCTTTTCAACTGGCTGTGTGCTGGGAGCGCCAGCGCATCCTCTGCACGCCTTTTGGAGGGCTTGGAACATGTCACTGAACGGAACAGAACGTTGTCTGGAGGGGTGAGGGCAGGTGTCTGGCCGAGCCCGCTCCCCCTCCCGGTAGAGAGTGCCTCAGGTGGCACGTCTCTTTTTCTTGGAGCTCCCGGTGCTCGACGGGGCCGGCTGGTTTCCCGGTGACACCTTGGGGAGCAAACGGCTTCTTGGTCCACGCGCCTTTCAGCTCGTGGGTTTGCCGTGACCGCGGTCGTCCAACTGTGGTTGGGGCTGACGCCTGGGAATACGAAAAGCCGGTCGAGCCACAGTCTGAGCGAAGGTCTGACGCGGTGCAGCTGAGGGAGGGGGTGCCTTCCTGGGCAGGCAGAGCTGGAGAGCCTCGCCCTCTCTCTTCTTTTCCTCGCACCGTTTCTGCATCGTGGCCACCGCTGGTCCGAATAAACCTTTTGGGTCCACGGGAACGTCGAGGAGATGAGCCTTCTCCTTCTGAGACAGGCTCGAGAGGTTCAGCCATCTCGCCCTCTCCTGAGTCACCATGAGGGCCATGGGCCGCCCGGCGGCTTGGACAGCAGACCTGTGTAAGCGCAGGCAGAGGTCTGTCACCACGCACAGTTCATCCCACAGGTCTGAAGTTGGGGAGGCTGACATGCTCTTGAATTTCCGCCTGATAAGCGAGGAGCAGAGATGATGCGTTCAGGCCTTCACTGACGAGGGCTACCGACTTGTAGCCTCGGTCAGTCAGCGTAGACTGGAACCCATCGGACTGGAGAGGCAAGCGCGGGCTCGCGCGAGGTCATGCTGGGCTTCTGCGTCGGGTGCAGGTGGGACGCCAGCAGAGGTTCCACCGGAGGAATGTGGGCGAAACCATTCTCCTCCATGCCAGCCCAGTCAAGCGCCGAGCTCCCAAGGTGGGTTCTTGGCGGTAAGTGGATTGCTCCACAACCGGGTCGCCTCCTCCAGGCACTCTGGGAAGACCGGCAACAGCTGTCGACCAGGAGACTTGGCTTTCGGGAGCCGTTTTCCCTCATAGCGAGACGTGGGGTCTCGGCGGGGGCTTCAGGCCACTCTACGCTCAGCTTTGCAGCTGCTCTCCTGCAGACATCGTGCAGGTCCACCGTGGCAGTCGGTTTGGAGATCCGCTGCGTGTGCGCTCAGTTCCCGTCGGCTTCGCAGCCGAGGGAAAGAGAAAAGGTCCGCAGTCCTCCTCGTCCTCATCGGATCCGAGGCTGATGGACTCATCTCCGGAGTCAGACTCGGCGCCAGCGGCGTCATGCTGTTCCGGAGGTGCGGCCTCGTAAGGCTCCTCTGGTCGCTCAGCGGGGCGGCAGCGTCTAGCTGGTCACCCCAGCTGGCGTCCATGGAGAAGAATTTTCGCGGGCGCAGTCGGTTAACTCCGGCGGCGGGGGGATGGCTACCCCCATCATCGGGTCAGCCGCTGACAGGCTCACTTGGCGCGAGAAGCCGCCGTTTGCGGGTTTTGGCGGAGACCAGCCGTGCGCAGTGTTCACACGTGACCGGAGATGCTAACGCATCCTGGGCGTGTTGCAGCCCCAGACACGAAGCACAAGCAGAGTGGGTGTCTGCTCCTGCTATTTTGTTCCCACACGTGCACGCTCTCGATGGTGGCCTGACTGTGTCCATGGTGAGGACAGGTTTAGGCTCCATTCTATTGAGCTCCGATAAAAACGGAAGCTTCAGGTAGCTAGTATGGTGGCTAGCTCCAGCAGCTGCTGTTTGGTGACAAGCCAGCTACTTGGCTCAAAAAGCTAATGCAGCTTCGGCTAGCGTTCGGCGACCGAGTGGTTAGCCCGCTCTGTGAACAGTTAAGCTAGTCCGCTGCTACAAGAGCCCTCTGAGACCGTGCTTCTGGGAGCGAGAAGAGGTGTTAGACTGAGGAGAGAAAGGTGACGCCCCACTCTTATAGTAGAAGGAAGTCCCTCCTCCTAGAGTGGACGTCACTTCCTGTCGGCCAGTCAGGACTGGCGTAATGAAAAAAAAGCTTCTGGGGACAGCGCATAGGGGGCGTGTCCCATAGTGAGATACCGAATGAATGTTGAAAGAGAACCATTAATTAACATTAGAGCTGGCTGTCTCTGAATCGGGTTCGGTGTGAATGCACCTTAACAGTGAAGATTACAAAACTGATAATCATGAAAGAGGAGCTTTAAGGATCATCAAAGTCCAACACTAATAATTAAAAAAGCAAAGAAACGACAAAAGCTTGACTCTAACATTACAAGCCTGAAACATTTGCAGGGAAGGCATGGAAATGCACATAGAGAGCTCAAGGCTGGGCTGATACAACACCCAACTGCAGAGAGCTGCTTTGAAGCCGCGTCCGTGCATTCCTGCCACACAGGTTCAAGACGCACGAGGGCGAGCATGGAGCAGAAGACCAGCCTACAAGTCCAGCACTTTTGAAGATAGCTGGAAGCTACATGTGGAGGCCTCTGCGAGGATTCATCACAGGCCTTTGGCTCTGCAATGCCCCTAAGACAACATCTGTAGCTATCAGGTAGACCGAGGGAGCGATGATGTAATACAAGATTCTTGTTGACCTCAGCCTGAGAAGAAGTCAGGGAGAACCTCGTTCTGCCATCCAAATGATACGTCCACAGAATAAAAACTGATTAGAGCTCCTTCAAGAATTTTGACATTCACCACCAGGACTGCACCATCAATATGTATTTATTTATACATGTATACAACAAAAAAAAAAAACAAAACGATCGTTACAACAATAAGCTCTATAAGGCTGTCAGTCACCAAAATGATCTAAAAAGCCGAGCAGCACTCGTCCTTGTTGGGTCGTCATTGTTACTCTGACAGGCCTCAGTCTGTGTGGGTTTCTTGGTTTTTCCTCACTGTGGAATTAGTCAGAATTAGTCAGGGCCTTGAAGTTGATTACAGGTGTTGCGGAGCGTGGGAAGAAAGATTAATCAAAATCAGAGAAGCTTTCACTAAATCTTTTTCTTTTTTTCAATAATAAAGACAATCAAAAAAACAACAAAGGTGTGATCCATCCAGGTTGCAGGTGAACAACTGACCCGAACAGTCCTGAGGGTTTCTCAACAAAGCTTGTTGGTGATTCTTGTTGAGCCTCCTATATACGGTGGTGGGGGAACCATGACCCCGCCCTGGAGCCAGGCCTGGGGTAGGAACTCTTCAAGAGCTTTACAGTGTCTAGAAAACAAGAGTTTGGAACGCATGGGTTCACTTTACTTCTGTTCATAACTACTGAGAACAGAATCCTCCAGGCAACGAGGTCCTCAGTTAGAAAATACATGCATTTTCCTGTATTCAATCTGTATTTTATTTTATTTTACCAATATTACAATTTCATTTTCAAAAAGTTCTATTTATGAAGTTCAATATGACACAGATTCAGTTTTCCTAAACATTCGAGGTTTAGTAAAACTAATAAACTTGTTATCAGAGAGTGTCTCACTGGAACTGCTAATGGAATCAAATCAAGCATTTTTTATGCCAAAAACAGGCTAATTTTATGGTGGCTTCAAAGTAAAAAAACAATCTCCTTGGGACCAGTTAACAACTGTAAATAAAAAACGAATTTCCATCAACTGGAAAACGCATTTACAATGAGCAAAGAACAAAAAAGCCTTTTCAGCTGAGAGATCTGTGACTGACAGTAACAGGACAATGTCAGGATAGTGACCCCTACACTGTAAAAAGTGAAACATTAAATCGATTAATAAAAGTTCTGTAATTTGTTACATTTGAAATGAGTGACGTTAGCGTTTCATTGTTAACTCCAGCAGGCAGTGTGTGGAGTACATCTTAAACATAGGAAGCTCTGTTGTTCTCTGACCAGAACTTTGGGTCTAAGAGCAGGAATATCCATCCTACTTCAGTCTGTTTAGTGTAGTTTAGCAATCCGCTGTTGTTTATATTTCATGAATGATTTTATGTGAATCCCACTCAGACAACTGTGTTGTGTAATTTCATATATTTTCAACAGTACTAAAGGCTTTTGTACTATAAAATATTCTGCAAATGTCTGAAGTACTGTGTGTGACCTGATGCATACTTTTACAGAAAAGTAATCCCTGCAAAATCTGTGTACTCACAATACAAAAATCATGGAACCAAATCCACAAGCTGAGCAGCTGGTTCACTTGAAATGTTCAGGTACAGTAACAACATTTGGGTCATTCATGGGAGAATACCGGACGTTTTACAGCATTTCTGTTCGTGGCTTTCTTCACTGCAAACATTTTATGAACTGAATCCTGGGTAACTCTAGAGCAGGGGTTCCCTATTAATGATTAAAGACAAACAGATCGGATCTATGAATTTATACAGCATTGCAGAGGCTCAACCGTCTGTCAACCAATATTTCTTTACATGGATCAATGTTGATCGATGTAGATTCTCATCCTTACTGTTGGTGGCACTTCTTTATCTTCTTTTTCTAAAGCACTGGTGCTGCTCATTCTTCTGACTGCACATGAGTGCACAGATCATGTTAAACATGTGATGAAAAAAGCAGAGACTGTTGTTATGACAACAGATGTGGGATGGTCCTGTAGTTTATGAGCTCTGTTTTGTATGCTTTCATTTGCAATCTAAGACTCTACTTTTTAACAGTTTCGTTGCTCTTTTTAAAATGCAAAAACCTTCAAACATTTTGTTTTTTAATTAAAGTAACACATTTTTAAAACATACAACAACGGGGAAAAACAGGGGAGGCAATATTTGAAAACTGCTCAGTGGAAAATAAAACCTTTCCACATTCGCAGGAGAAAACACAGCGTCTGTAAACAAGAGGAAGATGCAGAGAACAGAGATTTCTACAACTCTAAGGTGCTTCAATGAGTGATTCCAGGTGAGATGCTGAGCCGGTGATCTGGTTGAAAGACAGAGTGAGGGAGGGCAAAGCAGAAGTCAGAGGAATGAATGAAGCAAATCCTGACCTGTTCATGAGCTGGACATCAGAGTTTAGACCAGTTACTCCTGTGCTGTTTGGAAATGGAAAGAGGGCAGTTGTGTGGGCGGGGCATTGTGCTGCTCGTTCTAGTTTAAAGTTCTCTTTTCCATCACACATCTCCATCTGTGTTCCTCATCATCCTAACCTACTGCACATCTGGGTTTCTCTGTCTCACCTGTACAGATGCAGGTGAAACCATCTCAGTTAACCTTTTCCTCTTACTTCTCCATTCCACTGTTAAGTTTCCTGAACAAACACCAAGTACTTCCTGGATTGATCACTGTCGGATCCTGGCTGGCTTTGGTTTTCATGTGTGTCACGACGCTGGACCTCGGACCGGCACATGAAAGCACTGCTCCCTCTGGTGGTCGCAATCCAACTCTGGAAGTGATGTAGACAGGATCAAACAGATCCGGAGTCTTTGAACCAGAGAAAAAGCCAAAGGCCCTAATGGGGAAAAATCTATTTGATTTTCAAAATAAAACATCATGGGCAGACTTCCCCTGACTTCAGGGGTTGTGCTGAATAAACTGCACTTTCACTTGCTCAGTGTTATTTGCAAACACAGCCAATTTGCTCTGCATACTGTGACCATGGGTTGATCAATACCACTGCCACACCGTTTTATCAGAGTAGAGCTGATGCTCTATGATTATTCACTTTTGGTGGGGGTTGTGTGCTGCAGCTGAAGGATTCTGTCAGCTGTAGCACGCCTGCAAGGAAAGCTCTCTGCTCTAAATGAAGAACAAACAAAATGATTTCAGAAGACTCCGTGCTCCCTGACATGCCGCTCAAAATGTTCAATAAAAAGGCTTTTAGAGGTTTTTATTGAATTTCTTTTGAAAGCAACTAAAGAAGATTGATGTGGGGAGGAAAGTGAGCAGAGAAACATTTATGAAATGAAAAGAAAATGCTCTGCAGACTCATACTCTGAATCAAAACAGACATGGAAATCTTTCATAGTTCAATGATGGCCATAAATACAAAGAATTTATCAATTTTCCTGGAAGCCTGACTTGTCAGGAAAGGTGCCTTCACTTCTCTTTATCTATTCTTGTGACTCCTAACCTGCTGCAGATCATTTTAGGTTTCTTGCGTTAGTTGCCATGGTGACACTCTGCAGTCAAGACTGAAGGGCTTTGTTCTGTTGTTTGTCTAGAGCTGGACTTGAAGTTGGTCCTTGGTGTGATGGAAACACAAAGACAAACTGAAGATTTGAGCTCCCAGAAAGTTAACTTTGTGGGCTTTCATTCAGTTACCTGTTCCAACCTCTGATGAACGGTTGTAACTTAAAGCAAAAAGAAGAGAAACGATTGTATCTGATGTTGATGTCAACCAATTATAGCATTTAAGTGATGGGATGACTGTCATTCTCTAAAAGGAGCAGATTTTGAGAGTATAACAGTCCAAGATAAAGAGCTATGTTTTACCTTGACCACCAACCAGTGACTAATGGAGTGAAGGGCTGTTAGTTAAAAAGTTAAAAGAAAGAATTCAAGAACAAAACTTAAAGTTTCACCTACATGTTCATGTCAGGGATAATCTTAGAACCCAATTCAGCCAAGAAGCAAATAGTGGTGAGTGGAAGTTTTACATTGGACTGCATGGAACCTTAAAGCAAATGGAGAATCTGAAAATACATTCATCATTGGTAATGCCCCAGACACCATTTGTATTCTGAGAAATGTGGCTAAAATCTCATTTAGACTTTGAAATACACATCTAATTACACAGAAACCAGTGGTTGGAGCAGATGACGGATGTTGCATCTTAACAAAAAATCATTAGAATATTATAAGATCTGGAAAAGAGAAAGAAGAAGAAATCATTACAGTGGAATCATAAACCAGTCAGAGGCAGATCTGTGTAATTAATTTCTATGATCCACACAATCAGCTAGATATAAATCATGTAAGCATAATTACTGAGCATGCTGGAAGTCATGTCATTTAATGTGGAGATTTCAATGCACACAGAACAAGAAAGAAGACAGACACGAACGGGAAGGTGAGGGAGCAATAGAAACTCTATTGAATTATGATGGGAGTGGGATACAGATCAGTGTTCACACATGAAACACATCGGCACTAGATCTCACACCAGATTCAAATGAATCGGCAGAATAATGTAAGTAGAAGGTGTGGGAGAAATATTTCAGGTCGATTTAATAAAGACGAATGAAAAGTCAGTAAAAGGGAGTCGTGATAGACAGAATAACAGTATTTGAACACAAGGGAAATGTAAAATGTTAAAATTGTGGAGGGGTTAATTAGCAATAAGTGACAAGGATAAAATCAATTTAATGGTTAAAATGTTTGAGGAATGTTTCTTGAAAATGTGTCAGAATTAAATATTGTGGTTGTGTGTGGAGCTCTATTTTAATGTTTTGTAATTGTGGTATCATTTTGTTTGTTTTGTTTTGGGGTAAAGTACTTTGTGTCAGGTTTGGTAGGTGAAGGTAGACTCCAGAATTCAATGACTCAGAGCTTAAACCAGTTTATTCTGACAGGCAAAGAAGTCCTCCAAACAGTAGGGGACGTCCAAGAGTCAGAAGCCAAATAAATCCAGCACAGAGTAGAAGAGGGACATTCAAATTGCTAAATCCGATAATTCGAAGAGAAGTTCTGTAATCACCAACAAAGAAACAGGAAACATCTCACCACCAGGGAGGAAGCAGGACTCCAGAGGACCAGAGAGAATCAGCAAACGAGGACAAGGTGAAGATCGGGGGCACAGAGGTCAGAACAGGTCCTAAGCAGACGAGGGCAAGTTGGAAGGTCAGAGATGTAAGAGGCCTCAAGACGAGGCAGGACACAGGCTTAGCAGGTACTGACCACAGAAATGACCACAATCTGGTACCGATAGGAGTAAAATAGTAGAACTCTTAACCTTCATGCGCTCCAGATGACCCCGCCCTTACATTGATCCCTCCCATGACAAACGTGGACAGGACTTTATGTCTGCCACGGACACCAGTGTAGATAAAAAAATCTTTGAAAAAAAAGTTCATCCCACTGTCTTGTTGGGTCCAGATGACCCACCTTTAATGTAAACATGTCTATGATAGCACAAGGGTTAAATAGGAGAGAACCCAGGAGCTCAGCATCAGTTAGTAGCTGTTGGAGGAGGCTGGGCTGGATCCTGATGCTTTATTAGGTTTCTGAAGAAAAGTGCTATATAAGATTGATTTGATCCTATTTCTCTCTCCTGTTTTCCACTGTTCAGTTACCTTTTCCCATAGATCTTTGAGAGCTCTTTTAGCTTCGCATGACTCATGATGCCCAAATATCAGTGCAGCTCTGGATGAAAGATGCAAGGGTCTGTTGGGAGCCCAGAAACTCTGAGAGATTTTGAACAAACATTCATCAAAGGAAACGACTCACAGGGGAGGAGTTACCTTCAGCTGTCATTCAAGCCCTTTCGTATCACCTTGTAAGCATGTTTTAAGAACATCAAGGTATGTAAACTTCTGTGCACAACTGTAAATTGGAAAAGTAATCGAAAAAAATAATTAATGTGTATTTTCTTAAAAGAAGTTTTTGTCTCAAATCAAAGTGTTTTTAGAAGAAAATAAGGAAAGAAGAACCTTTTCTATGTCCTAAATAAGATATCAGGAAAGCAAAAAGGATCAATGAAAGTTTAATAACAATATGATTTGATGTGAAAAGGGCAAAGGTCACGTTTTATAAGAATACGTTTTATATTCACTGTACAGATTTGGGATTACAGGTACCCATGTACATTCACCAGCCACTTTATAAAGGTACACTTTACCAGGATGGACTCGCATTTGTCTTAAAAACTGACTTAATTCTTCATTGCATGGATTGAAAATGGTACTGAAACATTCTTCAGAGAGTTTGGTCCATATCAACATGACAGCATCACAGCTGCTGCAGATTCATCATCTGAACATCCATGATGATGATCTCCTGTTCCACCTCATCCCAAAGGTTCTACTGGGTTCTGGTGACTGTGGAGGTCATTAGAGTCCAGAGAGCTCCTGGTTCTAGAAACCAGTCTGAGATGATTCCAGTTTATGACATGGAGTCTTATCCTGCTGGAAGCAGCATCAGAAGATGGAACACTGTGGTCATAAGGGATGGACATGGTCAGCAACAATACTCTGGTAGACTGTGGGGTTGGAACCATGATCAGGTGGTACTGAGGGGTCCAAAGTGTGTGAAGAAAATATCCCCACACCATGACACCACCACCACCAGTCTGAACTGTTGATAGAAGTCAGGATGATCCATGTTTTCATGTTGATGTTAAATTCTGACCATAAACCATCTGAATGTTTCAGCAGAAATAGAGACTCATCAGACCAACAAGGTTTTCCATCTTCTATTGTCCAGTTTTGGTGATTCTGTGTGAATTGTAGCCTCAGTTTCCTGTTCTGATCTGACAGCAGTGATACTGGTGTGTTCTTCTTCTGCTGTGGTCTATCTGCATCAAGGTTGTTGTCCAATCAGAGATGTTCTTCTGCAGACCTCAGTTGGAACCAGTGGTTATTGGAGTTCCTGTTGTCTTTCTATCAGCTGGAACCAGTCTGGTCTTTCTCCTCTGACCTCTGACATCATCAAGACATTCCTGCCTGGGTTTCTATAGATATCTCCAACTGTGACACTACATTGGACAAGAAATTTCAAGAATGGATTTAGATACATCCTGGCCAGGATTCTTTAAAACTTTCTGAGAAATATTTAAGTCATAAATGAACCAAAAATGAAGTTCTGACAGATTTGAAAGCTGAAGTTGCAAAAAGGAATTTCTATTTGACCTATCTCTAAACTAACAAGAAAAGTACATTCTAAAAAAGAGAAAAGACGTAAGAGGATAAAACTGAATACAACGAGGGGTTTGAAAGGTTCTGAGATGCGGTCAATGTCCAGGTGTGAAAGCAAATATTAGTTTCAGCTGATCATCTCAGTAATAGATTAAATGTTTATTGTCCACAGTTCAGTATCCAAAATGTTACTTAAAAAGCATGAATTCTATCAATCAGACTTAAAGGATATGTTGTAGTGAAACTAGCTGAACTCCAGTTGTTCTGTTCAGACACTCAGATTGTGTCAGTGCAGTCTCCATCCACAGACTAGCAGCAAACCAGACATCCATGAGACATTTGTAATCATATCAGGATTGAACCAGTCATTTTCAAAGACAGATTTGTTTGGGTTTCAGCTCACATTACATGATTACATTACAGGTTTCATGCAAAGCAACCTTAAAACAGTATTAGTGGCTGCACTATTACTTGAGTGACGATATAAAGGAAGATCATGAGGAAAAGGGAGAGTGGATAAATATCGACACCAAATGCTTCCATTTAAAGGAAAAACTCAAAAGATTTATACAGTAAAGTGAAAACCTATCAGGGGTCAAAGCTCTCTCTCCCTCTCTGTCATTGGCGGTAGCCATCTCTGCAGTAATAACACTACATCTCCCAGCAGCCTCAGCCCACAGTTGCTAGATTCCGCTCACCTGACATACCTCGCTCAGTCCGATCTATTGTTTTTGCCATTCAGATCTATATCCTGATCTGATCTTCTGTTTACCTCATCTTTGATTCGGATTACCTTCCTCTGATCCCCACCTGTACTCTGACTACTCTAGTTTGATACTCTGATACTCCCATGTTGGAGTCTGACCTCTGCCTGCTTGACCCTGATTTATCTTTGTGGACTTTTGGCTGTACCTGTCATCCTGTCTGTGGTATTTAACCTGCTGCACGTGGAACCAGCTGTCTGCCTGTTCAGGACAAAACCAGAGAACAAGCAATTATAGCAGGATGAGAGTATGGCGAGCAGGACTAAACAATGTCTTTAATGATATATTTGGTTTGAGATAAACATACAATGAGTTGTTATCAAATCAATACAGAGATCAGGAAAAGAGGAAAGGTATAACAGAGAAAAAGTGGGGGAGTCACTTTAAATTAAGGAACACATTAGATAAATAGAAGAAATAATGTAAAACAAATGTTACGTGATTTATCTAGATGTCCTCAAAGTCACAGTCCCATCACAGACGCCTTCACACACTGATGGTGGCGACTGCTGAACACTGGCACCAACCTGCCACCTCATGCAACCGTTGTGCTATCCTAGCGTTGGTTCTGGGGTCATCTGGACCCCTAAAGGCAGAGCGCTGAACTTTTGTTTCAATGTTTTTTATTTCCACTGGTGTCCATGGCAGACATGAACTCCTGTCCACTTTTGTCATAGGAGGGATAACACTCCAATGTAAGGGTGGGGTCATCTGGACCCCAAAGATAATCAAGTTCATTAAAATGAGATTGACACCCCAGACAACAGGAGGCCTGTAGGGCTCTCTCTGCTTTAGCCTCTCTTATTAACATTTCTCTTTTATTTGTTTGTTTCTACATATATTATTATGTGGGATCTATGTTTTTATTTGATTGCGTGTGTTTTAGCGTTTTTGTTTGTTTTTATTTACAGCACCATGATTTTTTTTTTTTGACATGAAAGATGCTCTAGAAAAAAAATGAATTTAAATTTGAATTATTTTACACACATTTAATTTAAATTTAGATTTGATTTATTTCTTTATTTACATTTTGATCCACATTCAACATATCAAAAAGGAAACTATAAATATATGATCTTTGTCAAAAGTTTTCATCAACATCAATCCACACACATGCTGTTTAGTTCTGCTGTAGATAAGCCAAACCCCATGTGAGTATCGTGCACTTTAGTTTGGTATTTCAGTTATGTTTTAGGCCGTTTGGTTTTGGACTTGTTCCCCTGAGTCAGTCACTCCAGGTTCAGGGTGATGATCCTTCACAGATGTCTTGATTTCAGTTGATTTGTTTAAGTTTGTAACAAGCATCAAGTTATTTAATGTAAGTCAACAAAATAAATCAGGGCACATTCAATGTTGTCAAAGGTGAATAAAAAATCTTGAAAATAAATTCAACTTTGGATCAGGTGTAACCTTTTTTAATCATTATTCAAAAATAAGTTTTCCTCATTTCCTTAAACAACCTTAAACATTTTCTCCTCCCACCTTAAAAAATTAAACTCCAAAATAAACTCATAACGCTGACCGTCCGTGTCCAATCATCCTGGCCGTTGTCTGACGTCTCGGGGCTTTAATCTGGATCTCAAAGCCTCGATCCTGACAGGAGTGCAGATCCTCTGACGAGAAGGAGGGGTTCTTCTTTCTCATTTTCCGCTTCCTTCCTCCTCCTGGCATCCCAACACCAGCACAATTAATACACTTGAGAGGGGGCGTGGCCACCTTCCACCAGGTAAACGACGAACAGAACAGGACATCCAAGAAACATTTGAAGAGACCTTAACCAATTTTACAGCAAACTAAATATTTAATATCATTATTTCCACAGAAACCCATATATTAAATCTCTGTAATTTACTTGTTCAGAAACATGGCTGTTGTTATGTTTGTTTTCTTTTCAATTTTTTAACACTCAAGACACCATATACATGTTAGATACAGTCAGATTATTTAACAAAGTGACCATGTCACACTTTATTTATAAAATCTTTCAGTTTCTGGTTCCCTCCAGATTGAGTCCTACTCCATCACTTCCTGACAGCATGGGTGGAACCACACTGTAAAGAGGAAACCCACTTTGACCAGACCCGTGTTGTTTGGTTCTGTCACTGAACCCCTTCAGCCTGCAGGAGTGGCTCAACTTATTTTCAGGACATTGCAAGAAAACTGGAACTATGAATCCAGAACATCTCATTTCAAGAGAACTGCAACAAACTGGGACCTTCTCCCATGTTCTTCATTTGAGTGGCAGAGTGGGAGGGGTCATGGGTAACACTGCAGACTCCCTGAGGGTCTCCTGCTTGCTGAGTTTAGAAAATGCTCATTGGATTTCAGCAGACGTTAAGGACAGGAGTCTTGATGAAAAGCATTTCCTTGAATACAATCATTCTAACTTTGAAGAAGCTCAGACAGTGTAGAGGTCTGGACTGAGCTCCAGGTCTCTATAAATGTTTTCTTCTTCGTTTGTCCTTTAACTTCTACAGCTCCTTGTAATATCAGAGAATCTTTGAACACAGACACTGAGGTGGAGAGACATGCTGATGCACAGGTTGTTGTTTTTTAGTCTATAATGACAGTTCTTTTTAAAATATACATTTAAAGTGCAAAAAGTGTTCTTGTCTTCAGAGGAAGACGTCTCATTCTGTAAGAGTGACGCAGGAAAAGCAAGAATGTCAGACATGAGTAACGCTGAAAAAGTCAGAGTTTATGAAGTTACCATTGAAACTTTGTTCCTGTGATAATCTGTACACCAACATATTAACAGCTGCTCAAATCTGTTTGTCAACCCAAATAATGTATTGTTTTCACTTGTGCAATAGCACAATATGTATGAAGCAGAATTTACTTCTTTTGCAATACTTTCTTTCCATGACACAAACATGCAAAACTTTATAAAAATTATTAAAATGTTGAAAATATACAATTTACCAATTAAGTCATAAGTATGTAAATAAAATAACAATAATAAATCGTTCAAAAACTCACTGACTGATGAGAACAAGTGTTGCTTTAAGTTGATTCTATTAATGAACAACAAGGGAGTATTTGGATGATGTCATTTCCTGTTGACGTTGGTAGTGGGGTCATCTGGACCCCTCTAGACCGCGCGCACAACTTTAGTTTTTCTGATTTTTGATTTTCACTGATGCATGTGAGAAACCGGCTCAGCAGTATTAAAAAATATACGTTTAGTATGCAGTATACAAAGTACGCAGATGGAGCCTTTTTCTGTTAGTTAACATGACAATACGTTCAAATTTCTGTCACAGCACTAGAGCTTGTAGCGCTCATCATCATCTATCAAAAGAGAAGTCGGTGTGTTATTAAAGCTATGGAGTGGCAAGCTAGGTGGGAGTGGTTACAGATGAACCGACTTTAGGAAATCTTGGCTGGTGATTTTGAAGAGGAGCTGTGGATCAACATTTCTGCGTGACACGCTGAGCGTTTGCTGTGGCGCTCTCGCGGCGCCCGCTGTATAAGATTAGGGCGGCCAGTTCCTACCAAAAAGTGCATTTAATTTGAAAAAAGTATTTTTACACAGTTCTGAAAATATGTCAATGTTTGCCAAAAATGCTGATATCCCCAAAAAACACAGACAAACACAAAACTTTTTTTTTTTTTTTAAATGTGGTGTTTCTATATAGTAAATGTATTATCACAAATCCAATTTGAGTAGTTCCATAGCGAGTCCTTTAACTTCAACCGGAGCTCCGGTGTTCATGTTTTTTGGTTTGCTGTAACTTTCCAACCATTAACACTATAATTCCAGTAGATTTGGCTCATCGAGCCGCTTTTGTCCTTCAGATCTGCTGGAAGGATCGTGTTCACGGTTGAAATGTTACAGTACGTTAAAGATTTTGTGTTTAAGTGTCACTGACGACGACGCAGGTGTTAAAGGGTTAATGGAAATGGGAAACTGGCTTTAAGTTGAATTTTAAAAGAAAAACTCACTGCACTTGTTGTTTAATTAGTAAGAAGTTTAAATGAAGTTAGGTATTCTTGCATTTAAAGTTTGATGACTTATCTTTAAAATGAACAATCATTCAAGAGGAGGAAGACGGAGGAGTGGAGAAACATAGAAACTTGTCTTGAGCTTTGAGCAGCACTGGCAGACAGAGACTCACCACATCACAGGCCTTAAGAACAAAGTTGGAATCTGTTTCATTTTAAAGACTCTTTGACATCAGTAACACTATTTTATTCACTGAGGTTTTTGACACGAAGAAATTAGCTTTGATACTGAAGACAGTTTTATAAACACAAACATAATAAATAGGATTGATTGGAAGCTGCTCGTTCTGAGTATGAAGAGTGTCTTATGAACTACAGATTTAGTTTTTCATAGTTACAGATTATCAGTCAAGAGAGCTGATAATAATATTTATTGCCAATATTTATATGCAAGAAAAGTGACCATATTGACATGAACATTTAAAACAGAGGTCTGCAACCTTTCACAGTAAAAGAACCATTTGGGCTTGTTTTCTACTGATCAAAACTTAGTGGGAGCCACAAATTCTTATTTTGACACTTAATAAAATGTATTTTTTAATAATAAATGTGAATTTTGCTTCTACTGTGGCATGAATAAAAACACAAATATAAAAAAAAACTATAATTTTCTCAATTATTTGACAGAAGCTCATATGATTTCCTTTCAAAATAAGAGATACCTGGTGCCAAGTTTAAACATTTCTGTGCCAGAAATGTATAAGTTGAACTAATCTAATTTAAATAAAATGTTAATTTAGTAACCCTTACTTAAAAAATTTAGTGTTATTTCATTTTTCGTTAGCCAAAGAGCCACTATGGAGAGGTAAAAGAGCCACAAGTGGCTCCAGAGCCGCAGGTTCCAGACCCCTGATTTAGAATAATGCAAACACTAACAATAATGTTTAACAATAATAATGTTATGACACCTATGGTGTGACATGGTGCTGTGATCAGACCTGCATCTGAGCCACACAAACCAGTTCAAAGATTGCCCTGTCTGACTCTAAAAGGACGATTTACAGTAACATAAGTACAGCAGACAAACACGGCCTTACCTTATTTGTTTTTTTCTTTGTTTTCTGGTGATAACAACATAGAGGGTCTCAAGATCTCCAGATAATAATGAAGAACCTTTTGTTCCTTCAGTCCAAGGAGACATTGAGACTTTACCAGATTTAAGTCTTTTTTCATTTTGTGGTTGAAAACAAAAACATTAGAAAAACCATCAAACAGATTAAATAGAAATAGACAAAAAATAAAACATTTGGAGAGTCTTTTCTTCTGCGTCTCGTTCTTGATTTTCTTTTTATCATGAGAAAATGAACGTTAACGAGTTATTATTTCGTTTTCTTGAAAAACAAACTTTGTTTTCTCATTAAAACAAGTTGTTATCTCGTTTTCTGTAAGAATGAAAGTTCACCTTCTCGTTATGACAAACTATTATCTCGTTTTCTCAAAAAAAAGTTTGTTTTCTCGTTACAACAAATTATCCCGTTTTCTCAAGAAATTAAACTTCGTTTTTTCATTATAACAAGATAATAGTTCTTCATAATGAGAAAACGATTTAAAAAAGTAGGGCCGGCCGTTCTCAGCTTCTGTACTTAACAAATATTGGCGCCAGGCAATGATTTTCAATAAGAATGTTGGTATTTTATGAGCATGTGATGTCCTCTTCAGTTTTCCTTGTTCTGACAGGAGTTCAGTCGTTGATGCAGCTGCAACTGGAGATCAAACATCTTCTGATTCCATAACTGATGATAAAACTGAAATGGAATTTTAATCAGAACATTTGAAAAAAACTTAAAGTTTTTGTTGAAGCAGAAGTAGTAAACTTTAGGGTTCAGAGACTTACAGTTATTCTAGAACATAAGTTCCTTCACAGGAACACTGGCTTTATGGAGGAACAGCTTTTTCTCCTGCAGCAGGGACAGAGTTACCCGTGCTGACCCCAATCAGCCATGTCCCTATGCAAAGGTCAAAGATTCAAGCCAATTATAGCACAACACAAATGGTTTCTGACCGGCTGCGCCGTCCGCCTCTCTGCTCTCCAGCAGCAGCTCCACGGTGTGGGCGGGGCGAGGCGGCGTGCTGCTGAAGACCGGCAGATTGGGCAGATGGCTCCCAGACTCCCCCTTTATTCTAATACATGGACTGGAGCTCCTCTGAACATGCACTCTCTGGCCCGAGCACGAGCTGCAGCAGAAGCCATATGGCTGCAAAACACACACGAGCGGCGGTTCATACTGAGCCCCGCTACGTGCACGCCCATCTGAGCGTGCACGCACACACCAACTGTTCAGGGAGATGAAGGGGTGCAGGTCTGACAACTCACATTGTTTTAATTTTTACTGTTCAAAAATTATTTTTAAAAAAAGCAAAAATGAGCATTTAAGTAATTCTTAAAGTGCTGTCTGAAAGTTTTGTTAAATATGAATTAAAGTAATCTACAACAGGTTTAACAAATATAAAAGTGCCTCAAATCCAACTGAAACATGACCGTGAGCACGTCGGGGCAGACCTGGTGAGGTTTTTGTTTCAGGGACAAGCTTGAAACTTGAAATCATTGAAACTTGGCGCCCCTGATGTGCCAGTCAGCTTCAGACAGCAGAACTCCCTTTCAGATGCAGGAACTCCTCTCTAAAGCCTCCAATGGGCTTGAAAACCCAAAACCCTGCGACTGCGAGCTCCCAAACGTGCATGAATCCTTCTCCCCAATCCTGAGCTCAGACACAAATACAAAGAGGAAAAAGCAACAGAATGCAAACATCTGCACTCCTTCAGTCCAGTATTTTATTCATGTAACAGACAGTCAAACTGATCTGAGTGCAGAGATTTTGGTTATAAAAACAAAACAACGACTAACATAAAATAATATTAAAGAGAAATGCATGAAAGGATCAGAATATCACTTTGAGATTCTTTATAGAGAAGAATGAACATTATAAAACACTTATCATCTCAAACAGTTGTTTTCCATGGTATGGTCCCTTTAACATTCTGAAAATTTTTTTTTATTTTCCATTAAATAAAAAAAATGTATTTACTGTGGTGATTGAACCTTAAAACTCAGAGCATGCAGCAGAACTTTTGGATCCGGATCTGCTGTTTGGGAGCTGCTGGACCTGCGCAGCAGAACATCCCGAAATGAAGAACATGGAAGCCTAAACAGAAGCAGCAGCAAGAAGAAACAAAGTGAAGTTTCTGAAAGTGTGGATGTGAGCAGAACAGGCAGCAGAAAGAAGCGTGGATGCTTCTCAAAGTGTTAACTGACAAGGTTTTCTGAAGAAAGATGAGGATGACGTGTTTGACCTGCCTGCTGCCTCCTGCTGCACGAGGAGCAGCCAGAAGCTCATCACGATCAATTAACACACTCGGCTTTGAAACAAAACAATTATCAGCTTTGTCATGTCATTCCTGAGAACTGTTTTTATCTATCTGTTGTGATCCGTCGTCCACATCCTCCCACGTGCACGTCCGCCCACGTGCACGTCACACTGAGCTCCATGGCAGCTGATGAGTTTCTAATTACTTTACTTTGATGAGTGGGCGTGAAGATGGAGTTTTCTGCTTGTAAAGCACGAACAGGTGACACTAGTTAGCCAGAGAGAAAACTAAAGATAGACCTTTAAAAACACGCACGCGTGCACGTGCACGTGCACCACACACAGCAGTCTTTGTTGTGAGATGCTCACGTTTGATCAGGCAGCAAAGGAACCATCAAAGATTCTGGCCTTCTTCTCTCAACTCATCGCCAAGAAGGACATGAAAGAAGGAAATGTGAAGACGCTATAATTTGATTTTGCCCTCATGTGTAAACAACATCCGTGTGGACGACGATAGCACGCGCGAGGGAGAGGCCGGCAGACCATCAGAGGAGACGTGGCAAAGTGGAGAGAGAGAAAGGATGGGAGGACACAAGAGGGATGGAAACATAGAGAAAAGGAATGGAAAACACAACATGAAGAATGAAACGGCAGATGATTATCTGAACCACACGAGTCAAGGCCCGGGGGCCGGAGCCGGCCCTCCGGTAATTCCAAATCATTTTAGTTTATCTTGTGTTATCTAGCTCTTATTTCTAATTTGTGTAATTTTAACAACATATATTTTTATGGAGAGTAAAATACTAAAAGTTATTTAAGGTTTGAGTTGATTTATTCTGGAATAATATTCCTGCATTTTTATTATTTATGATTATGTTAAATAATTACAGTTTTAAAGTTTTAAAATTCTTCCAGCTTTTTAGACTATTTTGGCATTTACTAAGATTGTTTAGGCTATTTTGGAGTTTAGCTAATATTTCAGCTACATGCTAGCTGTTTGGGATAATTTAAGCTTTTCTTCTGAAGTTTTTTTTGGCTGTTTTGGAGTTAGGCTAATATTTACATGCTAGCTGTTTTGGCTATGCTTTTTTGTGTTTTTTTTGGCTAATTTTGGAATTTAGCTAATATTAAAGCTGGCTATCAGCTTCAGTGATTTTAGCTATCAATTTCAGCATCTTCAGCAGCCAAATTCAGTTTACAGCATTCACACTAGCATTATCACAGGTAATGCTATATATTTAGTACATAATTATGGTAAATATTTATTTTTAAGTTTTAAAAATGTAGTTTTAGAGTGTCCAATAAATGTTTGATTTTGGCCCCTTGTGTGATTGAGTTTGATACATCTGACCTAAACAGTCACACAAGCGTCACACTGAAAACTTGTAACTTTTATATTTTTAAAAAAGAAAAGAGAGAAAGATTTGAAAGAATAAATAGATATAATGAGTTTGTTTAGTAGATGCTTGTGCTAGACTTCTACATGTCTGTGAATGCTGTCAGAGGCTCAGGTGCCAAAGCAATCATCCATGCTTTAAAGTGCCCTTGAGCAAGACACCAATCCCTGATGCGTTCATCGGCTGTCACTGACGCCCTTCACTTGTGAGAGCTGTCACATGGATGATCTGCTCATGTTTAGTCCACAGAAGGCTGCAGATTTGTGAAAGCATGACATGATGTATAAACCGTTTCTGATCCTGATAGAAGTGATGCTTTCAAATCAGAATGCTGTTAAAGATGCTAAATATATTCTAAGAAAGACTCAGGAAGTACTAAAAATACTCAGTAAAGTATTTTACTCGTTTTTGTACTTTTTTTTAAATAAGAGAAAAAAAATCCGACCTGTGGATTTACAATCAGTGAAACGATAGTTGAATGTCTGACTTTTCTGCTCCTCTAGAAACATCGAGGCTCTTCCTGTGGTGCAGAATAAATGGTAAAAACAGACAGAAATCATGCAGCGCATGTGACCCGGTACATCTGAGTGTAGCTGTGAGGTGCAGCTGTCATGTAACACTCCAAAGAAACATAAGTGTTTTGATGGGAAGAACCTTCACCGGAGGATTGATCACCTCCACTCCTGTCCTCACATCAGACCCAAACAGCCGGCGTCCTGCAGAGCCTCCGACGCTCACGACGACACGGATGAAGAGCTGCTGCTGGAACCAATGAAACGCTCTGCTGCCTCCGGAGATGCTGTGGCGTTTATGAGGCGTGAGCTGCTCGCCGTTTCCTGTGACACGAGCACTGACACTCTGACCTGTTCACTGAAATATTCCAGCTGGTCATCTGTTCTTTATAACAGTGAGCCAATGAGGCCAGCAGCTACAACATAAGAGAGGAAGTCTATGTGACACCACTCTGTAGTATTTAAACACACAAAAACTAAGATGAATTTTGAAAATACATGGAAGTAAAACTTTTACTCTCTGGAAATGATGCATCACTCACATATTCACCAAGAAGGAGTTACGGTTATTTACCATGGTTCATTTTGGATTTAATGTGAGGATCTGAATGTGAAAGTGTATAACTTAACCTGAAGAATGACCAAAGAGATGCTGCTTTCACTTCACACCTATGGACAATTTAGAGCAGGGGGCCCAAACTGTTTCACTCAAAGGGCTAAAATCTAAATGGGATCCCCCGATAGGTTTTGGAATATTATGAAATAAAGGAGAAAATAAAGAATATGGATGAATTTATTTTGATTCTGTCGTCATTAAGGTAACACACTAGTAAGAATAAAAAGTATCATTTGTCTTTAAACCTTTAACAGCAAGGCCTCACTGGACATTTTTAAATGAAATACAAGAACAATCTAAACAAAATTTCTTCCAATGCAAACAGTAAACTGGGTTCCTAATGAGAGGCGTGGAGCTGCTCTTTAGACTTCATCGTTTACCGTTTACCCCTGGTCTAGAGTAATTAAAGAACCTGTGAAGCATGTTTTTGGACAGTGGGAGGAGGCGCGACTGCAGGCTACAAAGAAAACGCTCCGCCGTATTTAAACGTTCTTCAATCAACACTGGTGTTATTTTCTATAGAACCTGCTCTTCTACAGATTATTTATAGTCATTTTAGTATCATTGTGGTGGGATGGATGGCAGCGCCCCACCTGAGGACAGGTGTGTCTGTGGGGGGAGGGAGGAGGGAAAACAATGAATAGATAAAATGCTGCTTTTTTTTCTAAATGTATCTCATTAAAAAAAAAAACGAATTTATGATATCAGCAGCAGTGAGTGAATGGATGACTGGAGGAGATGAAGACTGATGAGAACATCATGAACATCAACCCTCTGGTGCTGAAGCTGCAGGATGGAAACCATCAGCAGCATGAGAACAAGAACCACTGAGGTCCAGACTGAGCAGAGGTGGTAAATGAGCTTCAACCCTGAAGATTTTCACAATAAAAGAGCCAGACTCAAATGTGGAGAATCCAACATTCATCTGTGTCTGCACAGAAACAACAACAGCTTTACTGTTTCACAGATAGACTGAAACAATGCACACGTTCTACATGGGGGGAGGGGAAGGGTGTCTTAAAGGAGCGCCGCGTAAAAAGTAACAAACACCTTTTGGCTGGAATTTATTGAAGACAGGACACAACTGGAAGATGTACAGTGTTTTGCATCTAAAATGAAAGGTTTTTTTTTTTGCTGATCATCACTGAAAAAAGGGGATAAATTGAGTGTTGTGTAAGCCGGGGGGCGGAGCTTACAGCACAGATTCTTCCTGGAGGGAGCTGTTGGCATCATTCTTATGTCAGCGCGTTTCCAACCACTTGTTTTTGTGGGTATGGGAGGGGCTGCTGCAGACAGTGCAGGTTTTTAAAGGATTATTATTAATTTCATATATGGATCAAAATACCAATCTGAGGTTCTTTGTAGTGAAGAATGAACAGAACCTCAAAAAGTAGAATTTTCATGGTAGGGCCCTTTAAAGAAAACAAACGAGAAGAAACACAAACAATAAATACAACAGATGAATTTATGAAGGAAGAAATAAATGAGAACAAACGACTGGATGAATGATAGTTCCTGCTCTTCACCACAGCCTACATTGTCACCGTTGACAGCCGACGGTTTTGGTCTGACAGCTGCTTAAAGGAGCATAAATTCTTCCCGTCAGCAGGTTGGCGATGTTGGGAGCGTGACAGAGTCCGTGACAGTAATCAGATCATTTCCAGAGAGAAAGAAGGAACAAACGAACGCACGAGCGGAGGAGTGTAGGAGGGAGAGCAGCAAATAGAAACACCTCTCCAGGAGCTTCCCTCTCTTCTTTCCCAGGCCCATTAGAGCGCCATCAGAGCCCAGGCTGTAATTAAAGATGACCAGGTGCTGCCGAGGGGACGTACACCTGAGCCCAGGAGAGCGCACGGAGGAAGAGCTGCAAATGAAACGCACACTGACAGAAGATGAAGAGAGCGACAGGAGGGGGGAATTCAAAATTCAAAAAAGGCCTCATTACAATTTGAATAACGTTACACATCACAGTCAAACCTCTTCAGCAAGCACAAAAGTCATGCTTGATAATGAAGCCCCGCAGGGATGGAGGCCTAGTCTTCTGAATACCTTCAGCACAAAATGGATTTTTCTGACGAGTACAAGGTTAGCCTTGTTAGAGCCGCCAAGCTTTTGTCGTCGGTTTGACGCTGCTCCAAAAGCCACATTTATGCCAGAGAGAAATCCCATTCTGATCGAACTGCAGGGTCGGCTAATGACTGTCTTTTCTGTCGGAGTGTGAATGAAGGGCTTCAGCACATCGCTCTACATATTCATGAACACAGCCTCTCTGCAGACACGCTAAAGACAATTCCCATGCAGGATTCCTGATTTCCTTCTCCTCAGTCTTATTGCTTTTGTGAAAGTGAAGGTGTGAGCCGTGTGCAAAAACACAATCACCTGCACGCCGGTGCAGTAACTGGAAATGGGTCTTCCCTCTTCAAATGGAAGCTGTTTGTGTGTTAGCAGGTGTTTGTCAGATCTTGTTGGAGGTGTATGTGGATCAGTCATTGAGACTGCACTGCAGGAGGAGAGGCGCTGCTGCTTCAGGTGTGCCGACGGTGCTCCGCCCTCACAAACGCTGGGATGCTTGGTCCTGCATTTTCAGGACTGACTGTCATCAGGGGTTCTGTTGGTGAAGGTGTGAACTAGTACATAAAACAGCTGTACTTGTTCTCAGATCAACAGTACCGGACAGACTGTTTGGATCTCTGGGAATTTAACTGCAATCAGTAAAAAAGGGTTTTGAGTTTTGATGAATTCACTGTAACTCACCCTGTGAAGCTGCCTCAGGTGTAGCAAGGTCATGTGGTCATTCCGGCTGCTGCTGATCGGCTGCAGTAAGTGATGGTTGTCAGAGCCACTAATCAATGCTGCACTAAGGGCAGTAGCATTTACTGAAACCTTTTAGACTGAATTCCTCCACACAATGTGCTGCTTTCAAACCGGAAACAAATTTCCATTAAACCATTAATTAACCTTTCTAAATTAAGAGCGGAGAGGGACTGTAAGAACTTCAATCTGGGAGTTGAGGTGAAGCAAAAACTGGACATTCTTGGTGTTGTCTATTGTACAGGCAGCTGTTTGAAAGTCTGGAGCCACAAAGCATTCAATGGACATTAACCTGCAGGGCTTGTATAAAAATTGGAACTGCCAAAGGACTAATGATTCTTCAGTCCAAAGCCTTCAGGATGCTGTCACACGTTCAATACCCACTGATCAGTCTGAGGGAGGAGCTAGAGGAAAATCTTTGATCCCTTGAACTAATGCCTCATGGTCCTGCAGGTTATTAATGCTCCTCTGACTAAACACACCAGTTCCACATCCTCATCCATCTCTCCAGAGACCAAATAATAATACTCATCAAAACCAGGTGTCAGATCATCAGTTTGTCAGTGTGTCTTGAGGACCAGAGTTAGAAAGTCATATTTTAAACATATCTGTATCAGGTAAGGGTTTCAAAGATCTAACCATTGGCACCTGTTAAAGTTTAAGTTTAATTCTATTCCTGAAACAATACTCTTTACCTACACTCATAGAGAGTAGTGATAGGAACACTATACTGTTTCCTCTGCAATAGCTAGCGCTTTAACCCTTTAACACCAGAGCTCCAGCTCAGGTGTTCAGACTCCTTGAATTACTGTAAAGGATCAATCATTTATGCAGTGTGAAGCTGTCAGAATCAGCTTTGTTTGGAGTGTTTCATGTCAGAACAAAGCTGCTTCTCTCAGCTTCAGTTGGAATTCATGAATTATTCCTTCATTATGGTAATTCATAAAGCATGTGTTAGGTCCTGTACTCGCTGACAGCTAAGTAATGAGGGGTTAAACGCCTTAAAGTATTTATCTTTTGTTTAAGTGTGGTATTTATCAGAAGCCAAGCACGTACTTTACAGGATTGTCTGAGTCATCGGTTGATCTTTCAGAAAGACATCAGGCTGCGCTGTCGTCCACACGTGGGGTCTCATTATAACAGAGCAGAGCTGTTTCACATCCAAACATTCATACTCTTCTCTCCATCAAATGCACGGCTGTCACGGCGTGGGTCATTCAGGTCTTAATGCTCTGTGCCCACAAGACTGAAAAGATTTAACACTCCATTCCAGAGCAACCCCCACCCCCACCCCCACTCACTCAGCTCTATAAACAAATTTCAAATCAGCCACAATAACTGGTGAGAAGAATCCTCGTCTCTCCGCCCCCTATGCTATGTTAATGTGTGTTCATGTGGCCATGGGCCATTTTGACATGGACAACCTTTAACACTGGGTCTTCAGCTGCAGTGTTTCAACTACCATAACTCTTCAAACACATTTAAATAATTCCAGTGGATGCTGAAGCTGAAAAAGCAGCTTTGGGCTGATATGCAACACTTTATGTTAGAAAGTTGACGGTAAAAGCTGCTTTTCTCTGCATCAGAATCACCTGAAACAGTCAAAGATTTACGGTTGGTCAAAGAGCGTGAGTTAATCTGTACAACATCTTCAATGTTAAAGGATTAATTAGCTTTTCATGCCCATTTAGAATATTTTCTCCTCTCAAAGTGAACTCCAGATCTGACTAAACACCTTTTGCTCTTGCAGTGCTTGTGAATTTTTTTTGACTTAGCCTTCATTCTGACCCACTGTAATTTAAATTCAACTTTTTTAGCAGTCCTATGGCTCCTGGTGCTGTGGTGGTTGTCATACAATCCATGTATGTTCTAATGAGTGGGAGTCGCTCTACAGACTGAAGCGTCTCTCCTGCATCCCACTGTTAAGCTCTATGTGTTCCATTCCACTTTAAAACCAGAGCAGAAACTGGACATCCAGCCATGATCCCTGCTTTCAACTTCTGCCAGTCTGTTGACATTCAGTTATACTGAAACACAACTAAATATACTGAATATATGTATATATATATATATATATATATATATTTTTTTTTTTTAAACCAACCCATGACAGTGTTAGTTGTGTTCAGCATTTCAAAGTATTCCAAAGCTTCCCATCCCCAACAATGTCAAGCTGAGCCAAACATATTTATTACATCTTGGTTAACTCTATTCAGGTCTTGTTGTTCTTCCTATCTGACTGGATTTAATGCCAGATGTTGCTTTTATGTTCAAGATGTCATAAAAGGCTAAAAATCCCAGTTTTTGAAAAGGATGTGTTGATCATCTCTGACCTTATACTGAAGATAATGTTTTCTTTATCCTTTTCTCTGACTCTCTCTTCAAATTCAATTTAAAATGGATTTTATTTATAAACCACTTTTCATATAAAAAATACATCTCAAAGTTCTGTACATATAGAGACAAACAAGACAATAAAAACACCCCTTTTGATATATTAAAAACACATCCTTTTATATATATATACACATGCAAAAACAGACATATATTTAAAAAAGTAAAATTTGAGTAAATAAAAAAAAATAGTGAGAACCCTGAAGACGCTGTCATCCCAAACCTCCTTTCAGCTGACCCAGGAGGCCAGAGCCCCACTACCCCCAGCCTCCTACCAGCCAAGGAGAAACTAGGGCGAGGGAACCATGGGGACAAGCAGGGCCGTGACCCCTGAACCGAAACAGATGATCCAGCCAAGAGTGACAGGACACTAATTGAAAGCAAATATGAAGTAAAAGAAACAAGCTAATAAATACATTAAATAAAATAAAGACATTAATATTGATGATTTAACAGATAGTAATATTTCATAAAAAGGAGTAAGACTAAGACATCATATGCAAAGTCATAAATGGCACAATTAAAAAAATAAACTGAAAGCATAAACAATAAAACCTAATTAAAAGCTAACTTAAAAACAGGAAAGTCTATTTATGGAGCACAGGTGCTGTAGCAAGGTCATGGATCGCTTGATGAGGGCTAAAATGTTCCTGTACATTCAACAGGTTTTTGCAAATGCATAATATACGGGTATAAGGGTGAAGTAGGTGAGATGTCGTAGACTGGGGCTGTAAGTGCTGTTCATATGATAATCCTGTGCTCCTTGTGGACCCAGGCCAGTCCAGGCTCACCTGTCTTTTGGTTGCAGACTGCCTGTATCTACACACGAGGACAGTTGTGAATTATTCTTTCAAATAACCAGAATGTGGCATAAGAGCTTTAAGAGCTTCACTCATGTCATGAATACGTGCAATTTTTTATCAGCCTTACAAATATTTTACAATACACTTACCAACACATGACAAGCAAGACACAACTGTGTGTCCTAAAGATGGAGCCGCTTCTCTCTGAGACCCGGCACTGACTCGGAAAAACCAAAAACTGCAGCATCCATACGGGTCAACCTCTGTTTAGATGCATGTGAACATCCATTTAATTAGAGTCTTAAAGAAATAAGTAGATTCATGGTATAAAGGTTTTGATAAAGTGTCAAATTCAGCTTCAGCTTAACTTTTACACCCCAATTTTGTCCCAGTGTTTAAACTCTCCAATCCGTGTTAACTAACATCTGAGTTATAAGCATTTGATTTTCAAGTCTTTTCTGACTTTGGTTCTTTGACTAACAGGAGTGATTTGTCTTTTGTGAAAGACTGTAGCTACAAAAAAAGAATGCATTTGACTGATCATCAAAACAGTCTAATAAATTACGCAGGGAACTGGAATGGATGCACCGAAAAAATGGAAATCAATACCAGAATTGCCAGGGGGTCATTTTTACCCCTTACTGAAACAGCAGTTAGAATGCCAAGCTGTGCCTCTGCAGTGCAACGCTGGTTGTCATGACAACAATTACTGTACATTTGCCACTTCTGCTAGCAAGTTTATTGATTTGTTTGCATGAATTAGAGCAGATGGTTTTGCACTGAGATCCAAAAGATTGGAAGTTTGGGAACTTCTTTAGGAACCAGAAGAGGAAGAATTGAAAGGAGAGATGTCAGCAGAAAGGGTCAATGATGAGGGGCATTTTTACCTTTTCTTTCTGATTTTATCAAAGCAAGCCTTTGAATTAGTTCATTTAATTCTATGCTCTTATAGTTTTGTCAAAATCCTTCTGACAAGTTGAGATTATCCTAAGTATATCCTAATGGCCTGTTTAAGTGACCAGCAGGTTATGCTGAAGGGTTTCGGGTCCAAATCCTCACAATAATCCTCTTAGGAGGTTTTAGAATTGAAAACTTTGCTGTTCAGGTTGGACACATAACTGGATCATCCTTGAGTTTGATATTCAATGCTTGAATAAAGTGAAGAGAAGAGATAACTGATTTATTGAAGGAAAATAAGAACGGAGCAAAATGAAGGAATAAAACAGACAGAAAGCCTGCAGACCGTGACAGAACCATGCACACGTATCCAGGAGCATCCTTAGTGGCCCCAGTGTCCTGAGGTTATTTAAGCATCAAGTATTAGAAGTTTATCATTTAATATTTGAGCTGTTTCTTCATGGTAATCCGGGCAGCTGTGGGGCTGCCTGTCAGCCCCGTGGTAGGGATTTCCTACCCGTCTAAGTGGAGCAGCGTGTTGAAAAATAATTGGCACCTGACTGAAGGAGTGCATGTTCCTTTTCTCCGTACATGTGAGAAAGCAAGGTTCGGAATCCTTTCATGAATGCAGATGATTCAGCCTCCGCCTTTCTGTCTTCTGAGGGTTTTTGAAACATGCTGCTGTGTTCCATAAAAGACTTTCACGTACTTGTCTTTTAGTCATCATCGAGTTACTCACATTTAGCTTTACGTTCAGAAGTCAAAAGAGAGCACTTTCAGAAACAAAGACGCTGAGATTAATTCATTATTAATAAATACTATTATCTTCAGAGTTTATGAGAACTTCAGTGAAGTGAATGAGTCCAGTGGTTTTCTCAGAAACCTCCATGTTTGTGGTGGTTTCCAGAGAGAAGGCAGAAATGTGAACTCTAGACCCGGAACTGCAGAGATGGAGAGAAGCTGTGCCTGGTTTTATTTTATTCTCTTGATTCATGGGGGCATTGGAATTTTATTAAAACCAGAGCAGGTGGAAGACGTGTAAGAGAGTTGACCCAACTCCTCAGTCACTGAGGATTTCTGTGGGGAGCCTTTTATAACAGACAGAAGTCAGAGAAAAATCCATTCAAATGTCCTGTGGTTCAAAGGACATTTCCTCAAAACAAAGCATTTCTAAAATACGATTATTGTTTGATAAAAAAATTTAAAGGATTTTAGCTTAAAAAAATAAATAAATAAAGTGTGGGTTTATAAAATGACCTACCGAATCATTGTCTGGTCAAAACAATGAGTTTTGAAGATTTCCATCTTTCCAGGATGCTCTCATAGGCAGAGAGCATCCTGGATGGATTGAGTGACTTCTCAGTTGATTGGTGAAGGAATTCCCGAAAAAGTGATAAAATAAAATTAATTCTTCAATGAAAACAGTCACAATGTCTTTAAAATACATTTACGACGATTGTGATTTATTGAAATTATTAACTTAAAGCCCCCTCTAATGAATTAACATGAATTTGTTTCATTTTCCTTCTAAAAGAAAACAAATATAATCACAAATCATTTAGTTTTTCTCCTTTAAAATCTCTGTCAATCAAACCATTTTTGATTAATATATCCATATTATTATAGTCTGTAGATGCCTTGTTATTTTACATTTATTAACAGCTGTTTTCATTTCCATTTCACTTACAGGTCAAATAGATGGTTGGCTTGTAGTCATCAGACAGTCCTGCTGGCTTTAATCTCCATTCTGTGGAATGTTTCTTACTGCCTTCAAATAATTCATTATACGGTTCATAATTTGATCTTTCCCCTCAGAAAAATAATTTGGGTACAAATGGTCTTTTTCTCCATCTTTATTTTATTTAAAACCTTCCAAATTCCTCTAATATTGATTTTATTACATATTTTGTCATAGTACTATTTTTTCATTGTTCTTAAGTTTGCTAATTTATTCTTATACTGTTTAATTTATTTTTTCAGCTTCTGCCGTTCTTTATTTAATAAATTGCTTGCATCAAATAGTTTTCTCTTTACAAGCACTTTGAAGTTTATTTGTTAACCAAGGACATTTTGGTGGTTTATGAATCTTTTGAATGGAACAATGATTATTGTACAGTGAACAGAATAATTCTAAGACTTGTATGGTTGACTTACATCTTCCATCCAGATTTGTACTTTTAGATGATTTTGAAATGAATTAACTGTATTATCTGCTCTTAAACGTACATATATATATATGTGTGTGTGTGTGTGTTTTTGAGATGAAATGTTAGAATAACATAGTCATGCATACACTGTAAAGACTGGTAAGTGGCAAATATCCAGTTACCTGTTAGATTCAACATTGTTTGTAGAGATGATTTCAATAGGTTGTAATTTTGTTTGATTTGTTCATTGTTCATATTCTACATAGTTTCTCTAAAATCCTGTTGTTTTCTGGCTGTTGGGATTCATTGAGTCAATAAATAGTTTGGTTGTGTACATGAGAAAACCTTTTTTATCCATTGACACTTTAATCTTCCTCGTGTCTCTCTTTTTAAATGTTTCCAATTGATCCTGAAGAATGATCTTCTCTCTCATACTCGGCATAGATAATCAATATAAGAGAAACGTAGGTTATAGAAATATTGGTTATAAATCAATCGCCTTGATTCCTTTGCACCAGTGTCTGCAGTGTGCAGTACACATCATTCCTGAAGGTTTGAGTAAGTGATACATGTGAAAACTTGAGGGTACACACAAGCTGCTCTTGATTTACCAACATTGCATCTGTTCAACAATCAAAATAGTATATGTGACACACCTTGAGCATTCGCCGCCGTCATCAGAACATTCCTAGGCTGATCAGCTGCAGAGTATCGATCATTATTGGCTCCAGCAGAACCTCATTTTGGAGCAAAATCTCTGTTTTTCATTGCATTGTATTCAGTAAACGGGTGAAATACAATGATACTCACTCGATATTGATTCTGTATCTGTTATTGGATAGAGGTTTGGTACATGTTCTTGTAACCATGCCGTGGTGTGGTGATGTCTACTTCTTATGTCACATCACATTAAATATTTTTCTTTTTTGTTTCAAATTTGTACAGTTTTCACATTAAATCAATGGAAGTTGAAAACTGTTCAGATTTAGGTGAATTTCTGAGGGTTTTGTTGGACAGATCTTAGAAATATTCAGATTATTGTTTTTATCATGACATTTAGAGAGTATTTTACAAGTTTCAAAAGAACTTCTATTCTGTTTAAATCTATTAATCGGAAAGATAACACCGGGTACTGAGAATTTCCTGTTCTCTGTCTCGCCCCCACAGCACAACAGTACTGCATCCAGGACCAGGTAACTGCTGTGACACACCTCGTCATGCAGGGCCAGGTCCAAACTCAAGAACAGAACCGGGACGGTCACAGAGAACTGAACCATCCTGTAGGGCTAACTTGACTCTTTGAACTAACTACTTGTTTGCTCCTTCCATCAGCTCCAGAAAGATTCAGATATTTGTTGGTGGGAACTGTCAAACTGTCCCTAAACCAGGCTCAAACTTTTTTTTATTCCTCATGTAAAGTGAAATCCAAGCGTGTTGGTGCTTGAGGAGACACAAGCTGAGCAGAGATGAAAACTCTCCTGCTGCTTTTATCCACATTTCCCTTCTGTTGTCAGGAGCCAGTCTGAACCCACAGTGTCCATTATGAAGTCTTCCGGGACACGGGTCCGTTCAAGCCAAGAACATTTCACGGGGACATTAGGAAAAAGCAACACGTCATTACATGACCATTTACTCATAATCACCTCTTAAGTGGATCCCACAGGACAGAACTGCATAGAATGGGTCATTTAAACACATACTCTGAGTGTTCGTGTGAGTCTGTGCTTGCTCATGCATATTTGCTGCACATATGCTCTGGACTAATAGTCCATCTGACACATGCCTTATGGTGACGTTCAGAAATAACCATCAAAATGATCACGCGTCCTCTCTTTCATGTTCATTCCCATTCTTCTATATCCCGTCACGCCCATTACACGCACGCATAAAAACGTCTATATAAATGTCTTCTCTGCAGACACAGACTAACTCTTGTTTGCTTTCCTCACATAAACCCCTCCCCAGGCTCATCACAGAGCTGGGGGGCAGGAGTCCACTCCTCCACATCCTGACCTATGGGTAAGAGTAACCGTTGGAGCAACTGCGCACTTGGTAAAGGCCTCAGGACGTCCCAGAGCCTCAGACTCTGGTCAACACTTTTGGGTTTTCTGCGTAATCTGGCGTGTCAGGCAGGAAGCTGTGAAGAGGATTGATTTTAGTACATGTGATCAGTGCAGACAAACAGCAGCTGCAGCTGTTGGGCTGATGGGACACGGAGCCTTTAGTGCAGCAACAGGTGGACTGGGAGAAGCAAGCAGCGATGTAGCACAGGGATAAACCTATAGCTCATTGTAAGGCGAGCAGGTGCATCATGGGAGTTGATGAGGACTTGTTTAGAAACGATTATTGGTTTAATATTCTAATTCTGTTTGTACATGCTAACAATGAGAATCATCTTTATTAAGTATAAGTATAAGTATAATAAATTTGTCTTCAGGGTCTTATGTAAATGTGTGAAAAATAGAAAAAGATAAAAATATGCAGCATTTAATTCTCCTGTGTGTCTTCACACAGAGTTCCTCAGAGTGATTGCTCAGGGGAACAAGCTGAGTTTGTGGCGTCCTCTAACATCTTCTAGGTGTTTCGGTCCGTGGTGTTGTTACCAGCACACTAATGATGACTAAATAGAATGTAGATCCAGGTTTGATTACTGATACATAGACCAACCCACATCAACTGTCTAACCATGAAGGTGAAACAGTGTCAGTGTATATAGTATTTATTTTAGGAAATCACCATCTAAGCTATATTTGAGTGAAAAGGTGGATTAATCTGAATTCTTCCCCAACATTTGAAGGGGCAGTTTGAGTGTTTGTGTGTCCAGGATATTTATTTTTTCAAGTCCTCCGTCTTGAGAAGAGCTTTTCTTCATGTGGGTGTGCTCTGAACCACAGAAGTTATATTTTAATGAAAGTAATGACCTTAAAAAGAACATGCTACAACATAAAGTTATAAATCCGCTGTTGTTATGTATATTCAAGCGCTGGTAGCTCCACGCTAACGCTAGCGGACCGGTGACATTGGTGACATCATCAGACAAAAGTGACTTCCAAATTAAGAGACACCATGTTTTCCTAACTCTCCGTTTGGAGGGCTAAATGAAGGGGAAGACAGAAGGGCCAGGGAGAAGGGAAGAATTTGGATTGAGTCTTAGTAAAATAGTGTTGTTATTCTGTACTTTAAAGATTTGAAACAACTGACCAGCGGTCCACTTTTCAATCATAGTAAAATTGAATCTGGGACTCTGATTCTTCAACATGTTCTACATGAAGTTCTTCATGTAATCAGCTGGCATACCTGTTCTCCTGCAAAACATTCAGGTTCTTCCCCTGACCTCCTTCAGAGGCTTTGCAGCGTTCTGACACTTTTGTTAACTTATGCAGCATGCAGGGCCGGCCCTGGGAATAAGCGAACTAGGCGGTCGCCTAGTGGGCCATCTACTGGAGAGGGCACAAAATTGCAATGTTTTTTTTTTCAGTTTGACACACCACTCAGTTTGTATAAGATGTAAAAAATAAAATCAAGGTAAAAATTACACATAAATACAATAAACATAAACACTTAAACACAAATAAAATAAAGTATAAGTTTGACATAATTAATAATTTTGCTTGGTGCCGCCCCCCTCCTTGCCTGATGCAGCCCCAGTCTAACTTGTGGCTGGTCTGGATATAGCCTAGAGGCCGGAGAAGAGAAGATAACGTCCCACTTCTGTGCTGTAAAGGATTGTAATTCAGTGAAAAGAACATACTGATGTTAGCTTTATTATTTTCTAAAGGAATTTGAGGAAAAAATAGATTGGATTTATTGGTCACAGCAACGTCAATAATTATTCAATCATTTGCAGAAAAAGATACATTTTTCAACTGGACGGAGAAAGAATCAGAGTTTTGTTGGAAGTTACTTTTGAAGAAGGATGTGATACCTGTGTCAAAACACCATCAAGTGGACAGCTGCACGTTCAACAAAAGATGAGATCCTTGCGGGCTTCTGGCTGAAATTACCGTAATGACCTGATATTGACAAGTAAACACAATGTCTCAGCTTTCAGAAACTGTTGGAATATTTCAATAAGAGCAAACCGTTCAGGAATTACGGTTATTCAAAGAGCGCTTGAGCAAATGTGTCGCAGGTAACACGCTTGGTGTTAAAGGGTTTAAACAACACTCCCGGCTTCCACAGCCACCGGTGGTCAAAAGACAACCTTTGGCATTTTGGGCACCGTTGTGCCACCATAAAATCAGTTCTGAACTCCAGCTAGTGCAGCTTGTTGGTGCAATGCAGCCTGAATGGTCATGTTTAATTCATTTATCTTTTTTTCATGGGTTTATCAAAGTATGTGTCTTCCTTGCATGTCTGGGAGGAAAAATGGTGGAGGGCAGCTCAGCACCAAAAGCCACGCCCACACAGAGGATATTTTGGAAAAGAAGTCTTCAGATCAACAGGAAAAATGACTTTTTTAAGATATTTAGGAAGTGGTTTTTCTGTTAAAAAACATCACAGTCCTAATCAAAACCCCACTGGGAACGTTTAAAGAACTAAAGAATGTCATAAGAGGGACTTTAAAGTCCAAAAAGAAAGGAAGAGTAGGAAAAAATTGACTCAAAGCAGAGGTTTGTCTATTTTATTTACATTCAATAGCTTGGACATTTACACCCCTCCACCTATATCGGTCAAAAAATACTTGTTTTTGGTCAGAAAAGAAGAATTTAACTGATAATCTAGTCTTGTTTTCTTCTTTTCCTCTTTTTAAACTCTTAGCAACACAAATCTCTAAACCTTTAACAAAACTTCCACATGCTGTGAACATTCTGTTAAATGTGAGTCCCGTGGTTAGCGTGGCAGTCTTCCAAAAGTCGATGGTTCGTGTCCCGGCTTGAGAGAAATGTGATTGACCTAAACACATTTTCTTAAGTGCTTATTATTTAATTCTTGATAAATAAAATAAACACTTATTTGAACATATTCCATGTGTAGGTGTCTAGAATATGTTCAAATAACTGTTTTTACTTATTTTCTTTTTTGCATGCGTTGTGTGTGTGGTTGGGATTAGGGTGGGGAGATGGGGCAAAAATCACGTTCTGCCTAGTTTCCCCCGGGCCGGGCCTGGCATCATGCCCATAGGCACTAAAACATTACTGTAAGACCTTTACATTTTTGAAAAGCTTTCTTTTAGAACCATGAGCTTTGAGCATTCACACGTACCATGTCTGATTTTTATTTATTTCTAATTTAAATGTTTTGGAATTTTTTCCATGAAAGTAAAAAAACACTTTTTTATTGCTGTTAAACATCATTTGTGTTTGATTTAACACAAGAGGGAAAAAAGAAGTGAGAAAGTCCAGACCCCTGTCTCCCTGATGAACCTCAGGAGAACTCCAAGCATTGCAGACGAAAGTCTCTAACGAGGCAGAGGACGTCATCCGTGCAGCTGTTAGCTGATGGTGGATTCACAGGCTGCTGAAAATCACCAGCCTTAATTAGACTGAAGGTTAAAGACAAAGCTTATATAAAAATGACTCTTTAAAGACAAATGTCAAGTACACTGGTTTTATTTCTCCCTTTAAAATTATTTATAAATGAAGCAAATTAACATTGAAAAGCTGCTCATTCCGCTGGATAGAATGAAATGCATGAAAGAGAAAATGAGAAGGAAGTGAGAGAGAATGATGATCAAAATATCAGTTTGATCCATAAAACTGTTTTCTTTTTGTGAATGTGCATTTTCATGAGCGAATACATGAACTAAAGATAAATTACATCCTATATATGATGAAGCTCACCCGGAGTTGAGGTGGCCCAGGTATCTGGTCTGGATGCCTCCTGGACGCCTCCTTGGGGAGGTGTTCCGGGCATGTCCCAGTGGCCGGAGGCCCTGGAGAAGACCCAGGACATGCAGGAGAGACTACGTCTGTCAGCTGGTCTGAGGAACTGGAGGAAGTGACCGGGGAGAGGGAAGTCTGGGCATCTTTGCTTAGACTGCTGCCCCCACGACCCGGTCCTGGATGGATGGATGGATGGATGGATGGATGGATGGATGGATGGATGGATGGATGGATGGATGGATGGATGGATGGATGGAGAGACTTTCTTGATATTGAGAGGAGATTGGATCTGAACTGGCATTTAAAAAATAACCAGCATTAATCAAACTTTTCATGAATGTAGAAGCTCTCTGAAAGCAGACTGACTCTCACCATAGAACTATATCAAACAGAAGCAGCAGAAGTACCACAGCGTTCTTCAGTGGTCAGCTCAGTTATACTTCTGGAAGTGATGGTGTCATGTCATGAGGATTGACAGTCTGTGTCTGGTTGTAAAGCAGCAGACTGAGCGAGCACACAGTCGCCCTCTGCATGATCATCATTGGTTGCAAAACAAAAACAGTTTGCTGTTCTGACTTGAAATTTCATAACACAGGACCTCCTGTCATCTCCACGCACCAGTTCATTAGAACCACGTCAGTCCAGTCCAGGGTGATACGGTCCACTGCCGGTGTGTCCAGAAACAAAGCTGTCAGTCAAACAGATTACAAAGACGTTTGGATATGGTGCTATCAGGGTCTGACTGTGAGTTTTATGAGAAAGAAGGACATTGGTGATGGTGAATGATGCCCCTCTGTTTGCTGTTATTAAAGTTGCTGCAGTGACCCTGCTTTATAACAGCCTGTGTTCATTCACTGCACAGGACCCGCTTCCCCGTTCCTCTGATCTCATACTAATTATCTGTAACGGGGATCGTTTGCAGCCCTCCCGGGAGTGACGTGTGCGCTCTGCAAAGGTTATAAAAGGTAGATGTTTCCCTCTGCTGCTGCCAGACTGGGTCTAAACACAGACATGCTTTGACTGTTGTACATTTACTATTAAAGGTTGCTATTTATCATTCTCACATTTTCAATAAGGACGTCCTGCTGTCAGATTCATGACATTTTCACTGGTACATTTCAGAAATAAATCTCAGAGCTCACATGTTTAACTTTCTGCCCGAACCTTTAACATTTGTAATGAACTATTTGCAGCTCAGTCTTCTGAAAAAGTGGTAAGAAAAATGTTTAAAAAAAACACAGCTGCCATGCGCTAATAATACAGTCAAAGAAATAAATAAATTGAGCAAATAAATCAACATTTACATAACTCTTATGGTTTCATATGTGTTTTTTTTTCATTCATGTTCGCGCCGTCACGCCTCTCTGCTCTCAACTGTCCTGCTCTGCTCTCTCTCTCATCTCAACATGGCTTCCTCTGGAGGAGGGGTCTGAAGCTGGAGAGATGAAGTTCTGGTCTGACATTCACCAGAGACTGCTGCAAACTGGTCCAAAGGCTGTTGTCAGTCCACAAACAACAGCGATGAGAGTCCTACTGGACCTGCTCCTCCCACTCTCAGTCTGGACTCAGTTCTGGCAGAACTGAGCCGGTACTGACCCACTGTGTGCAGTGATGGAGTTTCAGGGGGTTTAACCTGATCCCTTTTGGGCCTGGTCATTGTCTCAGATGGTGGCCCGCAGACGCTACCCTTCCCTGCCCTGGCTATCTGCCCCCACTGGTGGAGCAGCTGCTCCACTCCCATCCCTCTCCCCTTCTTCCCCCGCTACCTTGTTCAGAGCTCAATGTGACGAATTTAAGATTAAACCTAACGGTCCGTGTCTTAAGTTTTATGAAGACCACTCAAACAAAATTTGTCTTTTTTCCATATTCCAAATTTGAAAATTGCCAAATTTCACACTTTGGCAAAACCCAAGCCATAGGCTCTATCGTCATCCCATAATAATTTCAAAACTTCTTTTGGATGTTTCTCACTTTGGTGTTCTGCATTGACTGTGCATGAGTGACCCCTCCCCACTGATGGTCCAAACAGGAAATATCTGCTGAATTCAAAATGAGAAATAAACAGCTGTCACTTTATTGGTCAGAATAACCCTTCTTTCTCTGACACATTTTTAACATGTTCTGGACATTTTGTTTCTCTTTTATTATTTTATTACGAGTCATTTCAATCAGATGCCTCAGTGAAAGTCTGTGTTCACAGGAGTTATTTCTCCCCTGTGATAAACGAGCATCAATGTACAGAAAACAGCATATTTTCTGTCTATTAACACTTCTTCCATTGCTGTTGGTGAACTTCATGAGCACTTATTGATTAGCAAAACAGTAAAAGTTTGTCTGTTACTCCTTTTTGGACTTTTCTTAAAACATTAAATAAGCACCAGTTTCTATGAGAAAGTGAAAAAGAAAGAATTATCAAACAAATGTTCAGTTTCAGACCCTATCACCTGGTCAAGCTTTGGTCATTTTCCGTTGAAGTGTTGCAGACAGAGTCGCTGCGTGTGCCGTTTCCAAACCAGGATGTTATCTGACTCTATTAGCATGCGTGTTGCAGTTAATTATAACTGGCCCTCGGTTGTCATGGCATCAGGAAAGTCCAGAGTCTGACTCGACTGGAGTGTAATTCCTTTCATTACTGTGTCATCTGAGCTTCGTGTCGGGCCACACTTAACCTCGCCACTGGGTCATGATGATTAGATCATACCGACTCAATTAATGCAGTGAAGTAAGGAGGAGACGCACTGCCGGGCTTCAGCTGACTTTTGTCACCGCTCTGCTAATTGCTTTGCAGAAGTAAAGCATCGTCAGATTTTCATCTTTTAGATCCTTGCATTCTGTGAGGCCAGAAGAGGCCATTTGTGGGGAAAAAAAGTAATTATTACAATTTGTGTTCAAGATGCAGGAAACAGTTTTCCTGTCCGACAGAAGCTGTGTCTCCTGGTGGTAATTAAAGTGAGTGTAAACGAGGGGATAGGGATGCAGAGCGGCGTGATTTCCAAACTGAGCAGATTTAATTTCCTCTGACATTAATCACACATACATGAAATGCTAATTAGCTCAAACATAGGAGTCTGTGCTGATAATTAGTGCAATGAAAGAAATGCCAATTAGTGGAGCTGACGAGACGAGGAAGCCTGTGGCCGGAGCGGCGCCGCAGACCCGGAAACAGTGGCCCAGGCTTCTCAGCAGCTTCACCTCTCTTGTTTTGGCTCACAAAGGTTTTAAAGCATGAGCGCTGCTGATTACCATAGAGTCAAAGAAACCCGCTTCCACATCTCTGTGTCTTTCACCAACACTTTAATCTTTTCCCTTTATCAGTTCTGACGCTGATTCTTATTGTTTCAGTAGAGCAGATGAAAGACGAAGATGCTGTCCACTGCCTGAAGTAGAACCTGCCTGCTGAGCGTCAGTTAGTGAAATGATCAGTGTGGTGAACGCAGCTCGTCTAAAAGAGTTCAAGCTTTAAAGCACATGAATGAAGGACAGAAATGTTGGAAATTCAACGAGAGACAGTTCAACTGCACTGTCCTACCCTGAAGACAGGAAACAGGAGGACCAGCACATCCAGCTGTGAGTGATCAACTTCTGCCCAGTGTGAGCGAGGTGGGAGGAGCCTCGCTCGAGCTGCGTTCAACAGACCCTCCTGTACTCTGTAGCAGATTTTTACGATTGTTGCGGTCTAAAACACCTGAAGTTGCAACACATTTTGCAAAAAGTTGTGCTATTCTTTAATATATACTATAACTATTAAATAAACTTTACATTCTCATATTCCAACTCTTTTTATTGTGACACATGCAACAGGAAATACTGCGCCATCATATTATTCAACATTGTTCTGCTTTCATTTAGCATAAACAAAACTGTGAGACTCAAAATGAACTTTTGGTCCTTACCACTCACAGTAACCTGAATATTTGTGCATTAAGGATATCTTTTTTAGAATAAAATGACATTCTTTTTTTTCCATTTTTTTATCCAACCTAAAAAAAAAAAAAGATAACAGCAAAAGCAGATTAAGCCTCAGATCTCGATGTCCTCTATAGAATCTTCCTCTTTGTCCATTTCAAAAGCAGCACTGGTGAGTCTGTGGTAGAGGAGGACCGAGGCTTTTGGAGCTGATCTGGTTTCTTCTGTCAGTAATGATCTGCTCTGTTTTAGAGAAGGTTCTGTGTCTGTGCAGGGGTGCTGTTGAGGTAGTTCTGAATGGACTTATTTTCCTGGTGACTCTACGATCTTCCAGAGTCTCCGTCTTTCTCTCATATACTCGGTTCATGTTGTGCTCCACTTGTGACAGACTGCTCTGCACCCGCTTAGCGCAGAAAACATTGACTGCATGATGAGTCCTGTTAACCACTATGTTGCTGCTCCATCAGTCCTGCATGCATAAATATGATGTCACTTTCTTTTTTAAAGGCCAAAAGTTAAGCCATTTGATTTGATCCAGTAATTTGAACATTTGTTGTGTTTGTTGTTCCAAGGCTGTAAACTTTGTAATTAATTATCAAACAATTACTTTTTAAACATTTATTTAACCTTTATTTTACCAGGAAATCCCATTGAGATTAGATCTCTTTTTCAAGGGACACCTGGGCTGAAAGGCAAGAAAATAAAACACAGTTAAAACAATTATGATAGAAAAATGTGATAAAGAGTGTTTTAACACAATCACTTCCTTATAGTGTTCCCTGACAGCTTTGCCTTCTTTACGTCTTCGGCTCAGTCGACATCACCCTCCACACTGCGCTGAGTCATCTGGAGCACCAGGGCAGCTACGTGAGGATGCTCTTCCTGGACTTCAGCTCAGCTTTCAACCACATAATTCCGGAAATCCTGGTCCAGAAACTGTCCCACCTGGGTGTCTCCTTCCCCATCTGCCTTTGGGTCAAAGACTTCCTGACTGACCGCCCACAGTCTGTCAGGCTCGGCTCCCTTCTGTCCAGCACCATCACACTCAGCACCGGTTCTCCTCAAGGATGTGTCCTGAGCCCCCTCCTGTTCACGCTCTATACATCTGACTGTGCCCCGACCCATCCCTCAAACACCATCATCAAGTTTGCGGATGATACCACGGTGGTCGGACTCATCTCAGGAGGGGATGAGTCTGACTACAGAGATGAGGTAAAAAGACTGACTGTGTGGTGTTCAGCTAACAACCTTCAGCTGAACACCACAAAAACAAAAGAACTGATCCTGGACTTCAGAAAGAGCAGTGCGGACCCGGCCCCTCTCTACATCCACGGTGACTGTGTGGAGAGGGTCCACTCCATCAGGTCTCTGATGATCTCTCCTGGTCTGCAAACACCACAGCGGTGGTGAAGAAGGCTCAGCAGCGTCTCCACTTCCTGAGGGTGCTCAGGAGAAACAACCTGGAGGAAAAGCTGCTGGTCACCTTCTACAGGGGCGCCATAGAGAGCATCCTGACGTACTGCATCACAGCGTGGTATGCAGGGTGCTCAGCTGCAGACAGGAAGGCTCTGCAGAGAGTGATCAACACAGCCCAGAGGATCACCGGCTGCTCTCTGCCCAGCCTGGAGGATATCGCCAGCTCCCGCTACCTCAGCAGAGCTGCCAACATCATCAAGGACTCCTCCCACCCCAGTAACTCTCTGTTCGACCTGTTACCGTCAGGCAGACGATACAGGTCACACAAAACCAGGACAAACAGACTCAGAGATAGCTTCTTCCCGAGAGCTATCTCTGCAGTGAACAATAACACCCGCTGAAACTGTCCTCACAATCCCACTCTATGGATCATATTGATCATGCAAACTCTTACTCTTGAAGTGCAATTATTCCATTATACAGGTGCAATGTTTACGTTTAATCCCTCTGTTTTTATTTTATTTTTTTTGCTTTCATGCTGCTTATGTTCATATGTATATTTTATATTTCTATATTTTATTATTATTGTTACTTTGCACCAAGTGAGCAGCGCTCAAATTTTGTTGTACAATGTACAAGGTCAATAAAGGCTATTCTATTCTATTCTATTCTATCTTCAGAGTGGAGGCTGATCCCAAAGGTTCCCGATGCGCTGCAGCCTCAAACCTTTTCCTCCCTCACAGGAAGGCCTTTTCCTTTGGATGCTGGAGGATAAAGTCCTACTCCAGTCTGTGAGGTGAGACAGGGAAACACTGGTGTCAGACCAGCTGACAGGAATATCCACCTCCTCCACTAAGAGCTGTCACAGGTTAGGAGAAAACACATGAAGATAAAAACCCAAACATCCCTGACTTCACATGAAGAGTGAGTTCTAAAACTAACATTATCATTCCAACTTATCACAGAATCAGTGCAGCAGCAGCAGCTTCAGAAGTGAGTGTTCGTGGTTTGAAGTGGATCCTTTGTGTTCAGAGAAAATCGGCGCGGGAACAAGGAGGCAGCCTGTGAAACTAACTTCATCGTTTCAGCGCTCAGACCTTTGGTTGCAGGATCCTGTTTGCTGCTTTACACCTGTAAAAGGAGGTTTTTGAAATGATAAATAAGTGAATGTAAAACAAATATGATATATTCAAATGATGGAAAAATTCAAAGGAAGACTGTTGGTTCATCATTCAACCTTTGCTGGCATTTGAATTATCAGTTTGACTGTTTAATTTGATTTAGTCCAGGGGTTTGCAACCTTCAACACTTTCCGATCCATTAGAATGGATTTCTAACTGATCACGACGCAGGAGGAGCCACGAAGTCTGACGTCAGCCTTTAGAAAACATAAGACAGCGATTTGTTCATGTTACTATTGTCATATATATAAACCAACTGATGGTTTTTGGCATAAATAAAACATACACAAGAAGAGAAAGGACAATTTCTTCAAAATGAACGACATCCTTTCAAAATAAAAGACACTGTGTGACATAGGATCATCTTGATGCAGCAAATGTAGGAGTTGGTAGTTTATTGAGTAATAAACAAACTTAAGAAGTGTATCTTACTATTTGTGATTCACTGAGTCAGAAATGGTTGAATCTAACAAACCAAAATTAAATCAGAGCTAATTAAGTAGTTTTCACTCTATTCTTGGAACCATTAGCCACAAATCCTTAAATTTACTCAAGATTAGTTGGTATACCAGAACTAAGGTAATGGTATACCTTAGTTCTGGTAATGTTTTACTCTTCATTAACCAGAGAGCTACAATGAAGGAGTCAAAGAGCTACATGTGGATCTGGAGCCACAGTTGCTGATCCCTGATTTTGTCAAATGGTGTTGCTTATTCAGTTGTATAGTAAAATGTTATATTTTTTTTTCCTTATTGTCTTGCTGGTAGACTAACTGGATGTGCAGAAGCCCTGGCGTGGAACGGAGGCTGATCCCCTGTTAACCTATGGTGAGGTTCACACCAGGCACGGAGCGCCGCGGTCCTCTGCGGACGGATCGCCGTGCAGCGGATCGTTTCAGCATCTGGTCTATGCACAGATCAACATGGTGGGCCAACTCCGGAGCAGGGTGTGAGGCTGGGTTTAGAGTGTAAAAAACTACAAGAGAGAGGCAGGGAGCAGATCTTCCTAGCAGAAACATAGGGTTAGATTTTTAAGTTATTAATGTACTGATGATGGTAAAAGCAAACAATCAACATAAAAACAGCTCTAGTAGAAGCACCTATCGACCATCGTGGAAAATGGGCGTCTGGTGTGAATGGCAGGAGTGTGGAGCGTCCAGCATGAGCTTCTATTGTATTTTTACTGTTCATTAGAGTTTCTCCACCACCTATAATAGAGAGAACCTCCGAGCAAACAGTCAAAACGGTGAGAATCCCCCAAATCCTTCTCCAGGAGTATTTGTTTTCACAACTCTGGATGTCACATTGATCCAACCGGACACAAACCGCAGTGATTCTTTTCTCTTTCATGATCATGTTCATCCTCCTAAATCCAGATCCCTGATTGGTCACTGTGCTGCGGTGTGATTGTGGGTAATAAAGTTGAACTGGGTTGAACGTTCAGTGCACGCTCAGCAGCTGAGGGGGGGTTGTGCTGGGCGGGGGTGGGTGCAGAGCAGTCCATCACAACATGAACCGAGTATGAAAGGATTTGTGATCAATTCAATATTATGTATGATTGATTATTTGTATTGAATCCTTCCTGTTAGTAGGAAAACAGACAGTTTGATGTAAGGGGCAAAAAGAAAACATATTTGCCCTTACAATACCTTTAAATCATTCTGCTGAGAAAAAAAGTCTGCATTGTGACTTTAAAACTGTGAATTGACGGAATCGTTACGTCTCTAAAAATCAGCCCTTTAGACCTGCGGTTAACCCTTCACCCTTAGCTCCGGTGTTTATTTATTTTCTTTTATTGTAACTTTTCAACCGTTAACACGATAATTCCAGTAGATTTGATGAGAAGCTTTTCTTCTTCCAAATCTACTGGAATTATCACGTTAATGGTTAAAAAGTAACAGTATGTTAAAGATTGTGTGTTTAAAGGTTAATCTCATCATTATTTCATCAATTAGAACTCTGCTCTTTGATGGGCAGGTGTTCTCCATCAGGAAAACGAGTAGAAGTGAAAGTTCTGGGTGAAGTCTGGGCGGTGCGGCTCTGATCCCGTTTCACTGTCATTGATGAGACAAAGCACACATTTAGCCGGCCCACTGAGGCTTTCAGCTGCTGCTGATCAGCGCCTGTCACTGTTTGCATCAGAGATGAGCCTCCAAAGCAGCGGGCCTATTTGAAATCAATGGGGTCATAACTGTGGCGTAAATAGATAGAAAATTGGGCCGCTTGGTGGAGGCCAGAGAAGCATGTGGCCTACATCAATATCTACCAGCCCAAGTGGAAGAAGCGGCGCTCTCCGGGCTGCAGCTCCAAATTGAATTCCATGAACAGATAGATAGGAGAATGAAAACATTGATAAACCTTGATGAGCTGCATGAAGGCTTGGAATATGTAATTTTTTCAACAGTAAGTGGCGTACGCAGGGCGTCGTTGGCGGTGAGGACGCCGGTTTCTCTGCTCTGCATTCGGTCTTCCAGCTGATGGCTTGAAAGCTGCCAAATTGGTGAAATGATGGAGCGCGGCGGTTCAGGATGGCTTTGGTGAAGCTCCATGTTTGGAGACTCAGTCACAGGCAATCACCTGCTCGCATGAACTCTGCAGAACAGCTGCTGAATTATTTATCCTTGGAAATTGCTCTGATTTGTATTGTTTGCTTTCAGTGTGTGGGTGTTTTTGTCTCACATGAATCCCTGTGGCAGGAATATTTAATAGGCCATGGAAACCTTCATGTAAAGATGGGGAGTTGTCGCACTGGGGCATCCATTTGGTTAAGGACACATTCTCTCTTTTTAACTGCATTGAATGAACAATTCTGCTGCCATTTTTTCATCCTGCTGTCGGTGATATCAGTGAATATCATGAACGGTCCGACAGCTCAGCTAAAAGAGAAACAGACAGAAGATTTCAGCTCAAAAACATGCAGACTCTTTCCAAAAATTACAATATTATGGAAAGTGAATTTATTTCATTATTCCATTCAAAACTTCAGCTTTCATAAAATATAGATTCAAGACCCACTGTTTGATTTCAAGAATGTTTAGACTGTTGCAGTGATTTTGGATGTAAGAAAACAGAGTTTACCACCAAGAGTGCTTAACATGACCGACGGTGGAGGTTTCACTCTGGACCTCCAGCAGAAGGTTCTGCTCCTCAGTGTTGGACCTTGATTCCCAAATGAAAATAAATCAGAAAACAGGAGCTTGGACCTCAGACCAACAGTCCAGTCCTTCTTCTGCTTGATCCAGTTGAGACATTTCCTCTGCTGGTCCAGGCTCAGTTGAACCTGAAGTCCATCTCCTGAATTCCAGAAACTTTGTTAGTCCCACAGGGGGATATTCTTGCATCTGAATATGGTAGATTTTGAGGCGTTCTATGAGTCATGCTGAATCCTTACGTTGTATTTATGACAGCAGTCCTTGGCTGTCTCCATGGTCAAACACTGACACCCTACTACCTGTTCTAAAAGAGAAGAAAGAGCAAATCTGCAATAAGATTAAAGAGTAGCTATAGTAAGATCTGATCTGATCATAAGTGAGGGTGGTAGTTTGATTCCTCCCACTGACTCTGAAGCAGTGAATCAAAGTCTTTTGACAATCATAACATTTACTAGATCACTTATCTCATAGGATCCTCATTGATGATGGAAACGGCGGACGGTGCAGCGGCCAGCTCTCCAGCTGCGGGACCGGGGCGACCAAGACTGAAGCCAGAAATCTACAAGACAGTGGATGGGAAAACTATTGTGGAGGACAAACTTCTACAATGTCTTGATGTGAAGGTTAAAACTTTGAGTCAGGATGAAATTGTGCTGCTGGCAGCAAACACTTAGACTCCGACTGGATTGAGGCCTCCAAGAAAGTGAAGTTTGAACTCTGGCTGAAAAATGCCCAAAAAGACATTAACCATTTGAAAAGTTGCCTGAAAGTCCTACATGAATGTGGGGAAGATACCCTGCACTTTGTCTCCCACTACTCGGAGGACTTGCCAGTGGTTACTTTGATTGATTGATTGATTGATTGATTGATTGGTTTATTTCAAGCATAGATTGAAAATACAGGACAAAACACACAATTATTTCAAACTCATTACAGAAACAATAAGATGCATTGATTAGAAAATAGAAAACAAACAAAAATAAAATACACTTCTGTCACATTTGGTTCATTCATTCTTTGTGATTATTAACTAAAGTCAGTAGAGTTTGATTGAAAAGGAGTGGGAAGAAGCGAACTTATATAATCCCACCCCTACTTGATTACTTCATTTAACTGTTTTGCATAATTATATCATCCGGTTGTTTTTTTTTCTTTTTTTATTCCCAATATCAGAGTAAAGTGCTTGTTGATTATTGATTAATCTCATAAAACATTATTTCAGTAAACAGTAACATCAATCATACATCATGTAACAGATATGTAATACTCACTGATTATCATCAGAATACAATGTCATATTGATGCAGAAAAATAATAATTGTTTTACAAGTCTGGAGGTCTGTGCTCTGTTCAGGAGAACGGAGAGGCTTTCTGCTGACCTCAGCACCATGAAGGGCGCGCCACAGCTCCAGGTGGATGTGTGCACGGACCTTTGTGGAGTCACCGCGGACGTGAATCGCTGAGTCTGCAGTCTGGAGCAAGTCACGCGAGAGCCTCAGAACAGTGGACGGCTAGTCCCTGGACCAGTTTTGGAGGTTCAAGGAGGTAGCCCCACGCAGGTTGCCCCGCTGGCCGATGGGGCTTCCGGGGTTTCAGAAGGTGCTGAGGTCAGCGGGCCGGACGGGATCCCCCCCTCCCCTAAACAATACCTGCGCGTCCTTGCTCCCACAGAAAGTAACACTGGTGAAATGCCTGCATCTGGTCGCTTTGGAGTGACAAAAAAAGTCCAGTTGGACATTTCAAGGTCCAGGTGTTAAAGGGTTAAATCCCCTTACCCGTTTCTCATTACTGCTCTATGGTTTTCCAAACCTCGGTTGTGATATACTTTAAAAAATATTCTTACTGATTTGTGTTACCGTAACCCTTCCGTTCTCCTTAGCTTGTTTACATTAAAAGTGGGGTCATCTGGACACCACAGGACAGTTGTGAACTTTTTTTTTTTCACTGATTTCGGAGTTTCACTAATGTCCATGACAGACGTAAAATCCTGTCCCCCTTCGTCCACATTTGACATGGAAGAAATCGCATAACAATATGTGGTTGGAGCCATCTGGACCCCAAGGAGAGCGGAAGGGGTTTACAGACTAAAAAATAAATACGTTCAGCCATATTCTTTATTTTCTCCTTTTATTTCATGATGTGAAAAATATTATATTTGGCCCATTTAGATTTTGGCCCTTAGAGCGAAAAAGTTTGGCCACCCCTGGTTTAAAGAGCCAACTCCATCGTGAGGTTTTATGTCAGAAGGTGAACAGGGTCATTAGATTTGTGTCTTTCAGGGTCTCGGCTGAATCCAATGACATGTACAACCCACAGATCTGGACCACGGGTGTTCTTCTGAACAGCGGAACGCTGGTGTCTCTGGACTTAACACCGCTGTTCCAAGCTGGCTGATGGGTGGGGCTTCACCGGACCACGGCCCAGAGGTCCCACGTTGGACTGATGGACTTACGAGTTCTCTCTTACACTGTCGTGGCCCGTGCTTCGGGCAGAGTGCAGAAGATCAAGCTCACTGAGTAGTTGTGGATAAACTTTTGGAAGAATGTGAGCTGCTGTGCTTACAAGAGATGTGTTTGACTGAACAGGACTGGGATGGCTTAAATTCCCTACATGTTGATGTCCATGGGGCAGGGGAGTCCACCATAGATATTGGGGACGGCATAATAAGAGGTGGGATACCCGGAGGTGCAGCCATTCTCTGGGATAAAATTCCTACATAAATGTGATAAGGCTGGAAGTGGACTGATGTGTAGCAATACATCTCAAACTTAAACGGCAAGGAATGTGTTATCTTCAATGTATACACCCCCTGGGAGTGCAACTATAATAAAACAGAGCTTCTTAATAGGTTTGCTTTTATTAATAGTTTTAAATGTGTTTATAATTAGAGACTTAAACTCTGACATCTCTGATAACACTTCATCATTTCCAAATCATCTGAAACAGTTCTCTGAAGATAATGGTCTGACACTTTCAAGTGGAATTCTGACACAGTTTTACTCTCATCAGTGAAGCGTGGCTCACAACCTCGTGGTTAGACCACTGTGTTACATCAGCTGATGCTCATGCCTCTTTAACTAATGTGAATATATTTTATGAGCTTGCACTTGCCGGTCATAATCCATTTGGGATGCAAATCAATTTCCTGGCTTTGCCCATGAGGCAATCTCATGACCATGAAAGTTCTTCATACTTGGATTGGAACGCTCCCTCACAAGATGAAGTATCTACTCCAAAGATGCAGACAGATTATTGAGTGACACATAGAAGTAATATCATGAGGTGATGTTAATTGTAAAAGCTCCACTCATGTCCTCGCTCTCTGGTCTATGCATCAGAAGATCATTGAAGCGCTGCTCAATCCCAGCAAATCACTGGATAAACCAAAATCCAGAAAAAGGGGTAGACCAGGATGAAATGTCCATGTTACGGAGCTCTTCTTAGAAGCCAAAGAGGCAACAAGAGAAAGGGTTGTTGCTGGGAAACCTAAACAAGGGCCAATCTTTGAGCATTAAAGGGCTACAAATGCAAGATACAAGTATGCTATACGCTCCATCAGCAGAAATGATCAGAGTCATGAGCAGAGTTTTCCTGACGTTGTTTTAAATATAATCCAGGTAATTAGAAGATTTATAAAGCATCCCTGCATCATCATAAAGGTGTGATGGAGGATTTGTTGAATCATCTGTATCTTCTGTTTCTGGATTGGTGCAGCCTCACAACCTGGACTTCTTCTGCACTGGGAGCTGATCCAAAGAAGTAATTCATAGAGTTGATGAAGTAGTTGTTGGGTTTTCTGTGGAGACAGACAAACGTTGCAAATAAGACTTCTCATCTTCTTTTCCTATCTGTCATCCAGCTTGCTCCGCCCCCCTGCACTGAGTCATCCATTTTTTAAGAAAGTCCAATTTGTTTCGTGAATTCTCTAAACCTTTTTGTGACTGTCTGTCTGTGGCTGCCTCCAAACAGTAAGGAGAGGAGTGTGTTTCCACGGAGCTGCCTCTCTCTTCAAACCTCTCTTTCTGCCTCCATGTCTCCCCCTTCCTCTCTGCTGTCTGGAAGCTAATTGCAGTAATTAATTTGTGTGACCTGCAGTTGCTTCCAGTTCCTGTTATAGCCCAGTCTGGGCATTACTGAAGGGTGAAATCAATTTTCCTGCTAATCACTGGAGGTGGTTGTCTGTGGGCTGGCTCGGGAGAGCTGGTGGACACACGAGACAAAAGCTGTTCCTAATTCACAGCTTTTTTCAGCTCTTCTGACAGAGGAGAGGAAAGGAGGATGGGGAGAGAAAAAGTGGCCAGTTAAATGCAAAAAAACAAAAAATAAAAACTTCTTTAAAACGGAGAACTGAAGCTTTAAGGGGACGGCGGCTCAAACTGTTCTGGGGTTTTGTTGTCTCTGAAGAACGCCGTTTTGGACAAGCATGTCATGAACGTTGACCCTCACACATATGTGAGTCATCAAAATGAATTTTATCTTTTCCTGCTTTCAGTTCTGGGTCGATAACATGGGAATAAAGACTATAATTTTAGAAGAGGTCCTGTAAGATTGAGTTTTCTCGTTTTATAACTCACCGTGTGTCTTTGAAGTTTACAGTTTTGTTTCAAACTGAACCTTGCTACAATGACTTCAGCTGCTGGATTGATGCTGAAGGTCTTTCTGTGACAGCTTATGGGAAACTCAAACTTTTCTACTCCCAAGTGTTTGTAAAGCACTTGCTGCTCATCTCCTCACAGATCTGCAGACACGGGCTGATCTCCTCCTGCAGCTGGATTCTCCAGCTGTTTTTCACATTTAACATTTTTTAAAACCTGATTGATTGATTGATTGTTTAGTAATGCAATGTGAATAACTGTGATGAAATTACTCTTGTTTATCTAAGTATAACGTTCACATTGCGGCACATCCTGACAGAGATCATCACAGCAAATCAGAAGAAAGATCTGATTGGTCCATGCACAGATTGATAACATGGGAGTGAAGTTTTCATTTCTTTTCAGATAACACACATTTGGAGTGGAGACGGTAAATCTCGGCTCAGAGTCACAGAGGAGATGTGGCAGAGAGTTTTGGATGTTCTTCCTGGCACAACTCTGAATTTAATCCTGGCTAGGGACCGGCGCAGGGATTTAGGTCCCCTAGAGGCTATAGTTAGGCAGTAGCGTTAAGGGTCTTGTCTAACCCCAAACTCTGAGAACTAAACCCTGGCTCCCTGTATGCCAGTCCTACACCCAAAAAAGTACATCGATTCTGATAGGTCATTTTTGACCCCACTTGTGGAAAAGTGTAGGTATTGGTAAGTCATGCATCTAACGGTTAACCAGGTCAAAGTTTGACCAGTCATGGACTTGGATTTGGCAGAGATGGAGTTCCCTTTCACTCAATGGAAGTGCCAACTGTTTGAAGATTGATCATGAAGGAGAAACTCATAACTGCACTTTGTGAAGAGTTTTTCATGTATCAGCTGTGAGTGAAAACACCTGGAGCAGGATTCATGAGATTTGACATCTCACCCAAACCTCTTCCAACTGTAGGAGCTCTAGGTAACAGTAGAAACAGAGGAAGAATCCTGCAGGAGCGTTCACAGCAAACGCCATTCACGCATCAGGAGCAGCCACTTTCTATGTTAAACCTCTGCTTGTCGGGTGTGAACACCAGGGGCTAAATGTGTGTTCAAGATTGAGCTGTGAGTGTGCTCTTGAACACGTGTCACATTCTCACTCTCAACAGCATCAGGCAACATAAATAATAAAAAAGCAGGTCAAGGTATGTCATACATCATCAAAAGACGGACTCCTCATTGTTTTGATAAAATCGATGTTGGGGTGACAGCACAGCAGGTAGCCAGACGGTAGCTTATAGTTGCTATAGCAACATTAAGATTTGGCAAAGCAACATCTTAGGTACCACAAAAGCCTAGAGCTGCATTCACAGTGAATGTGATTCACGCATCAGGAGCAGCCAGTTTTCATTTTAGGTTAAAGATTAAAGATTACAGTTGTGATATGAGGTCCTGCAGCAAAATCTGAGCATCAGGCGCAGCCAAAGTTCAAACATCGGATCTTTGGCAAAGTCGCCATGTCTCATCAACTGATCAGGGACTCATCTTTGGACATGAGACATGTTCAGTGATTATCTGACTCTGGGAGGCTGGCTGCTGCGCAGAAACAAGGAATAAGCTGCAGTATTGGGGAGGCAGCCCTCAGGTCTCCTGAGTTTTATCATATTTTTATTATTTTATTAGAAAAAATAAAAATAAGATCTTCTCATTTTATTCTACTTCTGTATTTGTTCCCCTCTCGGGTTAATGCGGGACAGTAAGTCTTCAACTGGGTCAAAGAGAGACAGAAACACAGGGGAATCGGCTGTCATCCAGGTGCATACTGTGGGGTTTGGGGCTGGATGTGGGTTTCTGTTTGCTTTCACCTTCCTGTCTTACAGGTTGATTTCCTTTCTCTTTCCACCTGGTTTTCTGCCATCTTATTGGACGCACCTGTGTTTGATTGTTTTGTTTCTGTTATAAGCTGCCTGTCCTCCTCTACTTGTTGCCAGATGGTTTTGTGTGCTTCCTGAGTACTACGAGCTTTCCAGCCTTTCGAGCTGAATAAAAAGACTTTCTCGTTTGAAAACCCTGCTTCTGCGCCTGTGTCCTCATCCCGACCCTGACACATAGGGTGTAATTTTTGTGCATTATTCCAAGGACAACACGAACTGTTTGAGCGGAAGACATTCAACTTTTGTTTGTGCATTTCAAAAAATTATTTTGCACTTAAAACAAAAAAATTTGTGAAATTTAAAAGCAATTTTCACAAGAGAAATGTGATTTGTGACACATTTACAATGCTGTGTCCTGCTCTATTTCACTGCAAAAAAGAGAGAACATGTCTTGAGTGGGAACATTCTATCTGTTGCTCCCTGTTCTGTTTCAAGAGCAAGATCATTTTTTAAGCACACAAAACTTTTGAAGTTTTATGCTCAAAACAGTGAGTGTTGTGTTTGGAATAATGACGGAAAAATCCCTCCATGGGATGCAGCTCCTGCAGCAGGAGTGTAACGTCAGGCTTATCAACACATTTTTGGACGGACACAGGTAGGGGCTTCAATAAATTAATAACTGTTTTCCTGTCACACTTCAAAATCTGTTTCTTCTGACTTTGACAGTTGAGTTAACACTAGTAAAAAGAGCAATCTCTTGACAAGAAAACACATTTAAACCTGATATTAATCTTCATGGTATGAATATGTGTTCCTGTTACTTTGCTTCTTGTTAAAATTTAGTTTGACATAAAAACGAATTAGAAACAACCTCTGAGCTGCTGCAGAGAAACGATGAGGGAAGAACCTGTAATCCTCTGCAGAAACACAAGATAAGTAAAGCAGCTTTAAAATAAGTCAGACTTAGAGAGAACAGCGAGAGCTGAAAAAGATCGAAGGAACACAAAGACTTCCTGCAAACATAAAATAAAAATAATCTGTGCAAAAGTTAATGGAGAGATGAACCTGAACACTTAGCCCACCCTGAAGAACCACAGGGACCCCGGCGGGCTCCACAGCGCCTCTCTTTGTGAGTGAAGTTATCCACAGAGGAGCTTTGATCACATCTCCATTAAGTATGAAATCAGTCTGCAGCATGAAATCAGCCTCCCAGTGCACTGTGACTCGGAGGCTTTTCCACCAATCTAAATCCTGGAGAGGTTCAAACTGGGAAGGTCAGAGATAATGACTGTGAAACTCGGCACATCATGCTCTTTCAGGCTTTCAGAAATATGGACAGTGCCCTCAGCAGAGCAGCTGTTTAGCTCTAAAGCACCAGAGTGCTCCTCTCAATCTGCACAGCAGTCTGGATGGATCAGCCACATTAAGAGCTCAAGCAGGAAAATGTTACCAACAACATGGTCAGACACCCCCCACCCCCCCACCCCCACCCCGCCACACAAACACACTGCAACACCAAACTGTCCGAGGCCACAGAAAAGGTGGGAAATTGTTGCTGCAGATCATCTCCCAATCAGACGTGGATGTGGAGGAGCCTTCCTCTGGTGCTGCCGCAGACCTTTGATGCAACCCCTGCAGCACAGGTGTCAGCCCACTTTTCCCTGACCCCTCAAGGAAAAGCACAGAGAAGCAGAGGAAGGTAGAAAGAAAGTCAAAGTGAGGAAGAAAAGCAGGAAAGAAGCGCTCACGTGTGTTCTGCTCTCTCTGGAGGCTGCAGCAAACGCCGGGCGACGCTGACATGATCGACCTTTCCCTGACTGTGTGCGTCTCTGCCTCCTGTTGCTGGGAGAAAGGTCAGATGTATGATCTCCCAGATGCCACCCACTGCAGAAAATACACACCGAGATGCTTTGAAATTTACACCCTCAGTTCAGGCTGAAGCTCTGGCCATCCACTAATGAGAAGCTTAGAGCTTCACCCACCCCGCATGCTGAGATCTCTGGGCAGGACAATGAATCAAACAAACACTGGAAGAAGAAAGATCTGGAAGGTCCACGCACAGATCCATCACATGGAAGTGAAGTCGTGAACGTTCTTCACAGATGGAGAAGGTAATCCTGTTTCCTCTGAACGCTTCGTCCAGCCAGCGTCATCCAGGCTGCAGATATCTGTGTAACTCTGTTCATCCTGAACGAGAAGCAGCTCCACGTCCACACTCTCCCCATGGTGCTTCTCAATCACGAACACTAGAAACGTAACTCCAGGAGATTCAGAAGGAAGCGTGGAGAGCTTGGCTCTGGTTCCATGCTTTCTCCTTCTGTTCCTGCCCAAAACCCCAGAGATAAGAACAAAGTCTAACTGGAACGTCTAACCCAGGGGAGGGCAAACTTTTGGACTCATGGGCCACAAAGGGTTCTAACGTTTGTCAGAAGGGTCGGACCGTGAGCGGATGCGATGTGTGTTCAGGGAATCCACCTCATAAGAAAAAAAATAACAGGAATCTGGATGAAAACGTGTTTTAATTTTAAATGGAAATTAAAATAAATTATTTACAAGGAAATTCTATAGTTTTTCTTTTAAAACTGAGACTTTTGTTTTTATTTAAGTGTCAATACACCTGTGTGTGGATGTCCCCCAGAAAAAATGCACATTTATAGAAAAGCTGTGTTTATGTGGTGTTGGAATGATCAGAAAAATGATTATCCGACTCAGAAAACACTCATGAATGTCAGATAAAACAACACATCTGCACACACTTCATCAGGGTGTCGCTCAGGGGGGCAGAAACCAAAACACACCTCAGGATAAACATTAAATGAACACTCTAAAACTACATTTTTAAAACTTTAAAATGTATCTTTTTAATATAATGATGAACTAGATATATAGCATTAACTGTGATAATGCTAGTGTGAATGCTGTAAGCTGAATTTTGCTTCTGAAGATGCTCGTCCTGAGAGCTGAAGATGCTGAAAATGAGAGCTGAAAATGCTGAAGCTAGAATATTTGCTGAATTCCAAATTAGCCTAAAAATCTCAACAACAAAAAAAGTGATTTGCTTTTCTTCAGAACACTTTACAAACTTCTCCAGATCACAATCATAGATTTCAAAGTTAGATAGAAAACCGGCCAAATAAAACCTCACCACCATTCCTGACATTCAAAATGACAGGAGGACACAGACCTTCTGATAAAACCAGATGACAACGTTTCTAAGATAAATATACGCTTCTTCTCACTAAAGTTGTGTGTAATTTTCCACCGTGGAAGTGTCTCAGTTCAGAGATGAAGAACAACCAGGAAGTGGACGTCTGCTGCTGCTGGCTGACCTGTCTGACCTTCAGAGAACCTCATCGCCCCTGAGCATGCACGTGTACAGCAGCAGGAAACTGGAAAAAGGGGAGCTCAACAAGAAGCGTCGTCATAAGTATGGCGTACAACTCTACAGCAGGTTGATACCAGGACTCTGGATCTCCCTTAGATGACCTTGACAACCTTTCTTCTTCACAAAGCTGCACATGGAGTGAGAGTAAACATGGAATATCACAGGAAAGCTAACCCACGGGCCTGAAACTTGGACTCTGGGGGATTTAGCAGTTTGAAATTAGAGCTGCCACAAGTAGTTGACTAATCAATTCAATTCAATTGTATTTCTACAGCCCAAAATCACAGAGAATTTGCCTCATTGGGCTTCATGCAGGTAATTTTACAGATGCAGAAGTTAGTCATGAAACAATAGTTAAATACTAAACAGACTAAATAAACTGGTTATCCTGCTCTTAGACCCTCCCTCTCTGTAAGGAAAAACTCCTAAAAAACCTGAATCAGGAAAAACGAAGAAACCTTATGGATTCCCACATGAGGGAGAGATCCCATCCCAGGACGGACAGGAGATACCAGAACTGGTAAAGAAGAATGAGCTTCTACAGTCGATGACTAATTGACTATTAAAATAGTCAACATCTAATTTAATAGTTGATTACTCGTTACTTTATATTATATGGAGTCAGAGGGTAGTAAAGTAAAGAACTATACTGACATTTATTAAGATTTTTTAGGCTATTTTGGAGTTTAGCTAAGGTTTCAGTTACATACTGTATATCTGTTTTGGCGAATTTAGGCTTTGTTGTTTTTTTAGGCTTTGTTGTTTTTTTAGGCTTTGTTGTCATTTAACTAATATTTTAGCTGGCTATCAGCTTCAACGTTTTCAGCCATCAATTTCAGCATCTTCAGTGGCCAAATTCATCTTAAAGCATTAACATTAGCATCATCACAGGTAACGCTATATATCTAGTTTTTAGTTTGTTTAAAGCTAATGATGGTTGAGATGTGTGCTCCACATCCAGCCGAGACGTGAGAATGTCAGGATCTGGTGCTTAAGATTTGTTCTGTTTTTCTGTCAGTCTCACCATGTTCAGGTTAAATCCTCCACAGCTGTTCTTCATTTAGTGAATCAGCCTCAGTGTATTTGACTGTCTGGTTTGCAGTTCCTCTGCTCTTTTACTTCACTGGTTTGTCCTCCATGTTTGAGTTTATTTAGTAAATGTTTAAGTTTCTGCCAACAAGTCCTGTCCCCTGCATTTGCCCCCACCACCCCCACCCCCCACACCACCACCACCACCACTGCCACTTCCATGACAGAAAAAGGTGTGAATTATTTCTCAAAATGTGAAGGATATAAAAATGGTTTCACCTCAGAGAGGTGCAGAAGATTAAAAAAAACTTGTTTTCACAGCTGAGCTGGTGATCAAGTTTAAAATGACTATCCAACTTAAAGTCTAAGTTTGAAACTGTTTTTAAAAAGTTAGACAACACAGATCAACTGGAGGTGATCCTCTGAGATGATTTGGTCCAAACACGAGTGCTTCTGTTTTGTTTTCATTAAAGCTCAATAATTTTAGGGCCAACCAGTCCTTAATATCTGATAAAAGCAGACTAGCTGAGAAACTACCCAACCTTTCCAATGGCAGATAGATCTGACTATCATCAGCGTACATGTGAAAGGAAACACAATGCCTTCTCAGAATGGACCCTAACGGAAGGAGATACAAAGAAATTAGAAGTGGCCCTAAAACTGAACCTTGTGGAACTCCAAAAGACTGAGTGGAGCTCAGGCATGACAATTATACGTCAGCATCACCCTCATGTCATAAGTCTGTTGAACTGACTAACCAAGATACTTTACACGTTCCATTTTCATGAAGGTCGTAGGATCATTGAGGGAACTGTAAGACCACCTCACATAAAGTTAAAAGCTTGTTTGTGGAGCCAAAGAGGTTTGATGCATATCTGTAATAAAAAGCATCAAGTGGTTAATTACTGACATGAAACCTGCTTAGACTTCATTATTTAGTTTGAAATGATGTTCTATTCAAACATCATTTATGAGTTACCATGGCGACATGAGTCTGGCAGCACCTACAGAAAGAGTCCACACATCTGTTTCCACATATACAAGTTTTACTGAATCCAAGTGACTTCCTTGGAAAAAATATTGTTTGTCATCTAACAGTCAAAAGGCCAGAGCTTCATGTGTGTTGAACAGTTTCCATGGATTAAAGAGTTCATTCTTCTCAGACTGCAGTGGTGTTTTTCAGGAAAGCCTTTTTGTTTTTCTGGTTGAGCTTTTGTTTATTTAGATGAACGCTGCAGATGATGCAGATGTGAGTGAGGGGGTGCATGGAGGACACAGAAATTGAAGGTGGAAAAGCAGTATGAGGATCACACATCAGGACAAAGTTTCATCGTTCAGATCGTTTCACTGTTTGGTAAAAAAGGTGTTGCAAGTTTGTTTGCTGGATATCTGAAGTTGGTTAATACTGCCGGTATGTGAAGCTTGAAGCCAACAGGTGGATGTCATCTGTACATTCACACTGTAAATATACTTGATATGATAAAAATATATAGATTCTTTTGGTTTTTTTTTTTGTTTTTTGCTATTATTACCACCTGCTAATTTGTTTCATTCTGCAACAAACTAATAACTAATTTGAATTGAATTGCAATAACAGTTAGGAGAGTATGCTGCACTGGATTACTGTCCTCTATTTCCATCTACATCTCCTCTCCTCTATTCTTTATTTTTCCATTAGTTCTGCATGCCTCTGATGGTGCAGTGGGATTCATGTGTTGTTCAGAGGGATTTATGTGTTGTTCAGTGGGATTTATGTGTTGTTCAGTGGGATTCATGTGTTGTTCAGTGGGATTCATGTGTTGTTCAGTGGGATTTATGTGTTGTTCAGTGGGATTTATGTGTTGTTCAGTGGGATTTATGTGTTGTTCAGTGGGATTCATGTGTTGTTCAGTGGGATTTATGTGTTGTTCAGTGGGATTCATGTGTTGTTCAGTGGGATTCATGTGTTGTTCAGTGGGATTCATGTGTTGTTCAGTGGGATTCATGTGTTGTTCAGTGGGATTCATGTGTTGTTCAGTGGGATTCATGTGTTGTTCAGTGGGATTCATGTGTTGTTCAGTGGGATTCATGTGTTGTTCAGTGGGATTCATGTGTTGTTCAGTGGGATTCATGTGTTGTTCAGTGGGATTCATGTGTTGTTCAGAGGGATTTATGTGTTGTTCAGTGGGATTCATGTGTTGTTCAGTGGGATTCATGTGTTGTTTAGTGGGATTCATGTGTTGTTCAGTGGGATTCATGTGTTGTTCAGTGGGATTCATGTGTTGTTCAGTGGGATTCATGTGTTGTTCAGTGGGATTCATGTGTTGTTCAGTGGGATTCATGTGTTGTTCAGTGGGATTCATGTGTTGTTCAGTGGGATTCATGTGTTGTTCAGTGGGATTCATGTGTTGTTCAGAGGGATTTATGTGTTGTTCAGTGGGATTCATGTGTTGTTCAGTGGGATTCATGTGTTGTTCAGTGGGATTCATGTGTTGTTCAGTGGGATTCATGTGTTGTTCAGTGGGATTCATGTGTTGTTCAGTGGGATTCATGTGTTGTTCAGTGGGATTCATGTGTTGTTCAGTGGGATTCATGTGTTGTTCAGTGGGATTCATGTGTTGTTCAGTGGGATTCATGTGTTGTTTAGTGGGATTCATGTGTTGTTCAGTGGGATTCATGTGTTGTTCAGTGGGATTCATGTGTTGTTCAGTGGGATTCATGTGTTGTTCAGTGGGATTCATGTGTTGTTCAGTGGGATTCATGTGTTGTTCAGTGGGATTCATGTGTTGTTCAGTGGGATTCATGTGTTGTTCAGTGGGATTCATGTGTTGTTCAGAGGGATTTATGTGTTGTTCAGTGGGATTCATGTGTTGTTCAGTGGGATTCATGTGTTGTTCAGTGGGATTCATGTGTTGTTCAGTGGGATTCATGTGTTGTTCAGTGGGATTCATGTGTTGTTCAGTGGGATTTATGTGTTGTTCAGTGGGATTCATGTGTTGTTCAGTGGGATTCATGTGTTGTTCAGTGGGATTCATGTGTTGTTCAGTGGGATTCATGTGTTGTTCAGTGGGATTTATGTGTTGTTCAGTGGGATTCATGTGTTGTTCAGTGGGATTCATGTGTTGTTCAGTGGGATTCATGTGTTGTTCAGTGGGATTCATGTGTTGTTCAGAGGGATTTATGTGTTGTTCAGTGGGATTCATGTGTTGTTCAGTGGGATTCATGTGTTGTTTAGTGGGATTCATGTGTTGTTCAGTGGGATTCATGTGTTGTTTAGTGGGATTCATGTGTTGTTCAGTGGGATTCATGTGTTGTTCAGTGGGATTCATGTGTTGTTTAGTGGGATTCATGTGTTGTTTAGTGGGATTCATGTGTTGTTCAGTGGGATTCATGTGTTGTTCAGTGGGATTCATGTGTTGTTCAGTGGGATTCATGTGTTGTTCAGTGGGATTCATGTGTTGTTCAGTGGGATTCATGTGTTGTTTAGTGGGATTCATGTGTTGTTCAGTGGGATTCATGTGTTGTTCAGTGGGATTCATGTGTTGTTCAGTGGGATTCATGTGTTGTTCAGTGGGATTCATGTGTTGTTCAGAGGGATTTATGTGTTGTTCAGTGGGATTCATGTGTTGTTCAGTGGGATTCATGTGTTGTTTAGTGGGATTCATGTGTTGTTCAGTGGGATTCATGTGTTGTTCAGTGGGATTCATGTGTTGTTCAGTGGGATTCATGTGTTGTTTAGTGGGATTCATGTGTGTTCATGGGGTTCATTGGATTCATGTGTTGTTCAGTGGGATTCATGTGTTGTTCAGTGGGATTCATGTGTTGTTCAGTGGGATTCATGTGTTGTTCAGAGGGATTTATGTGTTGTTCAGTGGGATTCATGTGTTGTTCAGTGGGATTCATGTGTTGTTCAGTGGGATTCATGTGTTGTTCAGTGGGATTCATGTGTTGTTCCTTCTTTCCCACTCCCCTCCATGGAGAGATTTCAGTTTCCAGGAGGCTCTTCGGTGCTCCTGTTCCTGGCAGTGGACCTCGCCTCTGACACATGTCCTCTGTCCTCCAGCCCATCTGGATGAAGCACATCTGCTACATCTGCTAGTTAAACATGTAGTTGTAGAGTTAGATAAGTTTATTCTTCTTTCACAGTCCTGGTAAATCACGTGTCCATCCTGGGAGAGGATCTCTCCCTTAAATTACTGTAAATACAAACTTTTCTATTTTTATTTTTCTCTATTAAGAGGGAGTTTTCATCTTCCTGTCACCTTTAGTTTCCACAAAATGAGATTTATTAAATCATTCTTGCCATTATGTAATTATGATTAATAAGCTCTAAGTTCTGGTTCTTTTTGTGCTGGTTCTTTAGAAATAAAAAATGGTATACCTGTGAGTCCAGCTGAAATTTTCAATCTAGGTGATGAAAATGTGAAATTTTTTCAACAACTTATGGGCTGTAGCAGCACATAAAGATCCAAAAATCAAAAAGAAATTAAAACAAGAATTGGAGGGAATGCAGAGAGCAACCCTAAACTTAAGGTCATGTCTCTCACCCTCAGGGGCCCTTGAGGGAACCTGGATGCCACTTTAACCATGGGTGTCCCCCGACTCCTTTTAAATCCCACCATCAATCGTCTATCTGCTCTCTGGGCAGCCCCTTGCAGTGTGAAGTGAGAACACACACACATGCTCACACAGTGAGCCCCGAGGCCAGTCCATTGGTATGCAGACAGTGAATCTCATTTCCAGGAGAGTTCTCACTCACTATCCTTGAGACCTGACCCAGCTGTGCTGGTTGGCCAACTTTGGGTCTGTGTGTGTGTGCGTGTGTGTGCGTGGGGGTGTGTGTGTGGGTGTGTGGGTGAAATTTTGCTTGGCTGCAGGTCATCAGTAATCACTGTTGCTCTGATCTTTGTGCAATACTCCAGCATGTGTGGCAGGATGCAGACGGGATGCTGCTGCTAGAACATAACAACCACAGTGGTCCGCTCTTAAACATGTCTGGAGAACGTGATGTACATCCGTTAACAACTCCAGTTTTTGTCCTCCCTGATCTCACTCTGTCCTTTCTAGTTTACAGAAGTCCTCTTTGGCTGAGACACACTAGAATGGAAGCACAAACAGAAACATATAAGCACAAAACAACAACACCAAAACAAAGAAAGGAAAATAACACAATAACAGTAAATGCCAAAATAATCTGTAAAACTAGCAGAATGCCAGTTTTTAAAACTTTAAAACTGTAACTTTTTAACATAATTATGAATAATTAAAAAAGGCAGAATAAATCAACTTAAACCTTAAATAACTTTCATTATTTTACTCTCCATCAAAATGATAAAAGTTAGAAATAATCGCAAGATAACATCGGGTCATTAATAACAATAAAATAAAATGATCTGGAGGCCCGGATAGAACTACCGGGCCGGATCCAGCCCCGGGTAGTTCTGTAAATCGCTTCAGAAAAGAGTTTCTCATGACCAAACATAAACTGGATATCTTGTAAAGAGGCTGGACTCTCAGCTGTCCATCATAACGCAAAAATTACGCAAAAATTGCAGTTGAGGAAAGAAAAATAGGCTGGAATGGAAGTGATTTATAGTTTTGTCTCCCTTTCAGGATTCATCACACATTTTGTTTTTTTAGGGGAGGGACAGCATTAACACTTAAAAATCTAAATATATTAGTTTAAAGACTATTTTTTGCTGATTTCCATCTTTAGTGCCTATAGACAAGTTGATGGTAATAAAAACAAATGCAGAAAGAATAACAAAACAGACAACACTACATACAGAAACAAGAGTCAATAGACGAGGACAACAGTCAATCCATTAATAGATGCATAAATAGATCAAACAAAACAGGTGGAAAGATGTGTCAAAAATATAAGAAGTGTATTCAGAGGGTGGGGGCACTTTTGACTGTCTAGTACAGAGTCTGTAATCCACATGTGGTTCTGTTATCTCCATGGTGGCTCTCTGGTTGAAGGAAAATAAAATGATAGTATTTTTTTAAGTAAGGATTACTTCATTATTAAAGTCAGTGATTTCTGTAATCTTGGTATGAAAACATTCAGTTTGTTCAGAACATTACTGCTTGTATTTTTTTGTATTTATAAACTTTATAGTTTTTGAAATGTTGAACAAGATATGCCCTTTAGAAAATGAGTTTGAAAGCCTTCAAATTCTAAATTGTAAGTAGATTAGCAACAAGTCTTTATATATTTATGGCAGGGATGTCAAACTCATTTTGGTTCTGGGGCCGCATTCCACCCGTCTGATCTCAAGTGGGCCGGGCCAGAAACATAACAGCAAAATAACCTTTGTTCAACCTGTTATCTTTAGCTTTATTTTTGTTTTGTTTATTTCTTAGTTGCAAAAACAGTTTCAAACAACCTAGTAGTCTAATCACTTATTATTACATTTTATTTTTTTTACTGAGTCCAAAGCATTTCAAATAAAATGGATTTCACTAAAAAAAAAAAAAAAAAAAAGGTTTGTTTAATTTTATACAGACTGAATGTTTTACATCTGACATTAAAGTAATCCCGATAGTAAACTAAAAAGGGGGCTACGGGAAAAAATATAAATGAATCAGTGAAAAATCAAACTAAATGAACCCTCTGGAACCGACGGACGCCCTCAGACGTCCTGCTGTGCAGCTGTGAGATCAACGTGATAAAATAAAAGTTTATGTTCAGGAACTGATATTTTATTGAATTAAAGGCAAAATATGGCCTTTATTTGTAGTTTTTGGACAAAAACATCATGGAGCTGTGAGGTGTGTCATGTTCCTCTACCAACACAAACTCTTTATATTTGTGGCCCAAATGAGGAATCTGGGAATTTCACCTGAAATTTTCTTTTGCATTTTCAGTCAAAAATATGTTGATTAGTTTGTTGACTAAATTTAGTTTAGTGGTTTTTATGAAATTACACCCAAAACTGTCATTTTATGTTGTAAAAACAGTTTGTTAAATATTTTGGGGGTTTCCACAGCAAAATAAATCCGGTGTTAATTTCTTGATCTTTTGAGTTTCATTTGCTCCCCCTAGTGGTTAAATTGCGCATTGCATCCACTTCTTTAAAGAACCATAACTCGCCACAGGAATGGACTAGAAACTTGCTTTCTTTTTTGAAAATTCTTATATATTTTTTTCTTCATAATTGGGCCGGATTAAATCAGCTAGCGGGCCGGATACGGCCCGCGGGCCGTATGTTTGACACCTCTGATTTATGGGCTATGTTTTCATATTTTATAATAACTTTCAAAAAATGTAACTAAATATGGCAACATGCTAACGTTGGCTAATTTGTTATTATCTGGGGCTTTTAAGGAGAATTCAGAGTTCAGCTTCTATTTTAGCAATAGGATACATTTTTTTGATTAATTTAGTTTACTAAACATTTTTGGCTATTCTGGAGTTGAGCTTGTTATTCAGATATAAACTAGCTTTTTTTTAGCTAATTTTGCCTCTACCTGAGTTTTTTATATCAATTTGGAGTTTAGCTAATATTTTAGTAATACGCTGAAGTTTTTGGCAAATGTTTTATCTGCTGGGATTTTGAGGCCAATTTGGAGTTTAGCTTCTATTGTAGCAACATGCTAACATGTTTGACTAATTCAGTTAAATTAGTTTAGAGTTTGTAGTGCCTAATAAGTGCTATCCCAACCATCAACAGAACTACTCAATTTAGGAAAAAGCTGAGATGAAAACTTAAGAACCAAAATCTTTTAAGCCTCATGTAAAGTGTCTAGTTGATCCTTGACGTGGACAAAGACTGCACTGATCCTCCTGAATCAGAGGTTTGATTGTTGTCTAAATCATCTGGTTCTCTTGATGAGACTTTCCCAGCGAGGCTGATTATAGGACCTCTTGTAAATGGAGCATATCTTCTGTTTGTCTTCTTGAATGTACCAAACACCATTTTACTCATCTAAATTACATAAATGCTAATTTAGTCATCCTTACTTTCAAACATGTTGTATTTTTCTTTCTTTTTTTTTTGTTATTTTTCTCCTCTTTGTCCTCAGAGGTCTTCCACTGCTGGGTTTTGTTATTTTAGTTTGAGGTTGGACCGTGGTAGTCTTAGTTTTCAGGCTTTGTTTGTTTGTTTTCTTTAGGTAGTTTTGGTTAGAGGAGCTGCTGATTCAGATGGTCTACATGTCTGGATCAACAGTCTCTATGAATTATTTTATGTTTGGTCAAGGAGCCACCATGGAGAGATGAAAGAGCCACATGTGGATCTGGATACAGACTCCTGATCTATGTCAACCATGAGAGACTCGAGCATGCTCATCCTCCCCACAGCACAGCTCCCGGGGAGCTCAGGCTGTCACCCCCACCACCCCAGTATGGGGATTAGCTGAAGTTACGGTGGAGCAGTGGCCGTCCTGAAGGCGGGCAGTGAGGAATGTTCACCTGTGTTCTGTGGAGGACACCTGTCATGTAGAAGAAGCTGCTCTTTGTTGTCCGACGAGTGAAGAGGCCGTCTCTGCCGGCTTTGTTTCCCTCTGGTTCCATGCTCTACACGGTGCGTGAACAGCCGTCAGGACACAGTGACAGCTTAAACACAAGCATCCTCCCGGATGTTCATCCGTTACACCAGCGTAGAAGTTTCTCTCCTGCGTCTGGCTTTTGTCATGCATATGAGGCCCATTATGCACAGGAAGTGAGTGTGTGGATTTTAATAATAGTCTTGTGTGTTTGACACGAGGGAGGCTGTTTCCTCAGAGGACAGACGTCAGAGTATTGCTGCCCCACTCGCCCCCCTCCTTCCCCTCCCCTGTTGCTCCATTATCTCGCCCTCTCTCCACTTGATATTAAGACAACAGGGAGGATTATGCCGAGAGACGACAGGGAAAAAGCAAAAAGCAATTTAGCTTGATGGAGGGGCGGAGGGGAGGATGCAGGGTGAGGTGCTTGACTCAGGTTTCCACTTTTCTGCTTTTTCTTCAGTGTTGACAATATTTCTCTGCAAGACTACACATGCGATGATTCATGCATTTATTCATGTTCTCTCAATTGATACAAACTCAAGGATTTCTCTCAGTTAGTGTAAGGTTTATTTGCTGTCTGTTTGTGCTGCCGGCAGAGGTGAGTGTTCACAACAAGAGGTGATCTTTACATTTGCAGCCGTCTGACATGAAAGAGAGGCCTGTCATCCTCCACATCTGACCGTGTGTGCATGTGTACATCACCTCGCCATGTGCCTGTGCAACACCTGCAGCTCTGCCCCACAGAGAGACAACTGCATCCTCCCTGCAACTAGCAGACACGGGGATGAAGACAGGAACAGAGGTGGGGGGTTGTGTCTATTAGGGTTGGGCATCGATTCGGTTCAGGTGCCAAAGCGGTTCCAATTTTGTTACTTTATTAATAAAAATAATGCCCATGCATCCCCAGGAGGGTGAAGTCTACACCTCCACACCTCCCGATCAGATAAATCTGGCTTTGGTTTTGTCTTTTTTTTCAAACCAGCACAGTGGTCATGTGGTAGAGTGTCCTCCCTGAGACTGGAAGGTCATGAGCTCAAATCCGTGGTCATACCAAAGACTACCCTCAGTATTAAGGAGTTGAAGGGTTTTTGAGAGCGGCTGTGTCTGCAGCTCGCCGCTCCCCCAGGAGACAGGTCAGATTTAGAGGATGACCTCCACACCTGTTACCTGCTCCGTCTTCTGTTCAGTTTTGGGTTTGTGTCATGTTCCGCTCAGGCGTTCCGGCTCTGTGCAGTCGTCTCTGCAGGTCTGAGCTGCTCCGTGTCAGATCCTCCTCATCACCTTTCAGTCTGTTTTTGTTTCATGTTCTAGTTCTTAGCAGAGCTTCTGTCGCTGTATCGGCCCAAAGATCTTAATTTACGGAGTCACCACCATCTTTGATCAGAGCAGCAGTTGAGGATCATTCTGATCCTGCAGCCAGAGTGAAGGTCTGCAGTCGGATTCCCGTTGATTGGATGTGATTCTTTCTCCTCATCTCATTAGCGTGTTAGAGTTAGCGTGTTATTCTCCTGCAACTGTTACGATCATGTTTGAGATGGAGAGCCAGAGTGACACGACTGCTGTGATTACATGGAGAATCTGATATGAGGAAAGTCATTTGGGATTAAACCTGCAGTGTGTGTGTGTGGGGGGGGGGGGGGGTCGTCTCAAAATCTCATCACAGTTTAAAGGTTTTTCTTTCAGTCACAGTGAAAGCAGCGATCTAAACGGAGGATAAAACCCTCCTTCCTGCAGAAAACATGCTCGCCTGGTTACCACAGGTAATCAGCACCCCACCCCCCACCCCATATTTCTTCAATGAAAAGAAGCTGGTCGGGTCGGAAAAGCAGACAAACAGTCTGAGTCATAACGGAGGAAGGACAGAAGAGCTGAAAACCATCAACTTTGATTATCAGACTCTTAGCCCTGATGCCCTTTGCTTCCTCCCTGCCATTCATCTCCTCTGCTTTCTTAATGAAAACTCGGCCGCTGAGCCCCTTCCGGATCCATCTGTGAGAGAGGAGCCCAGGCTGGCAGGCGCTGCGGCTGATCGATACCCCACCACAAGACAAACAGAGCCCCCCACCCTCAGGGCTTAATAGGAGGGAATGGGGCTGAGAACAGGGGGAGCAGAGGTGTGCTTTTAAAGTCTGGTAATCTTGCAGAGAAAAAAACTCACCAGGAGAGGGGGGTGAGTGGAGAGGGGGTGGGAATTATGTTTGAGAGGCTTTAAATGGTCATGGAAGGTTGCAGGTTGGAGCTGAAAGTTTGATCTAAGAGAGAGAGAGCAGCTGTTTTCCTTTCAGTTCACTCAAGCTTGACTTCCACCTCAAGAAGTCTGCTACTGCAGAAGCTGCTTCAGAAAACCTGAATCACCGTTTCAGGGATCCCGCCTCATCAGGAGGCGGGAAACACAAGTCTGAAACACAAGCTTTAAAGCTGAAAAGCTGATGTTTTCTTTAAAGAATCATTTCAATGACAATGATGTTTTTGGTGTTTTTAACATCTTCTTGTGGTATTTTTCTGATACACTGAGAAAATTAAGATCAAAGTTACATTCCTGTTATTTCTTTTTTCAAATTGTTGTGAATCAGGAGAAGAAAAAAAGAAACATTTGGTAAAAGAGCGTGTTTGTAATGTAGAGCGTAGAACTCAGAAACCGTCCTGGAACAGTGTTTCCCGCCTTTGGTCCTGCTGAAGAACATCTGCTTCAGCTCCTCGTCAACATTTGCAGAAACCTGATAATGGATGCCATCAAGGCAGGTGTGTTTGAGCAGGTTAGGGTTGAAAAAGGCAGGACAGTGTTTGTGTTCCCCACGGACCGGGATAGTGGAGCACTGGCCAAGAAAACAACAAAGTTAAGCCAAAAAAGCATCATGTTAGTTAAAAGAGCACTGGGAATCATTTGAAAAGAGATCAGAAGAAGATCGGAGTGAAACCGAGTGACTGGGTTGTATTTTATGTACACACACGGATGTCACTGCACAGTGAAAAGAAATACTGTAGCTTCATGGAATATGTTAAAAATAAGTGTTTTTATTTCATTGTAATTCTCAATTTAAAAAGTTTTTTTCTGCATAATATAATTTCTCTGTGACCATGAAGAGTCAAAGTGAAGGCGATGAAGTGCTGTCGACTCAAACCCCGCCCTTCGCATGGAGGGCGTTTACCCTGACAACCACGCTAACATGTAATATGTCTCCTGCAGCACGGTAGAGGAGTTGACAGACATGTCCAGTGTTTGAGATTTAAAGATTTCTGTTGTTAAGGGTTTAAAAAGAGGAAAATAAACTATGCATAATTAAAAACAAGTCCCTGGAAAACTGTATCGCTCATATAAAAATGAATTGAGAAACTGCATCAATCGACTCGTGTCCTCAATTCCTCTCCAGACATAAATAACATTTCCTCTGGATGAATCCAGCCTCCTCTCTACATGATCCTCTATGAATGGACATGTCATTTTGGTTTCTGCTGGTGGAAACGTGACGTCTCTAATGTGAATGTTCACAGACTCAGTTACCATAGTGATTGATTCTGAGTACAGCTTAACCCGCTTCTTGAAACGGGTTTGGTTTCACCCACTTTTACAGGTTTAAGTTATTTCTCTTTCTGAAACTAAAAACTCTGAGTTTTACTGAATTTGGAATTCATGAACTCAGAGTTTCAATAAAACCTGCTTCTTGAAATGAGCTCCAGCTGGGAGGAGCCACAGTCTGCCTGCAAAGGAAAAAGGTGAACAACAAACAAACAAACAAACAAACCTGAGCAAAACATAAAAGAAATTTTTGTGTTGTGGAAAGTTGCCCCCCCCTCACTCACACACACACAAAAACTTTTAAAAAAAGAAGAAAATACAACTATAAAAGAAAAAAAACTGTTAATTAAAAAAAGTGTAAAAAATAAAATGAAAAAATATCAAGATATCTAGAAGTCCTACCAATGGCTAGAGAGGACTGGCCTGCAGGACAGCACAGAAGCTCTGATCCTGCAGCACAGGAACAAGCCCTGAACACCAGAGCGATAGAGGATCAGATCTACACCAGACAAGACCCAAGATGTAGGCTGTACAAAGAGGGAACAATCCAGAACATAACTGCAGGGTGGAAGATGCTGGCTGGGAGAGCATACATGGACCAAGTGTCTGGAATAATATACAGAAACATGTACAGAATATGGACTGGAAACCCCAAAGTCTAAATGAGAAACACCTCAGAAAGTGGTGGAGAATGAGAGAGCAAAGATCCTGTGGGACTTCCAGATCCAGACAGACAGGATGGTAATGGAGAATCAACCAGACATTGTAGTGGTGGATAAAGAACAGAGGAAAGCTGTTGTGGTGGATGTGGCAGAACCAAGAGATGGTAACATCAAGAAGAAGGAACATGAGAAACTGGAGAAATACCAGGAACTCAGAGAGGAACTGGAGAAAGATTGGAAGGTGAAAGGGACAGTCTCTGGTGGAGGACCCAAGATTTTTTTCTGGTGTCCTTAGACAGCTCTTTGGTCTCGACCGTGGTGGAGTTTGGAGTGTGGACAGGTGTCCTTTCTGTAGATAACAGGTTTGAGTGGGTGCAGAAGAGTTGCAGGGCTGTGACAGACAGAAAGCTTGTTTGTTGGTGACCAAATACTTATATTCCAACATAATTGAAATAAATTCTTTCAACAATTTTCATTTTTCCCCCCTTATTTTGTCTCACATAGTTGAGGTATACCTATGATTAAAACAGTAATAGTTTATCACAGTAAGAGGGAGAACTTATATATATATATATATATATATATATACATATATATATATATATATATACATATATATATATATATAAGATTCTTTTATTTGTTTTTAAAATCCCTACACGGCTCGGCACCGGTCTACCTCTCTGAGCTGCTACAGCCTTACGTCCCCCCCGTCCTCTGAGATCAGCTGACCAGCTGTTTTTAAAAGTTCCTAAAACAAAACTCAAACTCAGAGGGGACCGTGCCTTTGCTGCAGCAGCTCCGAAACTCTGGAATGATCTTCCAATTCATGTTAGAGAGTCGTCCTCATTGCCTGTTTTAAGTCTCTTCTTAAAACCCACTTTTTTAAATTGGCTTTTAATACACAGTGAAGTGGTTTCTTCTCTTTTATGCTATGATATTTTTTTATTTATTCTCTTAAATGTACTGTTTGGAATGTGTTTTTTGTTTTATTTGTGTTATTTTAGAGCATGCTGTTGCGTACTTTAATCTTATTGTATGTTATCCTCTATCATTGTACAGCACTTTGGGCCTGAGTGGGCAAATTAAGTGCTCTATAAATAAAGCTTATTATTATTATTATTATTATTATTTTATATATATATATATATATATATATATATATATATATATATATATGAGTGTGTGTGTGTATTTATATACATATATGTGTGTGTGTTTGCACTTGTTTGTCCGGGACGTTTGCAGCTTTCATGGTCCTGAGTTTCGGCTCCACGCTCGTCAGTCAAGCAGCAGTTTGACAGACAGACACTAAACGGTGAAAGGTGCGAGCTCTTGACCTCATCTCAGCTTTTTCCTGTCTTTGACTCGGACGCCTGACAGCAGCTGAGCGTGTCAGAGGGGAGGAGCTCCTCCTCGCCCGAGCGTCCTCAGAGGATCGTCTGCGCTCCGCTGGGCTCCGCCTGCTCGTCTCCATCCATTCAGACCTCCTGGTGTCTTAGATCAGCTCAGTGTTGTCAACAGGAGAGTGAGCTCAGCATCTGCACGAACGTCTGTGATGTTGAAGAAGACTTTGTGGGGTTCAGAACGTGTGTGGGTGGAGGGGGGGGGGGCAGCTGGTTAGAAACCAGCTAGCTGCTCAAGCGATGTATGAAGAAGAGGAGGGGCTGCCCACATCCACCACCTCCTCCCTTCTTTGCACTTTCTTGACAGTTTATCAAACTCTTCTGTAATCATCATTTCTGAGCCTCATTCCTGCTGACTGAGACTTTTCGGATCAGAACTGGTCCTGACTCACCAGCTCTGAGGACTTTGTCTTTGGAAACATCAGTAATAAGCGTGTGGAGAGGATCCACTGCTCCACAGCTGCAGGCTCCCCCTGAGCCTCCACAGACAGTCGGGACAAACGTGAGCGTCGGTGAAAAGGAGGGGTCTCTGTAAAGTGGTGGCAGGAAGCGCTGAGATGGGTTTTGGCGTTGGCTCCATCAGCTGGGCGGAGAGCAAACACACAGCAGCCTCCTCGGTGTTTCCAGGAGGAGAAAGTTCAGCGCAGCAGCTGCTAACGCAGAGGCATTTGTGTTTGCAGAGCATCTGCTGGAATCACGGACGGGCTGGCGGTGGGTCTGCGGACACGCTGCTGTGCTTTAATTGCTTTTTGGCTTCAGCTGCAGGAGGCTGAGTTTGCCCTGTGGGTGTTTCTAAGATTAGTGCTCCCACTGAGCTGCAGGTACATCAAGTTTTATAGAGAGAAAAATGACGATATTTCACATTTAATCTTCATAACAGCCAGGAGCGAGAAATAAAAGGAAATCCCCTTCAAGGCTTATGCAGATTGTTGAGGCCCAGCAGAAACCCCAGAGAGATCCGGGTTAAACCCACAAAGAAGAGACGCAACGTTCAAAGTTCAGCTCTGGAAGCACGTGCACGAGCGTGAACGCTCCTCATCTCTGCAGCCACCAGTCTGTGTTGATTCGTCCAAATGATTCTGTCAGAAACACATTTGTAAGAGAAATTTGACTTGATGGGTTCTTTGAATGATCTAAATATGTTTGATATGTTTTCAATAAGTGAGAAAGTTATCTGTGAAGTTGGAGCTGTTGCAGGTGCTGCGTTCAGGGACACGTGGGCCCCTCCCCCCCGGTCATTCTGCAGGTAAAACGCAGAGACGTTCGCTGCGGTCTTCATCACTCTTCATCTGTGCCTTTGTGCTGCTGTGGCGCGCGCACGCGCACACGCACACCCAGCTGTTGCGCTCTGGAGCTTTGCCTGTCCGTGCTGCACGTGAACGCAGCACACGTCAACGTTATTTAAAGGAGTCGTATTGGACATCATGCTCTCTCTCCACTGTCATTAACATGCGTGTGCGTGGAGTCGTGCGTGCGCTTCCCACGCGCCGTTTGGTCCACGGTACAACAGTAGCCTCTAGTGGTTGCATTGAGAACTGCAGCAGGAGTTACTGAGGATGAGGTGATGGAGGATGCTCCCTCCTATGCTGCACCTCCTCCTGGTTCTGTAGCTCCATCACACATCCTCCTAACTCCTCCTGAGGGTGTGTCTGCAGAACCCGATCAGGATTCTGCTCAGGGCTGAGAAACCTTCATGCTCCTCAGATCCTCTTCTTCTGCTTCAAATCTCCTGCATGTTTTCAGCTCCAAGTTTAATCTGCACACTTTAAAGTTTTTTGAAACACTAATAAATGTCAAATCCTTCGTTCTTCTTCAGAGATAAAAATTTTTAGCACTTTACCAACATTAAAATTTTAGTCAATTATTTACCTTCATGATCCTCTTCTTAAGTTACCCTTCTATTGCTCTATTATATTTATTTTAAAAAATCTAATAAAAATCTTCTTATAAAATTTTTCACCTCACGGGATTTTCATTATATTATTTTTCAGGTTTCCCTGTGTTTAATTATACATTTTTTTCAAAAATTTATTTAACTTGCATTATCAAGTTATACTTCATCATTTTCACTATGGGGAGGAAAAAAAGATAAAACGGAGATGGATGAGCTGCAAAAAGAGGAGAGGGGGTGGAAAAAAGAGGCGGCGTCTCACAGCGTCAGTCCAGTGAAGATTGTGTTGTTTTGTGACACGTGTTTCCCTGCTTCTTGTCATGTTTTTAGCGTGTGTGTGTTCCTGCTGATAGTCTCACCAGGTTAATTACCAACCTCCTTATTTGGTTACTCATCCTCAATGTTTGGTTTCAGGAATCGTCTGTTCTGTTGATTGCTTTAGTTCCCTCTTTTATTCCTGAACTGTTTTGATCGTTGTGGTGGTTGAAAGTTGAAAGTTTAATTAATAAATGTTTGCACAAAATCAAAGAGTGTGAGCAGAAAAAGAGGAATACACAGGGATGGGAGTAGAACCAGCAACCTCTGCCCCATCCACAGCTGATGGACTCATCAACTTTATATCTCATCACTGAACTTTGCTTCATGAGGGCAGGACCAGCCTGCTGTGCTGCCCCTGCTGTGTCTGTGAAAGGCTTCACTGTCGTCCAAAGTCTGATTCTGACTAGTAATTAGTGTTCCTTTAACATAACTTTTATTCATATATCCATAATATTTCAGTCTATGTTTTTAATACAGTTTGTTTCGTTTCATTTCATACATGAGGTTTCTGGTTGAGTCAGCATCACCTTTGTGAGTTCTGGAGATTCTTGTATCTGAACTTCCCTAATCAAAACAGAGTGTGATCTTGATTCTTCTTCCTTAGTGATTCTTTAGTTTTGCAATCTCATTGTAGATAAAGAAGCCTTTTTCTGTTCTCTAGAGAGAAACCCAGGATGTAAGAGTGTTGTGGGTGATGAAAATATTGAATACATTGTGAACAGAATTACCAGTGATTACATTATTCTGTCTAATTCTCTCAGCTCGCCTTACTCTGGTGATAAAGTTCTGTTATGAAATTGTTTGAATGTCATGATTGTGAAGTTTGCCTTCTTCCCTGAGATTGTGAATTATGATTAGTTGTTTATGTTTTTGCATTTGATTCTTTGATACTTTAATTAGAGTTTCATTGATTGGATGGTTTGTTATGGTATGGTGGATGGATGGGATGGATGGATGGATGGATGGATGGATGGATGGATGGATGGATGGATGGATGATGGATGGATGGATGGATGGGATGGATGGATGATGGATGGATGGATGATGGATGGATGGATGGATGGATGGTGATGGATGGATGGATGGATGGATGGATGGATGATGGATGATGGATGGATGGATGGATGATGATGATGGATGTGGATGGATGGAGGATGGATGGGATGGATGGATGACGGATGGATGGATGACGGATGGATGGATGATGGATGGAAAGGATGGGATGGATGGATGGATGGATGGATGACGGATGGATGGATGGATGATGGATGGATGGATGGATGGATGGATGGATGGATGGATGACGGATGGATGGATGGATGGGATGGATGGATGGATGGATGGATGGATGGATGGATGGATGGATGGATGATGGATGGTGATGGATGGATGGATGGATGGATGGATGGATGATGGATGGATGGATGGATGGATGGATGACTTATGTTTTACTCCACCCACAGGAATATGACACTAGAAAAAGAGCAGAAAGTTGGATCCCCCCCCCCCGGATCCCCTTCGAATCCGTCGGGGGGGCATATGAAACTTTGATGTGAAACGTGTCAGCTGCTGTCTCAACCCGGTCAGCAGCATCATGGTGATCATTTAAACACAAATGTATACATCTCTGACCGCTCAAATGAAACCTCAAGATGTTGGATTTCTTATTCGATTCAGCAGAAAAGTTCTGTAGTTTTTTTTCTGCTGAGCTTCAACTTTATCTTACTGACATTCTGCCAGACAGCTGCTGGATCTTCAGATGTTCTATGTTTAAGGTTAGATCCCAAACGTTGTTCTAATGAGCAAACAGGGGAAAGCATGTTCCAATCACATGAGCTCACTCTTTCCAAGATCTACAGTCAGAATTCATAACACTGCAGAATGACATGAATGTCAGAACCTTCATGACAGATGACAGACGGAGTTTCACCTCCGAGTTTTCTAAGGTTCATCTCCATTTGATGACAGAGCCCTGCAGCGATTTCTCAGAGAATGCTTGAAGCTGGAGACAGCATCAGGTAAGAAGGAGGAGGATGAGGATCGGTAGTCATGGTTTTTGTGGAAACGATCTGTGAAATAAGAAGATTATTGAAGGAGTAATTATGCGAGGCCCCGGCCTGCTCCTCCTCCTCGCTGTTTATCAGCACGTTCATTAGGAAACCGACAGAAGCCATCTCTCTATTTGCCAGTCGACCACACCGTGAAAGTCGGAGGTCATGGCTCCCAGTTGTGTGATAAGAGGCGGACACCAAATTGGAGGAGGACTGATTACATCCCTGAGGAGGAATGTGATGAAGCTCTCAGCTCCATCAGGGCTGCCTGCTCCATCTCGGGCAGCACTCCATCTCCTTTAGCCCTCGTTCATCACTGCTCAGTTAACTGGGCTCTGCGAGCCGCTCTGCTCGCTTTCACACTAATGCCTTCTGTAATTCATCAGCACACTAAATGTCACATCTTTCTTTTCTCCAGCTTTTCTGGCGGTGATGATTAGCAGAACTTTCAGAACATTCCGGTTTTGATCCGAGTCTTTGACTGCTGTTGTCTCGGTGGATGGACGGCTCGGTGAGCTGCATGGTGTGGAGGAAACCGGGGTTCACTTCCCAACGAGCCGGATGATCTTCACTCAGACTGGATCCTTCATTCTACCACGTGACCGCAGAGGAGTCTTGGTCTGAATCTCCCTGTGCGGGTCCCCAGCCCAGGTAAAATCCAGGGTGGGGTCAGGAAGAGCATCTGGTATAAAACCAAATGTGAGCATCAGAGAAAGCTGACTCCTTCCTGACAGGAAGGTCAGGTCACATGACTTCTGACCTCACTTTGAGCAGGTGTTGACTCCATCTTGACAGGATATGACATCACCAAGTGCTGAAACGTAGGATGAAAATGCGGTTAGATAATAGTGAGATTTGTTAAACCACCAATCTAGATTTCACATAGAGTGAGAAAAACTATTCCCAGATAGATTTCTTTCAATTGTATGAATATCTTAAAAAGATTTATACACCCAAGACATCAAACACTGGAACAATTTCTGCTATTTTGTTTGATGAATAATTCCTTGTCCTGAGAATATTTGTGTTTTTCCAAGTACCTAAGTATTCCTTTCTTTTCTATTAATATTATGGTTTTTCTTACTTGAAATGATTTCATTTTGCTCGCCATGTCCGCGGTACCTTTCTGTACTGCAGTTGTTTTTCTTTCTGAGAGATGACATTAGTTATGGATTTTTTTACAGACTGCTTACAGTTATAATATGTAAATATATGTGGTGTTTAATAAAGTTATTAAAAAAAATGAATAAGTGTGTTATTTATCTGATAACAGCTGGCTTTATTATTTTAAAGTTTTTTTTTTTTGTTTTTTTCCTCATATTGGATTAATATTATAAAAATAAGAAAAACTATGCTTTGCTTCATCTGTGGCTCCAAAGGACCAGTCAATCAAAAGACTCAGTCTATTACCTCTCTTAATTAACATTTAATTCATTGTCCTGTTGTTATTTTCAATTGCATTTAATTGTATTTGATTGTAATTGAATTTTATTTCTAATTTAATTGTTTTAACTGTATTTTATTTTCTTGTGTTGATGCTTTTTGGCTAAGGTCTCCCTTGAATAAAGGTTAAATAAATAAATAAATAAATAAATAAATAAATAAATAAAACTTCCATACTAAAAACAGCAGGGAAATTCCATCCATGCATGTTCTAAACCTGCTGGCTGCTGTTGCTGGAGCTCTCTCAGCTGCTGTTGGGGCAGAGGAAACCTTCAGGGAACCAAACCCTCAATCAACCTTTTTGTCTCTATTTTCCTCTATAAATGGGGCTTTAAAAGTGCTGTATGTTGGTCATTGACACATTTCTGACTCAAAATAAATCAAAATAAACTTCTTTAATTCTCTAGAGTCAAAAACCGTCTGTGTGCTGCCCCCTACAGGTTGAAACGATGCATTACAGTTGAATTTTGTGATTGGTCAAACCAAGTAAGTTTCAGAAGTTTGACGTCATGATCTGCAGCTCCAGTAATGATGACAGTTCTGTTCCCAAGCCCCACCCCCTGACTGGATTTTCACATTTCAGCTGTGGGCGGAGTCAACCTCCAACTGTCCTGTTTGGTTACCCTTTAAACTGTTCAGGAGACCGTTGCAGAGCCACACTCACACTCCTACATTGGGACAGTTTAGAGACAGAACTGACCATTTGAAACATGTTTTTGGACTGTGGCAGGAAGTCAGAGAAGATCCAAACCACACACAGAAAGGACCCAGCTGGGATTTGAACCAATACTCTGAGAACCGGGTCTCCCATCCAGCTACTCAATTCTCAACTCAGCTTTATTTACAGTATATAGAACAAAGCAGGCAGCTAAAACAAAGTGCTGAACACAGAAACACTAAAACAGACAAACAGATAAATAAAAGACAATAAAATAATACAAAAAATACTAAAAGCAGTAAAATAGCAGTACAAACAGCAGGAGTCTCAAGTTGCGTCAAAAGCCAGGGCATAAAAATGTGTCTTTAGCCGGGTTTCAAAAATGGTCAGTGATGGTGTTTCTCTGATTAACAATGGTAGAGAATTCCAGAACCTGGAGCCAGCAACCACAAAAGCCCTGTCCCGTCTGAGCTCACGCCTGGACCTCTGTGTCTCCAGAAGGAGAAAGCAGCTCAGAGAGGTACAGCGGGGTAAGACAGTATAAAGACTTAAAAACAAATAAAAGAATCTTAAAATGAATTCTAAACTGTACAGCAGCCAGTGGAATGAAGCTAAAATCAATGTGATGTGGTCTCTCTTCTGTCCTCCAACCAAGCTGCTGCATTTTGGACATGTTGGAGGCAAGAGAGAGACGTCTGGCTAAACCCAAGGTAAGAGTTGCAGTAATCCAGCCGAGACGTGATAAAGGTGTGGAATATTTCTCAAAATGTGCAGCAGATAAAAATGGTTTCACCTTGAAGAGTTGCTGAAGATTAAGATTAAAGCTCGTTTTCACCACTGAACTGAGCTGGTGAACAAGTTTAAAATAACTATCAACTGAAAACCTGTTAGAAACGGTTGACTTTAAAAAGTTACTCAAATAACAGAGAAACTGAAGATGATCCTCTGAGATCAATTGGTCCAAACACGAGTGCTTCTGTTTTGTTCTCATTGAAGATCAAGAAATTTAAGGCTCACCAGTCCTTAATATCAGAGAGGCTTGATAAAAAGCAGAAAAACCCTCCATCTTTTTCAATGGCAGATAGATCTGACTATCATCAGCGTAGAGGTGAAAGAAAACACTGTGCCTTCTCAGAATGGACCCTAATGGTAAGAGACACAAAGAAATTAGAAGTGGCCCTAAAACTGAACCCTGTGGGACTCCAGAAGACACTCCATCAAGATTAACACACATAGTTTGTCCTGTTAAGTATGACCTAAACCAGTCAACTACTCCCCAGGCCCGACCCCGAAAGCGTCTGAGATCAGAGAAGACTCTGCTTGTTCAGGGCAGCATCAAATCAGGAGTGACCTGGTTGTGTTTATCTGTAACATAGCACGTCAGTTTAGTTTTCAAAAGAACTCCATTTCAGAGGTTTGTGATTTGTTTGCTACTTTGAAACACAAACAAACAAAATCTAACAGTATTAAAAATGAGTCATTGAATCAACAATTTCTATCCAACCTGAAGAAAAAGTTGTTCAAGCCCACAGCATCCAGACATGTCTCGGGAGACAGCCCCCTCCCCTGAGGAGACACCCCCTCCCCTGAGGAGACACCCCCTCCCCTGGGGGGACAGCCCCTCCCCTGAGGAGACCCCCCCACCCCCCCCACCCCCCCCCCCCCACCCCATGGCTCTGATAAAGTGTCTGTCAGGTCTGAGCAGGAAACTGTTAAATACAGACTAAATGTCATGAAGGAGCACCCGTCCCGCTTTGTCTAATTAGGAGGGAGAAAAGTGAAGAGGATGAAGTGTGACCTCTTCAGGACCCATGATCTCCACTGAGAGCAGAAGGTCCAGGTGTGCTCCACCTGAGCAGCAGAGAGGTGAGGAGCAGACCGCTCCAGTCTGGTTTAACTCTGTTGAAGGTTGGACAGATGTTACTGTTACTATAGTAACTCATTCATCATCAGTACTATCAAATATAGATGTTAGGGGTGGGGCCTGTCCACACACACTGAAATATTACAGACAAACATGTTGGCTAAAGCTTTAACACACGTGAACATTGAAACATGTACAAATACAGCTCACACACACACAACTCTGCACACAGGTAAACACAAACATTCTGTTCATGTGCAGGTGAGCGCCGTTCACCTGTCCACATGTTTGTGCGTGTTCTGCTGTAGTGGATGATGTCATGAAATGGGGGCGCGCCCGCTCACCCCCAAACCAGGCCTCCAGCAGAGAGTGAGGGGCCACAGAGGGGATTCAGGGCTCTTTTAGGAGCCCAAATTCTGGATCAGGTCATTTCAAAGAGCCGTTCAAAAACTGGCTCTTTTGACTCCTTCAATATTTATTCACTTTCGAGAAGCCAGTCTGCAGACCAGCGTGGTCTGCAGGGAGCTGGGACAGGAGAGCGCTGCAGTGACTGACGCCGGCCAGAGGACCATGAGCAGCTCTCTGCACAGTCTGGAGAACATCTCTATAGAAGAGCTGAACATACATGTCTGACCAGTTACCTCCACCACCGGTTGTACACAGCCTGACCCAGCAGGTTAGGAGGCAGCTTCTTCTCCAAAACAATAGTGCAGTGGTCGGGCGGTCGACTCCTGATCAGAAGGTGGAGGGTTTGATTCCCACCTTGCCCGTCAAAGTGTCCTTGGACAAGACACTGAACCCCACATTACCTCTGGTGGAGGGTTGGTGCCAGTGTTCTGCAGAACCACCACCAGTGTGTGAATGTGTCTGTGACTGTATAGCGCTTTGGGCCTTCAAGGAACGTAGGAAAGTTCTATACAAGTATACACCATCCACATAAAAAAACTTCAAATCTAAACTGAATTTCTCTAAACCTGCAGGTCTGTTATGTTTACAATTTACATTTGAGTGCAACCTGCTCCACCAATGTAAATGTTACAAGCCTTTTCCCTCATGTTTATCAGCACAGCTGTACTAATAACCCTGTATCAATCTATAGATGAATGTGTAAACACTCTTCTCTCCTCCTGAGGGGTTTTGATCTTTTTCTGTCCTTCTTCCTCTGAGGCTTAAATAAAAGCTGTAAAACAATTAATGGGATATTTGGTTCAGATTTTGTGACAAGACAAACATGTTGGTAGCAGTAAATGTAATCATTACAACAAATGTTTGTGTCTAACTAAATGTAATAATCTGCTTCTTTTGTGTCTTCATTTTTATGCATTTTAGTGTTTCTTTTCTTTAGTTAGGAGGTTTTTTTTATTTAAATAAAGTTTGATAAACTTTTGTTTAGTCGTTTTTTTTTATCTGTGAAAGTCTTGGTTGTCTTTGCGCTCTGGCAGGTCTGAACGCTGGATTTTGTGAATGAGAGAATAAAGGAGCTGAGCTGTGGGCATCGGGATGAAATGAGCCTCCTCACAGACACCATCCTTTCATGTTCTGACCACAGAGAAGGTGTGACTGGAAGACCTTCAGAGCGCCTCCACGGACCCCTACAGGGACAGGAGCAGCAACATGCTCCACTGCATCAAACGCCGTCAGTGGACCCTAAAGCTCCGGGCTGTGGGGGTCTGTGCATCAGCTGATAAAACAACATCATTAGAAACTTTAGGAGCAGAATCAGCGCCTCGCTGTGTTCTAAAAAAAAAACAAATGTGCTTATCTCCTTGCAGCTGAATGAAAACCATCCTATTTCAGCTTCAACAGGGAAGAGATTTGTCTAAAACTGAACAATCTGAAGCGTTTTACTTCTTTTTAATCATTTAAACATTCAATGTCAAAGGCCACACAGTATAATCATAAAAGAATAGTTTGTATTTCTGTTTGATTTGGATAGAAAGAATGTGATTAAATTTAGGCTTTAAGAGAAGCTGAAACTTAAATCAGAGTTTGATTTCTAACTGGACTTTTGCAGACTTCAGCAGAGCATTTGATGCTTTGTGGTGGTTTGGCGATAGAACTACAAACAGAATCACATTCATCCTTTCATTCATTTTCCGTGCCGCTTTATCCCTTTTAGGGTCGCGGGGATGCCGGAGCCTATCCCAGCTACTGATGGGCGAAGGCAGGGTTTACCCTGGACAGTTCACCAGTCTGTCACAGGGCCACATTCGCACACACAGTCACTCACACATTCATACCTAGGGGCAATTTAGAGTCACCAATTAACCTATGAAGCATGTTTTTGGATGGTGGGAGGAAGCCGGAGTACCCGGTGAGAACCCACGCATGCACGGGGAGAACATGCACACTCCACACAGAAAGGTCCCAGTTGGTGTTTCTGATCCCCCAGCCAGGATTTGAACCAGGGCCTTCTTGCTGTGAGGCAAGAGCGCTAACCACTGCGCGTCTGCGCCACCGTGCAGCCTAGAATCACATGATATCAGATATCAAGATAAATGAGGAGATGGTGTAAGGAGTAGATTCTCAGTTAGTGAGCTCAGTTTTAGGCTGAACCAGCAGATAAAACTCAGATTACATGAGAAAGAAAAAAAAAAAACAAATGGGAATTCTATGTCTGGTGAAAGAGCCCCCTCTTGTGTCTATCTGTAAAACTGCACTGAGCGACCAGGACCCCTCCAGGGTGGCAGGTCTGTCACAGGTCCATCACGAGTCCTTCAGTGGTCCAGCACAGATACAGCCCTGCTCCTAATTAGCTGAATGTGTGGTGAGCAGGAGCAAAGACGATGCAGGTCAGAGACGTGAGAACACAGGTGGACCATGATCCACTCAGGTGGAGACACCGGTCAGCGTTTAAGTCTGTCCCCACCTGAGCCCAGCGTCCACTGTCGGGGGTCAGATCACTCTCTACCAGGACTTGAAGACCACCACACACTAAATCTGGCAGCGACACGTCCACTTCCATCAAAGATCACATCTTAATCATCATGAGCTTCAAACTAAAAGCAAAGATAAGTTGCATTACCTGTGATGATGCCAGTGAGAATGCTTTTGGCTGAACGTTGTCACTGAAGATGCTGAAGCTTTTGGAAAAAATGGTGACACAATTTACTTTAATTGATGAAGGAATTTACTGAAAATGTTAAAAATGTTACATTTCTTTAAAGACTGGAAATTTCATGAAGAAAGAGTCCTGTGACCTAAATTTCTGAAACGTTTGTGGTAAAATTGCTTAAAAATCCTCAATACATGCCAATTTTGAAAAATATTTAGTGCGTTGCTTAAAAATGAGCTGAACTACAAATTAGCTCAAAAAAACCTTAGATTCCCAATTAGCCAAAAAAGCTAGCACATTGCTTTTAATCTCCAGACTAGCCTACAATTCCTCAGTAAACTAATTAGTCAAAACGTTAACCTGTTACTAAAATAGAAGCTAAATTCTAAATTAGCCAATTAAAACCTCGGTAGATAACAAATTAGCCAAAAACATGTGCATGTTGCTAAAACATTAGCCAAACTTCAAATTAGCATAAAAAAAACACTTTAGTACAGGGCTGCTCATTCCTGGTCCTCAAGATCTACCACCCTGCCTGTTTTCCAGCTCTCCCTGTACTGCTTGCTGCTGATTACCTGGACCAGGTGTGTCCTTTCAATCAGATTGTGGAGACATCTGACTGAGCCAATCAGCAGGTGGCAGGGCTTGGAGATCTGGAAAATAGTCAGGGTGGTAGATCTCGAGGACCAGGAATGAGCAGCCCTGCTAGTAGATTCCAAATTAGCCAAAAAGCTAGCACATTGCTTAAAAACAACCAAACCTCCAAACTAAACTAAAATTCCTCAGTAAAGTAAATTATCCCAAAAAAAATGGGCCCCAGTTGGGTTTGTCCGCAGTTTCCGTGGTGGCCCCAGCTGTGTCTGCCCTCATTGGCTCCACTGCCCAGGGACTGGAAGCCTGGACCCCTGCTAGCTCTGCTGACTCATGGGCGGCGGCACTAACACGCTTTGCCGGACCCTGGTCAGCGTTGGGGCCACCACGGAAACTGCGGACAACTCCAATTGGGGCCAACATTTTCTACCCACTTTTAAACCATGTGGGGCCCACTTGGACTTGCTGGCTGGGATGTTGCTAAAATATTAAGTCAACTCCCAATTTTTTGAGAATTACTACAAAAGATGAAGACATAGCCATGAGTGTATCTAAAGGCTTCTTGCTGTTGTTACTTAAAATTTTTAAATTTAAAGACTTTCTCATTAATTTCCTATGGGGCATATTTTGCTCAATATTTTAAAAACTAAAAAGTTTGTGAACATCAAAAATATGATCAATACTGTCATGAAAAAGTTGAACGTTTTGATACCCAGATTACAGAAATCTCTGAAAGTTTGATTGAGTTTCTATGTGCCGAAAATGAACAGAAAGGAGCAGGAGAATCACGATAGAGTGAATATTTACTCAGAATTGACACGATTAAGATGTTTATTAAACTTTTAACAAATCGCACACTCCGTCCTTTAGTTTTTAAATATTAAAAACAAATTCAAGCCTTTAACATCAGAGCTCCAGTGTTTCTGTTCTTTGATTTACTGTAACTTTTCAACCATTAACAGGATCATTCCAGTATAATCTGAAGGAGAAAAGCAGCTTGGGCCTTACTGTAGGGTAAGGTGTGAGGAGGTAGAGAGGTCATGTATGTTTCATGTGTGTGCACCGACATGTAGAAAGAAGCAGCTGACGAGACACACATCTGCAGGTTTATTCAAGGTTTGATGCATCAAAACAGAAAAATCTTTGTGGAGGAAAAATTCTCAAAACGCAAAGAGAAGAGAAGATACGCCGTGACCTTTGAACCCACTGTAACCGTTTACATCAGTCTACTACCTTTCAGGATTATGGTTTTATGATCTGGGGCAGCAGACCGGATCAACCCCCCCGATGCACTGTGGCTGGGGGCTCAACATCCCAACTGACTGACATCATCCGTCACATGACCTGCTGGACGCTGCCTTTGACCACAAAGCAAGAAAGCAGAGAGAAAATCTTCTGAAGTGCCGCACACTCAAACTGCTCATCTTCCTCGCACCGCATGCCAACACGTTAAATATTCTACAGAGTCCTTGAGAGAGCGCGTGACCTCGGAACAGGTCCGTTCTTAGGAGCTCCAGCGCCACCACGCCACTTTCATGCGGTCCCACACGGCCCCCAAGGAGTCGAAGGCGGGGCGCACGTCCAGGATGGAGAACTGGTAAGTGTCCTTGTTGATTTCTCCGTCGTAGTAGTCGATGACGTAGCGCACCTCTTTCCCACAGCGGTCGATGATCCAGTCGTGGCGGTCGAAGGGCAGCTCGTACCTGCACAGACACGACTGGTTTAGTTACCGAAACTCCACGACCCACGGGTGAACTGGGGCTAGCACTGACCCCATCCAGTGGCGGAAGCGTGCTCGGGGGGAGAACTCTTTGGCTTTGCCCCCAAACCTCTTCAGTGTGGGCCCACACGGACACTCTCTGCCAGAAGACAAAAGTGGAACCATTAAGGCACATGTGTCAAAGTCCAGGCCCGGGGGCCGGATCCGGCCCTCCAGATCATTTTATTCTATTGTTATTGATGACCCGATGTTATCTCGCTATCATTTCTAACTTGTCTAATTTTGACAACATTTATTTTTATGGAGAGTAAAATATTGAAAGTTGTTTACATTGATTTATTCTGAATAATATTCCTGACTTTTTATTATTCATAATAATGTTCAAAAGTTACAGCTTTAAAAATGTAGTTTTAAGGTGTTCAATAGACGTTTATCCTGTTCGGCCCACTACCTGAGGTGTGTTTTGGATTTTGGCCCCTCGTGTGATTGAGTTCGACACCCCTGAAACTTTAAAGAGTCTCCCAACTGGACAAGTCTGTTGGTCTGGACCGAGTCCGCTTCATCTGCTCCAGATAGAGTCCTGAACCTTGCATTTGCTCTGTATTCAGACTGCTTTAAACCAAACCTTGTAAACAAAGATCTCTTCAGTCATTGGTCTGGAATTACGAGGGCGTGGGAAAGCTACAAGAGAAAGAATAATGGAAGTCCAAAAAAAAAGTAGTTCACTTTTTCAAACTTTAGATTTTGATATTCAATTTTGAGAGTCTGAATTAACATCAGGTATAACATTTTAGGTATAACACTGAACTTTTTGGTAAGGTGGAGGTATTTAAAATAGCAACAGAAGTAATGGATTTAAATCAGCTGTTTTAAAAAAGTCTTCTATATTGTATATTAAGACTCAAGAGGACTGTAAGCTCGCTCATGGGACAGATATGGAGATGAAGTGTCTCCTGAAGCCATCGAGCATTGTTAGATGTATAATTCAGATGTTTTACTTTACTAAAGTAAAACATTTCATGTACTCCTGGATCTGATGATTCTCCAGTGTTCCTTATATGGAACTAAATATTTCTTAAATTGAACATGAATTCATTATCATCATCATATACAAATTACTTGCTGTGAGGTAGTAGTAGGCAGCGATTACCTAAAGGCAGTGCATTTTTATTTTTATTTTATTTTATTTTTATTTAGTTGGTCAGTTTGAGTGACCCATGAACTGATCTCCTGTGTACTGCAGGACAGTGATGTGTAGCTCAGACTGATGGACATGGAGCAGTGGAAGGTTAATGACACATCAGAGCCCTTGAGCAGAGGCTTTGTGAAACAAACTAGATACAAGAGCAACTCCGATCAAAACAGGAAAAATAATTGGAAACAGATGGGTCAAAGGTCAAAGTGTCAAACATGGATCATCAGATCCAGGAGGATGTGGATGATCAGATCAAACGAGCGTGGTAAAGCCTCACCCTGCATGCATGGCCTCCCACTTGAGGATCTCCTGCCAGGCCTGCTCGTTGTTCTGGTTGTGGATCTTTATGATGTTGGTCATGTCTGGAGCAGCCAGATCTTCCTCTCTCCAGCGCCATCTGCAAATACACTTCCATCACCCACATTTGCTGATGACCAAGAGCTGACCTGACGTAAGTCCTTCTGTACATTCATGGAGAGTTTCTAATGGCTGCAGCACATGTCCTTCATTATTACATGCTCTTCATTGACATAGTTCCATGTGGAGCTTCAGGCCGTCACTGACAGCGCTGTCTTCCTCCACACACCCGGACTGTGAGGTGAAACACGACTGACCCTTTCCGCAGCATGGCATTCAGAACATCTGCTCAGACGGATAGACCCAGTTCTTCTCTGTGAGCGGTTTGGGCCGTGGCGGGGAATTTTGGACTCCTCTCTGGCCACCGACAGAGAAAAGGGCTGGTCCGGAGCCGGCGTCTGGTTTGGAGGAGGCATCTGTGTGGACACACAGAGGATCAAGATGTGTGCTGCTCGTGTGGACTCACACCGGTTCCGACTGGTCCAACGGCACTCGACCTTTGGTTTCCAGTCTCTGGAGTCAGAAACATACCATGTTAGCTGGATCGATGTCATTCTGCACACCAGCTGCAGCTCTCATTGGACACTCCACAAACTCGTAGGCCCGGTTCTGGTGGGCTGGACCGGGCTCAGCCTTGTGCATGGGACACTCTGATGGTGGAGAAGCTGCAGAACAAAGGAAGGGTTGATGACAACGAATACATCTGAAAATCTTTGGCTTATTGATCCAAACAAACTGACCTTTGACGGGCGGGGCTTGGTGCATGGGACACTCCGGGGGAGGCGAGGCTGAGAAAGCACAGCCAGATTATTCAGAACATGTGATCCAAAAGTCCTTTGACATCCTAAACAGCATGGCTCAAATAACTGTTTGGGATGCATCCACTGATGAAAGTTGAAGAAACACTGTTCATAGTTCTTCCACAAACCATTGTTTTAATAGTCCACAAATCACTAAATACTTTTCCAATTATTCGACTAATCAGGTCATGAGCAAACATGATGTAAATGACCACACGTTAACCAGCATTAGCTTTAAACTAAAATCTAGATGAGATGAAGATGCTGAAACTGATATTTTAAAAAGGTTAAAGTTGATAGCCAGCTAAAATATTAGTTAACCCTTCTGCTCTAGGCTTGTTTACATTAAAAGTGGGGTCATCTGGACCGCATAAGAGAACACGAGGGTTAAATCCCAAATTTCCCTAAAAAACTGAAAACAAGCCCAAATTAGCCAAAACAGCTAGCATGCCGCTGAAATATTAGCTAAACTCCAATAAAGCCTTAAAAAAAAACATAATAAAAGCCAAAATAGTCCAGAAAGCTAGCAGAATGCAATTATAACTTTCAACTTTACTACACTCTAACTCTATAGATTTCCAAACTGTAAGATGCTCTTGCTCGCAGCAGGAAAGTGATCATTTCTCCATGTCTGCAGGGAGACTTGATCTCTTCTTGGAGAAACTCAGTGGGTCGGCTCGCTACCCTGACCAGCCGCCCAGTGGAAACTGTAACCGGCTGGAGGGTTCCGCTGTATCGAGCTAGCCAGCTCCTCTGTTGCATGCCAGCCCACTTCGCTTTGGCGAGCCAGCACGTTAGCGAGCTAGCAACAGTGAGCTCCGCTGTATTGAGCTAGCGAGCTCCTCTGTATCGTATTGTGTATTGTGCGTGCGTATCCTTTATTTGTAACTCAATGTGTTTTGTGCATAAGTAGAAAAATGACAACATTTAAAAAATACAAAATTCAATTTACACGTGCACGAATGAAAATTACAACAGCTTGAAACTAAATACATAAAAAAATCTTGAAAAATCCACTCGAGTCACCTCTAAGGCACACACGGAGCCTCAGTTACACACAGATTCCATCTTCACATCTCACTGATTCATTCATGAATGATGCCTTCAAGAACTACTAGAACATACTTTTTAAAACAAAAAAATACAAATCAAACGTTATATTTTTTTAGTCGTGTCTTTTGTATGATTACATATTTCTGCGTGTGTTTTCAACGTTTCTTTGGTAAAAAAGCAGCTGAATTACGAGTTTCCTGTTCAAGTACAGCAAGCAGTGCCGGCATCACCAGCGTCTCACATACAGACTGTAGCTGCAGCTAACACAAGCCTGTATCGTTTTGATCTTTCATCATCATAACAGACGCTTTATTTTAAATTAAAAATTAAACAAGAATTTGTTCAGACATGTCACTGGTAGAGATCTCTACTGAGACAGAGAGATTTTTAACTCTGAAGAAAGAAAAGGAAGACTTCTACAAACAGAACATTCATCTGTTTCTTCCCAAACCTTTCTTTTAGTCTGTATTGTATTTCAACTGCACATTTATTAGTCTTCATTTTTAATCTGTAATCTTGTATTCTATTATTCTAGGAACTAAAAGTCCTTCTGCTGGTACCTTTCTTAAGGATCTGGACCTCCTGGTGCATGGGGCAGCCCTGAGGAGCCACAGCCACAGCCTCCGCCTGGACCGTCGGAGCAGCAGGTGCAGACACAGAAGCTCCCATCCTCCTGCTGAACAAGAACATGGATCAGGTCAGCCAGAAGCTCCAGGAACAAGTGGAACCAGCAGCTCACAACAACATGGAGTCAGACACTGGACCAGAACCGAACACATGAAGCTGAACTGTCTGTGTGACTATCCTGCAGTGGAGCCCGTCTGGTTAATGTGTTTCTATCCATCCTCAAGCAGGAGGGCAGCGCTGCCTGTGACGTCACCGCCTCTTCACGGTGACTTTCTATCAGCTGACTTAGTAAAATGAGGATTTAAAGACATGCAGGCTCATGTCCGGATATCTGCTCCGTTAGCCTGGAAACCTTCACGAGGAACCGCAGTAAACCCACCAGAGTCCACACCACTGAGCCCAAACACAAACCAAGCCCGTCCTCACCGTCAGAACTCCTCTAGCCTCGTGGTTCGGTTCTGGCTCCTGTTCTGGCACCTGGATGGACTTTGGCGCAGCTAATTCTTCAGCTAACGTCCTCGTGTTTCGAGTGTCTCTCCTCTAACTTCTCACCTGTTCTCTCCTTTCACGCGCTGCGGATCCGTGGACTCCTTGACCGCCGGCACGCGGGCAGAAAGCTCCCTTTACCCAGCAGCCGCTGCGTTCTTCCGCTGTCTGTCCCAATGTCACCGCGCGGGACGGGGCTTACGTCACCCAACGTTGTGCAACCTCTTACGTATGGTACGTAAACCGCAACGTCATCACGCTCAAGCAGCGTCGACCAAAAGGAAGAGTTGTTCTATTCCTTGTTCCTTGTTTTTGTTTTTTGTTTTTCTCTTTTCTATTTAAATGTTCCCTTTATTGCCTAACTGTCAGTGAATCTCTGTAATTTAAAAAAAAAGTGCAATAAAGTTTGGAGAAAAAAAAGGAAGAGTTGTTTTTTTCTTTGTTTGTCTGTTTTTTAACATTAACTTTATGTATCGCTTTCATCACCGTCCATTTCCTCACAAAAGTCCAAGAAAAGTTCTGAAGAACTCCCAACACATCTTTTTTTCCCATAAACTTTATCGAACATTCTTTCAATTTACAAATCTTCACATTCAGTTGTACTTTTCTTTTTTTTTAACCAAAGGTAACACAAAAAAGACCATAAGTACAGTGAAACCGGCTCATCAACATAAAACATCAACAAGACAGGCAGTTACAATATATATGCGAAAACTCAAAAAAGGTAAATAAATAAGTTCTTTAGAACTAAACTAATGGTTTTTTGTTTCGTGACGTCACAAAGTAATAGCATTTGCTATAAACTCATGTTACAAGTGTAAGTTTTTTCACATTTTAACTGTATTTAAAAACTGGCTGTTTTCTCCCTCATATGTAGGTGTGAATAGAAACATTCAAATATTTTGGTTTTCATGTTTTCAGGCAGAATGCCAATATTTATCGCTAATGTTTACACCACACCTTCACCACACTTTAAAATAAAATCTATATTTTTATTCAATATTTATGTGGTAGTCTTTATAGAAGAGCAGTTTAGACTTTAAAAACTAACTTAAAATGAGTGTCAGAATCTTTTTTTTTTTTTGGTACTTAATATGGCAATCAATCCCTGCTAGAAATAATAAAAACTATTACATTGAAAGAAATGCATCATATGACAAGACAAATCTCTCCATATTTGTTGTAAATATATGTTTTTTAAAAATAAAATTCACCTTTAGTTTAAAAAAACATATTATTTGTATCCATGGTCATTGAACCAAAATATGTCAACATTAGTAGTTTGTGAAATGTATTACTTGTGTTTTTCTGAGGACAGTATTCCTTAATTACTTTTAAAATGGAGTCACTACAATTTAGACATGTTAGTGTGTTCAAAGTATTTTATTGTATGTTTAAATCACAGACCGTCTAAATAGAACTGGACAAATCATGCGTTGAGGTCCCCCATAGGAAATGCATTACCTTCCATCCACGCGATATCAGGCCAGAGCCTTTGCCGTCACTTCCTGGTACGTCTACCACCATTGCAACCCGTCGACAGCGATTCGTCCAAGTCAGTCTGAGTCACGTTTTTAGAGGAAATACTGTCAACCAATCAGGAGTGAGCTTGTTCCGGCTTGTTCGAAGCCCACACTCCTCCCACTAAAAACGGCGAAGAGGAATCTGTCAGTCAAACATTAATGGCAGGCCAGCGGAGCCACATGCTTTACTGAGGCATCTGATTGGTCAGGTTATAACTTGAGCAACTTGTGATAAAGAAAAATGTCTTAAAAAAGAAAATAGGATTAGAAAGTATGTGCTAAGAAGGAAGCATCAGAGAAAGAATGGTTATTCTGACAAAGAAAATGACTGAGAAATAACTGTCTACTTCTCAATGGAAGTCAATGGCCTTCTTGAAACCCGCGGGTACTTCCTGTTTGGAACACGGAAGGAGGGGGGTTTGCATTGTTATTCACGTCAATGGTTTAAATATATCGTCAATGTTTGATGGTCTTTACATGTTAACAACCAGCGCTGACAGACAGACAAATGACAGATTTTTAATCGATCCCATACCTGGGAAAGTGGTTTGTTACCTTAGCTCTAAAAACAACAGATAATAACTACCACTAAAATGGAATAAACAACAATAACAGAGTTTTTAATTGTGTACATCCAATTTATAAGACTTGGTTCTTTTTTTTTTCTCAAATCTAATCACAATGATCCAAACACAAATCTCTCAATTTGCATAATGCTCTGTTTGCACAATGACACCCTTCAGTCAAAACACACGTCTGCCGAGATTTGGTTGACCGTCCATGGTTTGGTTGTTCAGGTTTGGTCAAGTCCTTCTCATCTTCCTCTACCTCCATTGTCTGCTCTTTGAGCTCTCGCTCTCATTCTCACTCTTCTTCTGGTTCCTTCCATTTTTGTTGAAGATATTTGAACCTGCTGCCTTTTAAATCACACCTGAGAGCTGCGTGTTCACATTAACACGTCTGCTTCCACACCTGGAAGATATGAGTTCAACTCATTCGTTAGTGTGGTCATTGGCTGGTCTGTGTTTTGAAGAAAATTACCTCATAGTCCATACCAGTATCTAATGTTTAAAAATGTGTGCAGAATTTTACAAATCCCTGTGTGTAATGTGTTGGAGAAGGGGATGACGTGTGAGATGTTGTTTTGCTCATTGGAGAGAAATTTGGCAAATTGTGTGGAAATGTTTATTTTAGTGTGTAAACTATCATAAAAACTGTAATAACACTAATATACATTCAATAACAACAAAGTATCCAGTATCTTTGAGTCTAATAACTGAGGTGAGGGTGATTGAACTAGAACATGTTCATTTCTGCATGTGTCAGTGACACATTGGATCATTGTGACATTGACTTCTGAGGAAAGAAGAAGCTCAGCGTTCTTCTTCTGTAACGGCTGGGGTGACTGGAACCCAGGAGCAGAGAACAGGCTTGGACTCGGGAATGTAACTTAAGATTTTTAATAAACAAAAACACCTCACAAGAGGGAAAACTGCACACGGGCAGAAAAACTAAAGACCATGAAAAAACACTGAAATGATAACATACCACAGTGTCGGCTAAAGCAAGGAACTCACGAACTAAACAGGGACACACCGACACTGAGAACTGAAATGCAGAAACTTAAATAGACCTAATTACAAAGTGCAGACAGCTGTGCACTCCTCCACAGAGAGCAGCAGGGAAGGAGGGGCCATCCAGGAGGAGTGACAGCTGACCTGCAAAACACAAAATGACAGTCAGAACAGAAATAAAACCCACAACCGTGTCATCTTCCCTCTTCCGTTTGTCCTGATTGTCGTCCTCCTCCGATCTGTTGGATTTTCCCCTTCCTACAGTCTGTCTCTCCCTTAGCCTGCTTTATGAAGATGTTAAGATGCATCTAGAATGGAAGTATGCTTCTGTAACAACCCCTCTCCTCTATAGTTGGTCTGCTTCTAAAGTGACCTCTGACTGGATAACCCTCAGCTTATGGAAGCTAGCTGTAATTTCAGGCTAAAACTGGCAACACAAACCACACAGAGGACAGAGAACAGAAAAACATATGATGAAGCAGATTATAATGTGCAGTTTGAGGCTATGTGACCAAAAACCAACAGATAGTTTCCATTCTCTGTTCTTCTCTGTTACTCCCTGTGGGGGTAAACCAGAGCTTACATTCGTCAGGGGGGTGTCCCCGATCTTCAAGGCATCTGAACGTTGTTGGCTTTTGTTGTGGTGACTTTTTCATACATGTGTGTCTCTGTTTGTTTGACTGTGTTTGGCTATGCCTATGTGTGTGACTGCATGTGTGTCTGTGTATTTTTTTGCATGTGTGTATCCTTATATGTTTATGCACATGTTTGACTCCATGTAACTATCTGTGTATGTCCATGTATGAGTGTTTCTTGTCTGCTCATGTGTGTGTTGACCGACAACACACCTGATTCCTGCCTTGGAGAAGCCTGTGTATTCCACTGTGAGGCTATTTTCACTCAGAAACTAATTACTTCTACCTGATGTGATAAAAACGTAAACCCATCCTACAGCCAACATAATGTACATATTTTATTTCTTTCTAAACATCTTCAGGTGATTTTTTTTTACACTAAATCAGTCAACTTTTGAAACATTTTTGTAGAAAATGTAGAAAACTGTGATATAGGAAAATGATCAACATTACATAAACCTTTTGTTATTTAAATAGGGCTTGGTTAATAAAATCAATTAATCGATTTAAGTTAATAGATCAATAATGGATTCATAAAAATATAAATTGATTTAGCACATAAAGCTAAATCCGCTAGCTTGATGCTAACGTTCCTATAGGACGGCTAATGCTAATGCTCGGTCAACGTAAACATACATTTCTAACTAAATGAATATCTTTATAAATTCACAGGCATGAACTTTACAAACTCTTTTAAGGAAACATTTTTTAAAGTAACCATTTGTGGACTAATTTTTTTTTTTTTTTTTTTTGTGCTAGTTCCTTTTTATTCTTCTGGAATAAAGGGAAAAGGTACAGGGCAATCTCCACCTAGTGGCCAAACAAAAACGTCCTCCAGGAGAAGCAGAACAATGTTTCCAATGTTAATGATCTGAACATTTTTGTTAGAACTTCTGCTTTAGAGAATCCATGGAACACTGGATATTAACAATCTCTGTATTTCACTGATACATTTTACAGTATATGAACTGGATTAGATCAAAATTGAATTAAATTGAAGATTGAAAGACTAAAAAAAATCAGAATTGAATCGTTTCAGACTCTTGTGAATCAACTCAAACCGTTTCTGGAAATTATAATCGATATCCAGCCCAACATTTTAATGATTGAAATTCATTGAGGCTTTTAAGTGAAGGAGATTGACATCAGCAGGTTCGAGTCAGCAACTGAATGAAGGTAGCCAGCATCAATGCTAGCATGAAGAGGATGTTCTGTACAATTCCAATCAATGATCTTCACTTTTTGCTTCATGTGGACCTATCATGTCTGCTAGTATTCATGGCTGACACAGATTTGAACTTTGCACATTTTTAGGTTTAATAGATTCATGATTTATTTATCAAAAGACAATTTCACACACAAGAAAAATTCACATTTTACTTGATGGTGTCCAAAGTCCTCTGAGGTTCCATGTGCGCAGTTCTTTGTTGGTGAACAGATTCTGGATCAGTACTCTAAGGCTTTTGAAATAATAATAATGGAATTGATTTATCTGCACTTTTCGAGACACTCAAAGTGCTTACAATAAATATCCATTATTCATTTACACAGTACTTGGTGATAGCAAGCTACTGCTGTAGCCACAACTGCCCTGGGGCAGGCTGACAGACGCGGGGTTACCACTTTGCGCCTACGATTTTAATAGTTGATTAGTCGACTAATAGTGGCCGCCCTGACCAACAAGGTGCTTTTATTCTTACGAATACCTACAGGACCACAACCTGGTCTCAAACACTAACAAGACCAAAGGACTGGTGGTGGATGACAGGAGGAGGAAAACAGACATTCTGGACACGTGTATACGTCAGCGGGACATGGTGGAGAAGGTGGCTGCCTTCGAGTTCCTGAGCGTCACTATCCAGCAGGATCTGACCTGGAGCTTAAACCACTGCTATGGTGAAGAAGGTCCAGCAGTGGATATGCTTTCTCCAACTCTTGAAGAAGAAGAACCTGGAGGAGGAACTGCTGGTGTCCTTCTACCACTGCTCCATTTCTAACATACTTCTTCTCCAGCTGCACAGCAATGAAAGGACAGGAAAGTGTTCCAAAGGGTCATCTCAACACCCCAGAAGATCATTGGTCACCCTCTCCCCTCTCTGAAAGAACTATACAGTTCCTTCTGCCGTGAACATTTCACAGGATTCATCTCACCCGGACATTCTCCGTTTACTCTGATGCCTTCAGGCAGAAGATACAGAACAATAAAATCAAGAACACATAGATTAAAATACAGTTCTTATTATAGGAGCTGGTTGTATGGATGTGTGTGTTTGAATTTATCCATTTGGTTTTGTATTTTATTTTAGTTAGTTATTTACATAATTTATTTACAGATACACAGAAAGAGGACTACACTCAATTTCTTTGTATAATGTACATTGACAATAAAGCAATTCTATTCTATTGAAAGCCCTTAACACCTTCTGTTTTATGAGAATATCTCTTCCTGGAAAGTGCAGTCGCTGCCCGGGACCATCCGCCTCTTTCAGATGGATGGGCTACAGAAGCAAAAGTAAATCGTCTTCTAAGAGCAGAACTTGTAGAAAATCTTTTGTTCTTGGCTTGAAACTAAAAAGAGAAGTAGTTCAAACAATCCTGGGTCAAATTTAAACCCAGACCACTTATTTGAAACAACAAAGCAGCGGTGAATGGTTTACATGATAAACTGGGTCAGATTTCTGGATCTTCATTTTACTCGACACTTGCACACTGAATTAGATGAAAGTGTAATAAAGAGGCTCCAGTCCTGTTCATTCACGTAAAGAAGCCTGACTCAAACCAACAACCAATCGTAGGAGAAGTCTCTGGAGTGGGATGGAAGAAAGGGAAGAAGGTAGCTGTTCTTCTGTCTTTGCTCTGGAACACAGAAGACTCTGGAATGCTTGACAAATTCAGAAGAGCTCAAACTCTTCCAGTGTGGAGTAAAGCCTCCAGAGCTCCTCAGGTCTTCCCAACTGATGAAGCATGGAGACGCACTCTCCCAGCCTGGATCTGAAAAGAATGACCTGGGTTGTGAAACCTCCTTGAACACAACATTTGACCCCATCAGGACCTCTGTCGGCCGCCCGTCTCCACCACCCAGTTGGGCAAGATTTCCAAACTGCTGTTATTCACAGAGAAGGAAAACCTTCAGCCTTACAGCCAGTCCTTATATCAAACAGAGATCAAGCGTGGACAAAAAGTAACCTTTGGAAGAGATTTTGTCTTCAACACATGTATTGCATTTACAGATATTGTGTTGTGCTGTTTTTGCTTTCAAAAGAGAACAGATTTGTTTGAACTCAACCAATTTGGACGAATGGAAGAAAATATGAATCTGAAGAAGTTGAACACTGAAATAAACATTCACTTCTTCCATGACTGTCTTTGACTTCCTGGAAAACAAGTGGCTCTGCAGAGTCCAGTTGATGGACAGCAAGGAGAACATCCTCTGGTCTGCTGCACCTGGTTTCCATGGAGACCGTTGTGTCCTGACACACAGAACCATTTAGACAGATGATCATCTGAACACACTACATACTAAGGCATTCTTACTTTGCATTATCTCTTCACCTCTTCCAGTAGCTTCTCTGAAGTCTGTCTTTATGCAGTCAAGTCCCAGGTCCTCCCTCAGGTGCACAATCACCTGAGAGGTCTCGAGTACTCTTGAGAAAAATGTAGAATATTCTTCATCATAAATGAATGAACTGTCTCCACATGAGATCAGAAGGGATCTCCAAAGGCTGACAGACGTTCCTCTCAGGGACTGCAGCTCATCTTTCACCTGCTGAGCTTCTTCACTGCAGAAATTTGGGACTTTTTCAACATTTTCTTTAACGTTTCATCAAGTTTTTACATCTAAAATGACATTGGGTTGTTTCTATATGCATATTTTTGCCTCAAGTCCAGTCAAGGACACAACCAGCAGGACAAAACAAGCGCTGGTGCCAGAAGGAGTTTATTTAATCCACATATTTTAAAGGCAAGGCCCGGGGGCCAGATCCGGCCCTCCAGATCATTTTTTCGTTGACAATGGCCCGATGTTATCTTGTGCTCATTTCTAACTTGTATAATTTTGAAAAAAAATTTTCAGCTATATGCTAGCTGTTCTGGCTAACCTAAGTTTTTTTGTTTTGTTTTGTTTTGTTAGGCTAATTTGCCATTTATCTAATATTTTAGCTAGCTATCAACTTCAGCATTTTCAGCTATCAATTTTAGCATCTTCAGCAGCAAAATTCAGCTTACAGCATTCACACTAGCATTTTCACAGATATTGTAACATATCCAGCTCATAATCATGTTAAAAAGTTATGATTTTGAAGTTTTAAAAATGTCGTTTTAGAGCAGTTATCCTGTTCAGCCCATGAATTAAGTTTTTTTTTTTTTATTTTGGCCCCTTGTGCAATTGAGTTTGACAGTCCTGATCTGATGCTGCTGGTCCTTTTACAGAATGTAAAAGCATCTGTGTGTGGAGACCAGACTTACTGCTCATCCCCTCTAGATCTCAGCATGTGGTATCTGTGGTTTAATACAAGGTATCATTTGCTTATATCTACACACTGTATACACTGTTGGGATTGGACTTTTTTTTAGCCACCAATGAACTCAATTCCCCTCTTGTAACCCTTCTACGCCCATGCTAAATAAGGGGCGCTTGTTTTGGCCTGCTTCAGACGTCAACCTCAAACTGTTACTGTGTACTTCTGTCTGTCTTGTTCTGGGTTGTACTGAATAATACGGAATTTCCCTTTGAATCAATAAAGCATAATTGAATTGTATGTTTTTTTTTCCATGTTTGTTTTTGTGTCAGCTGAGTTGTCCGTTTTCCAAGCACACTGGCCAGCATTTATTCTGCCTTTGAAGAAGTTGAAGAAAAGTCCTCCAGAAACAAGCCTGGAAATACATCTGTGCAGACCAAAACAGCATTTAGAGCTGCTGTGATCCCGGCGCTGGTTCCAGTTTGAGTGTTTTTCTTCACCATCTGCGAGAACTTTGTTTACACAGTGCAGAGGTAAATATAGCCACACACCGTGCACAGAACTGTAATTGTGACCTTAAAGTGAGACTGGAACAGACATCTGTGAGGATTTACACGTTTCTGACTGGAAACACTACAAAGAAATTCCTGCTGGCTGAAGGAAAATCCTGCTGTGTTAATGCAAACACTCTGTTTAGAAATAAATCAATCTGGTTCCTTGTGTGTTAGAGATCCATCCTGCTGCCAACACTAAAGGACTCACAACATTCAGTCAAGCTTCTCATTCATCCAGGTGGTATTGTGTTGAGTCATACCAACTGGACCTTAAATTTTCAAACATCTCAGCACGCTGCTGCTCAATGCTGATGTCACTGTGTTGATAGCAGGTTTCAGCAAACAGATGAATAGAAACAAAACGTCTGATTGTTTCAAGCGGGAGAGAGCATTTTAGTTTTTTATGAGCAACCGTGAATGTTCGGCTGAACTCAATTCTGCATATTTTAATTGTTTCTTGATAAAGAGTCAAATGGCATTGTTTTGACAAGCTAATAAATCTGGTGAGCCTATATGTTGTAAATTCACAATTACCATGTGAAGCTGTCATAAAAATTGGATTTCACATAGCCAATTTTTACAAAAAAAGAAAAAAAATCTAGATTTTTAACATGTAAGATAAGTAAAATTAGTTTGTTTATTTCATACACAACACATGAAGTCATCCAAAACACATTAACCCTCTCATGCATTCATTTTGATATCAGGATTTTTTCACTTAGTGTTTTTACTTATCTTTACGGATACAGAATAAAGTTTTCTTTAGAAAAAATCTTACATCCTGAAATTCTGTAAAAATATAAAAAAGTGAGTACACCTCTCAATTTTGTTGCCAGGGGTTTGGCTGTTGATGTCTCTATTATTATTTTTTTGCAGAAAAAATAACCTTAAACTGCTAAACAAGATGGGCACTGACGATTCTTCATTGTGTCAAAAATTCGTTTGGCAGTGTTGTCCAATGAAAAAGCTATATCGAAGATGGTTAGAGACTTTTACAAAGAGATACTGTATTCATCAGTCCACCAAACATCAATTTGTAGGTATAACTGTAAATATCTGATATATGATATCATGTAGTAATAGTGTTCCCTCTACCTCTTGGCTTATCCCATCCGGGGACATTACGGTATAAGAACACATCAGTGATTTGCCAGGTTTTTTTTTTTTTTTACGCCAGACCCATTTAGGCGGTAGCGTCAAGGGTCTTGCCTAAGGACCCAATCTGGATGGAGGTCAGTGGACAAACTGGGGATTGAACCGAGGTCTCCTGCGTGCCACTTTGCCCACTGAACCAGTCGCCTTGATTGTACCAGACTCATGATGTTTAAGAAAAGGATCTCCTGTTAGAAGCTTCCAGATTACCGATTGGTGCATTTAAAGTGTACATCTGTTGTCTAACAGCTTCATTGGGTGTTTTTCAGTCATTTCAGTGAGAGAAAAAAAGACATGTGTTGGGCTTAAACCAGTGTATCTAACAAAGGCTGAAGGTCTGAGGTAAGGATTCACAGCACAGCTGGCAGACGATTAGTGAGAGAAGACATGCACATGTCATCACTGAACATCCATGTCTAAACCTGTTCCGCCATGTTTGTGGTCTCAGGGTTGATGGAGCCTATCCAGCCGTTTGGGTGAAGGCAGGATCACTGAGAATGTGTGCTCTCATATGTAGACCAAGGAGCATGTCTTCTGAGCATGTCTCCTGATGATAAATAACATGTGGTTATATAGCACTGTACTTTCTTAGAAAGCCCAAAGCATCTTACAGTTCTATTCACATACTGATGGCAGTTCTGCTGGGACCAACCTCTAACCACCAGGAATTCTCTGATCAGAGATGGACCGCACTGGTTTGGAAGTAGTAAAAATCCATCAGAAACCCTGACAGAAGATGCTCTGCAGGTTCACATCTGACTGCAGGTTAATTGGTTCCATCTGAACATGACTAGGAAAGGAATAAGGAATCATGGATATGTTATCATCAATCGTTCTAAGAGCTGAAGATTACCTTGAAATCTCATCATGCAGTGTTATCAACATGGCTGAGAACATGTGCAGGTGACCAGCCAATGCTTGAGCATCTCGAGGACCTGGATGGCTATGCTGGCTGGAGCTTTATGCTCCTGGTAGGGTCTCCCATGCCAGACAGATTTAAGTCCACTAGCCCTCCAGGTTGGGGGTTTGGCACAGGGCTAACCACCTGGTCCTACAAAACCCAACATAGTTACGGGATCAGCTGCCCTAAGCATCTCAAGGCGTAAAGGGCAGTAAGAAGAAAGAAGAAGAAGTGGCATCAGGATGTAACAGCGTTGCTCTCCCCGTTGGCTTAAAAGAAACTCTGACTTTCTCATGAAAACTTTCACCAGAAGAGCCTGTCCCTGCAGTTTGGTGTTCCATTCATTCATCATTGCAGTCACATCAACAGCCAAACACAGAGTCTGCCGTCATATTTTCATCTGAGAGCTCTGATGACGTCAATTAGAACATTCATTTTTCATTTTGGGCACATGCTGATGTATGATACAATGCAAAAAATTCCATTTCTGATCCCCTTAAACATTTCAATACAGAGTCATTTCCTCGTCAGATTTGGACAAACATCTATTGAGAGACCTGTCAGTCTTTCTCACTTCAGGACCAGAGTATCCATGGAAACATGCAGTCCTGTAAACTCTTACCATCCCATTGACTGCATGGCTGCCAGCTCCTCTGTCATTTTAAAGTTTGCTGTGCCAAGAACAAATACTGGCATCTGAGTTGTGACCAACAGAAGTTGAGAGCCAGAAGAAAAAGGCAAACGTTGCCAATGAAGTTCCAGACGTCCTCAATCCTTCTCATCACAGTTTTTCTGGACACTGGACTTGCTGACATTCAGTTTTTTAGTACAGCAGAGACCACCAGGCTCTCTGACAACCTCCCCCTCTAATAATGGCTTTCTGTTTCTGGCGGTTGAGAGAGAAACCAGAAAGCTGGTCTAGGTTGCTGCCTCATGGATGCATGAGTCTTGGTAGGAAAGTCCTGCTGCTTTTACTTCTTTTCTAAATAAAAGACTCTCTGTTCCAAACAGGATCATCTCAGTGCAGATCTGAGCAGCTAGTAACCAATGTTGTGCAGCATAAAATCATATTTGCTTTTAACTTATAAAAGATCAAACTTTTTATTAAAGTTTAGCTTTGCATATAGATCCTGTTCATTCTGGAGGAAGTGTTGAACAAACAAGACATCTTCAGGTCAACATGGATGGAAAAACCTACAGAGTTTATGTTATATGTGAACCTCGGACATCAATTTATAAATGTAACAAATCTAAATGTAATAAATGATAATGAAGTAATCCATTCTTTAAAAAAAAATTTTTTTCTTTTTCTTTTCTTTTCTTGTTCTTTTCCTCCTCTTTGTCCTCAGCAGTCTTCCATTGCTGGGTTTTGTTATTTTAGTTTGTGGTTGGATCTTGGTAGTGTTAGTTTGCGGGCTTTATTTATTTGTTTTCTTGAGGTAGTTTTGGTTAAGCAGACATTATCAGAGAGCTGCTGACTCTGACGGTCGACATGTCTGGATCAACAGTCTCCATGACTCATTTTATGTTTGGTCAAAGAGCCACAATAGAGAGATAAAAGAGACGCATGTGGATCTGGAGCTGCAGGTTGGAGACTCCTGCTATAGATAGTACAGAGGAACCATGTTCTGACTAGGTCCTGGTAAGCTCATTTCGTTGCTCAGAATGAGGGTCTTCTTTATCCTGTTTTGACATTTCACAACCTCGAAACCATGAAAAAAATATTGTTTTAAACTGGGAGGAGTAGATGCAAATAGATAGCGGCCATGGTGCAGAGGTAGAGCGGTTGACCGCTGATTGGAAGATTGAAGGTTCGGTCCCTGCTCAGCACACCCATGTGTTGAAGTGTCTCTGAGCAAGACACTGAACCTCATTGCTCCTGGTGGTTAGGTTAGTGCCAGTGTTGGGCAGTGGAGCCCCCATCAGCGTGTGAATGGGTCTATGACTGTAAAGCCCTCTGAGAAGGTAAAGCCCTACATAAGTATACGCCATTTACAATTTAGATCAATTCAATGTGCACAAAGGGATTCATCAACCTGATGTTGTTTGAGGTCTGTAGGTTGCATGTTGAGAGGTGGAGACTGGCACTGAAGAGATGAAAATACAATGAAAGGAGACAGCCAGTGGATTCAGACTGGACACATTTGGTCCGCTTAAAGTGATTGGAGTTTGTTTCCCTCAATAATGCAGAACAAAGTTTCAGTTTGAATTTAGTTCCGGACCAGGAACCGCTCTCTGACCAATCGTTTGAAGTGGTCTCGGTTTGTTTCCAGTCGGACTGAACTTCTGTTTGCTTTGAGATTCCTCAGTCTGAATATGATCTGCTCCGAGATCGAAATAGCTTAACTGAAACGGCCAACCTCGCCGGCTGATGATGCAGAGACATCATCGTAAAAACTCTGTTGCAGTTCCTCAACCAAATTCTTTTCAAAACAATGCCATAACAGCACAGCGAGACACAGCAACTCATGGACATGAACCGCAGCACCTTCATCTTTATCTTTTCGTGTTGACCCGCCCCCATAACTGCTGGCCAATGACTGAAGAGATTAGTAAGGTGGTTTTGTTTATTAGACTGAAACAGAAATCTCCGGTAGACGCCAGTAAATACAGACCAAATACAATCTTCTGGACTCGATCTGAACCAACACTTTCCCAGTCTGAACACAGATCAATGTGAATAGTTTGTAATGGCAAAAGCAAAGGTTATGGAGACATTAAAATGTTTGAGCTTATAAATGAGTTAAAGGTAGGGGTCTAACCAAGAAATCAATAAATCCATTTCTATTCCTACGACCCAACCAGATCGTTCTGTCTGAAGCAAGTTGTTAGTCAAAGCGAACTGACCTATGACAGAAAAATGGTTTCAAATTGAAATATTTTGAATGTAATTGACTTTGAAAATACCATTAGAATTTAGACATGGTAGATTTATTTTCCTATAATATAAAAACGATCAAGTGTATGATAGAAGCAAAAAAAATGATCAACCATCATTCCAGTGCAGTGTGTGGAAACACTTTGAATTTAGTAAAGTCATGTGACCATTGTGAGGATTGTGGAATTTGGTCTGTTTTTTGTCCGTTGTGTTTTGGGTTTTGGTCTTGTTCTGTGTAAAATTTGTCCCTCAATCACATCAGTTTCAGGTTCATCACGATCCACAGCTGTCTTCACTTCTGTTAATTACACTCAGTCTATTTAACTGACTGGTCTTCAGGTCGTCTGCTCTGTTCTGTCACTGGTTTGGCCTTCATGGTTTTCTGTCTTGTTTCAGTTTATGAATTAAAGCTTTCTTCCACAAAGCATGGTCTCCTGTGTTTGGGTCCACCACCAATGAAAAGAACACTGGGAAATACTTTACGATAGATAAAAATATATTTCAAGTGGAACTTTACATTTTTCAGATCAGCTTTGATCTAAATTGTTTGGTCTCCACATCAGCACCACTTCCTGCAGAGACGGACACTTGCTGCTTTTTAAAAGTCCATGGAAGATCAAAAACAGTCAAGATGAGAATCATCTTCAACCATTTAACATCAGAGCTCCAGTGTTTATGTTCTTTGATTTACTGTAATTTTTCAACCATTAACAAGATAATTCCATTAGATTCTGAAGAAGAAAAGTGGTTGAAAAGTTACAGTATGTTAAAGACTTTGTGTTTAAGTGTCACTGGTGATGCCTCATGTGTTAAAGAGTTGATGACCTTAAGCTTCAGAGGTCATCCACATGTGAGTAGAGGACTTAACCCAGTCTGCAGATAAAATAAATATATATTTTTAAAAAACATTCTAATTTGAAGATTGGTGTTCATAACATTTAAACATCTTCTACCATCATCATACTTGAATATGCCTTTTAGTAGTAATCTGAATGGTGATGCACTAACATGATACAGGAACAGATATACAGGTCAACACTTTGTGTAGAAAGTTAGACATTGTTTTTTTGGGTCCAAATGACCCAGAGGGTGAAGGATCAACGTTCAAGCTGTCTGAAATGGTTCGTCATCTAGATCAAGTCAGTCCTCGAGGGCCGGGGTCCATTGAAGCTCTTTACTGGCCAAACACACCTGATCCAGGTAATCAGCTGCATGTAAGGCAGGATTTCTGGAAAACCATGCAGGAGGCCGGCCCTCGAGGACTGACTTCAGAGAGTGAAGCATCTTTTCTCCCTGTTCCTCGGCGTGAGCACAGTCATGAGCAGCACAGACCTTCTGTCCAGAAGACAAGAGAAGCAGCCCAGGGCTCTCATCTGCTCAGAGCTGCATTTTTCTTCTGCAGCTGGTACAGGACCAACATTCAAGTTAGTTTATTTCATCTTTATTGAATCAGCTTTGTTCAGACATGAAAGCTCAGTGCTCTTTTTGAAGAACCGTTGTGGTCTAAGGCAGCTGGGAGCTCAGGGTTACAGGAACCTCAGACTGAACTCCTTCTGATGCTGAACATGTTCTCTATTAGAACATCTCTATGATGAAGGTTCAATCCTCAGTCACAGCAGAGCTTTGGTCAACATGATGCATCTGGTAACATTCAAGCTTTGAGCAGTTAAGCAAAGCAGTAATCAAAAGTTCAAGATTTCATCTTTATTATTTGGAATTCTCTGTCGGTTTCTTTCTTCTGCATAATGAAGGGAACGAGCAGAGCTCTGCTGTTCAGACCATCAACACGGTGGTGATGATCCACGGTTGGCCTTTTCCTCGTGGGTCATACGGCTTTCCTCAGGTTCTTGAGTTTTTCTCTGATGGGTCAGAACAGAAGTCATAACTCCAGAAGCATCTGAGAGTTGTTTTGAGAGAAATAGAGACAGCCAAACTTTGACTGGGTTGATTCAGATTACATATCACTTCTGTCAGTTTCAATTCCATAGCAACTGGAATTAAATATCTTCCATCAAAAGCTAAATAAAATCAGTTTTTTGTCTGTCAAGGCCAAATAAATGCTTCAAAAAAGTCTATTTTTGAATTTGGTGAACTGATTGAATGTTGGAGTAAAGATTGATTACATCTTTTAAAGCGGGGTTTCAAACTCTGTTGGACGAGGGGCCAAAATCCAAAACACACCTTTGGGGCGCGGGGCGAACAGGATGAACAATTATTGAACAATCTAAAACTACATTTTCAAAACTGTAACTTTTTAACATAATCATGAACTAGATATATAGCATTACCTGTGATAATGCTAGTGTGAATGATGTAAACTGAATTTGGCTGCTGAAAATGCGAGTGCTGAGAGTTGAAGATGCTGAAAACTCTGAAGCTGAAAGCCAGCTAAAATATTAGCCAAAAACTAGCCAAAACAGCTAGCATGTAGCTGAAAAAATAGCTAAACTTTAAAATAGCCTAAAAAAATCTTAGTAAATGCCAAAACAGTCCAAAAATCTGGCAGAATGCCAATTTTTAAACTGTAAAACAGGAATATTATTCCAGAATAAATCAACTTAGACCTTAAATAACTCAATATTTTACTCTCCATAATAATATATTTTGTCAAAATTAAACAAGTTAGAAATAAGAGCAAGATAACATCGGGTCATTAATAACAATACAATGATCTGGAGGGCCGGATAGAATCACTCGGGCCTGGACTTTGACACGTTTTAACCCAGTCCCGCTGTCCACATAAAACCATTAACACTTAAGTCATTTTACCTGGAAAGGCTGAATTCAAGATGAGCCACGCCCACTTTGACATGTCCCCATTCCCAGGTGACTCCTCAGTAACTCTCCCGTTCTGATCGGTTGTTCAGTTGGGAGTCTGCTGCACACCTGTTCCCCCACCAGGCGGACCTCAGCCCCGCTAAGGTTGTTACATTCCTGCATTCATCACGCTCCAGTTCCCCCTCGGGTTTCATAACGGTCAGCTCAGTCATTTTAGTTTAATCCCATTGACGTCTAAACCAGAGCTGCTGGATTAAAGGGTGCCGGTCCAATCCCAGCCGTCAAATCCAGCTGCTAATCAGCATGTTGTTGAGGAATGCTTTAGGAGCAGAGATGAAAAAGTCCCTGATTGATCCACAGTCCCACATTAAGCAGGAACAGGAAGTATGAACATGTGCTAGCAGACCTCAACCATTTCTGGTGCTAAATGAAATGAGGCTCAGTCACGTTCAGTCTCATGTTCTGGAATGGAGCGACCACAAAAGCAGAGGTTCAGTCTGGGCTTGTGGTGACTTTCATCTGCGTTAGAGTCAGAGAAAGTTGTTTGTTCGATTCTCTGAACACATCTTGTAAACATGTGGACTGAAGGTGTGCATAACTGGGAATCACCGGCCACCAAAGATGCTCGCACCCGACTCCACACACATCCTCCTGGGAGTGTTAACCCTTTAACACCTGAGGAAATCTTTAACATACTGTAACTTTTCAAATGTTAACACGATAATTCCAGTCAATTGTGAAGGAGAAAAGCGGCTCGACGAGACACTTTTCTCCTTCACAATCTACTGGAATTATCCTGTTATACATAAACACTGCAATGTGTAACAACAAAAAAGGCCATCCATCTTTCCATGTTTCCTCTTGGAACCTCTCCCAGCTCCTTCAGAGCAAAAGTAGAGTACACCAGGACTGTCATCAGACCCTCAACCCCAACAGAGATACAGAAGAAGCAATACCTGAAGGTAACCCAGTCCTAGTCCTAAACTTTTTTAGCTTTCCCTCCCTCTGTAACATTGATTGGCTGACTCCAGTGTCTCCTCGTTCTGATTGGTTGAATACACACCTGCTCCAGGTAATCAGCAGCAGGAAGTGTAGCGAGAACTGGGAAATGTTTATGTTTTCCTAAATACTAAATCTGGCCTTGTGGTAGAGCACATGTATCAAAGTCGAGGCTCGGGGGCCGGATCCGGCCCTCCAGATCATTTTATTTTACTGTTAATAATGACCCGATGTTTTCTTGCTCTTATTTCTAACTTGTATAATTTTGACAAAATATATTTTATGGAGAGTAAAATATTGAAAGTTATTTAAGGTTTAAGTTGATTTATTTTGGAATAATATTCCTGCCTCTTTAATATTCATAATTATGTCAAAAACGTTATGGTTTTAAAGTATTAAAAATTGGCATTCTGCTAGTTTTTTTTTTTTAATTATGTTGGCATTTATTAACGTTTTTAAGGCTATTTTGGAGTTTAGCTAAGGTTTCAGCTACATGCTAGCTTTTTTGGCTAACCAAAATTTTTTTTTGTTTTGTTTTGTTTCTAGTTTTTTAGGTTAATTTATCATTTGGCTAATATTTTAGCTGGCTATTAGCTCAAGTTTTCTTAGCTATCAATTTCAGCATCTTCAGCATCCAAATTCAGCTTACAGCATTCACACTAGCATTATTGCAGATAATGCTATATATCTAGTTCAGAATTATGTTAACGTTATGGTTTCAAAGTTTTAAAAATGTAGGCTTAGAGTGTTCAATAAATGTTCATCCTGTTCATCCTAAAACTTAAGGCGTGTTTTTGGAGTTTGACACCCCTGTGGCCGAGTGTCTGCCTGGAGACTGGAAGGTCATGAGTTAAAATCATACTAAAAATCATACCAAAGGCTCTAAAAACGGGACCCAGTGCCTTCCTGCTTGACACTCACTGCATTACTCACTATACAGTGCATTCGCCCATTTTTTAGAGCTGTCTGAATCTACAAATACCAAAATCGAGTGGGGGGAAGATACCGCTGCTATGTGCCCCCAGCGATTCATGGACTCCTCCGAGCACCATGCAGAGGGATGATCTGGGTGTGTACAACAACCCCACCACCAGCAGCTATAAGTGGTTTTAAAGCCCCACCAACAAGCATTGGTCCTGAAGGGAGATCTGAATAGATGCTGCACCCGTGAGTTTTCAGTGAAAATCTGATAGTTCTGGAAAAAGGTACTTGTTAGAAGTCAATTTATCCTCATAATCCACCTCTGACAGATGCTACATGAGACCCACCTTACTCTGGTGAGGGTGACTTCCCTTATTTGCAGAACAGATCTTTTCACCCTCAATGACCTGTTTAATGTACAGACAGAAATGAAGCAGGACGGAAACGTTTGCAGGTGCACTCATCAAAGATCCCAGAGACTCTGGACCCGATCAGCTTCAGGAAGTGAGAGTAAAGGCCTTGCCCCTCTTCAGGACTGCCCAGGATCCAAACCAAGAACCAAATTCAAAATTTTGGTACCTAACTGTCTTGTTTGTGATTATCAAACCAGCCGATGACTGCTAAAGCAAAGACACTACATATAGATATTATATGCTCCCTACATAAACTCCACCTCCCCAGACTTTCCTCCTAAGCTGGGGAGGAACTTGCATACAACATCTGTTAACAGAGAGGCCAGCTGAGCAAATGAAAGGGCAGAATGCTGGTCTGATCAAAGCTGGAACAATAACACGTCTGTGCTCCAACTGGAGGATGCTGCGGCTGAGAGTGACGAATGGAGCCTGAAGCTGTGCTCTGTACATCTGACTACAAACAAGGGGCTCTGTCTTTGACAGAAGCTTTATCCTGCCACACTGCTGCTCAAGAAACAGATGGCTCTGGGAAGTCCAACTACCACCCCAGAAGAGAAAGAGAAACTCAATAGAAACATGAGGACAGGTTTGGTTTCACAATCAATCAAAGAAAATTTACTGATGAGAGAGAAGTCATGATTGTTTTTGGATAGATATTATGGAGCAAATACAACAAATGAAAATATATGATCTCAAAAATGTAATTATGTAATCCTTTAACACCTGAGGCGTGGCCAGTGATGAATAAACACAAAAACTTTAACATACTGTAACTTTTCAACCATTGACTCAATAACTCCAGTATACGTTGAATGAGAAAAGTGGCTCGACAAACTTCTTTACTCCTTCAAACCCTACTGGAATGATTGTGTTAACAATTTAAAAAAATAAGGTAAATTAAAGTCCATAAACACTGGAGCTCCAGTACTAAAGGGTTAACCATGTAGTATAAATACTTGTTACAGTGGAGATGTTAGGAGGATTTGCCTCTCTTTAGTGATATGGTGCAGTCCGGTCTAGTCTGGTATTTTGAGCATTTCATTCTAAAATGGACTTTTTGAAGGGGCCATACCATAATATTTTTCATCCTTTCAGAGTAAACTATATCCATATATACTGTATGAACATATATTACCTTCGGAACACTAAAAAATAAATCATTTGTTAAACATGAGTCATTTTAGTGACTGTTTTAATACCCAGAAGTAAAGCGACTCAATCTCTGAGGCTCCGCCTCTCGTTCCTTGTCGGTCCTGCCCGTTTGTTGACGTCATCCTTAATCCTGCCAATAGACCATCAATGAGCCTTCCCGAGCCTCCTCAGCGAGCCTGTGGTTTGTGCTTGTAAACAAACAACCTCTGAACTATGTTTAAAGCTGGATCTGCAGACGGTGGAGCCTTCCTCTCTTGACCCACAATCTGATTCAGAAGATACTCTGAGTAGATGTAGTTACTCACCGAGAAAATGCCACTTCATGTGGCGCCGCTCATAAAACATTTATCTTAGCATGCATCCACACACTTTTACAGTTAATGAAATATTGAAAGATCATCTATACAAGGAACAACATGCGAGTAAGTTGTAGCTTTAGCTCATGCATTATATGCTTACAGTATACTGCAGGATATACATGCAGGTCTAAGCTCTTCATCCAGTTTGATCGTAGGAATGGTGCCGGCTCTCAGATTTAGTCTCTTGGCCAATCCACTTTGATACATAATTATCAAACCATCATCTGTGAAGTTACTTCTGGGAGGGGGCGGTTCACATCGTGCTGATGTCAGCACGATACGACCTGCTTGTTTTCATGGGTATGGGAGGGGCTGCTGCTGAGAGTGCAGGTTTTTAGAAGATTACTTAAAAACAGATCAAAATACCAGTTTGGGTTCTTTATAGAGAGGAATAAACAGGGAAATTCACTTAAAAGCTCAAAAAGTAGAATTTTCATGGTACGCCCCCTTTAAGGGGAACTGAACCGTACCATTTTTGGGACCCCATTGGTGATTGGTCCATAGAAAAACAGAATGGACCGGTTAGCATGGAGCTACTGTTGAAACTCATTGATTGGTAGAAGGTCAATTCTCTGATCTCAAACAACATTTAATGCTTCGTATATATGAAGAATTAAAGCCAAATGGAAAAAAATGAGCTGCTGGACGACCTCCACTGTTGTTAACTTGACCCCACATGCACCGGGACGGTCCATCTTTGAGGGAAAAGGCTTTCTTGAATTTCTTGGACCATTCTAAGCCAGACTGGACCGTACTGTACCCCTCAATAGAAAAAAGCAAGGCTGAAAGTGTACATCTGAATAAAGGTACAATTTTAAGAGAGTACTCCTGTACTCCACTATAGTACTATCTCACACCATTTGGGAGTATTGAGTAGAGAACTGAACTCAAGCCAAACATGATGCATGCACCTCCTACTTTGCAGGGCCCTCCTTCTGCGGCCCCCACAGCTAAACCCCTCCACAGCAAATGGAGCCACAGGGGGCCAATGTGCTGACTCCAGCCCGACAAGCTGCTCACTCACGACCTTTGATCTCTTTTAAAAGAACATGTCTCTTCGGACAGAGATCTCCTCAGTGTTCGTCGGCTGATCTGCACAAAAACGACGCCTGGCCCCGTTGACACGGGCATTAGCCAGACAATAGAAGGACAGAACGGGAGGCCCCCTGTGGAAACCAGCACTTCCTGTCACTGGATGGTGAATGAGAAAATCTCCATTTCTGTTTTCAAATCAGATTGCTGTTGTGAAAACTTGGGCGTTTCAGACAGAAAAATGATAAGACCGAGTCCGTGTGTCTGCATGAGTCAGAAAAACAACATGAACTTCCTGTTTCAGCGACCAAAGGGAATGTGGAAATGGGATGGGGATGGCCCTCAGAGACTGAGTGAAGTGTGCCCTCTAAAAGATCATTTCCGGTGCAGTCCTCAAATATTTATAGTCATCTGATCTGCCTCGATCAAGGAAAGGTGAGCCCCCACCCCCACCCCCACCCCCACCCTGGTCCTCCACGTCTGCTCTCCAACGGCTCCTCCGTCCATCTCTGACAGACACAAATGGCTGAAAACTCACAGCCATGAGAGAAAACCTGATGTTTGCTTTTCACCCAAAACCAACAAAACCAAAGCTACATGATGCAGGGGTGATGAGGAGCTCCCCCACAGTTCCCAGCCTCTGCAGGAGACCCCCCCCCCTCCCATCAGACATCTGAACTGCTATCAAACTGAGATTCAGCTGGATCTGAATTCTTTTCTAAACAGTTCCTCAAACTAATCGATCTCTTTGGTTAGAGCACTAATGGACCGATTACTTTGAAGAACTGATGAAGGAAAAACAGAGAACAGAAGAGGTGACTGTTGTGGAGCAGGAAGTTCTAAGATATGTGCTAAAGAACTGAGAAGGATGAAGATTGAAAATGACCTTGGTCCTGATGATACCTGTGCAGGTATGGAAGTGTCTTGGAGACATAAAGGGGAGTTTTTGACTGGGTTGTTGAACAGGATCATGGCCTGGTGAAACCAACGATAGCACGGATGCTAACGCTGCTGTTGGAGATGCTAACAAGTCCGTGAAATGACAAGTTGGATTATTTTTCATGTCTAAAGGGATTTCCTTGGATTTAAATAATGTTGAGGTCTGTCATTCACTTCCTCAGAGACAGAATCAGGATAAACCAGCAATCCTGATCTGGTTTACACAAGACCAGATAGATCTGATGAAACAATGAAAACACCTGAAGGGTTTCTCTAAATGATTGTCTGTTGAAATATTATGCTGTGATCTAGTGAAGACTCCTACGGAAGAGATGACAGATCCAATCTACACCAATTTTTCTTCTTTAAATGAGAATATTTTGGATTTTTATCACTGAATAACGTAGATGATTTTTCTTTCTGATGATATTTAATAGTTATCATTGGGGACGGTCATTTGCATTGATCGGTGCCGCAGCTCTGGGGTATGCTCTGATCGCCGTCATCGGGAGGATCTTTTGCATTGAGCTCTGGAATATTTTCAGATGATTAGCAATCATCAGATTTGGATTTTTGGTGCTGGTTGGTGTAGGGAATTTGTTTGGTGATGATGGTCTGAATATGCTGAATATGCTTGGATCTTTGATATTGATTAATGTGGATGATTTTTTTCCTGATGATAATCGTCTGAGTATATTTAGATTTTTTGTTACTGATTAATATCAAGGACTTGTCTGTGGATATTTGAAATTTGATTACTGATCTCAAAGATCCTGAATAACCTGAATCTATTATTTTCGGGTATAAATATTTAATATTAAGTCTAGAACCGGATATTGATCATTCATGTAGAGAAAATGGTCGAGTCGGGGTGGGATTATATAAATTCGCTTCCTTCCACTTCCTTTCAAGCGATCAACTTGTGATTTATCATGCAATGTTATTTTATGTACTATTACTTGATTGCATAAAATAAACAATTTAATTCATTAATTCATTTATTCATTCATTCATTCGTCTTAGCTGGTGAGAAGATGCCTGAGGAATGGAGAAGTATGATGGAACCCTTTTTTAAGAGACACAGCAACTCATGGAGATGCAGCTTGATGAATGTGGGCTCATTCTGTAATTCTAGGCCAATGATTGAAGAGATCTTTAGTCACATGGTTTTGTGACAGACTTTAAATGAACAAGGTAAATGCGTAGAAAGATCTTCATCAGAAGGAATCCTATATTTAGACAGTGAGTCTGAGGCCCAGAAGGTTTAGGGTCTTGCCCCCCATGCAGAGAGCGTTCATCCATCTCTTCTCCTAGAGAGTGGACAGTCTCATCTTTGCTTCTTACAATCATTCTTTTATGACTAATCGTGTCATGGAGCTGAAACATCGTTTCTTTGTGGGTTAACTTTCCCAGCTGAATGTGTTTCAGATTCTGCCGTCTCTACAGTCCTATAAAGATCTGCAGCAGCTCGTGTTTGACATGAACATATATGGTAACATTTCTCAGTGTAAACAGTTGTTTTAGTTTCTGTTGTAGTTCAAAGGTTCCCTTGCACTCTGCTTTGTTCAGCTCATCTTCTAAGTCAGCCTGATTCATGTCAGATGATGATTTAATGCAGAACCCGTGACTCCCATCATCCTGACCTTGGCCCGGGACGACAGAGGAGGACAGGAGTGTTTACAGTCTGACATGAGTCCCTTCACTACTGCAGGATGAAGTGAAGTTAGGATCCCTGCAGAGATTCATCCACACTCTGACCACTGAGGCTTTCCAATCCTCTGGCTCTGATCAAGACTCCGCCCTCCTTCTCCCATCCTTCTGATGATACGCAGTTATAACATTTATTTGGGGGGCACTTTGCAATGAACATGGAGTCTTTAAAGCACATGTCCAAGTCAAGGCCCGGGGGCCGGATCCGGCCCTCCAAGTAATTCTATCCGGCCCTCCAGATCGTTTTATTGTATTGTTATTAATGACCCGATGTTATCTTGCTCTAATTTCTAACTTGTAGAATTTTGACAAAATATATTTTCATGGAGAGTAAAATATTGAAAGTTATTTAAGATTTAAGTTGATTTATTCTGGAATAATATTCCTGCCTTTTTATTATTAATAATTATGTTAAAAAGTTACAGTTTTAAAGTTTTAAAAATTGGCATTCTGATAGCTTTTTGGCTGTTTTGGCATTTACTAAGATTTTTTGGAGTTTAGCTAATATTTCAGTTTTGGTTAATTTAGGCTTTTTTTAGTTTATAGGCTAATTTGGCATTTAGCTAATATTTTAGCTGGCTATCAGCTTCAGTGTGTTCAGCTATCAATTTTTTTTTTGCATTTTTAGGTATCAGTTTCAGCGTCTTCAGCTCACAGCATTCACACTAGCATTATCACAGGTAATTATATATTTAGTTCATAATTATGTTAAAAAGTTAAGGTTTAAAGTTTTAAAATGTGGTTTTAGAGCGTTCAATAAATGTTTATCCTGTTCGGCCTAAGGTGTGTTTTGGATTTTGGCCTGTTGTGTGATTGAGTTTAACAATCCTGGTTTTAAGTGTATTTCAGTTTATTCTGCAAATTAGTAAAATCTACATGTCTTCAGCGAGATTTGAAAAACTTTTTTATTCAAGTAAATTCTCAAATGAATTGTAAGAAACACAGACCTTTTCACATTTTCATTTTTAATGTCTGAATTCTCAACTTTTGCAGATGAATTTAGCCGGTTTGTGCAGTGAGGTTTAGGTTAACTGGTCAGATCATACAAGTTACTTTCTTCTTTTCTCTGAATGACTTTCCCTTACCTGAGTATACAGTTCGCGGGAAAGTTTCTGCGCGATGTGGAGCAGCAGGAGCGCAGTTTGAACATCTGCCTGCGCGCCTCGCTGCGCATGCTCCGTGCTCAGGAGGCTGCGCAGGGAGGGGGAGGAGAGGGAGTTAACGGGATCCGCGGCGCGGAGGGAGTCTCGGCTCCGAACCAGTTTCCGTGTCCAGTCCACGATGCACTTTAGGACTTCAGGAAGATGCGCGTGAGTGTGCGGATAGCCGGGCTGCTGCTCGCGGTCAACCTCTGCTGCGGACCGCTGCGCGCTCAGGGTGAGTGCGCGACACTCGGGACTGCTGTGAGCGCGCGTGCGTGTGGAGCTCAACTGTTGCTGTGATCCTGAGGCGCGTCTGTCTGGGTTCCTGTCCGTGTGTGCGGATGAAGCTGTTGTCGTTCAGTCAGTTCGGTTTTAAACTTTATTAAAGCTCAGACAAACTTTCATGATGAACTTTAAAAGACATTTTATCTGACACTGAAACGGCGCGTGCGTCTGTTTGGCGGCGCGCGGCTCTGAGCCGGACGCCCCGCCCGTCCTGGCTCGACTCGGTTCTGCTCGCGCGTGCGTGTTGGTGTGCGAGTGTCCGAGAGTGTTCGGAGGAAAACGCGTGCTCGCGGCGCGCGCTCTGCCCGGGCCTCTCTGTGAGGAGGGGGGGGGGGGGTCCGTTATAGATGTGGCGGACCCTTTGAAGTCTGCACATGCGTGCAGGATGTGGACTCATGTGGGACATGAAAGAATCCTCATTTGGGCCGCATGTTGGACACGCGCACCAACAGTGAAGGGTCCGAGGGTCCAGAACAAATGAGGGATGAAGCGCGGGCCAAACGGCAGAACTCTGCAGAACCTTCTTTCATGTTGATTTGTTCCTGGAGGAACATCTGGATCCAATTAGACTCTACAAAGCAGGAGGGAGGGGCGGGGGCAGCCCAGCGCCTCCGTGTCCACGGAGCAGAACCTAATTATAGCGGAGTGGACGCACGTCTGTGAGAGGGAGATCCGAGCGCTCAGAGGCTGATCCTGAGAGTTCTGATGACGCAGGAGGTGATGGGGACGAACAGGAACCACAGTTGCAGAATTGTGTTGCGTTAGTGCAAACATTGCCGTGTAGAACTCTTTCAGACAGGAACACACTCTGACCTGCGTGGTCTTTGTTTTAGTCCGTGCCAGGTGGTTTCGTCTAACAGCCTACATTATCTCCTGAGCTCAGATTGGCACCACAGGAACTTAAGAAGAGGGTCTGAGGTCACTTGCAGATGAACTCTGGTCTGATTCACTCCAGTGTTCATGTAGAAACACTTTTATGGCCCACAGAGAGGAGAAAGAACCAAAAGACAGAAGAAACCTTAAGAAGTTGACGGTATAAGAGAACTGGACTGAGTGATTCCTCCTCCCAAATAGGAAGAAGTCCCTTCTATAGAGAAATAAACAGATAATACTTAATTATTCTATTTGTCAGAATAACCATTCTTACTCTAATACTTTCTTCTGACATCATCTTGCTAACATTTAAAAAAAAAAAAAGAATTTCTTTAGTTATTCAAGTTATAAACCGACCAATCAGATGCCTGCTGGCCCCACCTCCAACATTTGATTGACAGATTCTCCTGAACCGCTGTTGGTGAAGGTAGCTGCTATAGAAACGCTGACTCAGACAGACTTGGACCAATCACTGTTGACTGGCTCCAAATGGCAACTTCTGTTTCGCAGAAAAATTGTGACCAAATTGGCTTCATTTTGTTGGAGCCAGACGAGAAAGGCATTTTCTATGGATGATGTGGCTCTTGTTCTGTCCAGTTCTATATATACAGTCAATGATGGGAGCACATGGAGTAGAGTGGAGGTACAGGCAGGTACTGTTGTTGTCGAAGAAAGCATTTTCTTGCTTTCCTTCCTTAGACTTTGTTTTGGAAAAAATCCTGTTTAGTAAAAGAATCCTTTTGCTTGTGTCACTCAAGGTTTTCAAAGAAGGAATGCTTTATTAAATGTAATAAACGAGGAGCAACAAGAGAGTTCTTTCCTCCATGAAGGAAACAGCTAGGTGACTGAGATCTCATAACTTGTTGAAATGAACAACATTTTGAATAACTTATCAGTTGTGTTCTGGTGTTTGACTCAATGACACGTTAACATTCGACTGCACAGAGGTCCACAGATCTTTACCAAACTCCATTAGAGTATTGGTAGAGATGGTAGCTGTTGTTCCTTTCTCAGGTGTGGAGCAGTCACTGTTTACACAGGTGTATCATGGGATTGTTGACTGGACTTGACAACGGCTCATTTGTGAACATGAACTTTGATCTACTGTATGTCATCAATACATTGTAACTCTTGACTTTCCACTCATTAGTCTATAGAACATAGACTATGAAAGACTATGAAACCACATGGATTGGGACCAGAACTGTAAAAACGTGAAGACAATAGAGTCTCTGTTCTGAAGATGAAGTAAACAGACAATAAACGTAGTTGGATGACGAAGACGAAGCTGCAACATTTCTTACAGCTGTGTTTAGTGTGTTTTTATACGGATGAGAAGACCGTTGAAGAGGAATGAGATTGTCTTTTATACACGCTTTAATAATAAAAGTGCATACATGTTATACAGCACAGCTCTAGTCTGTTTTCTTCACAGCTCTAGTGTCATTTGGAAAAATCTTTTAAGAACATTTTATTGAGCTCTTTTGAAGTCTTTCAGTCCTTTTTTCTATTTCAGTTGATGAACAACGTAAACTCATGAAGGAAACATAGTTCTTCCATCTTATCACATTGAGTTCAAGAAAGGACTGGTGAGAACATCTGCTGCTGTTTCCTCAGCGATTACAATGATATCATCAGGAAAATCACATCAGGATCAAAATGAACCCCAGAACTGAACAAAAACTCAAACACCCTCAGCCCGCTTAAACCAGATACACCACAGCGTACCCCCCCACCCCACAAAACCAGGATCAAATCATCTTCAAATGACAGGTATAAAGATTCAGAACACATTTGGTTCGCTTAAGGTGAACCAGACTTCTGTTTCATCCCTCCTGACCAGAGGTGGGGCTTCAAGCTCTGGATGATCTTTCTTCTGCATCCGTAGGTCAAGAATTTAATGACAACAGTCACCTGAGACCTCCTGGTGACCCCTGTGAGGCTAGAAAGTCCCATGGCACCACGAGCGTGGTCCCAACACTTATCCTTATCCGGGATTTGCAGAACCGTAGTTACATATGTAACTTTTGTTTGTTTCCCACGATAATCTGGAACAAATTTCCAGTCTGAATACAACCAAGTGGACCCTGGTCCGGGACCAGGAACCGTTCTCAGACCTGTCTTTCAAAGTGTTTGTCTCAATCAGACTGAAGTCTGATTCTCTCTGACTTTTCTCAGTCTGAATACAGTCTGTGCTCGGAGCAGAACAACTGGACCAAAACAGCCACCATGGCCAGGCATTAGCGGCGCCACGATGAGACTCAGCGACTCATTGAAATACTTTCTTCGCCGTTGCCCTCTCAGGAATCGTCTTGCAGCATGTCTCCGCTGTACCAAAGCAGCAGTAAAAAGTGTTGAACCTGATGTTGATACAGACGTTCAGAATTGAGTAAATATAAAGTTTGAATGTAGGAACTATCCTGACAAAGATTTCAAAATAACCTATGCCTGGAACGGAGGCCTCTTCCATTCAGCACCCTTGTTAACCTATGGTGTCATCAGACGTGGAGCGCCGCACTCCTCCACAGAAGGCTCGCACCGCGCAGTGGATCGTTTCAGCGTCTGGTCTATTTTGTGCGCGAGCTGCAAGCGATCCACATCAATTCTGACAGGAAGTTACATCAAGAGAAAATCCGGTTTATTTTTCCACAATAAAACTCTGTGATTGACAAATGCGATCATAAACAGACTGTAGAGATGAAAATAAACGTACAATCACAGCACACACACACACACGAACAGCCAGACACACACGGATCATTGCAGTGGGCCGACTCCGGAGCAGGGCGTGGGGCTGGGTTTTGGGTGTAAAAAAAAACAACAAGAAAGAGGCTGAGAGCAGTTCTTGTCAGCAGAAACATGGGGGGGTATTTTAAGGTTATTACTTTACCCTTGATGACAAAAACAAAAAAAGCTCTCGCAGAAGCGCCTGTCGACCGTCACGGAAAAATGTGAACTGTGGGAGGTAGCGGATGCCGCGCAGCGCGCACCCCGCTCCACTCCGCGGCGCTTCTGCGTCCAGTTTGAACCAGGGGCCCATTTCAGGGAGCGGGTTAAAGAAATTCAGAGTTCAAACCTGAACTCAAGACTTAAAAAGTTCTCACTGAAACGCTTTTTTTTTAGCAGCAAGAGATCTTGCTGAAGCTAGGATTCAACAGAATGCAGCATCACTGACAAACAAGCTAACATTTGACACATATCCAGCTGCACAGTTGACAGGCATTTCAAGTGTTTGAGATTTAAAGATTTCAGTTGTTAAGGGTTTAAAATGAGGAAAAGAAAACTCTGTGATTAATAACAAGTCCCTGGAAAACTGTATCGCTCAAATAAAAATGAATTGTAGAAACTGCATCAATCGACTCGTGTCCTCAAATCCTCTCCAGACATAAATAACATTTCCTCTGGATTAATCCAGCCTCCTCTCTACATGATCCTCTATGAATGAACATGTCATTTTGGTTTCTGCTGGTGGAAATGTGACGTCTCTAATGTGAATGTTCTCTAAATATTAATGAAGAACTCAGATTTGAACATCTTTCACTTTAAAAAGGGGCGGAGACCGCAGAGAACTCTAAGTTTCCTGAAGAAAACCTGCTCCAGACCAGGTTTCGTTCACTGACTCAGTTGCCATAGTGATTGATTCTGAGTTCAGCTTAACCCGCTTCTTGAAACGGGTTGTGTTTAACCCATTTTCACGGGTTTAAGTTATCTGAGTTCACAAACTCAGAGTTTGCCATCGAAGCCTCCGTCCTGCTCAGCTTCCTTAATGTCTTTCAGGAGATGGAGTTCAGTGCAGATCTCTGACTATTCATCCACTCAGACGTTTTACTCTTGTTGTTTTTAGATCTGTGGAAATTTAAAGAGTTTGTTATCTTTGTCCTCAAATTCTCAGACGTCCCCTCAGAGTCGAGCCCACTTCAGCAGCAAGACTCTGGAAGTGAGGGGACACCAGCGGACCGCTGACTGATGTTACACCCAGACACAACCAAACAAGAACAAAGGGTTTAAAAGCAGGAATCTGTTTGATCACCTCTGGAGCAGAAACATCACCTGCTTTGTATTAAAATGTTCTTTTTCTAAATGAAAACTCCCTCTGGGTGATCTGATCCATGGATCTGCAGAGCAGCTGTGGTTCTCAGCAGATCTTTGAACAGCTCTAGTTTAAAGCAGGTGTTGTACTTTGATATCAGATCAGAGCTCCTAAACGTCCGTGAAGCGCTGCACGCTTTGCAGCAGCTGCTTTGGGTCTGCGGTTCTTCTGGGCTTCAGAGGTGGTTCTGAACCGACTCACCTGGTTAATTTAAAGGTTAGGGAAATTAAATGAAAGCACTTATGAGTAAAAGGCCTTAATGTATTATACTATTTACATAATGAATTATATAAGTAATACATAATAATATAAATATTGATTTATATTTAAGGTAAATAAGATATGAATTGACTGTAAACACATGTAATTGTATTCTAAATCTATCTAATCTTATCCAGAAAAACAAATTCTTTAACCCTTTAACTTCTGATAGCTGAACTTCAAAACTGTCATGTCAAGAGTGGTTAAAAACTCGTTTATTTAACTATTATAGGATCATCTGTAACCAACAAATCAGTTATTGATGCTCAATAGGAAATAAATCAGACTACTTTGAACCTCAATGCAAAAGCTTCAAGTGAAACATTTTAACACAAAAACCTTTTTTTGCAGAACAGAAGAATCAAAACTCATGACTACGACTGATAGCCCCTCCCCCTCACGCTTACAGCACCGCTCTGCTTTTTTTCTATGGAAGCATTTGCATGAATCGTGTTCACTATTTCTCTGAAATGAGCATCGGATGAGCTTGATTGAGCTTTTCTGTGATCGTTTTATAGATTAGATTTGTTCATGAATCACCTGTGATTCTGTCTACTCTTTTCCATTTGTAAAGAAAAGTTCCACTTGCAACTTTTCTTGTGTTACACGCCCCCAGACTGCTTTTAGCGCTCAAGCTAATAGAGAGAATCCCGTCGGTTTTCAAAAAAGATTTCCATCTCATAAAAAAAAGATGGGGATAATATATTAGTTCTTCCGTGGACCGGTACCGGTCTGTGGCCCAGTGGTTGGGGACCTCTACTCTTGATCCAAAGTTTGTGCAAAAACACGACGGACATCCCAGCGCCCCATGACTCAATCTAAAGCTTTAAAATTGTAGTTATTTTGAGAGATTTAAAGAAGTTTAAGTTTCTATTTACCAACAGAAGAGAGAATCCCCTCTTTACAGCGTTGACAGGGTACAGAAAGACCAGACCACTAAATCTGATTGTTGGAGAAAGTATCAGGAGTTTCTGAAGAGACCAAACCCTCACAGGAGCCCACATGTTCCTGATTGTTCACAAATGTTCCTCTGCCTGTGCCGATGCCGTCTGAGGCACAGGATCACCGACAGATCTGATCAGTTCTGTGTAAACACATACTTCTGCTCTTTCAAGTCTGAAGCCCTGAGAGGACAACCGAAGCTATGTAGATCCAAGAGTCTGCAGATATGAGGGGAAATGTTGGAGTTTATCTTCTCTGGTGTGTTTATGATAAGCAGAGCTCCTTGCTCTGTGGAGGTCTCAATGCCCAACTCCAAATGGGAACTACCAGTTAACCCATCGACAGGAAATGACCTCTGACCTGCTGAGGGTCTGACACATGCAGAAGAGGCTCTGCTCTCTGAACATGACCTTTGCAGCATGCTGCCGCAGCGTTAGACTTCAGAGCGGAGTCACTCGCTGCTCTATCATGTGGTTCTGCAAGATGCAGACGAGTTACGTCTTTACTACGTGAAGAAGTAAAACTAAAACAAGCAAAAACAAAGAGACTCTCGTTCATTTGTTTGGTGAAAGGAGAAAAGTTCTTGCTGCTTTCTGTGTGTATCTGCTGCATTAGAGTGTTTTGAAATAGCAAAGTCATCAGCAACGCCTTCACAGAAAAACGCTCACTGCTAAGATGCTGGATAGGTAAGATCTGAGGGCATCATGGAAACGTCATTCACAAGAAGAATCTGAGCTCAGCTGAAGACAAACGTTGAGGAGAGGATGTTCCAACAGAAGATCTCAGACTCTACAGGCCTCAGGCAGCATGTTCATGTCTAACTGGATACTCAGAAGAAGTCTGAAGGAGAGTTTGAATGTCTAAGGAGAAAGAACAACACTGACGCATGAATGAACTGCATCAGAACAAACACCAGAAACACGAGTCCTTTCAGGTGCATCCAACGTGATTCCCGCACCAGCTAATTATTGGTACAGGTGTGCTGTGAGACAAAAGTCTGCAGGCAGCTTGATTTAAGCGACGAGGCGCGAATCGGGCAGCCCAGCCCAAATGTAAATACCTGAAGTTTGACAGGTTGCTGTGTCGCATCAGCCAATCAGACACTCAGCTCCTCGTTTCAACCTGTAGGAGGCAGCACACAGAGAGTTTTAGACTATATCATGAAGAATTAAACAGTTTTATTTCAATTAGTCAAAAACTTGGTTATGACCAACAGACAGCACTTTTAAAGCCCCATTTATAGAGGTCAACAGCCAAAAAAAAGTTAATTTAGGGTTTGGTTACCCTTTAAAGGTTTAATCACACAGACCTGCACACGTAAAGATCCCACACACACTCACAAAGGTGACTGCACCTTACAAATATAAGCTAACCCCACAACCCTTAATTTATCCTCAATCTTTAACTTTCAGCCACTAAAAATGTAACTAATATGAATGAATGTCAGTCATTTCAGCTTAGTTTGTTTCAGTTGATTTATAAAGTTCCACTTTACAGCACAGGTTTTCCCGAAGATCCGCTCCGATGAAAGTGGAGTTTTGTTGTTTTATCATGTTCTTGTAGCATTTTCTCAGGATGGAGGACATAGATTAAGAAGATTAAGGCAGATGAAGAAGCGGAGTTTAAAAAAGATCTGTTATGGCGTAGAAACTGTGTTGGGGGCCAAATTCTTCCTGCTCCGCTCCATTCTGATGAACCCACCTGCAGATAAATAGATCCATGTACGTCTTTGTTTTCCTCGTCAGAGCTGGAGAGAGTGTAAACAAAGGAATGCTGGGATATAAGTGGAGGCTTACTAATGTGTCAGTGGTCCTGCCTACATCTCAGAGGTGAATTTCTCATGAACTCATAGACGTATATTGTCACTGGACAAAGCAGGATGTGACGTCACCCGTAGATGATGTCTACCTCCAGCTCTTCGTTGAGGTTTTGTCCCCATTATGGGGGCCACCTTTGGGTGCCAGGCCACAGTGATTAGTCTGGTCGCATTTTGAGGACAACTATGACTGAGACCCTCTAATAACTCTATTTTTCAATAGAAGTCGATGGGATTTTGGCTTGTTGGAACCAGCAGGTATTTGGAACATGGGGGGGGGTTGCACTGGATCTACTGTCTGTAGATGAATTCCTGCGGGTCTGAAGATAAGATGTCCCAAAAAATGACAGTTATAATGAAAATACCACTGGGAACGCTTTGAAAAGAAACCATAAAAGGATCAAAGAGGGACTTTTAAGTGCAACAAAAGATGGAACAAAAAATCAATATTGAGCCACATCAACCATAATTCAGTCAAAGGCTCAATCCAAATACTTCCCTTCTCCCCTCCCCTCCATTTGAAGGGGACGTTTAAGTGCAAGTGTGTCCGGGATTTCTTTTTTTTAAATCCGACCCTCCAAGTGGAGGGTCAACAAGTCCTCCCCCGTGAGGTTAAACCACGTCACGCTGAGAAGAGCTTTTCTTCACGTGGATATGCTCTGAACCACAGAAGTTTACATTTAAATGTAAGCAATGACTTTTGGTTGTAGATTGACCTTTTTGAAGTTATAAAACTGCTGTTGTTATTCAAGAACTGGAAGCTCCCCGCTAACGCTAGCGGACCGGCTATTATTGGTGACGTCAACAAACAAAAGTGAGGTCCGAAATATGAGACACTATTTTTCATAACTCTCCATTTACAGGGATAAATGAAGGAGAAGAGAAGAATCTGGATTGGGCCTTGATCTTTTAACCAGACAATCATTAGATTGTCGTTTTAGTTTTTACAGCAGCTCAGATAAATGACCGGTGGACAACGTCCAATGGTTTTCAATCTAAATCCCATCCACAACAATCAAAACAATAAAGAGGAAATGTCCTGAATGGAATGAACTTCCAACAGAACCAAACAGGAAAGAGACAAACACATGAACGTCTGTGTCACATCAATAATTGATTCTGAAGTGCTGCTGCTAGCTCTCAAATCCCTTCATGCTGTTGAACTCAAACTCTTGTCAGATCTCCATGTGGTCCATCAAAGCCAGTGGGTCTGCAGAAAGGTAGAACTAAGTCAGAACCGAGTCATGGATGGAAGCAGCTTCCCAAAGTGAAGCATTCTCTTTTAGAGAAACTTGTCTTTTGCATCTGTTTTTGAACTGCAGCCGCACATATGAGGCTGTGAGTTCAACAGCTGCTACCCTCAGACCTGTGAAAGACACTTTCACTGAATCTGTGCTGAAATCTGTGCTGAAAAAGGAAAAAGTGGGATTTGCTGCCGTTGGGAGCTGCTTTTAGTCTCTGCTAAATCAGGAATCCTTTTGCTTCTTGTGTCCTGCAGTCTAAAGTTGAAGGAGAACCATCCCAGAACTCCTCTTTTCCTGAGCACTTTTTCGTGAATGCTTTGTGAACGCGCAGACGTAGCGACAAAGCGGCAGGCTCTCCAGCTTCAGCCCCCCCAACACAAACATGCTGCACACAGGAAGTCGGTGCAGGAAACCCAGAGTACTGTTACATTTTAATCTCGATTCCTGTTCTTATGGTGGCGGCAGCGGGCCTCTGATCATGAGGGGGCAGAGCTTTCTGGATTGTTTGTCCTTGCTGTAATCTCTCAGAACCAGAACAGAACCATCCAGCTCCTTGCTGTTACCTTAAGTTACAAAGTACCAACTGCTTCTCTGTGGATAAATTGTTCTGTTTGGTTCCAGCAGCTTGTGGGGTTCGTCCTGATGTCATGGCGAGTGCAGATGTCAGCAGTGAGAGTGGATGGAGTCTCTTTCATGTGGAAGTGTGAAGAATGCAGCTGCTGACCTCTCTGTGAGTCCATCGTCATGCCATGTAAGCTGACCTTCAGTGAGCTGGTTTACCTGCACATCAAACGTCCAAATCATTACCTGATTGGTTGAGTAATCAGATTTACAGTGACCTTTGACTGGGTTATGTCCTTTATCCCACTAAGAGGAATTAACACATATTTAATGATGTGTTCACATTTATCTGACGTATTCTGAAGTTTATGTTCTGTAATGCAGGCATAGACTCAAGCTCCACCCACCTTCTGTTCCTGTATTTGGTGTAAACCTCAAAGTGTTAAAGGGTAACCAAACAGGGCACTTGGAGGCTGACTCCATTCTCAGCCCAGTACTGAAAATGCTGAAAGGGGCGGGGCTAGTGGAGGCGTACTGAGTGTGCGGAGGTGTGGCTTAGATCTATGATACAGGGTCTTCAGTATGGAGAGTGGAACCAGATAAAGTTTCTCCACAGAACTTCCTGAGGAGGTTGAGGATTTTTAGTGAAGCTAGCTCAAGACGTTGCTTTAGCAATGCTCAGCGGGGCTGAGGGTTTGAGGGTCTGAAGGGGACCTGTGTCTGAGAGCGGTAAAGTGCCGCTAGCATCATAGACAATAAAGGCTAATGTATTAAGTAAAAATATCCAGAGTGAAATGTTCATTAAAGGGGCCCTACCATGATTTTCTTCATCCTTTCAGAGTAAACTATATCCATATATGTGATCATATATTACATTGGGAACACTAAAAAACAAATCATTTATGAAATATGAGTTACTTTTTGTGGCCCATTTTGATATCCAGAAGAAAATGTGCGGTCCCGCCCATTTTCTGACATCATCCTTGAGCCAGTCCCTCCGAGCCTCCTCAGCTTGACCGAAACTTTGTAAACAAAACCATGTGACTAAAGATATCTTCAGTCAAGAGGAAGATGGATTTGCTGCGGTCGGAAAAATCTTGTCTGGATTTTCCCTTTTTCAAACTTTTTATTTTTCTGATGGATTTTGATCGTCTGTATGAAGACCAGATTCAAGACTTTTACTGCTGGTTTGAGGAATCCTGCATGACGATTTCTGGAGATACAGGAACACGCTAAAAGACACGTCTGTAGAATCAATGTGGATCATATTAAAAGTTGTTTATTGAGCATGAATTTATCCACATTTTAATGAGTTTCTGTGTCTCATTGTTGTGGTTTTATGGTTTGTTTTGAAGAGAATTCTGTTGGAACTGCATTATAGCTTTTAAGATGACATCACAGCTGCACGTGGGGCACGTGCTGCGAGACACAGAAAAGCAAGTTCCACGTTTTTCTAACACGTAAACAGTTGGAACAATTATTTCCTTTTAGCTAACATGACAGTTAATGCTCTACATTTGTCTCACCGATCACCTCATTTCTACCGTGTTTACATCACATGACTGTCGGGTACGGTGGCTGTTTTGGTTCAGTTTCTCTCGGTTCATTTCTTATTCAGACTGAGGAATCTCAGAGGGGACTCAAGTTCATTCCGATTGGAAACGAAGCAAGACCAGCTTGAAAGACGGGTCAGAGAGCGGTTCCTGGTACAGGATGGTAGTTTTTTTCTGCCAGGAGACTCATTCTTGCGGCAGAGGAGAACTACCTCTGCACCACAGCTCTGTGGATAAGCTGGGTGTATGTCCGTTGTAGTCTGGGGGCGGAGCTTGCAGCACAGATTCTTCCTGGAGGGAGCTGTTGGCATCATGCTTGAGTCAACATGTTTCCAACCGCTCATTTTTGTGGGTATGGGAGGGGCTGCTGAAGAAAGCGCAAGTTTTTAGAGGATCACTCTTAAATGCATGAACGGATCAAAATACCTTTTTGGGGTTCTTCATAGTGAAGAATGAACAGTAAGATGCATTTAAAACCTCAAAAAGTAGAATGTTCATGGTAGGGCCCCTTTAAGTCCATCACCAGGACAGAGTTTGGTGGATATAATGCCAATTGCATTAAACTCTGTTCACTAACTTCTATGTCCAATGGAAAGTTGTTCAAGTCAGTAGATTTTTGACAACTGAAGGCAATACCTCTGTCTTAAAGATCACGATTAAAGATACAGGAAGTCCTTTTAAGGACTCTTTTTGTTCATGTTTCTCTGATGTGGCTGAAAACTAATAGTTTTGTTATATAAAGATTAGGAAGGGTTCTGTTAAGATTCGTTTCCACTGAGCAGTCCGGTCCGGTCCGGTACGGAGTAGCACGGTACGGACTGGTTAGCATTTCCTCTCAGTTAAGCCTCTCTTCCCCTGAGCAGTTTGTCTTCACGGTTCATCCATGGTGTGGACCGCTAGCGTGTCACTGTAGTACAACGATTAGAAAAGAACCAACAATGGAGGTCATCCAGCAGCTCGTCTTTTTCTGCTTTACTTTTTGTACATCGTGTATAACAGGAATTGAATATTATTTGAAAGAAGATTGTGGTTAAGAGGAATACCACATAAAGAGGAAAATGGAAACACTAGCTTAACGCTATATTGGACTTACAGCATATGGGCGCCCTGAAGAGGTACAGGTCGGAACTGTTTAATGGGTCCATTTAACAATGGAAACGCCCAAAATTCTGGACCGGATGTTATGTGATGTGTTCTTTGTGTAAAACCCAATTTCCAATAGACTTCTACAGGAAATCGAGTAACTTTCTCTTGGTCAGTCACCACCAGTACAAATGAAGGAAACTACGGAAGAATGAAACCCGAGCACGGCTTAAACACCAGAAAACCCATCAAAGCAGAGTGGTTCACTTGCTTGTGTCTCTTGGAGTTGACTCTTTATGGAAACAAAGAGGATCCGTCTCTTTCAGTCTAGATTTTTCTCAATGAACATGTTTTCCCATGCGATGGAGGTATGTTCTTGTGGTCATTCTGACCCTGATGGGCAGCATGTTGGAGCACCTGGATCCTGATGTTGGATCCAGGTTCCAGACTTCTGAGGAAATAAACAGACCAGGAAAACTCTGATGTTCCTGGTTTCCAGGACTGAATGTGACCTGTCTTGTTGGACCCAGCAGCCTGTCTTCTTCTCTCGTGCTCAGAGGTGAGCACATGCTGAGATCTGATGTCTGCAGACCATGCAGCCTCTCTGCTCTGGCTCACTTCATCCTTAGAGTAAACACATAGACACCCCCCAGCCACCCCCTCCAGCCACACTCCAGAGAGACCCACCCACTGGTCTTCGCCTCTAGGCTGTTCCAGAGAGATCCTCTGCTGGTGTTCTGCCTCTGCTGTGGCTGAAATGCGCTGAATCTGATGCATTCCTGCCTTCTTCTCAGCGGATCAGAGCACTACCTCCTCCAGTTTATGAGAAGCCACGGAGGCCTGGAAAACACAGACTGTTTCCGCAGGAAGAGCGCTCTGATAGTTGCTTCAGAACAAAGAAGTTCAGACTGCACAGGAAGAAGCATGAAGCATTAAACTCATTTAATGAGCGTCTCTAGAAGAATACAGCAGAGAGCAGGTCCTAACACCGCCAGAACACAGGAATGAAACAAGCCAGGCAGGAAGCTGCTTCAAAATAAAGCAGGAAATCCACCAGAAAAATAAAAAGTTTACCTTGGAATAAAGCAACCAGACATTTCTGATGTGAAAACTGTCCCGAAGCAAACTCCACATGAGAAACATGTTGACCCTTTAACACCGGAGCTCCAGTGTGTCTGTTGTTTGACTTACTATAACTTTTCAACCATTAACACGATTATTCGTGTAGAGCAGGGTGTTGAACTCAATCGCACACTCTAACACTCTGAAACTAGATTTTTAAAACATTTTTACATCTTTTAACGTGAACTAGATATGCAATATGTGATAATGCTAGTGTAAATGCTGAAGTTGAAAGCTGAAATCACTGAAGCTAATAGCCTGCTAAAATATCAGCTAAATGCTAAATTAACCTAAAAAACGAAAAAAAAAAAGACATAGGATAGTCAAAACAGCTAGCATTAGCTGATAGTTAGCTAAACTTCAAAATATCCTAAAAAATCTAAGTAAATGCCAAAATAGTCCAAAAAGGTAGCTGAATGCTAATTTTTAAAACTGTAACTTTTTAATATAATTATGAATAATAAAAAGTCAGGAATATTATTCCAGAATAAATCAACTTAAAAAATAATCAATAATTAATCAATAATTTACTCTCCATACAAATATATTTTGTTAAAATTACACAAGATAACAAGATAACATCGGGTCATTAATAACAATAAAATACAACGATCTGGAGGGCCGGATCCGGCCCCCGGGCCTCGACTTTGACACGTGCTTTAGATTGTGAAGGAGAAAAACTGCTCGTAATCCACTGGAATTATTGTGTTTACGGTTAAAAACTTCCAGTTTGTTAAAGTTTTTTTGTGTAAGCGTCTCTGGGAACTGCTTCTCAGCCGTCATCTCCAGTGTTTTTACTTCGTCATGGTTTATGAGATGAGGTCTGATTGAATGCAGATCTTCATTTTCCACCTTCAGCGGTTGTTTTCTAGCTTTAAAATGTCTGGGGTGTGCGTGCAGCCGCTGTGCTTTTTCGTCTGGCTTTCAGGAAAACTGCGCTTTGAGCAGTTCCAGAAGTTGTCAGATGAAAACACAATGATCATTTTGGATTGATCAAGGATTTGTCTGCAAGTCTTTAAAGATGCGGTCTCTGGTTCTGGTTCTGCCGGGCTTCTTTCAGTGAAGCGCATTGAAGTGGTCAGCACATGAAGGCCCTGCGCTCTATTCTCTCCTCCCTGTTGTGTGTCTGAGCCAGAATGAGGCCAGGCGCTCATTAGCAGCAGCCAGGGGCCCCCCGCTGACCCCCCCAACACACACACACACTCTTATTATGTCACCTGCCTTTGTTTGAAAGTTCTGTGTGTGGGGGGGTGGGTTGTTCTCTTTTCATTAAGGTCAAAACATAACTGAGTGCTGACTAGAACTGGAGCACATGAAGACGCTCTTCTGTTTGGGCTTGTTCCAACCACAAACTCTGAGGGGACAAAGCAGGGTGCTCTCACTCTTCGTCATCAGTGGTCTTCCTCATTCATGATCTTTATCAACACTCCTCGTGGAAAAGTGTCCACTCTGAGACTTCTAGTTAGTCCACTGTTCAACACTCAGCATTAAAGGGGTCAGATCATGATTTTCTTCAGCCTTTCACATTTATCCATGTTAACGACTTTGGAACACTAAAAAACACATTATGAGTATAAGTTATTTTTGTGAACTATTTTTACACCCAGAAATGAAACGATTCGATCTCTTAGGCTCCGCCTTTCGCCCCCTGAGGGTTCCACCCACTTCATGATGTCATTCTAGAGCAGGCGTGTCCATGAAAAAATGAGGGGAAATGTTTTATTATTACTATTTTTAATATTGATGTAGCTCCACATACAGTGCAGCTCGGGTGGTTTCCCCCAAACAGAATGATGATGGTAATGGGTTCATTTTGGAGTGAAATTCTGTCCATAAATGCAGACACCACCAGATGAAGGTTTCAGGATTTATTGAAATGATGACATATGATCTCAGGATCCAGAATCTTCACTTCCATGTTGATCCATTTACCTTTTAAACCAGTTCTCTCAGTTTGTCACTCGCTTTCGCACCAGGAAATAGTCTGCTCCTTTCTCCTGCCGTCTTCCTGATATCCCCGTCTGCTTGATCCATTCTCGGATACGTTTAGGATCAACCTCAACCTGTCGTTGAGGTTTATCACCAGCCCAAATGCTCCTTTGCCTCCGCACAAAGTTTAAACGCTAAATATTGAGCGTCCGGTTGCTCGAGCTGCTAGCTTTGGGAAGAAAGTGTTTGTGATAGCCTGGGGGCGGAGCAGATTCTTCCTTAAAGGGACAGTCTCACGTTATGACATCAGATCATGTCTTTGTGGGTATGGGAGGGGCTGCTGTTGAGAGTGCAGGTTTTTAGAGAATTACTCAGAAATGAACACTATAATAAACTTAAAACCTCAACAAGCAGGTTTTTTATGGTATGGCCCTTAAAGGGGTTGAACTGGGGGGTTAAACCACTCCCCCAGGAGATGGTCAAATGCAGTGAACAAATGTCACACACCTAGGTCTGTGACAACTGCCAGGGCAGGGGCTCACACTCTCCGCGCTCCTTTACCCCTCCTCTCTGGCGCTGGGGCCCCTGTGGCGGTCCTGCTGGCGCTGGGGCCCCTGTGGCGGTCCTGCTGGCGCTGGGGCCCTTGTGGCAGTCCTGCTGGCGCTGGGGCCCTTGTGGCGGTCCTGCTGGCGCTGGGGCCCTGTGGCGGTCCTGCTGGGGCTGGGGCCCCTGTGGCGGTCCTGCTGGCGCTGGGGCCCTTGTGGCGGTCCTGCTGGCGCTGGGGCCCCTGTGGCGGTCCTGCTGGCGCTGGGGCCCCTGTGGCGGTCCTGCTGGCGCTGGGGCCCCTGTGGCGGTCCTGCTGGCGCTGGGGCCCTTGTGGCGGTCCTGCTGGCCCAGGTCTGGGTAGCTGATATTGGGTTTTCAGCAGCTGGATTTCTAGGATATGCTATCCCATATTCACAATGGGAGATTGGGGCGGCTGTGGTGCAGCGGCAGGGTGGTCGACCTCTGCTCAGAAGATTGTGTGTTTGTGTGCATAAGTACGTGAGTGTGAGCTGTAGTTGGATTGTGTCTGTGTCAATGTTTGTGTGTAAAGATTTTTGGCACTAGTAGGTGTGTTTGTAACACCTGAACGTGTGTGTGGACAGGCCCCGCCCCTTTTGACTAACATTTACACCTGACAGTAAAGATAATAATCCTCCAGCAACCTGTTGCTTTGTGTTTTAAGCCCCTCCCACTTTTCCATCGCCCATCATTCATGTTCTCCTTTGTTCATGTTCCACATCATTGTTTACGTTCATGTTCTGTGCCTCAAGGCTCTGGTTTTCTTCAGAGCATCAAACAGCTTTCTCACACCAGCTGATGAAGTCCAGACCTACAAAGACACTCTCACACACACACACACACACACACATTCAGCAATAAAGGAATTATCACATATGCAGGGTTACAAAACACAGAATGTGATGTGGAAATGCTCATGGCAGTTACAGTCCAGTCATCTTTTGATCTATTGTCAGTGTTCCCAGTCTTTCTATTAGGATTAAGCAGATTTTAGCTGAAAGTTAAAAAATAAAAAGCTTGTGTCATTTTCTCGGACATAGTTTCTGCAGAGCGGCAGTCATCCCTGACTGTTGGCATGGAGTAAACCTGTAGCCAGAGTTAGCCAGATACCAGCTCAGATGAGGAAAACGATCGACATGATTCTGCTACAGGTGGATGGATTGGAATGGAGCGGAGCAGGGAGGCAGCTGCATCATGGGTAAAGGCTTTATTCTTTTGTCTGCTCCTGCTTCATGACAATTTGAATAAAGAATTACTCAGAAATACAATTTTGGTCCTAATTTTCTTCAAATATGTCCTCTATCTTGAGAAAAACACCCAAAACACTAATCTTCATTGGAGTACGTCTTTAATGTTCCCTTATGACAGAGAACAAATGTAATAAGAAATCATTTAGTTTTTACATTTCTGAGTATTTCTCCTTTTAAATCAATCCAACAGTCTTGGACACACTCTGTTTTTCATCAATCATCTCCTTTCTGCTGCACATGCACTAAACCCTCATCTGTTCCGGCTAGCGTGTCTAGTTCAGCTTCTGGAGAAGAGAAGATGCTACCTTCACATTGACTGCAGTCAAATGAGCCGCCGTTCACATTTCTGTGGTCCAGTCAGCCGTCACTGGATTTTTGCTTTGAGTTTCATCCAATGCTTACGGTAGCAGTCCTGAGAACGCTGGAAAATCTCCACCAGACTCCACGGAGTTTCTTGATGTGACCACAGAAATGTGAACGGCGGCTCATTTGACCGCAGTTGGAAAGGATTGTAAATGAATGAAAGAGCATTTGGATGTTAGCTTTCATTATTTTCTGCTCTGAGAAACCAATGGATTGAATGGATTGATCACAGCAACGTCAAGAAACATCAAAGAGTCTTTGGTGAACTGGAAGGAGAAAGAATCAGGATTTTGGAGGAAGTTCTGTCCATGAAGATCTGAGCTGACATCCGGATCAGAACCAGACGGCTGGACATTACCCAGATTGATGGAGGTTTTTATGGAGCTGCGGGGAAGATTTGTGCTAGAGAGAATCAGAGCTATCAGAATCAGATCAGGGGGATCAGCTCCAAAAGCCACGCCCCCTCAGAGGAGATTTTGGAAACAGAGGCTTCAGATCAACATGAAACATGGCTTTTTAAGACATTTACATTGTGGGATTTTGGTTAAAAAAACATAATCATAATTAAAACAGCATTGGGAACATTTTTTTTAAATAAAAAAATAATCATTGTGGGACTTCATGTCTGATACAAATGATTTTCCTCTTCTCCAGTGTCACATTAGAGCTAGACTGTCGTGTTGAGTGCCTTCTCCCAGCTCTCCAAGCTCCAGCTGTTGTGTTCTGGGTAGAGAGGCCTCACCACCACCTTCACATCACCTCTGATCCCTCCGGTAAGGGCGCTACTGTCCATCATCCGTGCAGAGACAGGCTGATCAGCTGCCGTCTGCTCTGCATTGACCCCAGCAGCCATTATCAAGTCTCTATCACAGATACAGCTGGAACACTTCTCAGACCGTCCTCAGATGCTGCAGAGCCATTCATTTGTTTCAGCAGCACCTCTGTCAGCGGCTGTGAGGGGGCGGGTGCTCAAACACAACAACACTTCTCATCTAATCGACTGTCATAAAAAATACATCTTGATTATTTATGTCGGTGATACTTAAACACAAAATCTTTAACATGCTGGAACTTTTCAACCGTTAACATGATCAAGCAAATCAAGGAACATAAAACCACTGGAACCATCGAAAATACGCCAGAAAGATTGAGAAAATAGGTCAAAAGTATCTGGTACCCAATTTACAAGAATAATTAAATAAAAAATTGAAAATTAAGAAAAGGAGAAACGAGATAAAGAGAAAGCTAACCTGGACACGCTGTTGATTATATTTTTGAAATTTGTTAGTATTATTTTTCTGGACTTATTTTTATGAAGATCAAAGAGAAATGTTGGGTTATTTTTTATTTCACAAAACAGTGTTTTTATTAGATTAAAGGATTATGAATGAGTGAAACTTGATTGATATTGATATCATATCTATATTTGTCTGTCTATTGATCGATTATATACATGTGTGTCTGTGCGGTCCGGCCCTTCCGACAAATTTTAGAAGTCTCTGTGGCCCTCGGGTGGAAAAGTTTGCCCCGCCCTGATCCAGACTGAGCCCAAACCCGTGAAGCCTGGTGCCATCATGGAGCCGCTGCTTTCTCCATGTTTGATGTCCGTCTGTCTTAATTCAGACAAGGTTCTCTTTGTTTAAGGTCCCAGCTGGCAGGCGCCTCTGTGGGCCGGCTGCATCGCTCTCACTGTTCCTCTGGGAAGCACGGAGTCTGCAGGCAGCGCTCTTCATTCACAAAACAAGCTCTGGGAGTGCTCTGGTGGCACGTCTGGCCACATCACAGATGTAGCAGTCAAACGGTCAGAGGGTGCAGCTCCGTCTTCACTTTCTGTCGCAGCACTGATGTAGAGGAAGTGACAGCAGACGGGGAGGCAGTTCGACTGTGGCAGTGTGTGGAAATGTTCTTGTCTGAGAAATGTCTACATTCACACAGAGCTGCTCGTTCACAGATGTTTCCAAATGCAGCTGAGCATAGCATCTGTGTTTCCTCATGAGTAGACGTCATTGATGTTTTAATAAAAATAGCTTATATACCCAAAGTACCATTCTAGTTCTATACACTCTATAACCAAACAAAACCATGTTTACCTTTCTAACATGTTCTTGTAGCATTTTTCTAATAACGGAGCACGTGTATAAAGAAACTTAAGATTAAATTAGCACTTTTGATCATTTCTTTTAACAATCATTGTGATTTTTTTATGTTTGTTAAAAATTGCAATATCATAATTAAAAATCACTGAGAACACTTTGACAACAGATCAAATTGTTATTGGAGTGAGACTTTAAACAATCAATATGTTCTAACTCGGCCTGCCACGATTAGTTGAAACGTTATTTCATATGGAGTGTAGTAAAGTTGAAAGTTCTACTAGCTTTTTGGACTATTTTGGAGTTTAGCTCAGCTGCATGTTAGCTGTTTTGGCTAACTTGGGCTTTTTTCAGTCTTTAGGCTAATTTAGCATTTAATCAGTATGTTAGCCGACTTTTAATTTCAGCATTTTCACGGATCAGCTTCAGCATTTTTAGCTATTAATATCAGTATTTTCAGCTATCGTCACTAGCATTTACATTCAGCTTACAGCATTCACTCTAGCATTATCACAGGTATTGCTATATATCTAGTTCTTAGATATCATTTAAAGCTAATGATGGTTAAGATGTTTACTTTACATCCAGTTTGATCATGACCTGATTAGTCGACTAATCTGAAAAATAATCTGTGATTAGTCGACTGTTGAAATAATCGTTTGTGTCAGCTCTAGTTCTGACTTATTACACATGTTTTTCTGTAAAATCAGGTGCAGCTCCTAAATCTAACCAAAGGCTGTGAGTATATGAAAAAAATTCAATTCAATGTTATTTATACAGCCCAGTATCACAAATCAATGGCCTCATTGGGCTTCATTCAAGTAATTTTACAGAAACAGAAAGTCAGTCATGAAATATGAACAATAACTAATTTCTTAACTAAACAGACTAAATAAAAGGTTATCCCTGTCCTCAGACCCTCCCTCCCAGTAAAGGAAAACTCCTAAAAAAAACAGAGTCAGGAAAAAAGAAGAAACCTTAGAGATCCCCACATGAAGGAGAGATTCTATCCCAGGACGGACAGACGATTTACCAGAACTATTACAGAAGAATTAACTTAACTCTACAACTATACGTTTTAAATAGTGTAGCAGAAAGACTTCATCCAGATTGGCTGAAGGACAGCTGAGGATGTGGAGAAGTATGTAAATTATAATTATTTCCACAAACTTGATTACAATAGGGGAGCAGTAAGTTAAATATTCTCTGATTACATGCTAACCTGGCAGAACGCTAACATGTCCACAGAGGAATGTTTTCAGGCTAACTTTGAAGGTAGAAACTGTGCTGGATCTCTGACATGAGCTGGAGTTTATTCCAGAGAACAGGGGTCTGCTTTGATGCAGCTTTAGAAAACATTATTTTTAAGTAACAGCCTTTAACACACAATTTTCCTTGAAGTTTGTCACCATAGCACTGTTATAAGACAGCTGCCCAAATATTTAAAGTAAAGTCTCAAATGATAAAAATGTCAGCAGCTATATAGATATTCATCATATTGTTGTATTCCAGCTTCTGTGGATCTGCCTGAATAGAGTTCAGCCCAGAATGCCTGCGTCTCTGCTCCTCCAGAGCTCCTGTTTCACCGCACGCGTACGGTTAACTGCCCCGCCTGGTGCCACCTGAGAGGATGTGAGCGGTCTGCAAAGCTGGAACAAGCAATCAGATGGTGGGCCGTCTGAGTAATGATGGTGTTTCTGAAACCGTAACCCCGCACTTCCCTGAGCTGCTTATACACTTCCACTGTATATATCACTGGAAAGGCTGTGGTCATGTGACCCGCTGATGTGGAATGAACTGATTTGTCCCGGCCACCACCCATTTTTAGAATGGAGCTTGTATGGAGAAGAAATTCCATTTCAGAAGGAAAAATAAAAGACTTCAAGGTTTTATGTTCAGGATCACAAATAATGGAACTGATCAAAACACATCTGTGTTTGAAACTAGAGCTGCCATAAACGATGAGTTTAATAGAGGACTGATCACTGATTAAGCCTAAAAAACCTTATAAATAACAAAATGTTACTTTCACTTTACTACATTCTGACTCCATATAATCAACTCTTAAGTGAGTTATTATTAGTCATAAATTAGTCAGCCCATTTGGGAGATGCCCTAAATGTCTATTTCTGATCAACTTGGTTCACATCAATGTTCACCCCATAACTGCTGCAACTTCATTGAAGCTCATCTGTAAATTTCAAAATCAGTTTATGGGTCAAAAACTCTTCACAATTAAATGTTGATGACATCATTTATTGTTATTTTGAAAAAATTGAAGCAATTTATGTTGCACATGGGTGTAGTGGCTGGGTCTGTCACCTCACAGCAGTAGGCTCTGGTTCAAATCCCACCTGGGTCCTCCCTGTGTGGGTGTCCTCCAGTGTCCTCCAAAAACTGGTTTACAGGTTCACTCGTCTTTGTTCCTAAAACCTGCCTGAATGAGCTGGATAAATGGAACATTTTACCAGGGCTGGGTTAATAAAATCAAGTAATCCGTTTGAATCGACTTAAACTTAATAGATCAATAATTGATTCATAAAAAATTAAATTTGATTTAGCATATAAAGCAAAAGTCCAACAGCTGGAGTTTCCCACAGGACAGCTAATGCTAACGCTCGGTCAACCTAAACATACTTTATTGATTGAAAGAAACATCTTTATAAACTTAAAGGCATGAATATTCCAAACTCTTTTAAGGAAATATTTTTTAAAGTACCTATTTAAGTTTTGTGCTCATTCTGTCTTCTTCTGGACCGACAGAATGTGTATATATTTTTTAACTTAAAATTGAATTGAAGAACCGAAAATAATCAGAATCAAATCAATTCAGGCTCTTGTGAATAAAATCAAACCATTTCTAGAAATTATAATCAAAACCCCGCCCTATATTTTACTAAATACAGACAATCGCCGCCTCCGCTCAGCGTCCAGAAGCAGAGAGAAAGGCAGCAGATGCAGACTGGGTTTGGTCTCTACTCCATCCTCTGAATAACTCACTGTCTGTGTGCAGATCCCTCCTGCTGCCAGCATGCTGCCGCGGTGGACAACTGCAAAGAAGCCTGTGACCAGGTATGAACACACACACACACACACACACACACACCCGCGTACACACACACACACACACATGCACGCACGGACACACAAAACAAACATACATGTACTGGTTTTTCTGTTTTCTGAGGGTTCATTTTTATTTATTTATTGATTTTAATCCATCCCGTCTGAGGACTACTACACACAAACACACATTCAGACACACACCGTCCAGCTCAAAGAGCTGAAGTGGAGTTTCTGTCCACAGTCTGTGAAGAACAGAAACATTCTTTTTTAAAGTCTGAGTGGAGGTGGTGTGAGTGGTGGGAGGAGCTAATGACGTAAGCGTCCCAGTTAAGGATGGACCCTCAGGTGTCTGTGTGTTCATGCTCCATCCCTCCTCCTTCATTAGAGGCTTCAGGTTCAGGAACCCATCAGAGATGAGCGTCATCATGTCGCTGGTGCAGGTGGAGGAGAGAAAGGAGAAGATCCTGCGGACAGGAAGCTGCTTTCACTCCTTTGTTCTGCCCCTGCTGCTGGAGCCTGTAGCTGTTGTTCTGCCCCCTGGTGTTTCCAGCACATGACGTTAAACGAACAGAACCATCCCCACACAGCAGAACCTTCCGGCTGGATCCAAAGCAGCAGATGTCCAGTCTGATGGGAATTGGGTCAGCACTAGGCCAGCACAGCATTTGTGTGTTCTGGAGGACGTTTCATGTAAAATCATTGTGACAGATGTGTTCTAGGGTTAGGGTCAGCACCAGTTGACTGATCCAAACTTCCAAAGTTTGATCTAAGTGATCAGCTGAGAAAGTAGAAAAAATCCAGTCTTTATCGTCATAAAATCAAATTGAGTTTATAATCCACATAAAACACAGAGTGGGCTGCATGGTGGTGCAGCGGTTAGCACCCTTGCCTCACAGTAAGAAGACCCCAGTTCAAATCCCAGCTGGTGGACCAGAACCACCAACAGGGGACCTCCTGTGTGGAGTTTACATGTTCTCCCCGTGGATGTGTGGATTTTCTCCAGACTCCAAAAACATGCTTGATAGAGTCATGGGTGACTCTAAAGATTGACAAGCTGTCCAGGTGTATCCCACCTTCAGGCAGAAGTGGTCCGGTTAGCCTCCAGCACCCTGAGACCCTGAAAGGGACAAAGCATCTTAGAAAGTAGATGGGAAATGCAGAGAGTTGTTCATGTCGGCCTGTCAGTCTGATCACTCTGCATCTGTTAGTATGAGTAGTATACCGCTTCACTCCTGGAAAAGTGAGCTGGAGCATGCTGAAGGGTCACCTTGATGGTTTCTCCTCAGAGAATCACAGATGTCTCTAAAAGGCCTTCTCTCTCTCTCTCTCAGTCAAACCCGCAGCAGCGGCCTGGCTTTTCCACTGCCTGATGTTTGGACTCGGATATGGTTTTATTTCAAGCAATCCAAACAAAAATAAACTTAAAAAAGGCTACCAAGAGAAATATATCAGTAGATAGACACATCAAAGTCCTACACTGCTGAATAATAATAATATATAGACCTGTGAGCTGTACTTTATACACAAATCATCAGATACTGCATGAAGTTTATCAAAATGAGTTTAGTGAGATGGAGAGAGAAGATTTCTGCTTGTTGCAGCTGCTGGATGCTTTGTGGGATTTTTAACTTTTTAATACTTTCCAGGTACTCTGGTACCAGGAGAGTGTTGTAACAGTCTGTATGAGTGAAGTTCCTTCATGTAAATGATGGTTTTGTTTCAGATGACTCACATCCTGAATGAGACTGGAATAAACACTCTCATTCAAACGCCTGACCATAAACAGCATCAGACGGGCACAGGAACTGCATGTGTTCTTTGACACTTTGATTATTTCTTCCACCGGATGAATCCCTTTGATTTTGGATGTAGAGATCCAGATAATAAACATCATGGCTTCACTTGGATGAAGACTACAGATGCAAGTGTTTCAGTGTCCGATTATAGAACGCATGCAAACCCAGTCAGACGGATGCCTCTGCTGAGGTCTGAGCTGAGCGTGCTCCGTGGAGTACTGCGGTCCAAGCCTCTCAGAGCTCCTGTCTGCCATGGTAACGTGGTTCTGCTCTGTTCCTGCAGCTGGCCTCCATCAAGAGTGAGTCCCATCTGAAGCATTTCCTGCAGAGGTTGCCCAGCTTCTGTCCAGAGTCCATGGTAAGTAAGTGTGTTCTCATTGAAGACAGCTGCCTCCTAAACCTGCTGCTCAGCCTCATCACTGAGACTTCCAGCTGACCCAATCGTGTTGATGACTCCACCTTTGCAGAGGTTCACGCTGCACCAAAGCTCCGCCTCCTGTCTAGAGGAGACCAGGAGACCTGGTGTCTGCCCTCGCCATGTCTCTGCGCTGCAGAAGCACAGTTCAGAGGGTTACTTCATTCAGTCAAACCATCATTTAATTTGATTCACAGTTTTAAAGTCACGATTTCGATTTTTTTCTGATGTTTTTCAACACACTCAATAGGTAAAAGATATTTAAGCTAAGTTTGTTTTCTTTTTGCCCTTTACATCAAACTGTCTGTTTGTTTCTGGTGTCACTTTTGAATCCTTGAGAGTGTTTGCTTGATTGCGTGGCCGGTGTGTAAGCAGCTACACACACACACACACACACACACACACAGGAGTGGAAAGCTGGCAAATAGATTTTTCCATCTTCTGCATCGATGAACATGTTAAATCATTTTTTTACTGATTCCTGAAGAATCGTTACATCCTTATTGCTTCATCATCTTTGCGGTTTGTTTTCACCTTCGTGGATTCATACATGTACGTCTGTGACATGATGCAGAAGACACTCGTCACGAGACACCTGATTAGCGTGGCGTATCCATGGCAACTGTTGCTTCTGCCTTATAACAAAGTACAAACAGATATCAGCAGCAACTACTTGTCTGTTTTGCAGACATATTAGTTCTCATTTTAACAAATGACGAGGGGGGTGGTGGTGAAGTAACAGTGAGTTTGAAAGTAACATAATTCCATCAGTATGTGCTTCTCTGCATTTAATCAGATAAATGAGTCCCGTGTAGAGCAGATGATCTCTGATGATCATAACTCCATTCAGTGTTCAAATATCTACACCCAGCTGCCAGATTTCTGTGTGGAGGGATCAGAGTCAGAGAAGAAACAACATGACTTCAGTAAGATGACAAGAAGACGACAACAGTGAGACATCAATGAAATGACCATGTGGCATCAATGAGACAAAGAACAACAACAAGAAAAAGTTTCTGAGATCATTAGATAGATTCTTAGTGCATCACTACGGCCTGGTGACTGAATGTCGTTCCAGCTTTTGTCAGATCCACCCTTCAGGTTTTGGGTTGTCTGAGCCCATGGAGGGTTGTAGAGAAGAGGGGCATCCTAAAGGGAGCGCAGGTGTCTCTATCCCCTCAAGAGACACCATGAAAACAGAACACACCAAAGGTAAAGAGGCTTTACCAAAAGGAGCTCTGCACTTTGGTTCTTATCAGAGCAGGAGCTGGTTCCTCTGTGGGGGTGTTTACATGTCAGTCTGTTGTAAATCTGTTCTTTTATGTGCACGCCGTCTGTGTGGAGCTGATGGAGAACCTGCTTTCAGCCTTATAAGGAGAACAAAAACGCATGATCTTATCCAGAATAGAGAAGCTGCTTCCTCAGAATCCTTTCCTCAAGCGCATGGAGACACACCAGCAGCTTTGGTCTGAAGTCTCTCTAGAAGGGAGCGTGTCCATGTCAGGAAGCAGAGACAGACTTGTTTGGGATGATTAATCCCGCAGCGTTCCTCTCCAAACCCTCTGGGACCGTCGGTGGATTCACGCTCCAAAAGTCGGAATGTTGTTTGTTTGCTCTGCTGCTTCTCACACTTTCCTCTCAGCTTTCCCGTCAACAAAACCACTTTTTTGGTGATTTTATGAACCAACATAGCTGCTGTTTTTCTGCTCCCCACCTCGTATGTCATCACATGACAGATGCCATTCCCATAACTCCAGCCCTCGCTTTTGTCCACACTTTCCCATGACACCCACTCCCCGACTCAGGACCGTCTGCACCCTCGTGCGTCCCCCTTTTCTCAGCTGCTTTAGGCCTGCTTTGCTATGTTTTTGATGAATAAGAAATCAACTGAATTGAGTATTTTTGGAAACTTTTCAGAAATATTCGACTCTTTGGAGAGTTTGTTGTTTCATTTCCAGTCGGCTGTGAGTCCGGGCGAGCAGCTTAAAGCCTTCTCCGTGTGGTTTTCAGCTTCCCCCCAGAATGTTAGTGTCACACAGAGACGGATGACACCAAAACCGCAGAGTCAAATCAATTACAGAAGGAATGACAAACACTTACTGAACCCAAACCAAAGTAAGATAAGAGGGGGGACTTGTCTGTGTTTCAGCATCACAGTTTTGAGTAAAGAGAAAAACACTCAATGTACAGTTTTAGAAGAAAACAGAAGAATACATGTTTATACAATGATTAACAAGCGTGTGTTAAGGGAAGCTTAAAGATATGTGTAAGTATACAAACAACTGCAGGTTATAACTCATAAACTCATAACTCCATTCAAATGTAGATTTTATTTTTGTTTTGCAACACTATGTTTTTGTTTGTGTACAGTGCAGTGACACAACTGTTACTTTAAACTTAGTAAAAGTGAAAATGAAGATGTGACTTTTGACATAAAACCAGCAGAACCAAAGTTTAGTTTGAACATGAAAGTGGCTTTAAACTAAACCCTGTCCGCCAGTGTCAGAACCAACAATGCATCTGTTGTTATGAAATACAGCTTTAGTGCACACAAGCTGGTCCACCGTCTAATGTGTGACGTAATACTGCAGAGTGGGCGGAGCTAGCCCTTTTTCATCCAGGAATGAGATTTTCATAGAGGGCTCAGCTGAACATGGTTTCAGTTTTTTGAAGTCAGAACTCCTCAAACTAATACTGAGTCCGATTCCCTCGGATGGGCTGCGAACATGGATGATAGTACTCCCATGTCTGATGGTTTGGTGAAGCTGCTGAACTTTTGACATAAGGTCATCAAGCTCAACGTTTCCTGCAGCTGCTCTTTCAGAATAAAATTCATTTTTAATCTTCTCCCTCACACGATTAATTGATTGATTTCAAGCATAGATTGTGAAAAGTACAGGACAAAATAGACACGTTTTCAAATTCATCACAGAAATAAGAAAATGCATTTATTAGAAACAAAAGCAAAAACAAAGAGGCATTTATGTCACATTTAATTTATTAAATATATGTATTATTAACTAAAGTCAAGTAGAGTTTGATTGATTGCTTGAAAAGGAGTGGAATAACTTTTTTGAGAAAATCTTGTTTTGTCTGCTTTTTTCTGAAACGGTAAAACTTTACATGCACCTTTTCTGTGTCTGTGTTACAGAGTGAGCTCTGGATTTGCATCAACTCGTCTCTACCAGGTAAATTCAGGCTCTGCTACATTTTAGTGTTTCCTATTCACTGAGACAGAAGAATGAGTGTTTTTCTATTTGAATCCTTCTGATGCCTTCAGCTCACCTGGAGGGACAAAGGTCAGAACTATCAACATTTACTGCTGGAGTTCTGGTGTATATGCAGACATCTAACGGTGATCACTGAAGATGAGGCTGATCATTTCTAAATGTTATAAACAAAGAGCAAGAAATGATGAATACATTAAAGAAACCATAGAAATATTAAAACATTAAAATGGCTCTAGGGCTCCACCTGTGGCTCCACCTGTGGCTCCACCTGTGGCTCCACCTGTGGCTCCACCTGTGGCTCATCGACCTCTCCATTGTGGCTCTCATGGTTAAAAAAAACAAAACTAAATAAAAATAGTAGTGCAGCTCCTTCAAAGTTGGACTAAAACATTTTTTTGAGAGCTGTGTGCCACCAGGCTCATCAGATTATAAAGTGGATTTCCAAGAATTTTATGTGGGCTAAAAAATACTGTAGAGGTCACTTTTTTATGATTTATGAATTTCTGGCTGAGATGCAGCAACAATGGTAAAATAAAATGTTCTTTTTTCACTACTGACATTACATTCTCTACACCATGTGCTGCATTGAAATGATCAAACATGCTACAGGCCAGGGTGTCTTATTTTGAAAGGATATCATGCGAGCTTCAGTCAGAAGTTCTAAACCTCTTCATATTTAAAAAAAAGGGTTTTTTAAAGCTATTTTTCTCGATATTTATGTTGCCAAAATAGTATATTAATCATATTAACTGCAGTAAGAAATTTTTTAAATTGAGCGTCTTATCTTTCTGAAGGAGAAAGTCAGACTTTGTGGCTCTTTCTGGATTAAGAAATGGATGTAAATGGCTCTTTAGGTGTTGCAGACCCCTAACATTGGACAATGATCTTTTTCAAGATTAACAAATATGTCAATGAAATTAGTAATCAAGTAGAATGATAATATAAAGACTGAATATTATATTATGTGAACAAACGTTTTCATCTATAAATAATGTATGCAGGAATATGGTTCAAAAGAAGGTTACTGTTTTTACGCTGACCTCTCCTTAAATGTTGACTCCTACATTCTTCATGCATGCTCCCCCTGCTGGTCAAATCCCTGACATGACATCATTCATTTAGTTCAGTATCATAGTCAGGAACTCTGTCTGATGTCATCTCAGGATGTCAGAGGGACACCCGGATTTGATCAGTATTCTTGTTGGATCAGAACTCCTGTGGTGGAGCGTCTGTCCAGAAAAGAAAGGCTGATTATTTTTTTATGTTTTTTTTTTTTTTTTTTGTTGAGTGTCCAGGAAGTCCGCCGGGTGGGTGGGGATCGGTTGCTGTGAATTAGCCATCTCCACTGAATGTCTCAATGAATGCAAATATGTGAGAAGCAAACAGCTGCTCTTCAGCTTCCCTCTCTGCGCCGTTTCTTCCACAGCTAAGCCTGTGTGCGCGTTTCCTTACAGGCATCGTCCAGGAAGGACATCACAGAGGTGTGCAAGAAGCTGACAGAGGTAAGTGATGGCTGACCACGCCCCCCGATGCAGGAACCACACAGCCAGCTCTAGACGCTGAAGCCTGTCTTCTCTCTGCAGAACTCCCTCTACAGCTGCATCACCAAAAATGAAAGTGAGTGCACCCTCACAGGGCAGTCAGAGGGGTGGGGTGACCCTCATGAGGGCGGTGCTTCCCTGCAGGAACTGTCTCTGGTTGGTGTTGAAGGTCTGTGTGTCTGTGTGCAGAGGGCTCGTCGTGCTGTCTCTACGCGGGCCGCCACACCATCTGCAGGCAGTACTGCGAGGCCATCTTCAGCATGGACTCCACCCCCTCCCAGTCCCAGATCCAGGCGGTCACAGGCTACTGCCAGAGCCACAGCCAGAAGCTGGTCGACTGCGTCGTAAACTTCACGGAGTCCTACCCCGATCACAGCCCCACAGACAGTAGGTCCACACAGGGGGGGCTCATGGACACGAGAGGATGGACATGTGTGTGCTCAGACTCTGCTGACCTGCAGGAGGACGGCTCTGGAGACACCAGTCATTTACAGGGAGAAGTCACCTGCGGGCAGAAGCTTTCTGCTCTCCTTCAGGGTCACTCCTGACTGGGGTTGGGCAAATAGGAACCGTTATGATTTACACGGTTCTACCGAAACTGAGAGAAGCTGCAGCAAACGGTTCCTCGTTTTAGTGCTTAGTTTCATTGAAGGTCTATTTCTCTTTGGAGATGTCAATCACCTGCACTCTGTTTAGTACTTTCAAGCTTTAGCCAATCCTTCTGCCTTTCCTGCAATAGTGGGCGGGCTCATATAAGACCGCCCTCTGGTTATTGTGGGACAGCCAGCCGCCAAGTGGCCCCGTATGGTTTAAAAGTGTGGGCCCCTCCTCTGTCTGCCCTCATTGACTTAAGTAGGAACTCAGGTCGTTAGCTCGCTACAACGGAGCTTGCTAGCTCGCTAAAGAGGAGCTCTTTTAGTTCGCTACAGAGTAGCTTGCTAGCATGCTACAAAGGAGCTTGCTAGAAAGCTACAGCAGAGATCATTAGCATGCTACAGCAGGGCTTGCTAGCTGGCTACAGCGGAGCTCACTAGCTCGCTACAAAGGAGCTTGCTAGCATGCTACAGTGGCACTTGTTAGCATGCTACAGCGGAGCTCGCTAGCATGGTACAGTGGAGCTTGTTAGCGTGCTACAGTGGAGCTCGCTAGCATGCTACAGTGGCGCTTGCTAGCATGCTACAGTGAAGCTTGTTAGCATGCTACAGTGGAGCTTGTTAGCGTGCTACGGTGGAGCTCGTTAGCATGCTACAGTGGCGCTTGCTAGCATGCTACAGTGGAGCTTGTTAGCGTGCTACGGTGGAGCTCGCTAGCATGCTACAGTGGCGCTTGCTAGCATGCTACAGTGGAGCTTGTTAGCGTGCTATGGTGGAGCTCGTTGTTCGCTACAAAGGAGCTTGCTAGCTTGCTACAGCAGAACTCACCAGCATACTGCAGTATCTAGCTCACTTTGCTAGCTTTATACAGTGAATTTTGCTAGCTTGATTCAGTGTGACTTACTTTCTCTCCACAGTGGAGGTCGCTAGGTTGATACAGCAGAGCTCGCTAGCACACTGTGCTCTCCAGGCGCAGTGTGCTGAAAGGTTGGCTAACGTAGCGAGCTAACCCTCTGAGTTCCCACTTAAGCCAGTGTGAGCAAACCCAGGTGGGGCCATCACAGACAGCGGACAAACCCAGTTGGAGCCCACATTTGAACCACATGGGGCCCACTTGGTCTTGCTGGTTGAAAAAGTGAAACAAAAAAGGCGCACACCTTAAAATGAACACTTTGAGCTCTAAAGGACCCCTCACCCCCTCCCCACACTAACATCCATGTGTGACCCGTAGACCTGTACTGCTGTGAGCGGGCCGAGGCCGCCCACTGTCAGCTGGCGTGCCAGCGGATCCTCAGCACCTTGAAAACGGAGCAGGAGATTATGGACGGCCTGATCAACGAGTGCGGTTCCCCCCTCCCTCAGGACCCCATGTGGCAGTGCTTTTTGGGTAGCGCCCTCCCCCCTTTCCCTCCTGAGGAGGAGACCCCCCATCCCGTCAAGATGGACGGCGCCAAGCTGCACTGCTGCTCCAAGGCCAACAGCTCCCTCTGCAGGTAGGGTGGGAGGGGGCAGTGGCCGTGGTCCGATCTCCCGCCCCTCTCCCCACCTAAATCTAACTGTACTCTGACAGGGACATGTGCCAGAAGATCAGCCTGCACTGGGACAGCCAGACGTGGCAGGACTTTGAGCAGTTCTGCGAGTACAAGCCGGCGGAGACGGAGCTCATCAGCTGCCTGTCCGACGTCCGTGAGCCGTGCCAGCTGGGCTGCAAGGACCTCACCTACTGCACCAACTTCAATAACAGGTCCGCCCCCACAGCTGTCTGTCGCTTTCTACGACACCCAGAAAACCCAGAACCACGGTCGTTATGCAGATCTGAACTTTAGATGGATCCTCGTCCGTCTGCATCAGGGATAGGCAAACTTTTCAACCCGTGGGCCACAAAGGGTTCTAAGGAACCAGGAACAGAAAAAAAAACATCAAATCTGAACAAAATATGCTTTAACTTTGAGAAAATGATTGAGTTTTTATTTCAAACCTGTTGCTTTTGTTCCCATTTTAGAGGCATTTGCACCCATGAGATGATGTATCTCATGTAAAAACACAAACCGATGCCTTCATGTGGTGTTCCTATGATCAGAAATACGAAGAACAACAAATCTTCCAACACCACAATAACTTTCTAAACAACCTAAGCAAAGGTCAATTTATTTGTAGTGCGCCATCTATGGAGAAACTCCAGAATTACAGGGAAAATAAAACAGTTGTATTATTATCAATATCATTTATTCCAGTTTGGTGGGTCAGATTAACATATAACTTTAACATAGAAGTAGTTCAGTTTATGTTCCCTGGGACGTAGTTACCTCATCCATGCTCTAGAGCCGGGGTCCCCAAACTATGTCTTGTGAGGGTCACATGAGTTTTAACTTCTCTGATGTGTTTAATTTAAACTTCTTTTGTTGTGAAGCGTTTTGGTACCCAGAAGGAGTTGCAAGCTTCTAAATGAACAAAGTTTCATTCATTCATTCATTCATTCATTTATAATCCTTTTAATAAAAATACAATAGTCTTTACAAAACAACCAAATATCTCTGTGATTATTAAAGAAAACGGTCAGGAAAACAATACAAATCCATTTCTAGAACACATCCGTTCCGTTATAGCCTCTTTGATACTTTGGCGGGCTGCTGCTCCTCACTTATTTCACAGTTTGCGCTGAACTTCATGCATAAAAATGAGCAGTTGTGCTGTGTCCTGCACAAAAAGGATGTGTTGTTTGAAAAATAAACTAGCATCCTGCATAATTCCACTAAAGAATAAGTGATGTGGTGAAAAAAGAGAACACTGTATTCTGTCTAATATATAAGAGGCTAATATTTACATCTTAGCTGTTTTGGCTAATTTAGGCTTTTTGTTTTTTGGACTGTTTTGGAGTTAGGCTAATATTTACATGCTAGCCGTGGTGGCTAATTGAGTCTTTCTTTGTTTTGTTTTGTTTTTTTAGGCTGTTTCAAAGTTTAGCTAATATTTCAGCTGACTGTTTTAGCAAATATAAGTTTTTTTTAGTTACTTTGGCTATTTCGAAGTCTAGCTATTTTTTTGGTGAACCTAAGTTTGTTTTGTTTTGTTTTGAGGCTAATTTGGCATTTAGCTAATACTTTAGCTGGCTATCAGCTTCAGTGTTTTCAGCTCTCAGCACTAGCATCTTCAGCAGCCACATTCAGCTTACAGCATTCAACATTATTGCAGTTGATGCTATAGATTTAGTTCATAATGTTCAATGAATTTATGGTTTGAAAGTTTAATTTTTGTGTGTTCAATAAATGTTTATCCCCGCGACCTAAGGTGTGTTTTGAATTCTGGCCTCTCGTGTGATTGAGTTTGACACCTCTGATTTAACCCTTTAACACAGGAGCTCCAGTATTTATGTTCTTTGATTTACTATAAGTTTTCAACCATTAACACAATCATTCCGGTAGATTCTGAAGGAGAAAAGTGGCTTGATGAGCCGCTTTTCTACTAAATTAAATGATTATGTTAACGGTTAAAACGACCCCCTCAGGTGTTAAAGGGTTCTGGATCTCCATTAGTCCTAACCCAAGTTAAGACTCCACAAAATGATAAATATATAGATTACTCAAACCTACATCAAATCCGTTCATCAAACACTCGTATTCTTCTGCAGGCCCACTGAGCTGTTCCGCAGCTGCAACATCCAATCCGACCAGGGAGCCATGAATGACATCAAGCTGTGGTCCAACGGCACCATCAAGATGCCCTTCATGAACATTCCCGTGCTGGACATCCGGAAGTGTCTGCCGAACATGTGGAAGGCCGTGGCCTGCTCGCTGCAGATCAAACCCTGCCACAGCAAGTCCAGAGGCAGCCTCATATGCAAGTAAGTGGGAGGTCCAGGTCAGGACTGACTGCAGCAGAAGAATGCCGTGAGGAGGAGGGCTCTTCACGTGCTCTTGTCCCGCTCAGGTCAGACTGCGTGTCCATCCTGACCCAGTGTGGGGACAGCCAGCGTTTCCATCAGGGGCAGACGGCAGAGAGGATCTGTGATCTGCTCTCCCCCATCGATGACCCTGAGCGCTGCATCCCCCTCCACAAATACCTCAGTGAGTCTCTCAGTAAAGCATTAGCGGAGTGTCTCCAGTGGAGGGCGCTGGAGCTCAACGTTTCACCAAACATCTGCGTGTTCTGGTGGTTTCTCTGATTTTTTGTGGTTGCTGTTGTGGATTTCTGTTAACCTGTGAAGCAAGAACATAAACTCCTCTAAATCTGTAGATCAGATGCTGTCTGCAGTCATGTTCCTGGAGGAAGTAGTGCTGTCACCACAACCTAGAACTGTGACAGACGGATGAACCTCAAATACGTGTGGAGGGATGAAGAGTTCAGGACTCAGACTGACCTTCTAATGATCAAAAGGTCAAAACTACAGAGATCTAGTTGATGTAGTTCACATGTGAAGGTCCGGGGGCCGGATCCGGCCCTCCAGATCATTTCATTTTATTCTCATTAATGGCCCCATGTTATTGTGCTCAAGCTGAGAGATCATCTATGATCAATGGCAGGAGTGTCAAACATTGGCCCGCGGGCCATCCTCGGCCCACCAGAGGTTTTAATCCGGCCCAGTCATCAAGAGAAAAAATTACAAGGATGTTGGGGAAAAAGCATTCCTGTGGTGAGTTATGGTTCTTTAAAGAAATGACCGTGATGCGCAATTCTACCACTAGGGGGAGCAAAGGAAAAGAAATACTGTTATAAAAAAGTCAAGAAATAATCATAAAAGTAATGAAATAGTAAATGATTCGACTTATTGATTAAGTTGTTTGACGCATTTTATTCCAACTGAGAAAAAACAAAACAAAAAGAAAGCTACAAATAAGTTGACCGTAGCTTATTTTGCTATTATGTTATTGGTCCGGCCCACTTAAGAATGTGGCCCCTAAACCAATATGAGTTTGACATCCCTGATCTAGTTTTACCCTCAGGTGGGATCAGATTTATCCTGCCGGTTGTCTTGGCTGAGCTCTTCGTCGGTGTGATGAAACGATTCCTCAGCTTTCACACAGACACACTGACGGCGCTTCTCCACCTTTCAGCTCCTAGTTCCATGGGCAACACCGTTCATCAGGAAGTCATCCATACATGCAACCCCAACCCGTGTCCCAGCAACTACCTGTGCCAGGTGAACCGGCTGGGCTGCCTGGACGACGACGACTGCGAACCGTTCCTCTGCGTCCCAGGTAGGAGCGAACCCTGATGCTGCTGCATCCACGACCTCCTCAGACGCAGACGTCAGGATCTGCAGACTCCAGGCTCTGCAGATCCTGACGTCCACCTCTTCTCAGGTTGTAAACTGGGCGAAGCCTCTGAGTTTCTGGTGCCGCGGAATTCCCGGGTCCAGGTGCCGACCAGTCTGCCTGGCTGCTATGAGGTGTGCAGCTGTGGGGCTAGTGGCCGTCTGGAGAACTGCATCGAGATGGACTGCGAGGACATGGAGCTGCCCCTCATCGCTGAAGGCAACAACAGTAAGAAGAGCCTGTCCTCCAGTTCGGGTTCCACTCTTACCTCCGATGTGCGCTGTACTTCAGCACGCTTGACCACACTGTACAACTCGTTTGGCCTCTGCAATAGTTGACCATTGTCCCCACAACATCAAAAATACCAACTCACACACACCAATGTACTCACCGTTGATAGTATATAGAGAACTGGACAGAGCGAGTGTGACATCAAAATGCCTTCCTTCCTTCCAGCTCCAGTTAAATGAAGTCAATTCAGTCTCTATTTTCCGTGTTCCGTATATTCCCAGATGATGACAGTAATTCATCTGAGTCCACGTTTCCATGGGAACTGCTGTCACCAATCAAGAGTTTGTTCAAACTCCCCTTCTGCTGAAATGGATGCTACTTTTACTGAGCCATCTGATTGGTCAGTTTATAACATGACTAACTTGTGATGAAATAAAATATTAGGAAAAATTGGAATTATAAAAAAAATGTTGAGAAATGTGTCAGTGAAATAATGTCTATTCAGAATGACAGAGTAACAGCTGTTTATAGCACACAAACATGAGTTTACAGTAACTGTCATTTATATCTTATTTTCCTAGAACAGATCCATTTAGATTCCATTGCTGCGATCAAAGTGAACGGTTGTGTTTTTAACGGACAGTTGTGGTCCAGATCCTGCAGGTTTGACCACATGCGCTCCTCCTTTACACTTCCACTGTGCCCCCCCCAGACCTTCCCTGCAGCTGTGCTGACCACTTCATCCCGGTGTGCGCCGCCAACGGCCGCACCTACCCCAGCGCCTGCGTGGCCCGCTGCATGGGCTTCCAGGACCACCAGTTTGTGTTTGGCCAGTGTCACCTCAGCGACCCCTGCAGCGGCAGGAGCTGCCCCCGCAAACAGAGGTGGGTTCACCCGCACAGCCCAGGGGGAGGGGTCAACATCCCATCGGTTACGCTTAATACACGCACTGTAATGATTTGACACGCAGGTTTGTGTGTTTGTGAACAGGTGTGTTCCGAAGCACCGCGTGTGTCTGAGTGACTCCTCAGACTGTGTGCAGTTCGAGTGTGTGGGACGACCTGCGTCCTGTAACTATGACAGACTGGAGCCGGTCTGCGACACGCACCACCTCATGCACCCCAGCATGTGTCACCTGCAGCAGACCGACAACACGCTGGCCTACGTGGGCCACTGTCAGGTGGGTGGGGTGGGAGCGCTGCAGCAAAACTGGCGAGCTATATCAGAGCCATCCAACCGTGCAGTTTAGATCCAGATTCCAGATCAGGCGAGGAGAGCAAAGACGTTCATGGATCTATTGGTCTGTAGGTGGATGATCAGAATGGAGAGGAGCAGGGAGACTTTGACCCACTGACTGTAGCATCTACTTCACAGCTACAAGTTTTTTCAAACTGCACATGCACTAAACCCTCATCTGGTCCGGCTAGCGTGTCTAGTTCAGCTTCTGGAGAAGAGAAGATGCTATCTTCACATTGACTGCAGTCAAATGAGCCGCCGTTCACATTTCTGTGGTCCAATCAGCCGTCACTGGATTTTTCCTTTGACTTTCATCCAATACTTACGGTAGCAGTCCTGAGAACGCTGGAAAATCTCCACCAGACTCCACGGAGCTTCTTGATGTGACCACAGAAATGTGAACGGCGGCTCATTTGAACGCAGTTGGAAAGGATTGTAAATGAATGAAAGAGCATTTGGATGTTAGCTTTCATTATTTTCTGCTCTGAGAAACCAATGGATTGAATGGATTGATCACAGCAACGTCAAGAAACATCAAAGTGTCTTTGGTGAACTGGAAGGAGAAAGAATCAGGATTTTGGAGGAAGTTCTGTCCATGAAGATCTGAGCTGACATCTGGATCAGAACCATACGGCTGGACATGGATGTTTTTATGTAGCTGCAGGGAAGATTTATGCTAGAGAGACACAGAGCTATCAGAATCAGATCAGGGGCGGAGCTACTCTGCCCGGGTCAAAAAGCCACGCCCCCTCAGGGGAGACTTTGGAAAGTGGCTTTTTAAGACTTTTTAGTTAAATAGGATTTTAGCTAAAAACTTCATAATCAAAATTAAAACACTGTTTTTATAAAATAAAAAAAAGTTCCTCAGCGTAACGTATCTTGTGTTGTCAGGATTCCTGCAGGAAGCAGCAGGAAGTCTGCGGCCACAACGGCGAGACCTACAACACGCCGTGCCACGCCTTCTCCGACCGCGTGGCCGTGGACTACGAGGGGCCGTGTCGTGCTGTCGGCGTCGTGCCCGGGGTGATCCATGACTCCGCCTGCAGTGTGGTCTCCTGTCCGCCTGTGTCCACTCCAGGCTGCTATCCCATCACGCCCCCCGGTGAGCGAATCTGCCCCCGCAGCAGCCGAGGCCCCTGGTAGGGTGAACTCTGACCTCTGACTGCTGCTTTCAGGAGCCTGCTGTCCCATCTGTGCCAGCATGCTGCAGATTCAGTGGAACAAGGAGAAGATGAACAGCTTCTCTGAGGTACAGCCGACACTCCCAAAGATCAGGGAGGAGGGGTTTCCATGTCACTGGAATGATCATGTTAACAAGTTACAGATTTTGTGTTTAAGCGTCACTAGAAAGTCCCATTAAAATACATGTTTCTATGTCTAACACATGAGACATGTGACTCATGCACTTTTCAAACAGCTTCACCCGAGAAAACCTCAATCCTCCTTAGAAATGACTGTTAAAGTTGTCAGGATGACCCTCTGTCTGCTGGTTTGCTCTCTGTCAATGTCTGGACTCATGAAGTCTGAAAGCACCTCTCATTGTTTCATGTTGCTGAACTTATGACATTTTTCTTATTTTCATTAGACAATAGGAAAAAGATCCTCTAGTTTGATTCTTGCTTTTAGTTTTCTCGTCTCGGATCATCAAACTGGGTCACAGAAACACAGAAGTAGCAGAGAGCAGCAGAGAGCAGCAGAGAGCGTCCGTCATTCACACGCTCCTGCAGTGGACGGTGAAGATCATCAGGAGAGAATCTGAATGATCTCATGAACCCAGACATGGAGACAGGAATGCCAATGTTTTAGTAAAGTAATAAATAAATCAGATCTCTCAACATCCTCCGTGTCTTCTATGCATTATAATCAGACAGGCTCTGCTCCATTTGGTGGTAGCTCCTCCCACACACGGCTAGAGCGTCAAACACGTTTTTGATGCACATCAAAAGAGAGGCGTCTGACACGAATTGGACGTAGGAACCGCATCCGGATGCCGGTTCCTCAGAGAGGAACTGCTCGCTCCCCCCGCTCTGCTTTGGCCGTTCATACACTCCTCCTGCTCACGGATCTGATTTTCCTCGTGTGTTCCACCTCTCCAACCGTCACTCTCCCCTGAACGCCTCCCGTCTGTGTGCAGGTGAACAAGAACCAGCCGGTGACGGTCCACGACGTCCTGCAGATCCTGCGCCTGCACGTGTCTGTGCCGCAGTGTGACGTCTTTGGATACCTGAGCATCGACCACCAGCTGGTGGTCCTCATTGTACCTGTGGACCAGCAGCCAACACCTCTGCAGGTAAACCCCCCCACCCCCCACAGAGCAGGGCGTTACTCACCCAGCTCACAGACGCTGACACCCCAGAGAGGGTTTTTGATTTTGTATCTTTTCAGTTAGAATGTACAATAAATACAATATACTTTAGAAGAACAGGAGTGAGATAAAGATGAGATTATTATTATAAATACTCCATTCTTATTATTTTATACGATACAAACAGATGACTAAATGAGTGAATAAAGTCAAAACAAACATAATGAAAACCAATAATAATAACAATACAAACAGGAACATTATATTTACACAATGCTGCAAACAAATCATTGTATTTTTGGATTTAAACTTGAAACAAATAGTGCTTAAACACTTTTTCAGCTCATTATCCCAATAATTTCATTTTTTAACCCCAGCAAAAGAAATAGTCATTTGTTTAAGTGTAGTTTTAACTTTAGGTACTTTAACGTCTGCATTTCTTCTACTATTTCCTTCATTTATAACTAAAAGATTTTGTGAACTACATGACAACATAACATTTTTGGCCTTAAACAATGAAAGCAGTAAAGAACATAAATCTTTAAATGTCAGAATTCTTGACTTCACAAATAGTTGAGAGGTGTTCTCATTGTAGGGAGTCGTGTGTTATCGTAATGATTTTTATGTAAAATTATTAAAGGTTCTAGGTCTGACTCAAAAGAATGACCTCAGACTTCCAAACAATATGAAGAATATGGTCAAATCAAGGAGAAATAAAAAATATACTTAGCTTTGGAATTTAACTAATATTTAGCTTTAAAAATGGCAAGTTTTTTACTCAATATGTTGCTTCCATTTTACATTTTCATCAACAATAATCTCCAAGAATCTAAATTCATGAACTCTTTCTATATTAACAACATTCTATTTCAACTTGAGATTTGAAGTAGATTTTTCTGTAACTGAACAACATAAACTTTAAGTTTGTTTCTATTGAACCGTTTCCGAAGTAAAATCATCTCTTGCTCAACATTAGAAACTAATGTATTCAAGTTTTTCCCAGAACAAAGAAGAAATCAAAACAAATTTCCATCTTTTTGACACAAGTATAAAACACAACATTTGGTCCCAGGACTAAGCCTTGTGGAATACCACGGTGTATTTTTTTGTGTTTTGATAAATGTCCTGCGTACTCCACATACTGCTGACGATTGTCTAAGTAACTAATCACCCATTGTAATGCAACAACTTTAATACCATGAGATTAGAGTGTTGGGATCAATTGTGCCAAAGGCCTTCTATAGATCAATGAAAACACCAACTGTTGGATGTTTTTGTCTAATTATATAGTAATATTGTATCAATAATGCTAATGCTGTTGAGTGATTATCATTCTGATTGTCATTTAAAAGAGAATATCCTTCCATGAAACTTTTTAGCTAAAATTCTGCTCTTGTTGTGAAGGAGCTTCTTTCAAAATAAAAGACAGAAGCAGCAACAGCGGAGGACTTAATGAAGGTCATGCACAGTCTGTACAGATAACATGAATGCACCATCAGTCTCTTAGCATGTGTGTGTGTGTGTGTGTGTGGGGGGGGGGGGGGGCGTGTATTTACGACAACAGGTCCTAAACAAATCCTAAAAAGGAGAAGTGGTTTGAGTTGAATCTCCCATAAGATCAAACAGATCCTAGCAAATCTGATCCTCCTGTTGCAGCAGATTTACTAAAACTAGGAATGAGAAAAAGTCAAAGAGGACATCTTTTATCGCTCTGACAAAACGTATACATATAATTGCAATGAAGTTCTTTGAAGAAAGCTGTCTCTGAACAGTAAGTTAGCACTGATAAGAACATGTGCTTGAAATGTATTCCATTAATAGTAAATTGAAGCTTTTGTCATCATTTACTCCGTTACCTGACATGTTAAATATCTAAGCACTAATGTCAAGACTCCTCTTCGTCTTTAAAGAAGAGGAAGGGCCGTCTTCCTGCGACCGCTGCTGCACCGCCACAGCTGGTTCCGAGCGGCCTGTGGGAACATTGCATTAGGATGGAGCAGATGTTTCTCCTCCATCCGCCGCTCTCTCCATCCTCTTGACCGAAGCCAGAAACACGGCGACCTGAGAGCGCCGCTCCGCCGAGCCCGTCAGCTCTGTGATGAGCACAAACGTGGCGCCTCAGACGCGCTCCCAGCTCCCAGCTCTGGTTGAAGACCCGCCCCTGCCGCGCCTGATGCAGCGTTGGCTTTCATCCTGACTGAACCGGCTGACTGAGCCGTGACCGCGCTGCTGTTCAGACACATAACAGGCCTTCATTAAAATGTTCCAGCCTCCTGTGGACGAGTCTGGATGATTGTTCCTCCTGAAGGTCATTAACGCCGGGCTGTTTTCAGAGCTTTTAGCTGTTAAAAAAGAACATGGAGGAATCAAAGGCTGCATGTGCTGCCTCTTTCTGCCCACAGTCCACCCCCCACCCCCCACAGGTGATCACACATCAAACATCTGCTTCCAATCATCTTTCACACACAACACGGTGTGTGTGCAGCTGTAGACTGGGATCAGCAGAAGAAGACTGATGGAAACCAGAAAACGTTTCTGTGTCCTCGTCTGTTATTGACTTCTTGCTCAGCTGTCTGAAATCTAGACAATAAAGTTTCAGAGGCAATTAAAAAGTTCATTTATGTTGACAAAGAAAATCATTTCTGAAGAAAAATCAGTGGAAACTCTGCAGTAAAGAGTTTCTGTGCTGGGATGAACTTCTGTTGCTCGCCCGTTGGTGTTACCTGGCAACAGCATCCCTCTCTCTCAAGGTTTCATTCTTTTCATTTATTCTTCATCTGTTTTCTGAACACATTTGTGTCCCAGTTTGAACAGAAAGTCTGTAAACCTTCTCTTGCAGATCGATGCAAGATTCACTGAGATGGATTCATTGATCTTTGTCAGAGTTTTTATTAAAAAAAATACTGCTGGAATAAACAGGAGTTTGGACTGAACTGGAGAAATGGGCCGGATTCTGTACACTGTGGGACTTCATTCAAACTTCCATTGTTCTAGTCGTGTGAATGTTTAGTCAGCATTCACACTATAGTGATGCTCCTGCCTCTGTCCGTACTCATCACACTGTCAGTGATTTCAGTAATCTTGGTATCAAAACGTTCAGCTCGTTCATGACATCACTGCTTGTATGTTTATTATTCACAAAACTTTATAGTTTTTGAAATATTGAACAAAGTATTCCCCAAAGGAAATGAATGAGAAATGTTTCAAATTCTTCAGAAACATTGTGCACTTTAAAACCATTGTTAACTGTCATTTTTAAATAATTAGCTGTTATATTAGCATTATGCTAGCTCGTTTTAGTAATTTAGCATCTACTGAGGTTTTTTATGCTAATTTTATCAAATATTTTAGCAACATTTCGACTTTTTTGGTTAATTTGTTATCTATTAGGGTTGTTTAACTCGGAACAGGCTCATGTTTTTGGTTAATTGCTATCTACTGAGGGTTGTTAGGCTACTTCTGAGAATAACTAATACTATAGCAACAGGCTAACAATTTTGACAAATTTTATTGTGAATTTTTAGACTTTTTTGGAGTTGAGCTAGAATGTAAGCTATGTGTTGCACGAGCTTTTTAGGCTAATTTGGCAAGAACCATGTTTTTTTTGGTCTAATTTAGAGTTCAGCTCGTATTAAATGCACTGCATGTTTTTGGAAAATTTGCATATATGGAGGATTTTTAAGCCAACTTACTAACATTTTTTCAAAAGTGAATGCCAACTTCAGTGATCTTTCATAGTTCTTTAGCGAAATTTCAAGTCTTTTAGCAAATTCTGTATTTTGCAAACAGCTTTTTCACTTTCAGCAAATTCCTTCAACAATCAGAATCAATTGCTTCACCATTTTCAGCAACCAGATTTACAAAAAGCATTCACACTATCATTATTGCCAGTAATGCAACTTTTCTAGTTCTTCTCTGGTCGTTTTATCACTTTGAAATAGATAAATAAATAATAAATGAAATGATTTCATGTTTTGCAGTCAGGAGACAGAACAAAGAAGTGTCAGCACACAAGAAGCATTAGCTTCATAAACGAATTCAAAGTGGGACAGAGCCATGAAACAAAAAGCTTGGCTGAAAACCAGACTCTTAAATACTCTGAGGATCATTGACTGAACTGTGAACGGACAGAAACCTGAACCTGCTGTGACTGACAGAGGGACCAGAACCTGAAACCAGAACATGAACCCAGAAAACAGACAAACCAGAACCCAAGATTCACTGATGACTGGGCTCTGGATCTGGATTAGAAGCAAATGTGTTGCTTTCACTAACTGTTAGAAAGTTTTTATTGTTCAAAAACTCAAAACACTCAGTAAGTCGCAGGACAAAAATGGATTGGATACATAGAAAAAACAAAATTGTTAAAAGTTTTAACTTTTTAAGATGAATATGAATAAAAACAGACAGGAGTATTAATCCAGAATAAATCAACCTAAAGTTAAATGACTTTCAATAAAATACATATTCTGTCACAAGATAAAATCATGCCGTTTATAATAATGATATAAAATGATCTGCTGGACCGGATAGAGTTACCCGGAGGGCCGGATCTGGCCCCCGGGCCTTGACGTGCATTAACACCCGTAGCTTAGATCAAGTCATGCTTGTAGATCATTTGGATCAGAGTGATGCATGTGAAGTGTTGCATTTATCCAAACTAGTAATGTCCGTGGACGGCCTGCTGACTCGGCATTCTGTCTTCAGGTGGAAGCGTGCAGTAAAGAGGCGGAGAAGATCGAGTCCCTCATCAACTATGCCAGCCCCACTCTGGTCTCCCACGTCCCCCTCTCTGCCTTCCTGGAGTCTTACATCAGGACCTCCTCCATGCATTCCCGAGGCGCCCTGCGCTCCCCTCCTCCTCCTGGCCCGCGCCTCCTCCTGCTCCTCCTGATCCCAGCGGTCCTGGGTCTCCAGCAGATTTAAGAGCCCTCCGTTTCCTCCTGCAGAGTTCCTGTCCTGTAGATGTTGCAGAGGGAGGCAGCTATCCTGACAATCACTCTATGACTCACCTGTACCACAATAAGCGGCTGCCAGGGCTGTTGTCATGGAGAGTGTAGAGCTGCCTCCATCACTGAGGCTCCTCCACTCAACTGTGAGAATGTGACCTTGAAGAAGTTTGCTCCAGACCAGCACAGTTTGTGCAGCAGCAAGCCTTCACGCACATCCTTCATGTGCGTGTGTGTGTGTTCTTGTGTGTGTGTGCAACAAAATACATTTTAAAGAGAGGACAAAAAGTCCTGGTGTGACCAAACATCTGTCATTTTCCCCTCAGTCTTGTGGCTGTCACAGTGCACCACCGGCAGCAAGCCCTCAAGGTTCTGCAGACGTTCTGGGTCAGAGTGAAACGTTTCACCATAGTTACAAACTCTAATGAAAGCAAAGCAGGATCCAGAGGAGGGCTTGATGCCTCATAGAGAGTGGATCTGTGGGGAGGAGGGAGTGGACCTTCATGCTGCTTCATCCTAAATGCGTCTCCTCATTGAACCTGGCACTCCAAAACAGGACGGTGTCGGTGCCGAATGTGGAAGTTTTCTCTGATCCACGCAGGAATGAAGAAGACCTGAGCAGAAGGGAACGAGCCAAAGAAGAGAAGGAGACGGAGGAATCATGACAAACAGGAGGGAAGACCATTACGCTCCAGATTTAGGGTCTAGATCCACCTCAACCAGCCATCTCCTCAGGTACTGCTGACACTCAGCATGTGGCCATAATGGGACAAACCCGGTGAAATCTTTGGTCCCGTCCGGAGCTCAGGCTTCCTTCAGTGGTCTGGAATAAGGTCAGGACTCCAGTAGTGTCTTCCATGGTCTACAGACCATCCCTGAAGATGCTGAAGAGAAGCCTGAGAGGGAATCTAAAAACTCATCCTCAGCTTTATCCTGTTTAAAACCAAATCGTGTTCAGGTTCTGTTTTGTCCAGGTTTTGACCTAAAGCCTTTGTCCCCACGACCGGGACAGCCCTCACCTGTGTTGGTATCCATAACTGCGGAGGTGATGGTAGCGTGTGACCTGCTTCAGCAGCTCAGCGCTCGTGTGTTCGTGTTCCAGTGACCAGACCTCCGTATGCTCCTGGTCAGACAGTATTATGCAGATGTGATTCTGCTGCAGTGAATCGTCTGATTCCTGCGCTCAGAAGCCATTTAACAAGAAGACAATCAGCTGCTTTTGACCGAAATTGTGTCTTATCTGAAGTATTAAAGAAAATGCAATAACTTTATATTTTTTAAGAAATGTCTATATTTGATATGGATTTTCTGATGGAAAGAATAATGATCGTCTATGTGCCATGTTTTCCCTTATTCTGTACTGCATGATGAAGAGTGTTTGACGGGTGACAGTATTACTGTGCTGAGCAGTTTGGTAGCAGGGACCCCCGAGCTCATGTATATGTTTGGTTGTTTCTCTGAAGCTTTTGTTGATGTATGTGATGTTTATGTCTAAATAAATGACGGATTGCATCTTAAAGCTGAAGGAGTTTTCTCTGTCAAACACGGCATTCCACTGATGCTCCAGGCTCTGCTGGCAGCCCTGAAGCTCAGGTGTTGCAGGATGTCGTCTGCTCTGTTGCTGCATGTTTGGATTTGTGTTGCGTTTGCAGTTCGTGCAGTACCTGGTGTGACCCTGTGTGTGTTTCCATGACGCCAAACGCAGAGGACAGCTTTCTCCTCTTGAATTGTGTCTTTTAAGGTGAACTTGGTTTTCTTTGGTGCTTTTCTTGTCACTTTTCCTCTTTGCTGAGATCACTCTCAGCCGTTTTGAATCACTTCAGGGTCTTTATATCCACAACCATAAAAATGTTCACATTCGGTGAGGCAAAAAAGAAGAAGAAAAGACATTTAAAATACAAAATAGTATTTAGTCAGCCAACAATTGTGCAAGTTCTCCCACTAGCAGAGACGAGAGAGAACTGTCATTTATATCACAGGTATACTTCAACCATGAGAGACAAAATGAGAAAAAACAAAATCCAGTCTTATTTTTAAAGAATTTTCATGTAAATTATGGTGGAAAATAATTATTTGGTCAAAAAAAGTTCATCTCAATACTTTGTTATATACTCTTTGTTGCTAATGACAACAGTCAAACATTTACAGTAAGTCTTCACAAGGTTTTCACAAATTGTTGCTGGTTTTTGGTCCATTCCTTCATGCAGATCTCCTCTAGAGACGTCCAGCCAGCAAGACCAAGTGGGGCCCATATGGTTTAAAAGTGAACAGAACACAGATAACATGACAAACAGCTCCAGTCCATGGGTTACCTGAGCTCATGGTGATCACAGATAGCTTTTAGAAGTGCAACAAAAATCCTCGATTTTATTCTCACAGCTCCTTCCAATCACAGGAGATCTGCTGGAATCAGCTGAGACTGTAAATGAAGGTTTAGTGACAGGAGATTCCCTAAACCACACTGTTACCTCTGCTGTTTAAATAGCCCCTCCCTCCACAGATGACCTGCTGTTGGGATGGAAGATAAAGTCAGGATTGGAACCAAGATTGGAGCATAAGCAAACAAAACAGAGTCTCAGGATAAAAAGTCTGCAGAAGAGAACTCTTTAGCAGATTGAAACTCTTCTTTTTCTGGTTCAGATGTTTGTTTTCCAGATAAGACGGAGGTCCAGGAGCTTCTCAGGTGAGAAATCTTTAACTGTACATGAATCCAGTTTGTCTTTGTACTGCAGAAAAGAATTGTAGAATTTGAAGGGAAGAAAGAGTTATAATGAGTGGGGGGTTTTTGTGTGTGTGTGGGGGGGGTTTGTGTGTGTGTGTGTGTGGGGGGGGGGGGGGGGCACTAGCTGGAGCTCTGAGCTGAAGACGGGAAGCTTAAAAATGTTTCTTTCCTTTTAAGTAAAGGAACATCCTTTCCCTCCTCACTGGCTGCTGGCATGCAGTGATTTTACAACCAGAACCTTTTTCTGTTGTTTCCATCTTTCATTGGTCAGTTGCTCCACATGGTGACCGGATTCTCCAGCTAGAAAATAACTATAACTAATATCTAATCATAGTCATGTTGCAGTGGAGTTTAATCCTTAGTTTTGATGAACACTGGGCTCTTGTACGCACATTGACTGTCATAACACATCCCTGTATCAAAGGAGCCAATCAGCAGCTGAGGCTCAGTGACGGGGCAGAAATGAGGAAAACATGAGACGTCCTACCACCAGCAGCAGCAGCAGCAACCCAGTGAAACCAACACAACCTTTTCAAACCACGACTCAGCTGAAAGGCTTTACTACCAACAAGACAAAACGGTCCAATACTTTGTTAGGCAAACGACTGCACCTTCAAGCTTTTCATTCACACATCAGAGGTTCATCTACAGTTCAGGAACCCAGAGAAACTTTTGTCCAAACATGCTGCAGAAGATGAAAAACCAACATTTCACTCACACACGCAATGATTTTCAAGGTTTATGTTGTAGTTTTGCTTTCTTGTCACTAATCTGTTATCGTTCACTGTGTTTAGTCTCAGATTTACACGCTGACGGTTTCATGTGAGGAACAAAAGAATCACACGTGCTTCCATCTTCAGAACCTGCTGAATCCATTTCAGGGACAAAGGTGTTACGACCTGAACAGATTCCCACCCGTCTGTTGCAGGACCCCACACTCACATGCACACCTCGGGGTGATCCAGAGTCACCGGTTAACCTACACCGCATGTTTTCTGACTGTGGGAGGAAGCTGGAGTGTCTGCAGAACCCCCACATCATTCAATGAGAGCATGCAAACTCCACACAGAGGGAACCCAGCTGGGATTTCAACCGGGGACCTTCCAGCTGTGAGGTGAGAGTGCTACCCACTGCACCACCGTGCACCCCAACACATACACAACCCGCTTACATGTGTTCATGGATCTGCAGTGTTTCTCTCCTCCCTTTGCCCAGATGACGAAAGAGTGGCTGAGGCTTTCACTTCCTGTTTATGGGGGTTGGGCATGAGGAAGTAAAGGGTAAAGGGGGCGGGGGGTAGTTTTATTACCTTTTGGTTTGTAATGATTAGAGTTGTTTTTTATTGTTTATCTGTTTGTTTTGTTGGCAGTTTAGTTTGAACTAAACCTGCATCTTTTGTTGTGTCTGTTTGTTTGGTTCGAAATGGGTGGAGCCAACTTGGAGCCTATCGAAGGGGGAGGATCCGAGGGTGAAGGTAGGCTGAAGGGGAGAGAGTGAGCTGTACAGCAAAAGTGGGTCCTGAGGTTTTTGGAGGTCCCAGGTCGCTGTGGACACACTGCTGTGTTTCACAGCTGTGGTGAAGATCTTCAACAAGACCACTGCAAGGAGATTGAAATGAAGCTCCTCAGGTGTTCAGGGATGTCTGCCAGATCGGTTGAATCAAAGTTGGCTTTGGTTGCTCCCGAAACCTTTTCTTGTGGGGGGCACATAACTGATGTGAGGCTGAGGTCTATTAGTAGGCTTAGAGAAAAAGAGTAAAAATCACAGCCGAAATGTAAACATTTACGGTTTTACAGAAAGGTGACATAGCAGAATTTTAAATAATGAATTTCTGTAATCTTCATTAAAAAAAATGATGCCAAAACATTTTACATAACATTACCTGTGATAAAGCCAGTGTGAATGCTGTAAGCTGAATGTGGGCGCTGAAGATGCTGAAATTGATAGATGAAAACACTGAAGCTGATAACTTGCTAAAATGTTAGTTAAATGCCAAATTAGCCTAAAAAAATGGAAATTCTAAATTATCCAAAAGATGTAGCTGAAATATTAGCTAAACTCCAAAATAGCCTAAAAAACTGAGAGAAAGCCAAAATCAGCCAAAACAGCTAGCATGTAGCTGAAATATTAGATAAATGCCAAATTAGCTAAACAAAATGGTAAAATGTATATTTTGAACAAAACAGCTAGCGTAAGGCTAAAATGTTAGCTTGACTTCAAAGCCTAAAAAACTGAAAAAGCTAAGTTAGCAAAAACAGCTAGCATTGCTGGCACAAAAAATAGCCTATAAAGTCTGAGTACCTGCCAAAAAAGTGAAAAAAGCTAACATAAAAAGAGTTAAATATTTAAAATGCTGAAAGAGCTAAAGAGCTACGGAGGTCCAAAAAGGAAGAAACGGGAAAAAAATAAAATGATGAAAGAAATAAATTCAACCGATAAATATTCTATCCTCTTTTTGATAGTGTAGAGGGGCCGGGCCAAATGTGGAGGGGGGCCTGATCCGTAGTTTGGGGACCCCTCCTCCAAGGACAACAGCTGGTTGTCCTTAGAGTAGAAGGGAAGTTGTTATGGACGGTTCCCTGTTGGCGTACAGCTGTGAGCACCAAATAGTTTGATTATATAATCACGTAGACGGCACTGAGGCTGTAAACTCTAGTGACTGTTAGTAATAATGTTTCATATGGGAGATGAAATCACACAATTAGATCTGGAATAATTCCCCTGATAAAAGCTTCATCTGGTCAGCATGAAGCAGAGTTTATTTTTACAGCACTTTCTCAGAAATGATCAAATAAATTTAACTGCACAGGTCAAAGAGGATTATAGAAACAGGATAAAACAAAATGGACTCCATGGTGGTGCAGTGGTCAGTTTAGGTTAGTTTAGTTTTATTTCATTTTCATGGAACACGAAAAGACTTTCATAATACTCTTGTCCTTAGTGAAAATGAAGGGACAGACAGAAGAAAACCTATTGTTTCTGCCCCATCAATCAATCAATCAATCAATCAATCAATCAATCAATCAATCAATCAATCAATCAATCAATCCTTTCAGTCAGATCTGTCTTGGCACTCTTTAATCCCTCTGGTTCAAATCCCAGCTGTCTTTTCTGTTTAAAGTCTCCGTTCTCTTCATGGATGTGTTGGTTTTCTCCAGACTCTCCTGCCTCCATAAATTCATCTTACAGCATTCACACTAGCATTATTGAATATATCTAGTTTTTAGTTAGTTTAAAACTAAAGATGGTTAAGATGTGTGCTTGACATCCACTTTATGCATCAACTGATTAGTCGACTTATTAGAAAAAATAATGGGGGATTAGTCGACTATTAAAATTACTATTAGTGGCAGCACTGATAATAAGGTTTAGAGAGTGTGAATCTACAGTCAACAAAGTCAAATTCATCCAAGCTGTGTCCAAACTATCAACCTGCAGAAACCCAGAACCACACCCAGCATAGCAGCCCGCTGCTCTCTGCACGACTTTCAGTTTTTCTCCACTCCTGGCTTATCAAGACCTGGGGACAGAGTGTGACGTCTTGTCACACACACAGCTGAAGGTTTTTCTCCTAAACACCAGCAGTTTGATGAATACCATCTCATTACAGCCGCTGCACTGATTGCAATGGTTGACTGAATCGGTTCTGGTCCGATGGTCACTCAAAGCCAGTCTCATAACCCGGAGACTACAAGGACACCAAAGATGAAAGGGTTTGTTCTCTGTATTTTTTTGAGCCAAAAATATTTCAGTCTTGACTCTAGAATATATATATTTACTTTAGCTTTTCCATCACACATCATTCTGCTGAAGCACAAACTACTGTTGTGTTGCTCTGAAGGTGGCCTTGCCTTTGTCCCTATCAGAGAAAGAATTCTTCCTCTTCACAATCTCTGCTTTGATGATGTCCTTACTGACTTCATGTCGTCTCTTTTTCTGAGCTGGTCATTTTGACATCAGTAGCTGCCGGAGAGTTTACTGTCTTAGTACAGCGTCATGATTCACATCCCAGAGAAATTCATTGTCTTCAGAAGGTTTTGCTGCTGGCACAAAAACCAAGTTAACATGGGTTTTAAATAAAAAACATTTAGTTGAATAAAATAAATAAATGTTGTCATATTTCTATGCTGTTTAACTAAATGAGTCGGCTGAAACAAGCTACAGCTTCTGTCTGTCTCCCTCTCAAACATAGTTTTTTCTTAAATTTTGTCAAAATTGTTTTCTTCCTTTTAGTTCCTAAACTGAAAATGATTGAATAACTGGAAGAATATAGTTATCAGTGAGTGCAATGATCTTGTTCCTCTTTTGATCACATGTTTCTTTTTTTGGAGACAAATAAAGATGTAAAATTCACAGATTACAGTGGGATATATCACAGACTGAATAAATTAGAAATGAACAAATCCTGTCATTAACTCACCCAGCAGTTGGTTTGATGCCATTGGCATTGTCGCCATTTCTGTTAGAAATGGTCTTGCAGAGCCACTACTTTTCTGAAATAAGGTTAATGAGCGGGACAAATGCTAACATGTCTGTCAATCCTTGAGAGATGCTCGACTTCCAGCTCAATGAACAAACGCCCTATCTGGGTTGATTTACCCCTGACCTCTGAAACATCCACTCTGTCCCACAGTTCTCCAAGAGACCAAAAACTCATCTGTTCCAACGTGCTTATTTCCACCCATAACTTGACTGCCGTGACATATTTTATAAGTGTTATTTTTATAAGTTATTACTGTGAATTTGGATGCTGTATTTGTTATTTATTTATGCATTGTTTGTTTTTTTTGTCACACATAAATATGTTATTATTATTATTTTAATATCAAGTTAAAGTAAATTTGACTTAAAAAATTACGATTGTCAATGGAAGCAGACTGTAAAAAAGTTCTCCTAATATGTGCAGTTATGTCTTTTACATAGAATGAACATACAGTCTTTGGAGGTTTCGAGCCTCCTACTTAGTTGCACTGGTCTGGTTCCAGTTGTTTTAAGTTTTTTAATTTACCCATATTCAGAAAATATAATAACATACATCATAAGTTAATGTCTGAGTTGTGTATATCTTTGTGAAAACAGGAAGTTTGTCTGAATCCAGCTGACTGTGCATCTGTAAAGGTTAGTGCATGTTGTCGTTTTGTTGTTTCTGTATGTCTGAAGTAAAGAACTTGAGGCAAATGACTCAGAATTCTTTTCTCGGACTCATTTCACAGAGCAGTCGCTGCTCTCCCGCATTTCTTTAGGAATCTGTTTTCCCGGATTACAAAGAGCAAGTGTTTGTTTACATGGGTGGAGGTGCCGCTGGAGCGGGGTGTGGCGTCGCGCTCTCTCCACCAATCAGCTGAAGGCTTTTCTTCTGCCAGGCGCAGAACGGGCGGGGCTGTGCCCGGCCTCAGCCAATCAGCGCCGTCCTCCCCGCGAGCCAGCAGGAGTCCTCAGACAGGCGCCAGTCTGCTCCGGAGCCGCGATGCATGCGCCGGCCTGCCTGCTGCTCGTGCTCCTCACGGGGACGAGGATACAAGAACTCAGCGGTGAGTGGAAGACGAGGAGGTCGGCTCTGGTTCCGAGCGGGTCGGTTTGAATTCGAGGCCTTGGGTCGGGGGGGCTCGGTTCAAAGTGGTCTTTGTTTAGAAGAAGCAGAGTAGTAACTAAGATGGCGCAGGGTCGGCTCGCTCCCGACCGTCTGAGGAATGTCTGCTCTGCCGCGGGGAGCTGAACCCGCCGCCGCCTCCAGACGGCTGGCTGCTCGAGGGCCGGTGTCCCGGTCGGGTGTGGAGCCTGTGCTCGGTGTTTGGGACCGGGGAGCCGCGCGGTGTCCTGCTAACTAACTCCGCAGAGAGTGGCTCTTTCTTTGTCGGTAGTGCGGGATATTCGGCAGAACTTCTTCAGCCACTTTCCAGCTGCTGAAGAGCCGATTCGGTGGTGGGTGGATGTTGGCGTGAGCTTGGTTCCGGACGGAGGGGGGTAGACTTTGGAAATCACAGACAGATGTGCGGTGGACGCTGCCAGCGCGCGGGGAAAAAAAGTTGACCATTCTGAGCGCGTGCGCTCCCTGCCGTGGCTTCCGGTCTCCGCGTGCTTGTCAGGACAGGATGGCTCCTTTTTTCTGCTCTTTTTGGGACAAAGCCCCCCACCCCGAACCACGCAGCTGCCCCCCTCCCCAGCTGTTTTGACCCCACCCACACACCCCCACCGAAGGCAGTTTGTAAAGGTGGAACCGGGGGGGGGGGGGCAATCACGTTCTCTTTGTCCGGGAGCAGGGTTTCCACGGTGGGGGGCCACGCTCTCAGCTTCACCATCTGCATGTGAAAAGAATGCGAGAGACAGAAATGGGTGGTGCACGTGCATCCATCAGCAGAGCTGTCAGTGACGTGGACATCCGGGATACTGATCAGAAGTGCACCTTCACAAAGAGCAGAGCTTCAGCATCACTGCTGCACCACGCCCCTGCATCAGCTGCATCTCTGCACACTCCACAACAGCTGGGGGTGGGTGGGTGGGTGGGTCGATGGATGGATGGAGGGCCCCCCCCTCTGGGGGTTTCGAGGTACATAATAGAACTTCTTCAGCCGCACTTGGCAGAACTGCACGACCCATGTGTCTTTGCTGATGGTCCATGTGTGTTCTGAATGCGTCCACGTTCACTGGACCTTCATGGGTCCAACCACCTACAAAAAAAAACCAAATAAATAAAAATTTGTATCACGTAAAATAATATATTAAAAAATCAATTTTGTTCATCCTAGACGGCAAACTGAGAATCCATTTAACAAAAAGAGTTCAAACTGAGTGATGCTTGAACCTTCAGTACAGTCCAGGGGTGGGTAAACATTTTGATTTTTAATATTAGGGCCAGATCAGGAGCAGATGTGGGACATATTTTGGTAATCTGCCTCATAAGAGAGATGGAATTCCTCACTTGGAATTTGAACAAAGACGTGCTAATTTTGAATAAAAAATAATATATTTAAAAACAGAACATTTTGGAGTTTTAATTTCAAAACTGACTTGTTTTTCTCTCATTTAGTGCCAAACTCAAAATAAATTCTGCTTTCATGTGCTGTTGGAATGATGAGAAACATGCCTGTCTGACTCAGAACTTATGAAGTTCAGCAAAAGAACAAATCCTAAAAAACAAACACATGAACACAGAATGACATTTTAGATGGAGGTTACTGTTTCTAAGTTACGGTTTTAAAGTTTTAAAAATTAGGATTCTGATAGCCTTTTGGACTATTTCAGCATTTACTTAGATTTTTTGGGCTATTTTGGAGTTGAGCTAATACTTCAGCTACATGCTAGCTGTTTTGGCTAACATAGTTGTTTTTAGCATTTAGCTAATATTTTAGCTGGATAACCTTCAGTGTTTTCAGCTTCACTAGCATCTTCAGTGGCCAAATTCAGTTTACAGCATTAACACTAGCATTATTGTAGGACATGCATATCTAGTTAATCATTATGTTAAAAAGGTTTTAAAGCTTTAAAAATGTGGTTTTAGCGTGTTCAATAAATGCCTCTGATCTATGGGAAGACACCTGAAAAACAGGGAAAATAAAACCATGATTAAGATTATCAATACAATTGTAGTTTGGAGCCAGATTAAATGGTTTGGTGAGCCACATATGGCGCCCGGGTCGTAGTTTTCCTGGCCCTGATATGGTCTCTTTGCAACATATTGTTTGTTTAGAGCTGATTTTTATTTACAATTTGTAAATTATTGTTTTTTTGATTTAAGATTAAATGTAAGCATGGGTTTCATTTTTTTAGCAGACGTGTTTTGACGTGTTTTTCCTTTGACATGAACACCCTAGAAACTTTCTGTTTTGTCTTTAAAGTGTTTACACATAAAGCTTTTGGTTTTATTTTTTTGTGAGGGAGGGGGTGGATCTGTGGGACTCCACGTCTGACTTCCCATCATCCATGCTGTGGTCTATCTTCACTTTAAAGAGGAATCGGTGCTGCTGGGTGAAACCGTGTCGTTTTTTGTCATCACTGCATGAGTTTCATAAAAAGTTAATGACTGACTGATTAGCCTACACACACCACAGAAGCCGGTCCGCCTCGTGGGGGTTCAGAGCTCGTCTGTGGGCTCATTTCACGTGAAAACACGGAGACGAGGAAGTGCGTGCTTTCAGGCTGTAACCTGGCTGCAGAGCTGATGTTTTGTAGTCTTAGCAGCTCAGATAACCAGCAGAAGAATGTCTCAGAAAGGCAGTGGTCATGGGATTTTCTGTCAAGGTTACTGTAATCCTCTGCTTCCTCTTCCTCTCTGCTGTGGCAGGGCCTCTGGGCTCTGTTTTGGTTTTGATGTTCTGGTGAGCTGTTGTTCTTCTGGGTGCTGTTGGTAGTGGTGGAGGAATGTCAGGCGCGCTGGTGACCCTGAGCTCCTGTTGTCCTCACGCAAAGAACCGTGACTAATTGGAGAGGTTTTAGCGTTTCCAGTGGCTGCAGAGTTCAGAGGCACACAATGCAGTCCTGAATACTCTTCCACAGACCAACAAAGGCGGGGGGTCGCTTCTGCCGGTCCCCTCGTTGGAAAGTCAGAGCAGTGACTGTGTGTGGAGGTGGTTTCTCTGTTGAGCCCATCATGGATACTTCTCCGTGTTTCTCCTCGAGGACTCCCTTTAGCTTTTACATGTCAGGGTGGAAGTTTGACCTTTCAGCAGAGGAGCATGGCCTTCAACTGTAGCTCAGATCTTTGTGCTGCACGTGTTTGATTGCTGCTCCCTGGATGAAGGAAGAAGTGCAAACATGACGGTTTACTCCACTGACTGTCCTCCTAGACTCAGATTACGTCAGAGAATTGTGTTGTCTATAGTTTGAAGTCTGGTTTGGATTTCTTGCAGGTCAGACTGTGTCCATGGAAACGGGCCCCCTCGCTTACATAAACGTGTCAATTGTTTTTTGTTTGTGGATGACTGACAGGTGTGATATGATGCTCACTGATCCGTGTCTCCACATGCATACCCCTGACCATGAATATTCATCTCAAGTGGTGTCCTCCAGTTTGTCTGGAGACAACTGTGGGTTTTGAATGGAACCGGATCAGAACTTTGGCTGCAGGTGTGCACAATATGACGAAGATGGTATTCTTGGTGTTTGTTGTGTGTTCTTGTGGTTTTTGAGTATTTCTTTATTGTGTGATTGCTTAGTAATCATTCACACTTCAGTGATTCTTCTGCTCCTTACATAAAAACTCAATCACACTTTCTTCAATTTCAGTAAACGTTCAGCTCGTTCATGACATTACTGCTCATATTTTTGGTATTCATGAACTTTTCAGTTTTTGAAATATTGAGTAAAGAACACCCCATAGGAAATGAATGACAAATTGCTCAAATCCTTCAAAAATGTGGAGTTCTTTGAAACTTCTTCACACTTCAGGTAGAAACAATCCTTACTTTAAAATATTCAACAACAAAATTTGACATTTTTCCAAATTTTATAGGCTAATGTGGAGTTTAGCTAATGATTTAACAATATCTTTGCTGTTTTAGCAAAATAACAGATTGTTTCCTGAAGTTTTTTCTTTTGTTAATTTGGCATTTATCTAATATTTGAGTAAGTTTTGGGCTTTAGCCTTTTCAGTTATAAGCACTGCATTTTTAGCTACCTGTCAGTTTCAGAATGTTCATCTGTCAGCACGAGCATCTTGAGAAAGTGTAAACAGAGGTATGATAGGAAAAGAGTTCAGGCTTACTCCATGCCAACAGACCTGCCCACAACTCAGAGGGGAATTTCAAATGAACTCCTGCTGCTGCTTTCCAGAAACTGTCCTGGAAAAACGACAGAAGTTTTAGGATTTTGGCTAAAATGGGATCGTTATAAAGGAACACTTAAAAATGAGGTTTTAATGCCCCTAACAAACTGAAAAGGACCTTGAGAGAACTTGATGTGACAGTTGACTAGTCCAGTTGATCTTTTTCCACTATAGATCACAAGACTATGTTTACTGATGAGACTAAAGTTCACATTCTTCAGAATCCTGCAGTATTCTGCTTTTACCCTGCAAGTCGGCCTTGTTTGCTGGCTTGGCTCTCAGAGTTCAGGTGAGCCGTCATACCTGAGGAGCCCAGCTCCTGCGGATCAAACCGTAGCAGTGTGAGCGTGTCCTCGGCGTGTAAGCGCTCGGAACAATGAGGGGTCACTGTTTGGTGTGTGTGGGTCGGAGCAGCTGTCAGCATGCTGACGGTTTGTTCTTGAGGTCAAACTGTTGCATATTCATCAGGGCAAGCAGATGTCCTCCTCTTCCTCTGCATCCGTCCCTCCATTCTCACAGATCTGAAGAATCATCTGCTTCTGGACTAAACAGCATGTGTTTCATGAAAAATGGTTTTCTCCTAAACCACATGTGCCGAAGTCAAGGCCCGGGGGCCGGATCTGGGTAATTCTATCCGGCCCTCCAGGTCGTTTTATTATACTGTTATTAAAGGTCTGATGTTATCTTGTGCTTATTTCTAACTTGACAAAATATATTTTAATAAGAGTGAAATATGGAAAGCTATTTAAAGTTGCTTTATTCTGGAATAATATTCCTGCCTTTTTATTATTCATAATTATGTTAAAAAGTTACATGTTTAATTTGGCATCTACAAAGATTTTTAAGGCTATTTTAGAGTTTAGCTAATGTTCCAGCTTCATGCTCGCTGTTTGAGATTATTTAGGCTTTTTTTAGAGTTTAACTAATATTTACATGCAGGCTGTTTTGGGTAATTTTGACTTTAAATTTTTTTAGGCCATTTTTGGGTTTAACTATTTTTTTTTCAGCTATATGCTAGCTGTAGTAGCTAACCTAATTCTTTGTTTTTTTTTTTTTTTTTTAAAGTTTTTTAGGATAATTTAGCATTTAGCCATTATTTTAGCTGGCTATCTGCTTCAGCGTGCACCTTCAGTGGCCAAATTTATCTTACAGCATTCACACTAGCATAATTTCAGGTAATCCCATATCTAGTTTTTAATTATGTTAAAAAGTTACTGTTTTAAACATTTCGTTACAGAATGTTCAATAAATGTTTATCCTGTTCGGCCCGCAACCTTAAAATATGTTTTAGATTTTGGCCCTCATTGAGAGGGAGGTCCCAACTATTAGTGTCCAACAACCAATTTCGTGCTCAGCCTATTTTCTTATTGTCTATTTCTATCAGTTTTGGAGGGGGTGGTGAGAAAGGGGTGGGGGTATTGTGGGCTTGTTTGGAGCAGGGGGCTTTATTTTAATTTTTAAATTATTCATAAAGTTTTGTTTTTGTTATAAAGCACTTAGTGTTATTGTTTTATATGAAAAGTGCAATATAAATAAAGATTGATTTGATTGAGTTTGACACTCGTGTTTTTCAATTGAAACATGTATGTTTTTATCATTGAGCATTCCACCTTTGAATCAGTCATTGAGGCTGTTGTGTTCATGCAGCCACACTGAAGTTTTAGTATTAAGTGAATGCATCTGGTATAGGAATGTGAAGGTCGAGGGTCAGATTACTAAAGGACGAGTGCAGCAGTCTTACTCTGTTTGCCCCCGGGGGTCTACTGCGAGCCCCGACCTCAGCTGCATGGGGGAGAGTCCAGCAAAGCAGATGGCCGGCTTTCAGGTGCTGGGGGGGCCTCCTTCAACACAGCTCACATCTGGTATGTACAAAGGGCCGGTGGGGTAGACCGGGGGGATGGGGGCAGGGTCAAGGGGGTAAGGTGGAGCTGTGACCTGTGGAGGCGACTTGAGAGCTGAGGGTCACTCAGGGGGAGGGGTGACATTTGGATATTATTAAGCAGAGCTGTGGGGGTGTTGCCTTTGTTCCTGTTGTTGGGCAGTTTTTAGGGTTTTCTGTGAACGGGTACACCCCCCTTTCTCCTCAGGGGGGAGGTGGGCCTGTCCTTCAGACCGGTGAGATGACAGTTTGTCTTTCTAAGACTTTGTTTTCCTCATCTTATCTGGAATCTGCATCTAAACTGTACGGCTGGATGGAAACGATACTGCTCACCGTTTTTGTTAGCTTGTTGTGAGGAGTAGCATGTTAGCAGGAGAGAGCGTAAACAAAGGTATGATGGGAAATGAGCGCAGGCTTACTCCATGACAGTGAATTTCTCATGTTTTATATATTTATGGTCTTCTCCATATTACACTAAACAAGACGACCAATAACCACCACTCCATACACCCGCAATCCAACGTGAAACTGCAGGTGGAGCAGCGTGGATTTATAATGAACTCTTGCCGCTCTGCAGAAACTGTGTCCTAGAAAACAACACTGAGGTTACCCAAAACAGCTAGCATGTAGCTGAAAGATGGTTAAACCTCAAAATATTCTAAAAACTGAAAAAAGCCTAAATTAGCCAAATTAGTGTAAATATTAGCCTAACTCCAAAAAGCCTACATTTTTTAACAAAGCCTAAATTAAGCTAGCATGTAGCTGAAATATTAGCTAACCTTCAAAATAGCAAATTGAATCAGGTTATAAAGAAGCGCTAGATAACATCATGCCTTGATCTGGAGGGCCGGATAGAAATACCAGGAGGGCCGGATCTGGCCCCCGGGTCTGGACATGTGATCTAAGTGTTAAAATTGTAGGCGGCGCTGCTCCTGAATCAAAGTCTGTTTTCTGCTGGATGGGGTACCGCAGTGTTCATGGTGGGACGCTGACTCTAAAGTCAAACTGCTTTGCCAAAAGTTGTGGCTCGGCACCAAAGCTAGTGCTGCAGTCAGCTTTAAGTCCAAAGTCTGCAGTCAGAGCGGCTTCACCGAGGTCAAACCAGCACTTTATCAGTTATTGCAGAATCACTGTGTAACGATCTGTAACCCAGAGAGGAGCTCCCATCTCCAACCACAGAATTGTATTTTCTGTGAGCGTGCAAGTGTGAATGCTGAGTCTGGACTCAGAGGTTTGGAGCTTATCAAGTTAAATACTTTTTTACGCACCAATAAAATGCCTCCATCCTATCAAGCTTCAAAGTATTTATTTACTCGATACCAAGTTACCAAACTGATTGGATTCATTAGTCAGCATCAGTGGGTCAGTGAACCCAGTGTTCTGAATCAGAGGAGCTTCACACAGAACACATTATTTAATACTGACTTAACTTACCAAGCCTGTACCATTCCATTCCTTCTCTGTGTCTTTCTTTATCAAAGACGATCAAAACAAATCTAGTATGTTAGGTATGCTTCTTCTTTAAATTGGCTAAACCGTAGAATCCAGAAACAGTAACTTTATTAATACGCAATTTTATGTGACCTCACTAAAGATAATATACTCTTTCCAAAGAATGATTTATTTTTTGTAAATATTTCTTTAATATTCAATTAATTAAATATTCCTTTAAATGTTTGTAATTTTTGAAAAATTAAATAATCACGACATGCCTGTTGTTTTACACACAAAAATGCATTATGTTCATGTTTATGTTTCAATTGTAACAACACAAAAACAACATTTTGAAGTTTTATTGTCTTTATTTTACCTAAATACACAATCTAACTTAAACAAAACATGTTTTATTTATTTTTTGGTGAATAATTTGTTTTATTTTAGTCATTGTGCAGAAGTGCTGTCACTTTTACCCAATGCATTATGGGAGATAGAGTGCAAAAACTGACACTGATGCTGGACAAACTCGAGTCTCTCTGTTTCATTATTTTGTTCTCTTTTTCCACGGCCTGACACCGGATCCCGCGGGAAGCTACACCCCTAAACATAAGCTTTAGCTGGTATTTTTGTTGGTACTGTGAGACTTTATGATAACAAAAAGTGAGGATGTTCACAACTTTTGATTGGTCAGACTCATGACAGGATTAAGCCTCCAAAAATGATTGGCGGAGACAGTTTGAGGGGCGGAACTTTTCCCCAAAAAACAGCTAGCTGTGGCTAAATCGCGGGACCGGCATTCTTAATAAAAAGTCTTTATTAGAATTAAATAAAAACAAAGAAAAGAGTATTTAGTGGTCTTTCATATCCTAACTGTTCAGTGTTTCATCCGGGCCTTTTTGGATGAAAACGAACCTGATATCCTGGTGATAGAAGATGTTTGGAGATCAGAGAAACTGAAATAATTTCCCACTGCAAAAACCTGAACATCTCTCCAAAAAATAGTTATTTTTGATCATTTAACTATAAAACCTGAAAATGTTCTCCACAGTTTTTCCATCCCCAGTTTTTCAACATTTTACATTCCAAGCATTATAAATCGGTGCAGAGCACGTATGAAAAACGTATTTTTTCTGCGTTAGAATGAGCTGATTCACATGGATCCAGACTTAAGCTGAGCAGTGCAGATCAGAGAGGCTGTGTTTCTCTGTTTCAGAATCTGTTGCAGTGATGTTAAACACATCAAGGTTGAAGAGTTGCATAAAAAACCAAAAGAATGTAAACACTGGAGCTAAAGCCCCGGTGTTGAGGCTGATTCATTTTTTCAGAAGTCATGTCAGTGAGCAGAACTTCAGTCTCAGTTTCTGAACGGAAAGAAAGCTGTCGCTAGTTTTACTTTGAAAACTGGAAGCTTCACTCACACACAGACTTGTTTGCTTCCGGTGTCATTGACGCGGTACATTCTGCTTTGTTTTAGTTAGTAAACTTCAAATCCCACATTATTCTGCATTTCAAAGCAAAAATACATCGCCCCAAATAATATTTTGCTATACTCTACTTTATTTATAAAGATCACAAATCTGCAATCTTGGACGTTGCAAATATTCGTACTCGAATTTTCGGGAGCAGATCACGAGTATCAGAGCACCCGGAGACTTGTTCCAGTCCTAGTTTCTGGAATGAATTCATCTGTGGAGTGATGAACTTCTGCTCTGGCCGGAGCCTATAGGTTCTGCTGCATGAAGATGGAGGAGCGCTGTCTCTGTTGTTAATGCACATAAGAACCTCAGCTACACAACATTGTTGATTTCTTGTTTCTGCTCTTTTGTCACTCTGCTTTAATTTCCATTTTGCTTTGGCCAATATGCAAACACAGACCCATGTTTGTATTTCATAACTAAAGAATGGGGCATAATTAGCTGTCTATCTTTAAATGTCAGCCTTTTCAGCCCTCGTTACGCGTATGAGCGCGGCGTTCAGTCTGAGTCACACACAGACCTTCCTGTTTTCTGACTTCCATTACAGTAATTAAAAATTAAAAGCACTAAAAGTTTTTCAGACGTAATGAATGCAGCAGCATCAGGGAACAGTCCATCAGGGAAGCTCTTACCAAACTGCTCCGTGAATGAGTTAAATGATCACACAACAACAGCCTCTTCCTGTGTGCACACACACTCTCACACAGCTATGGCAGCAGGGAGCTGCATCCTTAACATTTACTTTTACCAGAGCCTACGTGAAACATAGTTTAAGAACTAGAATTTGTGAGTTTCTAAAAAGCTGACCAGGAAGCTGTGTGTCAAGCAGAAACACAACTAGACTAGTTTAAATTTGACACGTTACCTAAAACATGTTGTTTTGCAGGCATTGGTGATATATTCCCTGTCAAGTTTCATCATTTTGTGAGGCGCATTAAAATGATACAAATGTTCCAAACTGAGCCATGGTCTTTTTCTGGAGAGAGTTCAGGAGGGAGCAGCTCATACAGGTCAGAGCAAACCGTTTCCTGTGGAGGGATGAAGTCATGGAGTCCTGCAGCCACAGTGATGTTCGGGTCTTCTGTGGGTCTCCAGCACAGACCAGAGGTTCTGCTCTGACTCTGTCTGCCTGGAGCTGATCAGGCTCTCTGAAATCAGTCAGTTACTTTCAGAGGAAAATTATACGTTGCTGTCTGGAGGCAGTGCTGCCAGACCTTCATAATTGCTGTTTTATGCTCTGTGGTCAGACAGCTTTGAGTGTACCAGTCAGAATATCTAGTTATTTGCTTAATCTTTCTAAAAAGACAGTAATTGAATGCGGAGATGCTTTGTTTTCCTGGGTTCTGCTCATGCTGGTGTTTTGACCATGGCTGTGTCTTATAAAGCTGTGGGAGAACTGTTCATGTATTCAGTCATTCAGACTAAAGGTAGCGTCTTTCCAAAGCGTAAATATTCAATCAGATTGAAGACTGCATGTCTCCCCCACTCCTCAAAACCAGCTAGATCAGCAGTCTCCAAATCTTTGCAATATTTTCAATATTTTCACAATCCAGACTTTTGCACCAAACTGCTTCAGATCCAAAATGACCTTAATTTAACTCCTACTTGACATCACAAACATAAGGGATTTTATTTCCCGTTTTCATAGCTGGAAATGAATTTTCATATATGTTGTGATCCAGGCCTGTTTGAACACTTGCTGTTTCCATGTGCAAAATGTCCTCAATCAGATCAAAGATCGGATTAGAATTGAACTGTGCACATGGACCTGTACAACTTCATCTGATTGTAACAAACGTCTCCATGCGCCACACGGTTGATCAGAATAAATCATTTTGACTGTGGAGAATACTGGAAATAGTTGTAGAAAAAGAAATGATAGATTCCCTAATAAACAAACAAAGATCATGTATTGAGCGAGATGATCCACTGAGCATGCTTTCATTATTATTGATAATATTTTTAAGAGACCGTTCTCTCATAATTCTCTAAATCCGTGCAGCAACGTTCATCTTACCTGGACGTAAATATGAGGGAATAGCATCAGCCTTTATTCTGTCTGGATGTGATTGGAGACATGAATTCATTTTTACAGGGTTTCTCAGGACTTTTTCATGTGCGGAGCGGCATTTCAGCATTCCAAATCCGCCTCCGCCGGCTCATATCGTCCTGAAGCCGCTCGGAGAAACAGTTCTCCTGGGAGACACAGTTTTCCAGAATCCAGCGGGTCTCTTTTGCAGAGCAGCCGGACAGACAGCGGTCCGAAGCTCAGACTGTAACAAAGCATGTGCGTGCGCTTACAGACGTGTTGGCTGTGAATCCGGCTTTTCTTCTCAAAGAAACAGTTTGCTTGCGGAGAGCAGCTGATCGGTTCTGTTTGCCTCCAAAGACTGCCGTCATCAATGCATGATGTAAAATCCAGAGCAGTAATGACACATGAATGTCTGTTTACATGAACCACGATCGGATCAACTTTTGGTATAAACCACCTGTCTAGATCGGAAAGAAATTTGGATCCGAAAGAGTCTGATGGAGCTGTGGATTCGGAGCAGCTTTAGTAACATTTTGCTCGTCTGATGCTTTCATATGGTCATTATTTTAACTCCCTCCTCCAGTGTGTTGAAGTACTCCGGGGCCTCCTGTCTGTCTGAAGCCTGAACCTTTTCCACCAGGTCCAAAGCAGCAACAGTTCATGCTCACATTCTGGGATTTTCCACACAGCCAGCTTTTATCAGGTAGGCAAGGTGAAGGAGGAAGAAGGTGGAGATGATGGAGAAACCAGGAGGTGAAAAGTTCACACAAGGATTTCTTTTAGTCCTTCAGTTTCAACTACTTCTGCTGTCAGAAACAAAGGCTTTGAACAGCAGTATGGAGGTTCTGGTAGATGCATGGACTGGTCATGAGCCGTCTGTGGTCTTGGTTTGAAGGTTCTTATGGTTGTTGTGTTGTTGGAGAATATGTGGAGAGAAGGAGCAGCAGTTGTCAACATCATAACTGAAAGAATACACTCCATCAGCAGCTGCAGGCCGACACTAAATGATTCGATTCTAGCAGTATCTACAGATTGAAACCGGCCTCATGTGCAGCAGATGTCTGTTGCTCTGGTGTTGCATCAGAACCATAAAACTTAGGAGCACAACACTCCCAAAGGGAACGGGGGTGGGTGATGGCACACCTAACAGAGTTGGTCTGGTCTCCAAACAGTCGACGCTGAAGTGATTCGACTGTAAGCTTGGTCTGCCTGAGCTTTGCTCTAGAACTGGGCTGTTGGTGATGGTGGAGCAGCTGCAGGATATCATGGACCTCTGCTGTTTGTTTGTGACACAAACAAATATTTTGATAGTCCATTAATCACCAATGATATTTCTGGATTAGCAGACTGAATGTGAAGCTCACATCTTAACCATCAGTAGCTTTAAATTAACTAAAAACTAGATATATAGAATTACCTGAGATAATTCTAGTGTGAATACTGTAAGCTGAATTTGGCTGCTGAAGATTGATAGCTAAAAACTCTGAAGGTGATAGCCAGCTTTCGGGGTCACGGGGTGCTGGAGTCTAACTGGGCGACTGATGGGCGGAGACAATAGCTAAATGCCAAAGTAGCCTAAAAAATGGAAAAAAGCATAAATTAGCCAAAATAGCTAGCATATAGCTGAAATTATTAGCTGAATTGCAAAATAGCCTAAAAAGCTGAAAAAGCCCTAATAAGCCTAAAAAACCTTAATAAATGTCAAAATATTCCAACAAGCAATTATAATTTTCAAGTTTACTACACTCTGACTCCGTTTAATATAAAGTAATGACTAATCACCTATTAAAGTAGTGGTTGACTATTTTAATGGTGAATTAGTCGACCCATCGTGGCAGCTCTACTGTGGATACTCATCCTGGAAAGATGCTGAAAGTTTGCTGATGTTCTTCATGTCTTTGAGCTCCATGCTGGCTGTTGTTGTGTATCTCTGTGGTAAAGAGACTCAAGCGTTCATGTGAATGTGGAACTGACAGACAGACAGACAGAAAGAAATGTTCCCCTTTTAGAAAAAGCAGAGGCGGGATTTCACCACATCTGGTCTAAATGGAAGTGATGAAAACTGAGCAGAAGAACAGAAGAGCCGAGTGGTCACGTGGACACAGACTCGTTTCTCTTCTCTTGTGGTCCAAGTCCTGCTGAAGCTGCTCGTCTGGTCGGGATGAAGTGTGTTCAAAATTCCACCAACCTGGAGTTTTTGTGTAGAAATACTGGAGTTTGTCAGGGTCAGTCAGGCCTTTTTAAAGTAAACATTTTCAGCACCCTTTAACCATAACCTGATCAAAAACGTCACGCTCTCATTGATAAACCCGGATAGAGCCGTCTGCTTTCTGTGATGGCTGTGAGCAGAAAATCACTGCACAGTGTTAGAGGATGAGGGGAAGCTCTCATCATCCTATCAACACTGATGGTGATGTTCAGCAGCACTCTGGGATTGGCTTCTCATGTTTTACCATAACCATCACTCAAAGACTCACATATTGAGGTGGTACTCAAACTTTCTCATGTTCTTGGGGTACTTGAGCTGTTCTTCTGAGTTTTTGTGTAACGCTCCCGCCCCCCTGCCAGGACTGCTGCATGTTGAGCTTATTGTGCACTTCTGAGGATGAAGTTGGACCTTACATGGAGAAATACTGCAGAGACACACAGGGAAACTCAGAGGTTATGGACAGGAAAAAGCATTTGTGTGTGCGTAATATTTGATTTGTGTGTGCCTGTTTGTAACTTTAGATTTGTGTAACATGTTTTCTCTCCATAAGAAGTTCTCTTCCTGTGCTGGTGCATCCGTACATCCATGTTCTGATGTTCCTCCTCGGTGTGGTCGTCTGGTGCTGAGGCTGACTCAGTCGGTCTTTATTTAGCTGGTGTGCTCTGTGACCGTCTGTAAACACACACTTCCTGTCAGACACACATCTTCAGTCTCACACTCATTACTGCCGTTACAGCGGGGTTTTCGTCGCAGCTGTGCTGTGTGAGTCCTCCATGCTGCTCTGTGAATTATTCAGTGCTCCTCTCTGGTGATGTGTGTTGTGTTCCTTCAACCTGGTCAGCTGGAAGAGATGTGTGTATGTGAGCTTAATGATGATGCTCTACGTCAGCTGGGACTGACTGAAACAGTTCCAGCAGGTTTCTGTTTGGCTCTGAAGCCAGAACCACAGAACCTTCCACCTTTGACTGTGTTCTTCTGGCTCCAGTCTGCAGCAGTGAAAGGCCCAGTGTGAGGCTCGTTCCCTGCAGGTGACCTGGACTCACCTGAACCCAACTCCTGTGTGGCTGACAGGGTGCATCCAGACTGTAAATCAAGCCAATGTAGTCTGCATTTTTTACATTACAGGCACTGTTGAGGTCATACAACAGTGATTGGTCTGAGTTGATCTGAGTCACGTTTCTATGGCAACTACTGTCGCCAATCAGGATTGAGCTCGTTCAAAATCCAAATCCATCCCACTGGAAACGGTTAAAGAGAATCTGTCACTTAAACGGTGTGTTCAGTCAATCAGGAAGTGGAATATCTTGAGTCAGCTGATCAGCAGTAAGCTGGTCAGAGAGAACTGGGAAACAGACTGGGGTTCTTGAGGATCAGGGTTGGTCACCGCTCCTCTAGGACATGACACAGGTGTTTTAAATGGGGCTGAAAACTGCATAATCATAATTAAAAGAACACGGGGAATGGTTTGAAAACAGATCAAAATAAGATTGGAGTGGGACTTTAAATCTGTTTCAGTGGAAGAAAGTGAATTGATAACAAGTAGTACAGCTGCAGTCCTCACAGAGCATGCTCAGAACACTCGCACATGAAATTCCACGTGGTAATTCCATCTTTGTCTAATTTAGAATATTGACTCTCATGATTTCTATGGTCACTTTGGAAATATCCGATTGCTTCCTTCAGTTTTTTTTCTGTGTTGTTGTTGGCATGTAAACATGCTGAGTGGTTTTAATGTGTTGAGCTTGGAACCTTCTCTCCAGGAAACCAGGATTGTTTTAGGAGACGATCTATCTGTCATTAAGCAGTCTCTAACTTTGAACTCTAAAGATGAATTCATACAAACACGATTCAGGGCCAGTTTCAATGTTAAATCAATGACAGGCGCACTCTGAGGCAAATTGAAGCCTGTGTGACATCAGCCAATCAGAAACTCAGCTGTGGGCACGTGACGTTTTCAGTGACTCAGTCAATTAAATATTAAACCAATACAAGTGTTTGGATGGAAGCATTAGGTGGGTAGCAGCTGATTCGCTGCGTGGAGAAAGAGGGGCGGGGTACGCAAATTTGTCGCACCAATCGCGTTCGGTGTGAATACCTCTTAATTCTCTTTTCAAATGTTTTACAATTGTAAGGAATGTCTGAATCCATGTTTCCTCTGTTTGTTCCTGTTTTTGTTTCCATGCTTGTTTATTTTCTGCTCGTAGCTCTTGGTGTACATGATGCTCCTGTTCCATGATTCACTGGCTCCAGTAGAGTTGCTGTGGTCAGCATTTTACTGGCTGCTGGAACAATTGGTTGATCTCAGGCCCTGATGAGACTCCACGACTCAGAGGTTGGCGTGCTCTGCAGTAGTGGGACCAAAGCGAGCCACGACCCCCCCTCTTCTCTGGTTTATGGTGCAGTGATGCTGAGTGCAGCTTTGGCACTTTTTTTTACTTCTGGACTTCAGTTGTAAATTTGAATTCTTGTTGCCTGCAGACCTGACATCCCAGTTATAACGTTTTCTCAGTAAAGGAGACCAGCAGCTGCTAGAATGCAGCAGCAGGAATTTCCTGCATGCTTTCACTCTGCAGCCAAAGGCATAGAACTGTATAACTGACTGGATAAGAGAACCGGACTGAATGAGTCCTCCCCCTAGTGTTCCAAACAGGAAGTACCTGCTGGCCAAAAGAAGCCAAAATCCCATAGACTTATGTAGAGAAACAAACAGCTGTTACTCAGAATAACTGTTTTTATTCCTTTATTTCACATGGTCTTGATGAACCTGATCTATTGTTTTATGATAATATTTCTGTACTGTTCTATTCAAGTTATAAACTGATCAATCAGAGGCCTCACCTCGAACGTTCATTGAGTGGCGGATTCCCCCAAGCCTTCTCTGACTGGAAGGGGTGTGGACTTCCAACAATCTCACTTTTGATTGGCTACGGTAGTTGCCATAGAAACCTTAATTCAGACCAACTCAAACCAATCACTGCTTGCTAACTTTGTCTGGCTCCGTATCGTAGTGTTGGGTTTTATCCTGACCTGAAGGAGGGGGTTTCAGTCTGGTCTTCTTTCAGAGGATCTCCTGTTGCTCATGAGCGCAGGAAGTGACTGCAGTGGCGCCCTCTTTAATCAAGATGATTTAATAATAATAATAATAATAAATTTTATTTGAAGCGCCTTTCAAAACACCCAAGGACACTTTCCAGTAAAATAGCAATAAATAGTAAAATAATACACATTAAAAAAAATAAATAAATAAACAAAAAAAAAAACACAGAAGATTGGGTACAGGGTCAAGGTGCAAAGGCGGATTTGAACAGGTGAGTTTTGAGTCTGGATTTGAATAGAGGAAAAGAGTTGATATTACGGAGGTCAGGAGGGAGAGAGTTCCAAAGTTTGGGATTTCTGTTCAGTTTGATAAAACCAGCAGTGGTTGCGCTGAAGTCTGAGTAGACCTGAGCAGAGGAGAGCTCACTCATAAAAACTAGAGTCTGACCTGTTGCTCTGTCTTTCATGCAGCTTTGCAGTGTCACTGCGACCGTTGCAGCGCCAACTCCAGCTGCAATACAGATGGCGTCTGCTATGCCGCCATCCTGATGTCAAACGGTCAGCCGGACAAAAACAGTCGGCACTGCATACCTGAGGAAGAGCTGATTCCACGAGACCGGCCCTTCGTCTGCGCCTCCTCCATCACAGAAAACACCCGCATTTTCCCGCTATGCTGCAGGGAAGATTACTGCAACAAAGAGATGGACCTGCGGAACATCACAGGTAAAGATGCAGCCACTGCTCAACACGGGGCTGTGTGTGTGTGTGTGTGGTGTAGAGCTGCCACAAATGATTATTTTAATAGTCGACTGATTACTATGTGTGAATGCTGTAAGCTGCATTTAGCCGTTTAAGACGCTGAAATGTAGGACTGTGGATCGTTGCTCAGGTGGTGATCCGATTCACAAATCAAGCTCAACTATTCACGAATCGAACCACGATTCTTAGTTTTTAATATTATGTTTATTGCTATGTGTATATTTACTAGTTGGATGAAAATTGAAATTATTTGTATTAAATCACCAACATTTATACATTTATTTAGAACAGGAGATCAGAATCAACAAAACTGATTAAAAAAAAAAAGCCCACAAAGATTCAGATAGAAAGAAATTTTTGTCATTTTAAACTTTGTTTTGGTCAACCTTCTGGTTAAGTTCAGCAGTAACATAAACAACATAAAGAAGATAAAAATCATAGTTTTTTTTGTATCATTTAACAAAAAAAACTTTAAAATGTTCTCCACAGTTTTTTGTATCCTCAAAATTTTTCAATATTTTACGTTGAATGTCTTTTTTCCCGCTGCAGAATCATCTGATTCACGTTGATTACATCCGTCTCAACAGCGTGAGGCTGCGTTTCTTCAGAGTAAAGCTGGAGTTAAGTTGTTTGCGTCAACTGTTGAAGAGTTACTGTAACTAAAAGAATGTAAACACTGGAGCTAAAGCTCCGATGTTAAAGCTAATTCTTTTTTTTTTTTTCAGAAGTTATGACAGTGAACAAAACTTCAGGCTTGGTTTTTGAACAAAAGCTCTCGTTAGTTTTACTTTGAAAACCAAAAGCTTCACCGTCACAAAGAATTATTTACTTCCGGTGACTACAGCTGCTCCTTTGACTTTGTTTTAGTTCATAAACTTAAAATCCTACATTAATCTGCATTTAAGAGCAAAAATACATCGTTCCTAGATAATAATTTAATCACATTTTACTACAATTTACTATATTTATAAAGTTTGTGAATCGGTGATCTTGGACGTCGCAAATATTCGTACTCGGATTTTCGGGAGCAAATCGTGAGTACCCGAGCACCTCGTTACAGGCCTACTGAAATTGATCGCTAAAAACGCTGAAGCTGATAGCTGAAATCGCTGAAGCTAATAGCCGGCAGAAATATGAGTCAAATGCCATCTTAGTCTAAAAAACTAAATAAAGCTTAAGTTAGCCAGAACAGCTAGCATGTAGCTGAAACATTAGCTAGATTCCAAAACAGCCAAAAAATGGAAAAAAAACACGCAAGTTAGCCTAAATAGCTAGCATGCACCTGAAAAATTAGCTAAACTCCAGAATAGCCTTAAGAACGTTAATAAATGCCGAAATAGTCCATAAAGTTAGCAGAAAGCCATTATAACTTTCAACTTTACTGCACTCTGACTCCAAATAATATAAAATAATGACTAATCGACTATTTTTTTCCAAAAAATGTTTTATTAAGATTTTAACAATGCCATGTAAAAAAAAAATACAAACAAACAACACATTTGCCTTTTACAGAATTGGTAAGATATTGCAACATACCACATATATGAGTAAACATTATTATTCTAGTTTCAAAGTAGAAAAATCATTTGAATGACAACTCAAAAATGTCTGCATTTGGGAACCACAGTGTCCACTTTAGTCATTGGTGATATCCTCAGAAAAGTTCAAGTATTTTACGTACATAATAAATGGGTTCCAAATATTTTCAAACTTTTCTTGTCTACCCTTCAATATATATGTAATTCTTTCTAATGGTAAAGCAGATAACATCTGTCGGATCCACTGGGAAACAGTTGGTCTGTAAACATTCTTCCAAAATAATGCAATACATCGTTTAGCAATAAGTATACAGATATCTATAAACTTTTGCTCAGAATTGGTGTAGTTGTGCTCCTCAGGATATAGACCAAACAGAAACAACCTTGGGTCAAGTATTATTCTTTTAGTAATGATCTTCTCTATGGCATACCTTATCTCCTCCCAGAACAGTGCAGTTTGTCTACCGTCCCACATACAGTGAATCAATGTTCCCCTACACTCTGTATATTTTGGGCAAACATCAGGTATATCTCCATTATATTTGTTAAGATCTACTGGTGTCACGTACACGCGCATTAACCACTTGAAATGAATCAATTTGAGATGTGTATTTACAGATATTTTATAAGCCCGTGTACATGCATCTCTCCAATCTCCTTCTGATAGTTGTAACAATAAATCTCCATTCCAGGCCCTGAGTCTATCATGAGAGTTCTCTGAAGCGTAGGACATTATTAAATTGTAAAACTGAGATATTGTACCTTTATTTTTACTGTCCTTTATCAACATTTTTTCCAAAATAGATAGAGTAGGTTTTGTAACTGTATTATTTTGATTGCCTCTTAGAAAGTTTCTAAGCTGGAGATATTTAAAGAAATGTTTCTTGTCTAGGTTAAATTTGGTTTGCAGTTCGTCAAAGGTCAAAAGTATATCGGATTCCGGCAAATATAAATCTTGTATCGTCCCAAGACCTTTGGCTTTCCATAACTTAAATGTTGAATCTGCTCTACCAGGCAGAAATAACTGATTTCCCCACAATGGACTGAATTGAGATATGCAGCCTGGTTCTTTAAGAAAATCATTTACATGACTCCATACTCTTATCATGTTTTTAAGAATTGGGTGTTTGGTTTGTTTCAATAATTTTCTTTTTGTATCCGAGTACATGTATGTGGGAAGAGGCAGATTTAATCCTTGAATTTCCATGTTTACCCAATGTGGTGAGTGATTAGTATAATAAAACATTATAGATCTCAGCTGTGCAGCCCAGTAATATATCTGCAAGTTTGGGCACTTTAGGCCTCCACGTTCATAGGGTAAGTAAAGTAGCGACAGACGAAGTCTTGACTTTCGGTTATTCCAAATGAAACGTACAAATAGCTTCCTAATTTGTGAGAAAAATCCAGGAGGAGGGGGAAGGGGTATGTTTTGAAATAGATAAAGTAGTTTTGGTAATATGTTCATTTTTAATGTATTAATCCTTCCGATCAGAGATATCGGCAATGGCATCCATCTATCAATAGAGTCGTGAACTTCTGTCATTGAGAGATTATAATTAGCTTCCACTACTTGTTCTAGATCGGGTAAAATTTGTATTCCTAGATATTCAAATTGTGTTACTACATTAAATTGTATTGCATCTTGTAGCGGACTGACCCTCTCATTTGCATTTAATAATAAGATGGAAGATTTTGTTTTGTTTACTTTGTAGCCTGAAATTTTACTAAATGATTGAATCAGTTCAAGTATGATCTGTATTGATTTACTTAAATTTGACAAAAATAGGATTACATCATCTGCAAATAACGAGATCCTATGCTCGGTTTGTCCAATACTAATTCCAGAAAGTTCAGGATGAGAACGTATTGCAATAGCAAATGGTTCTATCGCTAAAGTAAACAAAAGCGGCGAAAGTGGACAACCCTGTCTGCAGCCTCGTTTTATTAATATAGGTTTAGAGATGTTTCTATTAGTGATAATTTCAGCCGAACAATTTTTATACAGTATTCTAATCCATTGTATGAAATAATTTCCACATCCAAATTTTTCTAAAACCTGAAACAGATAAGGCCATTCGACTCTATCAAATGCCTTTTCGGCATCTAGTGATAGTAGGGCTGAATCTGTTGCATTTTTTTTATAGTGAATTATATTTAATACTCTTCTTACATTGTGAAAACCCTGCCTTCCCATAATAAAACCATTCTGATCAACATCAATAATGCTTGGCAAAATTCTTTGCAATCGTCTTGCCAAAAGCTTTGAAATTATTTTCAGGTCTGAATTTAATAGGCTTATAGGTCGTAGATTCTCACATTTGTTTGGAGGTTTTCCTGATTTTGGCAGAAGAGTGATTAAGGCAGTATTCATTGAAGGGGGAAGATGATTTGACTGAAAGACTTCTGTAAACATAGCCAATAAAGGGGTCATTAGTTTATCTTTAAATATCTTGTAAAGATCTATTGGTAGGCCATCTGGTCCAGCCCTTTTTCCAGATTTCATGTTATCTATAGCTTGTCCTATTTCCTCCTTGGTAATTTCTAAATTTAGATTGGTTTTATTTTCACATGAAATATTAGGTATTTTTAATTGGCATAGAAAATAATTTATATCATTATGTTCGGCGTTTTTTTGTGTTTCATATAATTCTTCATAATAATCCCTGAATACGCCATTAATTTCTTCAGGGTCTACCAGAGTATGTCCATCTGACATAATAGATGTGATGGGTATTCTAGTTTCAAGTTGTTTTATTTGCCATGCCAGGAGTTTACCTGCCTTATCGCCCTGTTCATAAAATGTTTGATTTAGTCTGAGAAGGCTAGCTGCAGCTCTAGAAGCAGAGTGTTTATCATATTCAGCTCTCAAAAGCACCAATTCTTTTTCCAGCTGAGGATCGCACGTCTCATTTACCCTAGCCTGAAGTTCTTTTATTTTATCTTCCAGTTGCAACCTGGTTTCCTGATTCTTCCTTGATTTAAAACTTATATAGCTGATTATATGTCCTCTGAAGAAGGCCTTAAATGCATTCCATTTTGTACAAGCTGTTGTTTGAGTGGTATTAATTTGAAAAACTCATCTATCTGTTTCCCTAAATATTTTACCATGTCTTTATCTTTTAACCATTTGTGCTGAAATTGCCATCTTGGGGGGTCCCTAACTAGTTTATTGTCCTTATAAATCAAACTGCATGGCGCATGATCTGAGATCACAATGTTATCATAAGAGCAATCATTAATTTTCGATTGCAGTTCTGTGGAAATTAAAAAGTAATCTATCCTAGAATGTGTTTTAAAAGTACTTGAGTAGCAGGAGTAAACTACTTTGTTGTGGATTTCCTCTCCCCATATATCTATTAATCTCAGATCTCGAATAAATGATGTATTGTGGCTACTGCCATTATCGATTGATCGAGTCCTGTTGATCTATCCATGCTGGGTCAGAGTACAATTAAAAATCTCCTGCTATCATATGAGATCCTGGAAGTAGCTAAAGTAAGAAACAAATCCTTAAAAAAATTGCTGTCATCCATATTGGGCCCATATACATTTGTTAGGTTTAATGTTTCTGACAGTAAGGAGCCTTGCAGTATTAGATACCTTCCTTGTTTATCTTTAATAATGTTTTTAATTTGCAGAGGAACAGATTCGTGTATTAATGTCATAACTCCTCTGGCTTGAGATGTAAATGGGGCTGAATACACTTTACCCCTCCATCTCCTCCTAACTCTTAAATTATCTTCATTAGGAAGATGAATTTCCTGTAAAAATACAATTTTGGAGTCCATTTCCTGTAGCTTATTCATAACCTGTTTTATCTTTTGTAATCGCTGCAGACCTCTGCAGTTCCATGAAACAAAATTAAGAGCAACTCCCTGAGACATATAACAAAAGGTTGGTTGGATTGCTTGGTGGTATGAGACGATTCTCACTTAAAGGCACAACACTACATGATGCTAGAACATGCATCAAAACTATTAAACATGAACACCTCTTACTCCCCTCCCCCAAACTGAGGGTGCCCCACCCCCCATAGTTCGTCTCCCGTTATTGCCAAAAACTGATCCACACCTGGTGAGGATCAGTCAACCACTCCCTAATCCTAATCTAGAAAGTGTTGCTGCAACTGCAAAAAATGAAACCGTTTCACTCCTGTTAATTTTTGGTAAAATAGCTTCTAGGTGTCTATTTCCATACCTGGCTGACTTATGCTGTCATTTTAGAAATAATGCACTTATAACACAAACATACCTGTAACGCTCTTGTAATCAAAAACACACTTTGTCTTAAAACAAACAAAGAGAAAGAAAAAAAGCACCTTTGTTACTTAATGTCTGATTTATAGTAGAGTCATAATTACTGCTTGTGATGATCACGTCCTGGGCCATCCTGGATGTTCTTGAGGAACACATTAGCCTCAGCAGGTGTCTTGAAAGCGTGAGTCTTTTTCTCATATGTTACCAGCAGGGTTGCAGGATGAGCCACTCCGTGGCGAATACCCAGCTTTCTTAATTCTTCGCGGACTGGGTCGAATTTTTTCCTTAGCTGGTGCACACCGGTAGCCAAGTCTGGATAAAAGCGGACCTGTCTGTCTTTATAACAGATGTCCCTCTTGTCTCGCATTGCTCGAAGAACTGCCTGTTTATCCTTGTAGTTGCAGAACCGCATTATGATGGTTCTGGGGCGGGATGCGTTGTCCTTCCTCGGTCCAATTCTGTGCGCTCTTTCCAGAACCACAGACAATCGCAACGCCTCGCTCTTCAGAACTTCGGGTATCCATTTCTCCAGAAAGGCGCATGTATCTTCTCCCTCGACGCCTTCGGGCAGATTCACCAGTCTCAGATTGTTTAAGCGAGACCTGGTTTCTAAATCCAGAAGTTTCGTCTCCATCACCTTGTTCTGAGACTGTAGCGTGTTCACTTTAGCTTGTAAGCTAACTAGCTCGTCTTCGGCTGTAGAAATGCGCTCCTCCGCCCTCGATACACGCTCGTTGCAGTCGTTCATCTCTTTTTTCATTTCTTGCAATGTTACCATCACGCGGTCAAACCTTGAGGTGAAGTCCTCTTTCATTGAGTTCAGCGCGGCTAGAATCTGGTCAGCCTTGCTACCCTCCGGCTCCTTCTCACCGTCCGACGTTGCCATACTCTTGCTAGCTTTAGCTGCCTCGCCACGGAGATTGTAGTCAAACAGTTTTGATTGTTTGGATATTTCACCCTTCTTTTTTGGTGCTTTTGTCAAGTTTGGCATTATATCTTCAAATATCCATGCATGGATATATGCGAACAGAAGCTTTCCTTATTTTAGTTAAAGTCTTTGCAGAGCCGCGTAAACACGTCTTCCTACGTGGCCGCCATAACCGGACTCTCCACTAATCGACTATTTAATTAGTCGTTGACTGTTTTAATAGTCAATTAGTCGACTAAGCGTGGCGGCCTTAGTGTGGTTCAGCAAACAAAAGCAGGACACAATGATGAAGACAAATAAATCTACAGAGGCTGAAAGACGCCCACATTCAAAAGAAGAACCTAGACCAGCCTCCATGTTCCTGACCTGCAGCTTGGAGGTTAGCTGCATGTGCCGTGGAGATGTGAGTGCTGAATGTTAGTGTGTCCAGCGTGTTTCACTGCAGACCAGAGGAACCTGCAGGGACACCGGCTTTCTACAGATGACCGTTGGCGTGCAGCTGACTTCATTTCAAACTGCTGTCACTGGAGAGAACTTCAGCTAATGTGCTAGTAAAACCAGTGCAAACCTGGGTAACCATGTAATCCTTTACAGAGTCGGCCCTGGAAGAGTAAAGCCACGGCAAGAAAGTTCTATGTTTATCTAATGTTGAAGTCCATAAGAGGCTGGAAGAGGTTGTAGCTTTGGCTTTTTGTACTGGTTGTGAGGCAGAAGCATGTTGTTTCCTGGTGTACAACAGCCTGTTATTACAGTTCTTTGATTGTACACACATTCATGTGTCATTCTGCTGGAACCAGATTCTCCCGGATTCCTTCTGGTCTGTCTGCACCTTCTTTCCCACACAGCTTAGTGGTTTGACTGCCAATAATGAATGGAGTCCAGGAGTAAACGTATTCTCAGTATCCACAAGATTCATCTGAACAACTTTGATTTTTTTTTTTTTCTCTTTGCCAGACCTCTATGACGAAAAACCTCCTCCCATCGACCCCGTGGCCCTCGCCGCTATGATCGCTTGCCCGGTGTGTGTGGTCTGCCTCCTGCTGGTTCTGGCCTTTTACATCTGCCACAACCAGAGGGGACTGGGTGTCGGGGGGGCCGGGCCCACCACCGTGTGCCCAATGAGGAGGACCCAACCAGTGATCTCCCTTTCATCGGCATGGGAACAACACTGAAAGACCTCATCTACGACATGACCACCTCTGGCTCCGGATCAGGTACTCCTCTGGATGTGTCTGCAATAAAGAGAGATACCTAAACATGTCTGGGATGAGCACAGAGATGGAGACGGTTACGACCAAAGGGAAGCCTGTAGTAGTTCTAGGGAGGGGTCCATCTTAACACAGTTCACTCTTAGTTCAGTTGAAGCTGGGTTGAAAATACTGAAGCTTAGCTTTCAAGCTAATACTGATGTAAGTGAAACCATGGTGAGATATCAGCAGTAGTTTCTGAGAGACCAAACTTAAAAAATGTCACTGGTTGAGAGCTTTGAGCTGGATGTAAACATAAACCAGGAAGTCATCTGCAAATAGAAAGACCCACTGTTCTAACCATCTGTGATTCTAGGGTTGACAGCAGTAATGTGAATGTTTCATTTACCACAGCAAATAATGAGGAGCCACCTTGTATGGTTGACATGTTAATGTAATTTCATAATGCTTGTTAGCTGTTCTCAGTAAAGCTTCAAGTAAAGTATTTGAATTCACAAATACATTTGTGTTGAAAGTGACTTGAAAGAATGAACGAGGTGTTTCCTCAGCTTCCAATGAATTGAGAGATTCTGACTTGTTTAAATGGACACCTCTTTGAAAGAAGGCAGGAACCAAAACATTTACGTTTAGGAGACTAATGCAGCAAACAGTTATTAGCAGTGAGGACATCCTGATTAGAAGAAGAGCAGGTTGTTTGGAGCATCCTGTCTCTCCACTTACTACAGGAGACCTCTGAAATGTAAAGAAACTGAAGAGTAAGAGGTGGAGCTCCCGGTTCACACAGCATGAAGTTCTTGTGGCGTGGTGCTGGTGACTCTGCTTCATCAGACTGTTCCTGAGTTTCCCTCAGCTCTGTCTCATCTCCCAGAGCTCCTGAAGCTGTCTGCTGTCTCTGCAGGCCTGCCGCTGCTGGTCCAGAGAACCATTGCCAGAACCATCATCCTCCAGGAGAGCATCGGGAAGGGACGCTTCGGTGAAGTGTGGCGGGGTAAATGGCGCGGCGAGGAGGTTGCCGTGAAGATTTTCTCCTCTCGAGAGGAGCGCTCCTGGTTCAGAGAGGCAGAGATCTACCAGACTGTCATGCTGAGGCACGAGAACATTCTGGGCTTCATTGCTGCCGACAACAAAGGTGAGACTGCAGCCAAGACCTCAGCAGCTGAGACGCTGAAAATGCTCAAAGCTTCAGAACTGATGAAAGCTCTGATGCATCAGAACCTGCAGCCTCAGTCCAGCAGGCTGCACACAAAAAACAAGGAAATGCACATTTAGACACAACTATGTTGGTCCTCATTGTTATTGTAAAACTGTTCAGACCTCATCACACATCTGCTCTGATGATTCAGCATATGAATGTTTCACTGCAGCTTCATGCTGCCTCAAACGTGCTCCTGTGTGTTTGCTCCAGAGCTGCCACAAACGATTATTTTAACAGTCGACTAATCACAGATTATTTTTTCAGATTGTTCAACTAATCGAGAGACACATCTGAACCATCATTAGCTTTAAACTAACTAAAAACTAGATGTACAGCATTACCTGAGATAATGCTAGTGGGAATGCTGTTAGCTGAATTTGGCTGCTGAAGATGCTGAAATTGATAACTGAAAACGCTGAAGCTGATAGCCACTGAAATATTAGGAACAACTAATTGACTATTAAATTAGTCATTGACTATTTTAATAGTCAATTAGTCGTTGATTAATTGAGCTCCACTCCGCTAACATCTCCAGCTTCACTTCCTGTTGTTTTCATGCATACATGATAAAGACGTGCTGTTTTCCTGGGATATGGACGCTTGTTGGGAGCATACGGAGAGTTTCCTGTGGAAGTCTGGAGCGGCGCTCTGCTGTCTGTGAGCAGGCGAGCTCCCCGACAGTGAGGGGGAGTTCCAGTTCACGGAGATCAGACTGAAGTCTGTTCACAGCTGCAGCAGCCCACGAGTGTCTGAAAACACCCACCACAACCTGCTCTGAGCGATCAGGATCACTGTAGGACCGTGGTGGGAGGGCAGCTGTAACGGCACACGGATCGATCGCTCATGGAGGGGGGCAGAGGCTGCGCGGGCCGTGTTACACCTGCTGTGTGTGTGTGTGTGTGTGTGCAGATAACGGGACGTGGACTCAGCTCTGGCTGGTGTCGGACTATCACGAACACGGCTCCCTGTTCGATTATCTGAACCGCTACACCGTGACGGTGGAGGGCATGATCAAGCTGTCGCTGTCCACGGCCAGCGGCCTCGCCCACCTCCACATGGAGATCGTGGGCACGCAAGGTACACCCCCACAACGACACGCTCACTGCAGGATCAAGCAAACCTCTTCCCCAAATCCTGTGAAGAGTGTTCCCTGCAGCCCCACTGAAAGCTTGGTCTGCTCTGCAGGAAAGCCAGCTATAGCCCACCGGGACCTGAAGTCCAAGAACATTCTGGTGAAGAAGAACGGCACGTGCTGCATTGCTGACCTGGGCTTGGCTGTCCGCCACGACTCTGCCACAGACACCATCGACATCGCACCCAACCACAGAGTGGGAACCAAGAGGTGAGCTCTGCTGCTGGAGGAAACCAGCGTCTGCAAACACCAGCAGAAGCTGTCATACAGACACAGCCCTGTGCCGGGAAAACCTTTGAATTAGATTCATGATATTTAATTATGATCCTAAACTCAAACAGGGAGATATGATCACTGATGTTCTCTTCACAATAAATAAACCTTAGTCCTCAACATCAAATGTGTCGTTCTTCCATTCATTCTAATAGTGAGATATCTAAAGACAGAGCTGGTAGCTCCTCCCACACACGACGTGGCGTGAGACACACGATGTTGACAGGCGGTAAAAGAGGGGCGGGGCATGTGAATCGCGTTTGATATGAAAGCACCTTTACAAGAAACTTTAGAGACGGAGCATGCTGTCTGCATCTACGTTGGATAAATGCAGCCACACTTTGGACGAGGGCTGGGTATCGATTATGATTTCCAGAAACAACTCCATTCTGATATTTTTTCAATTTTTCAATTCAATTTTGAGTTTACATTTATAAACTTTTGTTAAGGATACATGAATAATCTACTATTTAATTTGAATATATTTATATTAATCTGATCCAGTTCACAGACTGTAAATGTATCAGTGAAATACTGAGATTCTTAATATCATCCAGTGTTCCATGGATTCTCTAATGGAGAAGTTCTAACTCAAATGTTCAGATCATTAACAATGAGACGCTTTTCTCCTTCAGAATCTGATCGTGTTAACGGTTGAAAAGTTACAGTATACTAAAGATTTTGTGTTGAAGACTTCCTGAATTACATCTGCATGAGTGTAACAGGGATTTTGTGATGGTCTCTGTGCAGGTACATGGCTCCTGAGGTCCTGGACGACTCCATAAACATGAAACACTTTGAGTCTTTCAAGCGGGCAGACATCTACGCCATGGGCCTGGTCTTCTGGGAGATCGCCAGCCGCTGTTCAGTAGGAGGTAAGAGTTCCACCGTCTCATTCTCAACGCTGTCACTCAGGCTCTCATGTTGTGTGGAAACACCTCTGACATCAGCTCTTCTGTCTGCAGGCATCCATGAAGACTACCAGCTGCCCTACTACGACCTGGTTCAGTCAGATCCATCAGTGGAGGAGATGAGGAAGGTGGTCTGTGAGCAGAAGCTTCGGCCCAACATTCCCAACCGCTGGCAGAGCTGTGAGGTGAGGCTTAGCTGGAACTCCTCTGGACCCGGGGTAGTTCGTCCAGACTCTGAGATCTGTGGCTGCATCTGAGCGCTCTCTCACACACAGTATGGTTGAGCCTGAGTGCTAGAACCTTCTGCAGTTTGATGCTCCATGGTGAACCAGCAGACTGTGAGAAACAGTACCCCCCCACACTCAGATGGACAGGGACGAGTAAAACTAGACCCATGTGGATGAGAACACACCCCCTAAAGCACATGTCAAAGTCGAGGCCCGGGGGCCGGATCCGGCCCTCCACATCATTTGATTTTATTGTTATTAATGACCCAATGTTATCTTGCTCTCATTTCAATTTTGACAAAATATATTTTTATGGAGATTAAAATTTTGAAAGTTATTTAAAGTTTAAATAGATTTATTCTGGAATAATATTCCTGCCTTTTTATTATTTATAATTATGTTAAAAAGTTACAGTTTTAAAGTTTTAAAAATGTGTGTTCAATCCATGTTTCTCCTGTTCAGCCCGTGACCTACAGTGTGTTTTGGTCCCTTGTACGATTGAGTGTTACCCCCCTGCTCTGAAGCTCTCCTGCACCTCTGTGTAGTACACGGAGCAGCAGGTTTTCTGTGGACGAGCACTCCAGATGTCTGCTCCGCAGCTCAGCTGTTAAATGCTGAGTCGGTTTATTTCCAGCTCCTGACGGTGGCATGGAGGGGGCACAGCCCCTCCCAGCAGGCTCACTGTCCTCATCTGGTTTCCTGTTTGGTCTGGATGGAAACTCAGGAATGTCTGCATGAAGGCTTGTAGACGGCGTCGTCATAAGACACTCAACAGCCGACTGTCACCATAGAAATCAGACACACGGGATCAACAAGTCAGAGCTGGTCTGGAGCTGTCGGGACGCAGCAGGGAGGGGGGGCCGCTGCTCCGTAATCCTGTCTGAAACTGGTCTCATGAAGAACAGATCAGTGTTAATGCAAGCATTTGAACATAACTGTGTTTAAATACATCAAGCAGTATCCTGTATGTTCCTGTATATCATGGGGTGTTTCTCTCACCTTTGGGATCAGCTAAGATTCAGTTAAAGTTTACTGCAGTTACACAAACTGACCACTGAGTCATCTCCAGTGTAGTGCGGCAGCAGAGAGCGCTCTGCAGGCGGAGCCTCCAGAGGAGGGGGTCAAAGTCGATCACACGAGGCGCCAACATCCAAAACTCACCTTAGGACGAACAGGATAAACATTTATTGAACACTACATCTTTAAAACTGTAACTATTTAACATCATTATAAAGTAGAAATGTAGCATCACCTGCAGTAATGCTAATGTGAATGCTGTTAGCTGAATTTGACCGCTGAAGATGCTAGAATAGATAGCAAAAAACAGTGAAGTTAATAACTGAAAACATTGAATTTGATAGCAAGCTAAAATATTAGCTAAATGTCAAATTAGCCTAAGAAACTTTAAAAAAAAAAAACTTAAAAATTAGCATGTAGCTGAAAAAATAGCTCCAAATAATTCCAAAATAGCCTAAAAAAATCTTAATAAATGCCAAAATAATCAAAAAAGCTAACAGAATGTCAATTTTTAAAACTTTAAAACTGTAACTTTTTAACATAGTTATGAATAATACATACATACATACATATACCAAGGCTGTGTCCCACCAAGTGGGGTAGCCTAGACAGGGCACGCATTCTTTTTTCTTCCCTCCTTTCCCTCCCCAAACCCTTCCTCCTTTCGTGTCTGTGGGCCTGATCTAAGCCATATGATTATGAATAATAAAAAATATTATTCCAGAATAAATTAACTTAAACCTTAAATCATTTTCAATATTTTACTCTCCTAAAAATATATTTTGTTATACAAAATTATACAAGTTAGAAATGAGAGCATGATAACATTGGGTCAACAATAAAATAAATGATCTGGAGGGCCGGACAGAATTACCTGGAGGGCCGTATCCGGCCCCCGGGCCTTGACTTTGACACATACTCAGACTGACTGGGCTCGGTCAGAGGTGTAACCCAGCAGAAGTGTGAGCTGACCTGCAGCAGACCAGACGGCTGTAACAATGAACCCTGTTTCTGTGTGTGTGCACGTGTGTGTGCACGTGTTCCTGCAGGCCCTTCGGGTGATGGCCAAGATCATGAGGGAGTGCTGGTACGCCAACGGAGCGGCCCGCCTCACCGCTCTGCGCATCAAGAAGACGCTGTCCCAGCTCAGCCAGCAGGAGGGGATCAAGATGTAGACGAGCCACTGCACACGTGCACGCTCGTGCACGCTCGTGCACACCTCTGACTGGTTTCCACGTGGACAGAAGAGCTTCTCATCATCGTCACGAGCCTTCCTCACACACACCTGAGTGACTGGACGTTTTGAGGATGAGGGTGGAGCCTCCTCTTCCTCACATCCCTCTTCATTACAGACCTTCCTCCTCTTCATCAGCTCTCCATGTGTCCTAATGTTCTGGCTGCTCTGATCATTTGGGTTCTACAGACCCTGAAGAAGGAACTGATGTGATGCAGCTGGTACCGTTCTGCACACGCTCCTGCCTCAGCAGCTCAACCCTCCCAGCTGCAGCACCAGCACAGGCCTCCTCATATGCAGGTCCAGCCGTGCATGTGAGTCTTGATTCACGTGCACGCGTGGGGCTCCTGTTTCCTGACCCCCTCACGGAGTCAGCAGCAGGTCCCCCTGCGGTTCCGCTCAGACAAACTGGACTCAGAAACCATTACTGCCAAACACGTGCACATATGCAAAACACAGCAGATTCTGCTAACCGGGCCAGAACCGGGCCAGAACCAACCAGCTGCCTCCATGCCTTCAACCAGCTTCACAAAGTGCCGCCTCCTCTGTGGAGGTGCAGCAGGCCTGTGTGTCCCTCTGTTCCACACACGGGCCCCCACAACACTCAGACCCCCCCGCTCTCCATCCGGCCCCCCAGCAGAGCAAAGACCCAATCCATCTGAATGTAAACAAGGCTGTTTCCAGCTGAAGGACTGAACCCGGAGGTTCTGGGACGGGTCCAGATGGAGCTCCTGTTCAGCAGATTCTGAAGACCTTAGGTCCACTGTGGACAGACTGAAGACGTCCTGACTGGAGCAGGAGGTTGACCTCAGAGGTCACCTGTAAGTAAGCAGGTGACACTGGTTCTGCAGAGCTGAGTCTCACCTCTGTCTGGTTCTGATTCACACATGTTGAACATTGTTAAGGAAAATGTAGATTTTATTTGCGTGTTTTTCCAAAGCCTGTAATTGATGAAGACATGAGGTGAAGAAGGGAGTGATGTTTGCTGAGTCATGTTCTGAGGAACCTCCCAGGAAACCTCTGAAAGGGAAATCCGCTCGGGCTTTGATGAGTCACTGTTGATGTTCAGTTTATTGTCATGGATTTTTAGACCCAGCCCACACTCAAGCTGCCATCTGTAGCCCCATGCCCCCCCCATCAGACAGGTGGAAACAGGAGGAGTGTGGGGGCGGGGCAGAGAGGTGAAGAGACCCTGATCACTTTTGTATAAATGTTTAAACTGTACATATTGATGGAGAAACAAAAGAAGCTGCTATACTAAATTTGAAGTGGGGGAGGGGGGGGGTTGTCACAGCGTGTCTCCATACATCACCGTCTCCTGTGAAAGGGGGGGTCGGGACCTCTGCAGCCCCCTACTCTTGTCTTAAAGTCACGAGCAGCCTTGTTCTTCTCAAACCACAGTTGGCTTAACCCTCAGGGACGCAGGTCTCAGACCCCCCTCCTCCATGTGACCTCTGCCAGCTGCAGCTTGGCCCCCCAGGCCAGCATCACTGAGGGGGTGAGCTGCAGCAGTCTCCATGGTGGGGGTTCCTCTACGAAGGCTTTAGAAGAACCCACCCCCCAGGAAAGAGGTTTTTATGACCTCTGAACATTCTTCAGATTGATGAACCCCCTGCGTCTCCTCTGTGCCTCAGCTGTGCTGACTCAGCGCTTTACTGATGTCTGAAGCCCCGCCCACTCTGGGCCCTGATGAAGATGAAGATAGAAACCATGACGGAGCTTCAGAGCAGGTTCTTAGGAGACTGACCCGGCTCGCGTGGGAAACCCGGTTACCAGGGAAACCGGAGTACAGGTTCACACACGTGAGACGGACGCAGCTGGATTTCATTGGTTTCATCAAAATGCTTCTAGCTGGAAATGATTCCCACCCACAAGATCATGGAGGTACGACATAACTGAACCAGTAGTGAGACCCCTAGTGACCAAAACGTGACGCGCAGGACAATAGACGGACTTTACCTCAACAACAGCTGTACATATATGTTCTGATAGAGCTGATTTACTTCTCGCAGCAGACAGGCGTGTGCTGCAGTCTCCTCTGTCAGGTTTTCTTTGAGGAAGAGCCGGGCTGACGGGAGGACGGACCAGGAGGCGTGAGGCGGCGGGCCTACAGTCAAACCTGCTGCAACCCGGAGACACGCTCTGACAGCCGGCTTGGACTCGTGTTGAATGTTTTCTGTTTGAGTCTGATGTCTGGTGCCGGACCCTGCCGCACAGCAGACGCATCAACATTTCTGTTCTCTGAAACATTTTTTATGAAAGTCTATGAGCTCTGTAAATATGAAATGAATGAGTTTCAATAAAGGAACTTTTGCTGTTACAAGTGGGATTTCATTGGTTGTTGTTTTCTGCAGCTGCACACAGCATACAAACAAACCATGAAATCTGCTCAACATGAACATCATTCAAATGTGAACATCACAGCAGCTTCTTCTGTCGCTGCAGCTCTTATGTTACCGTCACTTTAAGGCAGGAATCTCACCTGAAAGCACTCATGACATCACAACACTCATCGTCTTTTAGGGTGTTTTTATAAATCAAATACCTTTGATGATCCAACAGTTCAAAGATGGTCTGTGGATTCTGGAGAGAAATGTAAAAACAGCAGCAGTTTGTTTCAGTCAACAGGGGAATTCTGCCCCCTGCTGGAATAGACTGGGACTGTTGACAGTTCTAGAAAAGGACAAAGCTGCAAACATGTCTGAATAAACATGAAGTAGAATAAATGTGAGTCAGCCCAGACAGGAACTGTCCAAATGCATCCAAAACAAAGCAATGACAACAGCACTAATACTCCAACACAGAATAATTAGTTAGTCAGAAAAGACTTTCAAAAAATAAATAAAATAAAATAAAATAAACTCTTGTCCTTAGTGAAAATGAAAAGGGACAGAAAGAAGAAGACTTATTATCTCTGTCCCCTTGAACCAAATCAATCAATCAGTCCATCAATTAATCAATCAGTTCAATCAAATCTATTGCTTTGTCTTTTACAATATGATGTCAACTGGCTGGCAAAAAGCAACAAAAATAGACAAAGAACAAAATAAATAAATAAACAAACTTATTCTGTATGTTATGCGGTAAACTTATGCTATGTGCTCTATACATAAGTTTGAGTTTAGAGTGATTTACTAAGTCTTTAAATTTTAAGATTTTCAGCTTTATAAACAGTGGCATAGATGGATCCAAATAATTACTCCCCATGATGATTCTTATTTCTTGTTTCTGTAAGACAAATATGGAATTTATTGATTTCTTGTTTGCGTTTCCCCAAATTTCTATGCAATATGTCAGATATGGAACAATCAATGAGTTATATATGAGGTATAGCGATTTTTTGTCTAATGACCATTTAACCTTATATAACAGAGCTATTGTATTTGCTATCTTTGTTTTTATGTCATTGATTAGTGATTTCCAGTTTGTTTTATCATCTATGATTACTGATTGTGTTTTGGGTTGTGCTTTCATAGAATATTGTTCACAGACTGCAGGTGATCGCTGACATCTGAATCTGAATCCAAAAAACATTCAACAATAACTGCAGCTTGTTGACATGTTCTAACAAACAGCTGGAAGTTCCAAAGTATGACTACATTATTCTGTACATAGATGAAAACAAAATAAAGTTGTTTGAAAAGAACACAACACTGTGTGGAGAAAAACCACTGGTTGATCCAAGAACGCATCGTTATGCTGAGGCTTGAAATTAAAAACACTGAAATATTTAGAAGATAAAATCATATTTTGGGGCATAACATTTTGCAGTTAGAAAATCAAGGGTTCATCAAAAATTCAGAAAGAAAATTCAAAGGTTTAAGAATTGACAACTGGAACAGAAAAACTTCCATACCCGAGTAGGTCCAGTAACACCAGACCCAATTAGACCTCACTTTAGGGTCCCAGAGACCGGTTAAAGGGGGCTGCAGAGTCCTGGAAGAGAACACGTGAACAAGAGGTACGGCCTAATTGGGCTTTTGACGATGATGTTATATGTTTTTTAGAAAAACCAGAGACAGGAATTCCTACTTTAATTAAACAACTGGAGACATTTGGTTTCTGTTCTGGTTATCAGCTTAACTTGACAAAAACACAAATTCTGGCTTTTCATTTTTCACCATCTAGAGAAATACAACTCACTTACAAACTGAACTGGAAAATGAAATACCATGGGGTGACACTAACAAAGACTCTAGAAGATCTAGAATCATAAAGAAATTAGGAAGGATCTGGACAGATGGAACATCTTCTCACTGGATATGTCCTCAAGGATAGAGACGATAAAGATGAGTATTCCACCTCGACTCCTGCACTTACTCCAGTCTCTTCCTGTTGATACCAGAGAAACAGTAGAGACTGTGGGATAACATTATTTCTAGATACATTTGGGATGGACGCAGACCCAGAATTAAATGAGATACTTTACAAACAAGTAAACAAAAGAGAGGGATGGCACTACCAAATTCAAGGGAATATTTTCATGCAGCACAGATCAGACCTCTAATTTGTTGGTGTGATGATCATTTTATGTCTAAATGGAAAAACGTAGAACAATTTATACAGGGAAGAAAAATTCATAGCTTTGTTGGAGATAGACAGGACGCTTCAAACCGACTGGACCAAAAAGGAGCAACTACACAATTTAAAATGGAATTATGGTATAGAATGGTCCGGAAATATAAACTAGAAAACGAGGTTAGAATACTGCAGTGGGTTGGTCACCATAAAGACTTCAAACCAGGTTTTTACAATAAAAAATGGAATGAATGGAGTTCTAACTGCAGTATGCACATTGATAAAAAATGGAACATTTTTGAGTTTCAAAACTATGAAACAAAAATACTGTCTGAATAATTGTGATTATTTTAGGTTTTTGCAAGTAAGAGATTATTTTGACAAAGAAATAAGAGCCAAGTCTAATTTGGATCAGGGTATTGTCCAAGTTATTGCTGAAACCTACAACTCCAAGAAACATAGAATTATATCAACACTTTACAAACACCTAATGGAAATAAAAGGCAAACAGAAATGAGAAAGAGATCTGGATGTAAATAGCTGTAAATGGTGATGTAAATGGCTTCAAATTTGGCAAACGCAGCAAAGCTTCACTTCATCACAAAGTTGGAGACTGCATTATTGGAAATATATAATCCAATTTTTGTAACACCTAAACTCAAAAGCAAATCCACTATAGCACCATAATTATGTTGGAGAAAATGTGAAAACCTAATGCAGATCATTCTGATATTTCTGGCTTTGCCCTGTAATCAGTTCTTTCTGGGAAGACATCCATCAGGTCATCATTACAATCTTGGGTTACAATGTACTAAAAACAAGTCATTTTTTTACATGGGCAATTTATCAAGCAATATTGTTTTAAATGACAAGTATTTAATTCAAATCGTCCTAGCTGCCTGTAAGAAAACAATTACAAAAAACTGGTCCAAGACAGACCCACCAATACAACAGGAATGGGAGGAAATAGAAGAAGAAATATATAAGATGGAAATGTTGAATCATAAGATACAAATGGAAGAAGAACTTTTCATAAAATGGACTATATACATGACAAAAAGAACATAAGAATATATATGGAGCAAGTAAAAAACCTGTGGAGTCAAGTCAATCCATGTGTATGTTTTTTTTCATTTTCTTTCTTTGCTCTGTTGTTACGTTGTTTCCCCAGTTGTTTCATTATTGTTTCTCTATCTTACATTTTTTTGTTTTGTTTTTCCCTATATTTTACTTACAATGTCTGCCCTCTTCTGTATGTTTACCCTAAATGTGTTTAAAAAAATAACAACAAAAAGTAAATAAAATGTTAATAAAACGTGAATAAATCACTTCTGATAAAAAAGGTTTCTGAACTGCTCTTAGTCTGGCTCGTCACTCAGGACCTGTCTGCCTAGCAGGGGCAAAAGCCCAAAACAGCTGAGATCATTCGAGCACTCAAACCCGTCCGCCACGTTAAGGCGGCAGTTCACGGAGGGGGTGTGTGTGTGGTGTGTGTGTGGTGTGTGTGGTGTGTGTGGTGTGTGTGGTGTGGTGTGGTGTGTGGGGTGCGTGTGTGTGGTGTGGTGGTGTGGTGTGTGTGTGTGGTGTGTGTTTGTGGGGAGGTGGGTGTGTGTGTGGATGCGTGTATGTGCGTGTTTTTTTTATTTTTTTTTTTTTTGTTTGTTTTTTTTTTATTTTTTTGTTTTTGATTTTTTGTTTTTTTTTGTTTTGATTTTTTTTTGTTTTTGTTTTTTTTTTTTGTTTTTTTTTTTTTTGTTTTTATTTTTGTTTTTTTGTTTTTGATTTTTTTTTGTTTTTGATTTTTGGGTTTTTTTTTTAATTTTTTTTATTTTTTGATTTTTTTTTTTTTTTTTTTTTTAACTAACATCTGCATTTACAATTTTCACAATAAAAGGCATAACAGAATAATCCACGTAAAAATTAAGAAACAATCTAACAAAAAGAAGTCCTACAAATAATCTAATACTAAAAATAAAAAACAAACATATATTCTAACTCTAAAAAACAACCACACTCTCCTGGTGTGGGTTCATAAAGGAAGGGTCCCTAGGGTCTAGCAGCCTCTGCTGTAAGGAGCAGTTCTCTGGCCGCCAAAATAACCCTGGTTTGGGCCGTAGCCAGAGTACTGCTGTCCATAGCCGTTGCAGACATTCCAGCCTCCAGAGAGATTTTCATGACCACAACGGCTGCATGTGTATGGGCTGCTGTATCCCCCGTTATCATTAAATCTGGCGTCATTTCCATAACTATAGTATCCGCCATAAGAGCTTCCCTGGTCGGAAAACCCAGCTCCATGTGAGAATCCGTATCCCTGGTTACCATTAAATCCGGCGCCATTTCCATAGCCATAGTATCCGCCAAAAGAACTTCTCTGGTCGGAATACCCGGCTCCGTGTGCGCCGCCGTACCCATTTTGATTTCCCCCCATGACTCTTGGCGTTGTTCCATCTTCTCCCTGCATCTCTTGCTTAGTCAAAGCTTTCTTCACTTCAACTGTGTGTCCATTGATTGTGTGGAACCTAACAAGCACAACGCTGTCTACTGCTGAGGGATCTGTGAAGTGCACAAAGCCAAATCCTCGGTTCCGTCCGGTCACCATGTCTACCATGATTTCAGACTTCTCCACTTGACCATACTGAGAGAAGTATTGGTTGAGGTGGAACTCGAAGATGTCGTTCTTCAAGCCACCAACAAATATTTTCTTCCCCGTGGCATTGGTCAGAGGTTCAGGCTTGTTACATTGGGCTTTTTCAAAAGCCTGTTTAAATTCCCTGGCGTTCACGTTGAGTGTGTGTGAGCCGCCGTATTCCTGGTTATCATTAAATCCATTTCCAGAGTCATAGTTCACCTGGTAGGAATACCCGGCTCCGTGTGAGCCGTCATATCCCGCGTTACTGTTGTTTCCGGGATAATCTCTGCCACCGTTGCCAGTTTGGTTTGCGCCCATGACTCTTGGAGTTGTTCCATCTTCTCCCTTTATCTCTTGCTTAGTCAAAGCTTTCTTCACTTCAACTTGATGTTCATTGACTGTGTGGAACTTCACAAGCGCAGCTTTGTCTGCTGCTGCGGGATCTGTGAAGTGCACAAAGCCAAATCCTCGGTTCTGTCGGGTCTCCAAATCTACCATGATTTCAGACTTCTCCACTTGACCATACCGAGAGAAGTATTGGTTGAGGTGGAACTCGAAGATGTCGTTCTTCAAGCCACCAACAAAGATTTTCTTCTCCATAGCACTGGCCAAAGATTCAGACTTGTTAGACGGTGGTTCTTTTGCAACAGCCCGCTTGATTTCCACCGCGTACCCGTCAACTGTGTGTGGGGCTGCAGCAATGGCTGCGGCGGCCTGCTCCGGTTTGGCGTAGGTCACAAAACCAAAGCAGCGAGATCTTTTCTGGGTCTTGTGTTTGATGACGACATGGTCTATAAGCTCGCCAAAGCGCTCAAAGTGCTGGCGAAGCCCGTCGTCGTCTGTGGTGGCACAGAGTCCACCCACAAAAAGCTTGGTGGGATGTTCAGACATTTTTGGGTCTTTGTTGGGGTTTTTGGGGTTTTGGGTATTTGGGTTTTATTTTTTGAGTTTTTGGGTTTTTGTTTTTGGGTTTGGGGTCTTTGGGGTTTGGGTTTGGGGTTTTTGGGTCTTCGGGTTGTTGGGTCTTTGGGTTTTAGAGTTTTGGATCTCAGGTCTTCAGGTGTTTGTGGTCTTGTGTCTGTCTCTAGAGAAACAATCTCAATGAAGTTGCAGAGGAAAGTGGTTCTATTTATAGTGTCCAAGCTGCATCACGTGACGTCACGTGACGTCAAATGACGTCAAATGACGTCATATGACGTCATATGACGTCATCCAAGCGCCTGCAATGTTGCTTCTTTTTTTGTGTAACTGAGGGTTGTAACCCGTCGGGCACTAGGACCCAGAAAACGCCTTTGCACCGATGCCGCAATGCGCAGCCGCTCCTCCTGGAAACCACGGCACCCCAGTGGCCACCCCGGCCATCCCATTTGTCACTCTAAACATCTGTTATGCATCTCCTCCTTAAACCATCAGAAGGTGCTGGAGAATTCTCCAGGAGGGAGAGGAGATGAGGAGCGTGCCAGCCCGTCCGTTACGCACACACACGCAGGCGCACGCGTGCGGGGCCACAGCGTGCCTCCATAGAGAACTGTCATCAGCGGACTCAGAAGCAACTCAACAATATCCTAGTATTAAAGTAGGATAATTATCATCCAGAGCAGGTGTTTATTGAAACCAGAACATTCTAGATGTCGTCTTGCACTTCACTGATTTTGGAGAAAACGCGCTCATGGTTTGAAGGCGCAGAGAGACAGACTGACAGTCCTCATGAAAAGAACACAGTTTATTGTTCTGAATATTTAAAAAAACTATTTATATTGAGCAATCCTCCAAAATAATGTAATAACTGTTTACAGAGCATGATCAGAAGTGTTTTGGATGAGTGTGGATCAGGAGGTGCGGGTTTCTCCAGATTTGAGAAAGTCCCTGGTTCCTAACCCCACAAATGTTCGTCGTGGCTCTTTCATGGGAGCATGCTCTTTCATTATAGTTATTATTATATCTTTCTCCATCCATCTGTCTTCATTTCTCTTCAAGCCGTGCCTGAGTTATCAATACCTATTTCTGAGTGCGCAGCTGCAGCAAACATGAACCGATGAGAAAGATAAAGAAAGCACCAAGTGAAACAATAATAGTTGTAATGCTTTTGAAATGGATAAAGAGGAAGATTCTGTAGAGGACATGTGGATCTGAGCCTTCATCTGCTAATGTTGGTTTTTTAATATATATTTTAGTTTATAACTTTTCCCAACATCATCATTTTTCTCTTGAGTGAAAAAATCGTAAATCACATTTTCCTTTTGAGTTTCCCTTCAGGGTCTCCACAGTGAATCATCTTCCTCCACCTGTCTTCATCATCCTCTCCTCTAACAACAGCCACCTTCATGTCTTCATTCTCTGCATCCAGAAACCTCCTCTTTGGTCTTCCTCTAGACCTCTTTCCTGCAGCTCTTGAATCAGCATCCTTCTACCAATATCTTCACTGTCTCTCCTCTGAACATGTCCAAACCATCTCAGTCTGGCCTCTCTCCTTTACTCTGTACTGTTGACCCTTAAACTCCTCCCCCTTCTTCATCTCTTCTCCCTGTAACCTCACTCTTCCACTCGGGTTCCTCTCATTCACACTCGTACTGCGGCTAAGCTTCATTCATCTCCTTTCCAGATATAAAATAAATATATAAATGAATAAATAAAAACCCAACATGCCATTGATTTAGCTCCTCAAACTCCTCTGACATCACATGGAAAATGCAGATATTTGAAATCAATATTGTCAACAGCTAAAAGCTTCTTTTACCAGATGGTGGCAATCCAGAACAGCAGGAACAGAATCAGGTCCATCCAGGTTCTAGTGGGAGTTCTCTGCTTGAATATTTGATCCTCTCTTTAAAAATGGACATTGAAGAAGTGGACTCTGCTCTGAGGACGTTCTGGTTGCTGTCATCTCTCAGCCTTCATCTGTCAGTCTGGAAGGTTTGAAGAAGCCAAAGTTCAAAGCAGTTTGAGGTCAGAGTTGAACTTGACAAAGACAATGGCAGCAAGCTCCTTCCAGAACTCTTCCAGGACAATGATCCCTTGAAGCAACGTCAGGTGTTCCTGTCTGAGGACACGCCCACAGGGGAGAGGTCAGGTGAAGCACAGAGGTAACCTGTCTGTCTCACCAAACATCAGAGCTTTTCTAATCCTCTTCATCACTATTTCCCTGTCATGTGACAGACAGACAGACAGGTAGAGAGGTAGCTACCCATTGTTGAGGCTCATCCCCAGCAGGTCTCTCCTGGTGTTCAACTGTCTGTCTGGCAGGTCTGGAATCTGCTGGATCCTCTGCATCAACTCACCCATCACCTGCAGAGAGACAGAGAGGTGAGACCGGCTCTGAAGTCTGACTGCTGTCAGATCAGACTGTCTCTTTCTCTGTGGTTCTCACCCTGACGAGGACAGAGAACAGCGACCTGGAGCAGGGAGACAGGGGGATGTCCGGGTCCAGCAGAGGATGGCTGTGGGCCGACAGTCTGGACAGAACCGCTGTCAGCTGCAGGTTCAGCTCATACGGCTGCAGAATCACAGGTGAGTCACTGCAGGCAGGTGACAGCCATCAACTCCACTCAGGTTAGGGGACCTGATCCAGAATGTGTCCCAGCCGGTCCAACAGAACCTTCAGCAGTGGAACTCCTCTTCTGAAGGGCAGGGAAGACCTTGTGGCCAGTCCCAGGACGGGGACAGAGTCTGACACTGGGTCACCTGAGAGGAGCCTCACCTGAGGAGAGCATTACCACCAAACTGACTTTATCCCAAAGTGTCGTGTGGAAACGCAGCAGATCCTGGCTTCACGTCTGAAAAGGTGAGAAGGTGAACAACCCAAAACCCACTTGAAAGCAACATCTGCTAGATCCTGAACAAGTCTTCTGTTTTCTGCTTCTCATATGATCATTGCTGGAAGATAAATACATTTAGAAAAGGTTAACAAATGTCCTCATTTTCTAAAAATTCCACTGTGGAGAGAAATGTTTTTAACATTGAACATGAGAGCAGTCTCTGGTGAGACATCACACGCGCTGACCTCGACCATTTACCCAATCAAAGTCAAGAGGGAGGGAGGTGTGGTTCAGGTCATTCCTGAATTCTGTCAGCCGGGCTGACGGGAGGACGGACCAGGAGGCGTGAGGCGGCGGGCCTAGTCAAAACGCTGCTGCAACCCGGAGACACGCTCTGACACGGTTGGAACTCGTGTTGAAGTGTTTTCTGTTTGAGTTGATGTCTGGTGCCGGACCCTGCCGCCACAGCAACGATCACATTCTGTTCTCTGAAACATTTTTTATGAAAGTCTATGAGCTCTGTTAATATGAAATGAATGAGTTTCAATAAAGGAACTTTTGCCTGTTACAAGTGGGATTTCATTGGTTGTTGTTTTCTGCAGCTGCACACAGCATACAAACAAACCATGAATCTGCTCAACATGAACATCATTCAAATGTGAACATCACAGCAGCTTCTTCTGTCCTGCATGCTATCAAACACCTGTTGTCACTTGAACATCATTCAGGAAATCACCAGCAGATGTTGGTCGCGCCTCATGTCTTTTAGGGTGTTTTCTATAAATTTCAAATACCTTTGATGATCCAACAGTTTCAAATCAGATGGTCTGTGGATTCTGGAGAGAAATGTAAAAACACAGCAGTTTGTTTCAGTCAACAGGGGAATTCTGCCCCCTGCTGGAATAGACTGGGACTGTTGACAGTTCTAGAAAAGGACAAAGCTGCAAACATGTCTGAATAAACATGAAGTAGAATAAATGTGGAGTCAGCCCAGACAGGAACTGTCCAAATGCATCCAAAACAAAGCAATGACAACAGCACTAATACTCCAACACAGAATAATTAGTTAGTCAGAAAAGACTTTCAAAAATAAAATAAAATAAAATAAACTCTTGTCCTTAGTGAAAATGAAAAGGGACAGAAAAGAAGAAGACTTATTATCTCTGTCCCCTTGAACAAATCAATCAATCAGTCCATCAATTAATCAATCAGTTCAATCAAATCTATTGCTTTGTCTTTTACAATATGATGTCAACTGGCTGGCAAAAAGCAACAAAAATAGACAAAGAACAAATAAATAAATAAACAACACATAAGCAAACAGTAAGAACAACAAATCAACAACAATAATAATACCTAAATAAGTAACATTCAATAAATGAATGAAGCAAGAACTTCAGGTTCTGTTTTTTTGTTTTTTTCTGTTAAATTTCACCCGTTCCTGATGGCCTCATGATTCATATGATGAAAGCATTTGTTTTTTCAGAATTGTTTTAAATGTATAATGGAACTAGACTCTTATTTATTTTTCAGGATTATTCCATAATCGAGTACCCTGCACTGAGACACTTTTCTCCTTCATTTTTGTTCTAAATGTGTTTGTTTTGAAATGTACTGCCCTGTTAGGTTAGAAGCTCTTTCTTTTTTCAAACTTATTCTGTATGTTATGCTGTAAACTTATGCTATGTGCTCTATACATAAGTTTGAGTTTAGAGTGATTTACTAAGTCTTTAAATTTTAAGATTTTCAGCTTTATAAACAGTGGCATAGATGGATCCAAATAATTACTCCCCATGATGATTCTTATTTCTTGTTTCTGTAAGACAAATATGGAATTTATTGATTTCTTGTTTGCGTTTCCCCAAATTTCTATGCAATATGTCAGATATGGAACAATCAATGAGTTATATATGAGGTATAACGATTTTTTGTCTAATGACCATTTAACCTTATATAACAGAGCTATTGTATTTGCTATCTTTGTTTTTATGTCATTGATTAGTGATTTCCAGTTTGTTTTATCATCTATGATTACTGATTGTGTTTTGGGTTGTGCTTTCATAGAATATTGTTCACAGACTGCAGGTGATCGCTGACATCTGAATCTGAATCCAAAAAACATTCAACAATAACTGCAGCTTGTTGACATGTTCTAACAAACAGCTGGAAGTTCCAAAGTATGACTACATTATTCTGTACATAGATGAAAACAAAATAAAGTTGTTTGAAAAGAACACAACACTGTGTGGAGAAAACCACTGGTTGATCCAAGAACGCATCGTTATGCTGAGGCTTGAAATTAAAAACACTGAAATATTTAGAAGATAAAATCATATTTTGGGGCATAACATTTTGCAGTTAGAAAATCAAGGGTTCATCAAAAATTCAGAAAGAAAATTCAAAGGTTTAAGAATTGACAATTGGAACAGAAAAACTTCCATACCCGAGTAGGTCCAGTAACACCAGACCCAATTAGACCTCACTTTAGGGTCCCAGAGACCGGTTAAAGGGGCTGCAGAGTCCTGGAAGAGAACACGTGAACAAGAGGTACGGCCTTATTGGGCTTTTGACGATGATGTTATATGTTTTTTAGAAAAACCAGAGACAGGAATTCCTACTTTAATTAAACAACTGGAGACATTTGGTTTCTGTTCTGGTTATCAGCTTAACTTGACAAAAAACACAAATTCTGGCTTTTCATTTTTCACCATCTAGAGAAATACAACTCACTTACAAACTGAACTGGAAAATGAAATACCATGGGGTGACACTAACAAAGACTCTAGAAGATCTAGAATCATAAAGAAATTAGGAAGGATCTGGACAGATGGAACATCTTCTCACTGGATATGTCCTCAAGGATAGAGACGATAAAGATGAGTATTCCACCTCGACTCCTGCACTTACTCCAGTCTCTTCCTGTTGATACCAGAGAAACAGTAGAGACTGTGGGATAACATTATTTCTAGATACATTTGGATGGACGCAGACCCAGAATTAAATGAGATACTTTACAAACAAGTAAACAAAAGAGAGGGATGGCACTACCAAATTCAAGGGAATATTTTCATGCAGCACAGATCAGACCTCTAATTTGTTGGTGTGATGATAATTTGATATCTAAATGGAAAAACGTAGAACAATTTATACAGGGAAGAAAAATTCATAGCTTTGTTGGAGATAGACAGGCCGCGTCAAACCGACTGGACCAAAAAGGAGCAACTACACAATTTAAAATGGAATTATGGTATAGAATGGTCCGGAAATATAAACTAGAAAACGAGGTTAGAATACTGCAGTGGGTTGGTCACCATAAAGACTTCAAACCAGGTTTTTATGATAAAAAATGGAATGAATGGAGTTCTAACTGCAGTATGCACATTGATAAAAAATGGAACATTTTTGAGTTTCAAAACTATGAAACAAAAATACTGTCTGAATAATTGTGATTATTTTAGGTTTTTGCAAATAAGAGATTATTTTGACAAAGAAATAAGAGCCAAGTCTAATTTGGATCAGGGTATTGTCCAAGTTATTGCTGAAACCTACAACTCCAAGAAACATAGAATTATATCAACACTTTACAAACACCTAATGGAAATAAAAGGCAAACAGAAATGAGAAAGAGATCTGGATGTAAATAGCTGTAAATGGTGATGTAAATGGCTTCAAATTTGGCAAACGCAGCAAAGCTTCACTTCATCACAAAGTTGGAGACTGCATTATTGGAAATATATAATCCAATTTTTGTAACACCTAAACTCAAAAGCAAATCCACTATAGCACCATAATTATGTTGGAGAAAATGTGAAAACCTAATGCAGATCATTCTGATATTTCTGGCTTTGCCCTGTAATCAGTTCTTTCTGGGAAGACATCCATCAGGTCATCATTACAATCTTGGGTTACAATGTACTAAAAACAAGTCATTTTTTTACATGGGCAATTTATCAAGCAATATTGTTTTAAATGACAAGTATTTAATTCAAATCGTCCTAGCTGCCTGTAAGAAAACAATTACAAAAAACTGGTACAAGACAGACCCACCAATACAACAGGAATGGGAGGAAATAGAACAAGAAATATATAAGATGGAAATGTTGAATCATAAGATACAAATGGAAGAAGAACTTTTCATAAAATGGACTATATACATGACAAAAAGAACATAAGAATATATATGGAGCAAGTAAAAAACCTGTGGAGTCAAGTCAATCCATGTGTATGTTTTTTTTCATTTTCTTTCTTTGCTCTGTTGTTACGTTGTTTCCCCAGTTGTTTCATTATTGTTTCTCTATCTTACATTTTTTTGTTTTGTTTTTCCCTATATTTTACTTACAATGTCTGCCCTCTTCTGTATGTTTACCCTAAATGTGTTTAAAAAAATAACAACAAAAAGTAAATAAAATGTTAATAAAACGTGAATAAATCACTTCTGATAAAAAAGGTTTCTGAACTGCTCTTAGTCTGGCTCGTCACTCAGGACCTGTCTGCCTAGCAGGGGCAAAAGCCAAAAACAGCTGAGATCATTCGAGCACTCAAACCCGTCCGCCACGTTAAGGCGGCAGTTCACGGAGGGGGTGTGTGTGTGTTGTGGTGTGTGTGTGTGGTGTGTGTGTGTGGTGTGGTGTGTGTGGTGTGTGTATGTGTGTGTGTGGTGTGTGTATGTGTGGTGTGGTGTGTGTGGTGTGTGTTTGTGGGGGGTGGGTGTGTGTGTGGATGCATGTATGTGCGTGTTTTTTTTTATTTTTTTATTTTTTTTTGTTTGTTTTTTTTTATTTTTTTTTTTTTTATTTTTTTGTTTTTTTTGTTTTGATTTTTTTTTTGTTTTTTAATTTTTTTTTGGTTGTTTTTGTTATTTTTTTGTTTTTGATTTTTTTGTTTTTTTTGTTTTTGATTTTTTTTTTTGTTTTTGATTTTTTGGTTTTTTTTTTTAATTTTATTTATTTATTTTTTTTTTTTTTAACTAACATCTGCATTTACAATTTTCACAATAAAAGGCATAACAGAATAATCCACGTAAAAATTAAGAAACAATCTAACAAAAAGAAGTCCTACAAATAATCTAATACTAAATATAAAAAACAAACAAATATTCTAACTCTAAAAAACAACCACACTCTCCTGGTGTGGGTTCATAAAGGAAGGGTCCCTAGGGTCTAGCAGCCTCTGCTGTAAGGAGCAGTTTTCTGGCCGCCAAAATAACCCTGGTTTGGGCCGTAGCCAGAGTACTGCTGTCCATAGCCGTTGTAGACATTCCAGCCTCCAGAGAGATTTTCATGACCACAACGGCTGCATGTGTATGGGCTGCTGTATCCCCCATTATCATTAAATCTGGCGTCATTTCCATAACTATAGTATCCGCCATAAGAGCTTCCCTGGTCGGAAAACCCAGCTCCATGTGAGAATCCGTATCCCTGGTTATCATTAAATCTGGCGCCATTTCCATAGCCATAGTATCCACCAAAAGAACTTCCCTGGTCGGAATACCCGGCTCCGTGTGCGCCGCCGTACCCATTTTGATTTCCCCCCATGACTCTTGGCGTTGTTCCATCTTCTCTCTGCATCTCTTGCTTAGTCAAAGCTTTCTTCACTTCAACTGTGTGTCCATTGATTGTGTGGAACCTAACAAGCACAACGCTGTCTACTGCTGAGGGATCTGTGAAGTGCACAAAGCCAAATCCTCGGTTCCGTCCGGTCACCATGTCTACCATGATTTCAGACTTCTCCACTTGACCATACTGAGAGAAGTATTGGTTGAGATGGAACTCGAAGATGTCGTTCTTCAAGCCACCAACAAATATTTTCTTCCCCGTGGCATTGGTCAGAGGTTCAGGCTTGTTACATTGGGCTTTTTCAAAAGCCTGTTTAAATTCCCTGGCGTTCACGTTGAGTGTGTGTGAGCCGCCGTATTCCTGGTTATCATTAAATCCATTTCCAGAGTCATAGTTCACCTGGTAGGAATACCGGCTCCGTGTGAGCCGTCATATCCCGCGTTACTGTTGTTTCCGGGATAATCTCTGCCACCGTTGCCAGTTTGGTTTGCGCCCATGACTCTTGGAGTTGTTCCATCTTCTCCCTTTATCTCTTGCTTAGTCAAAGCTTTCTTCACTTCAACTTGATGTTCATTGACTGTGTGGAACTTCACAAGCGCAGCTTGTCTGCTGCTGCGGGATCTGTGAAGTGCACAAAGCCAAATCCTCGGTTCTGTCGGGTCTCCAAATCTACCATGATTTCAGACTTCTCCACTTGACCATACTGAGAGAAGTATTGGTTGAGGTGAAACTCGAAGATGTCGTTCTTCAAGCCACCAACAAAGATTTTCTTCTCCATAGCACTGGCCAAAGATTCAGACTTGTTAGACGGTGGTTCTTTTGCAACAGCCCGCTTGATTTCCACCGCGCTACCGTCAACTGTGTGTGGGGCTGCAGCAATGGCTGCGGCGGCCTGCTCCGGTTTGGCGTAGGTCACAAAACCAAAGCAGCGAGATCTTTTCTGGGTCTTGTGTTTGATGACGACATGGTCTATAAGCTCGCCAAAGCACTCAAAGTGCTGGCGAAGCCCGTCGTCATCTGTGGTGGCACAGAGTCCACCCACAAAAAGCTTGGTGGGATGTTCAGACATTTTTGGGTCTTTGTTGGGGTTTTTGGGGTTTTGGGTATTTGGGTTTTATTTTTTGAGTTTTTGGGTTTTTGTTTTTGGGTTTGGGGTCTTTGGGGTTTGGGTTTGGGGTTTTTGGGTCTTCGGGTTGTTGGGTCTTTGGGTTTTAGAGTTTTGGATCTCAGGTCTTCAGGTGTTTGTGGTCTTGTGTCTGTCTCTAGAGAAACAATCTCAATGAAGTTGCAGAGGAAAGTGGTTCTATTTATAGTGTCCAAGCTGCATCACGTGACGTCACGTGACGTCATCCAAGCGCCTGCAATGTTGCTTCTTTTTTTGTGTAACTGAGGGTTGTAACCCGTCGGGCACTAGGACCCAGAAAACGCCTTTGCACCGATGCCGCAATGCGCAGCCGCTCCTCCTGAAACCCCACGGCACCCCAGTGGCCACCCCGGCCATCCCACTTGTCACTCTAAACCATCAGAAGGTGCTGGAGAATTCTCCAGGAGGGAGAGGAGATGAGGAGCGTGCCAGCCCGTCCGTTACGCGCACACGCGCAGGCGCACGCGTGCGGGGCCACAGCGTGCCTCCATAGAGAACTGTCATCAGCGGACTCAGAAGCAACTCAACAATATCCTAGTATTAAAGTAGGATAATTATCATTCAGAGCAGGTGTTTATTGAAACCAGAACATTCTAGATGTCGTCTCGCTCTTAACTGATTTTGGAGAAAACGCGCTCATGGTTTGAAGGCGCAGAGAGACAGACTGACAGTCCTCATGAAAAGAACACAGTTTATTGTTCTGAATATTTAAAAAAACTATTTATATTGAGCAATACTCCAAAATAATGTAATAACTGTTTACAGAGCATGATCAGAAGTGTTTTGGATGAGTGTGGATCAGGAGGTGCGGGTTTCTCCAGATTTGTGGAAGTCCCTGGTTCCTAACCCCACAAATGTTCGTCGTGGCTCTTTCATGGGAGCATGCTCTTTCATTATAGTAATTATTATATCTTTCTCCATCCATCTGTCTTCATTTCTCTTCAAGCCGTGCCAGAGTTATCAATACCTATTTCTGAGTGCGCAGCTGCAGCAAACATGAACCGATGAGAAAGATAAAGAAAGCACCAAGTGAAACAATAATAGTTGTAATGCTTTTGAAATGGATAAAGAGGAAGATTCTGTAGAGGACATGTGGATCTGAGCTTCATCTGCTAATGTTGGTTTTTAGTTTATAACTTTTCCCAACATCATCATTTTTCTCTTGAGTGAAAAAATCGTAAATCACATTTTCCTTTTGAGTTTCCCTTCAGGGTCTCCACAGTGAATCATCTTCCTCCACCTGTCTTCATCATCCTCTCCTCTAACAACAGCCACCTTCATGTCTTCATTCTCTGCATCCAGAAACCTCCTCTTTGGTCTTCCTCTAGACCTCTTTCCTGCAGCTCTAGACTCAGCATCCTTCTACCAATATCTTCACTGTCTCTCCTCTGAACATGTCCAAACCATCTCAGTCTGGCCTCTCTCCTTTACTCTGTACTGTTGACCCTTAAACTCCTCCCCCTTCTTCATCTCTTCTCCCTGTAACCTCACTCTTCCACTCGGGTTCCTCTCATTCACACAGATACTGCGGCTAAGCTTCATTCATTCACCTGTCGCTGGTGCGTGTTGGACTCCGGCAGGATTGCTGTTTCCTGTGACGTCATTTCCGGGTGAGCGTTACCCAGTGCTTGGTCGTTGCTTCTGTAGCTCCTGCTTTTGACTACCTGATCTGCTGATATCTTAGTGTAAATCCTGTTTGTTACTTAAAATCTTAAGTACCACCTTTTGTCTTTTAGTGAGTAAACTACTGTGCTAACCGTTGCTCTTCTAACCACACAAAGCGTTTACGTAGATTTTTCGTTAGCAAAACACCGCTAACCATAGCTTAGCATTGAGCTATGGATTCCTCCTCGTCTTCTTGTTCCCCTCTTTCCTGCTCCATGTGCCATATGTTCAGCGAGGACCCTGCCTCCTTTACTGGAGATAGTGGTAGATGTGTGAAGTGCAGTCTGATTTTAGACTTGGAGGCCAGGCTAGAGCAGCTAGAAGCACGGGCCCGCACAGTGGAAGCTAAGCCAGCTAGCAAGGTAGTTACTCGTAGCGCGGGCCGCGCTATTTCCAGGGCTAACGAAGCTAGCATCCCAGCACCCCTCCCGCAGCCGGGGGAAACCCAGGATGGGTTTGTACCGGTGGGAAGGAAGCATAGTGCAAAAAGCAAAACACTTAGAGCACCCGAAGCTTCTCGTGTGTAATAGGTTCTCTCCCCTCAGCGACGCACCCGCTGATCCCCAAACTCTGGTGATTGGCTCCTCTGAAGTTAGACACGTGAAGCTCCCAGCGGCTACAGTCAGGTGTTACCCGGGGGCCAGAGTTGGTGACATCGAAGGAAACCTCAGGTTGTTAGCCAAGAGTAAGTCGAGGTTCCGTCGAGTCGTGATTCACGCAGGCGGTAACGACGCCCGACGGAGACAATCAGAGATCCTCAAACTGAACGTAGATTCGGTGTGTAAGCTTGCTAAGTCGATGTCCGACACAGTAATTTTCTCTGGTCCTCTGCCAAACCTAGTCAATGATGAAATGTACAGCCGCTTTTCATCATTTAACCGCTGGTTAGCTAGATGGTGCCCAGAAAATGGCATTACTTTTGTGGACAATTGGAACGTGTTTTGGGGGAAGCCCGGTCTCATGCGGAGAGATGGCATCCATCCTACTTTGGGAGGTGCCTCTCTTCTTTCCAGGAACATTTGTGCTAGCTTTAGTCCTGCAAACTGACAATCCAGAGATGAGACCCGGGCACAGAGCAGCAGTTTACAACTCTCCTCTGAGCCGCCTTCGGCGCTGGTACTAACCCCAAACAGGGACAGCTCAGCAGTTCCTAGCTTTAGCTTGTGTACTAAAAGACAGGTGAGAGGAGTGAGACACAGAAAGCTAAAAGTATTAGCTGCTGATACTCTCAATAATGAGCAAAACCATGAGGTCATTAAATGTGGATTGCTAAACATTAGATCAATTTCTTCAAAGTCCCTCTTAGTCCATGAATTAATTAATGACAATAAACTTAACCTACTAGCTCTAACAGAAACCTGGCTACAACAGGATGATTATGTCAGGCTGAATGAAGCAACCCCCCCTAGCTATAAAAACCATCAGAAATCCAGGATTTCTGGGAAGGAGGTGGGCTAGCTGTAATATCCCATGCAAGCTTACTTCTTAACACTAAAGCTAAATACAATTATAATTCCTTTGAAAACATTGTTTTGTCAATAAATCACACAAGTAGAAATACTGAAAAAGCATTCTTATTCATAATTATTTATCGCCCTCCCGGCCCGTATTCAGAATTTTTAACAGAGTTTTCAGATTTTTTATCAGCTGTTGTTCTTCACTCTGATAATATCCTAATGACAGGAGATTTTAATATTCATTTAGATGACTGTAATGACTGTCTTGGGAATGCTTTTGCAGCCTTATTAGAAAATGTTGGTTTCACACAAAATGTAAATGAACCCACCCACTGTCACAAGCACACCCTGGACCTTGTTTTAACTTATGGCATAGAGATTAGTCATCTGAGTGTCCATCCTCACAACCCCATACTTTCTGATCATTTTTTAATTACCTATCAGTTTATATTAGAAAACACCATAGCTCCAGTGATTAAGAAAGAGCTGAAACGAACATTATCTGACCGTTCTGTATCTGAATTTAAACTCTCAGTCCAACCAATGTTTAGTAACATGTTAGATAAATACTCTCAGAGCTCTTTAAGCCCCGTTGATAATGAGCAGTTTGTCAATGATACCATGCAAGCCCTCAGAGGAACCCTTGATGCTGTTGCCCCTCTGAAACTCAAGCTTGTTAGACAAAACAGAGTAGCACCATGGTTTAACGCTGAAACACGTTCCCTCAAACAAATAACTCGTAAATTAGAAAGAAAATGGCGCCGTTCTGGCTCAGAGCACTCTCTGAATGCTTGGAAATGCAGCCTCTTAAGCTATAAAAAATCCCTGCGTAAAGCGAGAACTCAATATTATTCAACTTTAATAGCAGAAAATGCAAATAATCCACGATTTCTCTTTAGTACTATAGCCAGGCTGACCAGCAGCCACAGCTCGGTTGAACCACATATTCCTGCTGCCCTCAGCTCTGAAGACTTTGTGACATTCTTTGATGATAAAATCTCAAATATCAGATGCAAATTGAACAAGGTTATTCCTACCATTACCCCTGAGCAAATTAAAATGGTAGAAAGGAAAACATCCATAGAAATGTCTGTAACATTAGATTGCTTTACTGCTGTGGACCAAGCAGAAATAGCATCAGTTATTACATCTTCTAAAACTTCCACTTGTCTCCTAGACCCAATCCCCACTAAACTTTTTAAAGAAATCTTCCCCCTAATCAGTGAATCTATTCTAACCATAATAAATGCCTCCCTGGAAACTGGTTATGTGCCTCAGTCTTTTAAATGTGCTGTTGTTAAACCTCTTTTGAAAAAGCCCAGCCTGGATCCTGACATTCTGGCCAACTATAGACCAATATCTAATCTCCCATTTATTTCTAAAATCTTAGAAAGAGTTGTGGTAAAGCAGCTGCAGTGCCACCTACAGGACAACAGTCACTTTGAGGATTTTCAGTCGGGTTTCAGACCTCACCATAGCACTGAAACTGCACTGGTCAGAGTTACCAATGATTTGCTATTAGCTTCAGAAAAGGGACTAATCTCTGTTCTGGTCCTGTTAGACCTGAGCGCAGCCTTTGATACTATTGACCACAGCATCTTACTCCAGAGACTAGAGCATGACATAGGGATCAAAGGATCTGCCCTCCAGTGGTTTGAATCCTATCTATCTGATAGACACCAGTTTGTTCACGTAAATGGACAGTCCTCTCATTGTACTCGAGTTAGCTACGGAGTCCCACAGGGCTCAGTTTTAGGGCCCATCCTATTCATGCTTTACATGCTGCCCTTAGGAGACATAATCAGGAAACACAGCATTAATTTCCACTGTTATGCAGATGATACACAGCTGTATTTATCCATTAAACCAGATCAGAATGACCACCTAGAGAAACTGAATTCCTGCATCAGAGACATTAAGTCCTGGATGACAATTAATTACCTCCTTCTGAACCCAGAGAAAACTGAGGTCATGATACTGGGTCCTAAACACCTGAGAGATGCTCTCTCAGATAAGATAGTCTCCTTGGATGGTGTAAATATTGCTCCCAATTCTTCAGTCAGAAACTTAGGGGTCTTATTTGACCAGGATTTATCATTTAATGCTCACATATCTCAAGCTTGTAAAACTGCATTTTTTCACCTACGCAATATCGCTAAGATTAAAAATATGTTATCTAAAAGTGATGCTGAAAAACTCATCCATGCATTTGTTACGTCGAGACTGGATTACTGTAACTCTTTACTGATAGCATGCCCTAAAAGTTCTTTAAAAGGTCTTCAGCTTGTCCAGAATGCAGCAGCAAGATTGTTAGCAGGAACTAGCAGAAGAGAACACATCACTCCTGTGTTGGCTTCTCTCCACTGGCTCCCAGTTGAATTTAGAGTAAAGTTCAAAATCCTCCTGTTAACATATAAGGCTCTGAATGGTGTGGCCCCATCCTATATTAGAGATCTCATAGTTCCTTACCAGCCAATCAGAACGCTTCGCTCACAGAATGCAGGACTGCTTGTAGTTCCTAGAATTTTTTAAAGTACAGTCGGAGGTAGAACCTTCAGTTATCAAGCTCCTGTTCTATGGAATAAGCTCCCAGCCCATGTCAGAGAGGCAGGTACAGTTTCTACCTTCAAAACTAGCCTTAAAACATTCCTATTTGGACAGGCGTTCTGCCAGACTAGCCAGTAATCATAGAATAATTAAAATAATGCTCCCATACTGTTCTGAAGTTTGGGGAAATAATTATTATAATCACATACTTCTCCAATATATGCTTGAAATATAAATGATGAAATATGTATATTCTCTACATAATAACATAGAAGGCTGCTAGAAGTTAGAAGCTGGGAAAAGTATGGTGCACTGGGGCTCTGTCCTCTTTTCCATCTACTTCTCCTCTCCTCTACTTTTTTATTTACTTCTAATTGTATGCCTTTGTTGGTGGTGCAGTATAATTCACATGTTTTTCCTTCTCTCCGACTCCCCTGTGGGAGACCGGGAGAGATTGCAGTTTCCGGGAGACTTGTTGGTGATCCTGACGAAGCCCCGCCCATCTGGATGAAGCCCCGTCACCATCCGTCACCATCCTGCATCTCTGAGTGGGAGTGATTCCTGGTGGGTCGTCTGTCCTCCTGCTCCTGGTCGTGGTCTGCAGTTCTGCCTCATCTGGACTATGGACTTAATCATCACTCGTCCCTCAGCTCTATATGAATGAACTCAGCTCTATTTGAATGAACTCTACTCATATATGCAGTTTTAGCAGCTAACTTTTCTTTAACCGTTTTGGTATCGCCTGTCCGTCCTGGGATGGGATCTCTCCCTCATGTGGGAATCCCTAAGGTTTCTTCTTTTTTTTCCTGACTCAGGTTTTTTTTAGGAGTTTTTCCTTACCGCGAGGGAGGGTCTAAGGACAGGGATGACCTGTTCTTTATAGTCTGTTTAGTTTTTACCTATTGTGCATATTTTATGACTCCATCTGTGCATCTGTAAAAACTGCAGGCATGAAGCCCAATGAGGCAAATTGAATTTGTGATATTGGGCTATATAAATAAAATTGAATTGAATTGAATTGAATTCATCTCCTTTCCAGATATAAAATAAATATATAAATGAATAAATAAAAACCCAACATGCCATTGATTTAGCTCCTCAAACTCCTCTGACATCACATGGAAAATGCAGATATTTGAAATCAATATTGTCAACAGCTAAAAGCTTCTTTTACCAGATGGTGGCAATCCAGAACAGCAGGAACAGAATCAGGTCCATCCAGGTTCTAGTGGGAGTTCTCTGCTTGAATATTTGATCCTCTCTTTAAAAATGGACATTGAAGAAGTGGACTCTGCTCTGAGGACGTTCTGGTTGCTGTCATCTCTCAGCCTTCATCTGTCAGTCTGGAAGGTTTGAAGAAGCCAAAGTTCAGAGCAGTTTGAGGTCAGAGTTGAACTTGACAAAGACAATGGCAGCAAGCTCCTTCCAGAACTCTTCCAGGACAATGATCCCTTGAAGCAACGTCAGGTGTTCCTGTCTGAGGACACGCCCACAGGGGAGAGGTCAGGTGAAGCACAGAGGTAACCTGTCTGTCTCACCAAACATCAGAGCTTTTCTAATCCTCTTCATCACTATTTCCCTGTCATGTGACAGACAGACAGACAGGTAGAGAGGTAGCTACCCATTGTTGAGGCTCATCCCCAGCAGGTCTCTCCTGGTGTTCAACTGTCTGTCTGGCAGGTCTGGAATCTGCTGGATCCTCTGCATCAACTCACCCATCACCTGCAGAGAGACAGAGAGGTGAGACCGGCTCTGAAGTCTGACTGCTGTCAGATCAGACTGTCTCTTTCTCTGTGGTTCTCACCCTGACGAGGACAGAGAACAGCGACCTGGAGCAGGGAGACAGGGGGATGTCCGGGTCCAGCAGAGGATGGCTGTGGGCCGACAGTTTGGACAGAACCGCTGTCAGCTGCAGGTTCAGCTCATACGGCTGCAGAATCACAGGTGAGTCACTGCAGGCAGGTGACAGCCATCAACTCCACTCAGGTTAGGGGACCTGATCCAGAATGTGTCCCAGCCGGTCCAACAGAACCTTCAGCAGTGGAACTCCTCTTCTGAAGGGCAGGGAAGACCTTGTGGCCAGTCCCAGGACGGGGACAGAGTCTGACACTGGTCACTGAGAGGAGCCTCACCTGAGGAAAGAGCATTACACCACCAAACTGACTTTATCCCAAAGTGTCGTGTGGAAACGCAGCAGATCCTGGCTTCACGTCTGAAAAGGTGAGAAGGTGAACAACCCAAAACCCACTTGAAAGCAACATCTGCTAGATCCTGAACAAGTCTTCTGTTTTCTGCTTCTCATATGATCATTGCTGGAAGATAAATACATTTAGAAAAGGTTAACAAATGTCCTCATTTTCTAAAAATTCCACTGTGGAGAGAAATGTTTTTAACATTGAACATGAGAGCAGTCTCTGGTGAGACATCACACGCGCTGACCTCGACCATTTACCCAATCAAAGTCAAGAGGGAGGGAGGTGTGGTTCAGGGTCATTCCTGAATTCTGTGGGTCGGATGGTTCGGTTCTAGTTTGAGGGAGTTTTATGAAGGGAAGGGGGTGGAGTGGGGCTGCTGACTACGGTGGCCGGGAAGTGCAAAACAATAATACATTTCGACCGAAACACATTAACATTTCGACCGAAACACATTAACATTTAGACATTAACATGTGTTTCGGTCGAAATGTTAATGTGTTTGGGTAAATGTATTATTGTTTTGCACTTCCCGGCCACCGTAGCTGACAGATGTAAAGTCTCTCCTGAAACCTTAGAGGAAAGTTTGATGTGGATTTGGACTTGGACCAGAACCAGCATTAAAATGACTCAAGTCCCCGAACACGCAACAGAACCGGCCATCCACATGATGGTGATGAAGATGATGGAGATGAAGGTGTCTGAACCAGAACCAGAATTTCATCCTTTCTCCAGGTCACACTTTAATTGATAAAGGCTGCACTCCATGCGCGTGCCTGACGCGCGCTCTCGTGAGAGCGGCTCGAACTGAAGTCACACCCCCATTGTCACACATCAGAGGGGGGAGGGGTGGAGGTGTGGGTGAGGCTCTGCTGTAATCCGCTCCACGCAGCATCCCGCAGCTCCATCTGTCACCGTGCACTCTGCGGGAGCGGGTCCCGGGGGGCTGAGGCGGCGCTGCGTGGCTCCGGTACCGGGGCCTCAGAGGGAGGAGCGGCTGCGGTGACAGCCGGAGCCGGCGCTCCGCCTGCGGACCTTTTGTTCTCACATGCTGACAGCTCCTCCACGGAGGGGGGTCAGCCCTGACAGCACAGCCGGGGAGCGCGCGTCACCCCCGCGGGACACGTTCGCGGGCTTTTCCTGGTTTCACCTGAACCAGAGCCGCTTCTGTTCAAACGGACCGGGGCACCGGGAGAGACAGAGCGGTGGGGGGTTCTAGCGGTCCCGGTACGGTCTCTGTGACGCGGCGCTGACTTTCTCCGGCAGGATTTTGTCCGCGACGAGCCGCCGTACAGATGGGGGATCACGTGTCCAAACGGTTGAAGCTGTCGGCGGAGACAGACATGGAGGAGCGCTGCTTCCAGAACCCCTACCCGGACTGGGACCAGAGAGCGGCCGGGCCCGCGGCCGGTTCGGAGGCGGAGCCCGGCGAGCTGCCGGACGCAGAGGGTGAGGTGAGCGAAGCGGTCATTATGAGGCGGTTCTGAGACAACAGAGAGAGCGGCATGGATGGAGAGTAAACACACGTTCGTACCTTCGTAATTCTGGATTTAGCGCTGCCAAGAGCAATTATTTTAGTAGACTAGTCACCGATTATTTTTTCCAATAAGTCGACTAATCGGGTAAAGCGCAAACTGGATGTTGAACACACATCTTAACCACCATTAGCATTAAACTAACTAAAAACTAGATATATAGCAATAGTTGCAACATTTCTAGTGTGAATGCTGTAAGATGAATTTGGCCACTGAAGATGCTAGTGACTATAGCTGAAAACACAGAAATGGAGAGCTAAAATATCTCCAGCTAATAGCTGAAAACGTCGAAGCTGATAGTCAGCTAAAATATTAGTTAAATGCCAAATTAGCCTAAAAACTGAAAAAAGTAGATATTAGCCAAAATAGCTAGTATGAGGCTGAAATATTAGCTAAACTCCAAAATAGCATAAACAAACAAAAATCTACATTAGCCAAAATAGCTAGCAAAATATAGGGTAATCTCCAAAATAGCCACAAAAAAGAAGAAAGAAATGCCAAAATAGTCCTAAAAAAGATATCGGAATGTAATTAAAACTTTCAACTTTACTACACTCCAGCTACATTTAACGTAAAGTAAAGACTAATCGACTTTTAAATGAGTCGTTGATTATTTCAATAGTCGATTAGTTGTTGATTAGTCGACTAATCGTGGCAGCCTTAATTCATATAATACATTTCATATAATACATTTTGTGCACAAGTACAAAAATTAATTCAAAATTAATTAAAAAAAAAAAAAATAAATTTCACAAATATTAATGAGACAACAGCTTGAAACTAACCATATGCTCAAACCTGTAAATATGCTTGTTACGCACACACAGAACCACATTTACACACACATGTGACATGAGACTCTTTTCAGGTCTTAAAGATTCGTTCCTAAGTGATGCGTTTAAATTCTGATGGAATTCTGGGTCATCAGTTTCCTTTTCAGCTGCTTTGACCTTAAATTGTGAAAACTTGACCTTAAATTGTGAAAATTTGACATTTTCCCACTTTCTTTAACATGTATGCCTGATAATTAATTAAAAAATAAAATAAAATCACAGAAAGCAGAGATGAAAAGGCTGAGGTTCTGTTTGGGAGATGGATTAAGAGCGGGTCCATCAGAGGACCTGATCATGGCAGATGTTGTGGAGATAAATGATGCTTTGGACATAATGAGAGGAGGAACAGTGATGATGTTGGTAAGAGCCTGGAGTGACCAGGAAGAGCTCCAACAGTTTTCTCTCTTCATTCCTGCTCTGTGAGAACATCACCATCTCTCGTCTCAAATCCGTCTTTCATCTTTTTCTCAGACAGAGCTGCTCTACACGCTCGTTTCTTGCTCACATGGATGAAGGAGGATTATGGGAGGAGGATAACACGCCTGCACTTATGCATGATTGACCGCTGTAAAGCTTTTCCCTAAATCTTTCATAAGAGGCTCTGTGCTGGGACCACACATGTTCAGTTGGATGCTGGTTCTACTTCCAGGCTCTCATCTGTCCGTCGGAGGTTGGATGCCAGAGAGAGTCTTGAACCTGGAATCATAGACCTGTGATTCAGATTTTGTCATCGGATCAATTCCCTGTATTTCCTCCGTACGTTAAGCTTAGCAGACTGCTATACTGGACAGGTGACCTGTGGTGGTTCAGTCCTGGGTCTGTGGTCTGCCTGTCAGTGTTGGGGGTCCAGCTGCATGGTTCAACCTTCTAAGGACTCTTTATTTCCTCTGGGTGTGTCTAGTGAGGGTATCCACAGATTTCAACTCAGAAGCTTGATAACTAGGCGCGCATTAAGGATTCCTGATCAGGGATGAACATTTGCTCAGAAATCCTGTTGGATTCCTGAAAGAGAAAGGATGGAAAAGATGAAGGAAATGAGAGAAGCTGGTGTGTAGGGTTCTGTTTGCTCTGATCTCCAGCGTTCGGTCTGCTCGCTGAGACCTTTCCAAGAACACCAGCAGACTCATGAGAGTCCTCTTTCCTTCTCAGGTGAGCGCAGCTTTCCAGAGGAAAGTCCAGAGTAAGGTCAAGGATCTCCTGCAGCAGATGGAGGAGGGCCTGAAGACCGCCGACCCTCATGACTTCTCCACATACACCGGCTGGACAGGTAGGCTCCATCGTCTCCTCACCTTCAAGATTTCAGACAGATCAAATAACTACTGCCCCTCCTTACTTCAGCTCCACATGCTTCCCTGCAGGAATCGCCTTGCTGTACCTTCAGCTTCACCGGGTCACGCAGGAGGCCTCCCACCTGCAGAGGGCGCTGGACTACGTGAAGAGAGCCATGAGGATCCTGAACGGCCGCAGAGTCACCTTTCTGTGTGGCGATGCCGGACCCCTGGCTGTTGGAGCCGTCGTCCACCATAAACTCAACAACACTGCAGACAGCAAAGAGTGCCTGAGCAGGTCAGAGGTCATCATGAGGATGTGGTGCTGATGATGATGAAGTCTGAATAATGATTAAAAAAACAACATGGCTGTAGTTAGAAAATGGAGAGTGTTGATTACTTCCTGTACCTCAGTCGTCCTCATGTAGAGAGCAGTGATCAACAGTGATGAGACGAAACAGAAAGATGAGTGAGCTGTCGCAGTAGCAGATGGGCATGGGTGATGTAGAGCTGTCAGGGTGCAAGCGCTCCTCAGGCTGTTCTGCTGTGTGAGGCAGATCATCCATGAAGATCCACGTCAGCTCACAGGAGACTGCAGGTTGATGTTCTGGCAGACCGCTGGAGAGACTCAGCCACAACAAGACGGAGGGGGAGGGTCCAGAGCAGCAGGGATCACCTGATGCTTTGTCTACTCCAACATCAATCCCATAATGCAGCTGTGGATGGATAGACGGATGGACAGGAGGATGGGATGGATGGATGCAGCTTTGTCTGCTGTTGCAGCTTCCTCAGAACATCTTGTCTTATCTTAGCCAGCACTGATTCTGGTTCTGGAAAACTGAGAGCAGCCGGGCCCGAGGTGGAGCCCGAGATCCATGAGGAGCAAAGCTGCAAGCACACTTAAAGAGAAGGCTGTGCAGTGGAGGACGGACAAACAAATGAGGATACGTTTTTGGAGAGCAGCAGCCTTATGTCAAAAGTCTGTGTCACCAGAAGGACTTCAGTCAGGACAGTGTTTACAAAAAGTGTACGTTAAGCAGGATGCTGAAGCATGTCAGGTCATCCTGCATCTGCAATAATGAGGCTTCTCATGAAGAACTGCACGAGCAGCTCTAAGCAGAAGAGCTGAGCGCTGATGCAGCCCTGACTCTTGTCTTGCAGGCTCCTCCAGCTGCAGCGCTCCGTGCTGAGCCCGGACGGCGAGCTGCCGGATGAGCTGCTGTACGGGCGGGCCGGATACCTGTACGCTCTGCTCTACGTCAACAAGGAGGTTGGAGCCGATGCTGTGGATCAGAGCACCATTGCAAAGGTGCAGCACTAATGGGGGGGGCTGAGCTTTCAGAAGACACCAGAGCATCATATTCATAATAGACCCATGGATCAGGTTCAGTCCATCATTCAGAATCCACTCTGTCTGCTTTTTCTAAAAACAAAACAAGTCAACAGGTCATGTGACCACAAGTTTCCTCCGTCCCTCTGAGGAGGAACGAGTTTGAAGGAAGCTGCTGTCCTTCATTAGCAGATTCTGTTGGCGTCTCATCACTGACCGTGTCCTCCCTCCCGGCTCTTCAGGTGGTGACGGCCATCGTGGACTCGGGGAAGAACCTGTCAGCGGAGCAGAAGAAGGCGGAGCGCTGCCCGCTCCTCTACGAGTGGCACAATAAGCAGTACATCGGAGCGGCCCACGGCCTGGCTGGCATCTACTACATGCTCATGCAGGTGGGGGTCCCAGCTCAGCCTTTCGCCTTACCCTCATAGTTTGGTTCCTTCAAAGGCTTTAGGTGATTAAAAGTTGTAACTGCTCCTCATTTTCCCTCCTGAGGCTCCTCTGCCTCTGGGTTTCCACTGCTGTCCCAGATACAAACACAAAGAAGTAATTAGGAATCATAGAATCTGCACTGAGTTCTCTAAATTCATAGATTTCATAAACATAAAAAAAGATTTTCTGTGTGCTCCCCCCTCCCCTCAAAGAGGGCAGGAACAGAGCAGTGTTGACTTTAGAGATGTCCTCAGAACGTGAGACGCTGCAGAGATGACCTGCGTCTGTGTTCAGCCTGCAGCACAGCTCCCCGCAGACGTGCTGTCAGAGCTGCTCCGCCCCAGCATCGACTACGTCCGCCACAAGAGGTTTCGATCCGGCAACTTCCCGTCGTCGCTGAGCAACGAGAGCGACCGGCTGGTGCACTGGTGCCACGGAGCGCCCGGCGTCATCCACATGCTCGTCATGGCCTACAAGGTGAGGCTGACTCAGACTGTGGACGAGCGCGGTTACTGGAACGCCATCACTTCACGTTCAGCAAGTTTGAGCTTCATTCTGAAAAAGATGACGAGCAGAACTCACTTTAGATCAGGGGTGTCAAAACACCTGAGGTCGCGGTCCAAACCCGATAAACATTTATTGAACACTCTAAAGATACATTTTAATAACTTTAAAACAGAAAATTTTTAACTTAATTATGAACAAGATACATAGCATTACCTGTGATAGTGCTAGTGTGAAGTAAGCTGAATTTGAACACTGAAGATGCTAATGCTGAAAGCTGAAATACTGAAATTATTAGCTAAAATCACTAAAGCTAATAGCTGAAAATGGTGAAAGTGATAGCCAGCTGAAATATTACTTAAATGCCAAAGTAGACTAAAAAAATGTGGTTTGCAGAAATAGCTAGCATTTAGCTAAAATATTAGCTGCATTTTTTGTGTGCTCCCCCCTCCTCTCAAAGAGGGCAGGAACAGAGCAGTGTTTAGCAGTGTTTAGCTAAAATATTAGCTAAACTCCAAAACAGCCTAAAAAATGAAAAAAAGCCTAAATTAGCCAAAATAGCTAGCATGTAAATATTAGCAAAACTTTAAAAACAGTCTAAAAAAACTTTTTTAAAAAAGCCTCAATTGGCCAAAACAGCTAGCATGTAGCTGAAATATTAGCTAAACTCTGAAACAGTCTAAAAAAGAAATGAGAAAATAGTCCAAAAAGCTAGCAGAATACCAATTTTTTAAAGTTTAAAACTGTAACCTTTCAACATAATAATTAACATAGTAATACTCATGAATAATAGAAAGGCAAGAATATTATTCCAGAATTAATCAAATTAAACCTTAAATAACCCTCAAAATTTTACTCTCCATAAAAAGCCATTGTGTCCAAATTATACAAGTTAGAAATAAGCTCAAGATAACATCAGGCCATTAATAACAATAAAAAAAAATTATCTGTAGGGCTGGATAGAATTACCCGGAGGGCCGGATCCGGCCCCTGGGCCTTGACTTTGACAAGTGCTTTAGCTCAGTGGCCCCCAACCTTTTTGTCGCTGCCGACAAAGATTTTACCACGGCCCGGGGGTGGGGGGGGTTTGGGTGTGTGATCGTGTGTGCTCGCATTTTTGTATTTATAAAGTCTATATTATATTTATGCTGTTATTTATAGTTATTTATAGAATAGTTATTAATTATTCAGTTTTTGAGTCTTTTTTAAAGGGTTTTTTTCTCTTTTAAACCTATTTGAAACACTAAACTCTGCAACCACAATCCAAAATACAAAAGTGTCCAAAACCAACAAAGCTTATTGAGAGAATATGGTCGATTTTCAAAATAAAATATTTCCATCTCAAAAAAAAAAAAAAAAAAAATTCTCCCGCGGCCCGGTGGCAAGGAGTCCACGGACCGGTACCGGTCCGCAGCCCGGTGGTTGGGGACCACTGCTTGAGCTTATTTTGGTTCAAAGACTGCAGAACTTTTCCTTTTCACTATAAAAACGTGATCCCCTCTTAAAACAAACTATGATTTGAAACTAAGAATATCTTCTAAGACGTGGTCGTTTGGTGGGCGTGTCCCTGCTGGATTAGACTGCATTGGAGTAGACTTCATTTGTGTCTGGAGATGTTTATTTAAGAACATAATGTTCACAGGAACATTTGTGGCACTGTGGCTCTTCTGAGGCTGAAGGAGCAATAGTGACCCCCAGTGGTCGAGCGGTGCACTGCACTCTTACACCATCAGTTATGGAAAGGAGATTGATGAAAACATTGTTACAAAGAAAGTAAACCACTCCAGCTTTCATCACCGAGGCTCCTCAAGGGTGTAGTCTTGTCTTTCTGTGACCGGATCAGAACCCAGACGGGCTTCAGCTCAGTCTCAGTTGACGTACCCTGGAACCAAAGTGCTGTCTGAATGGTGTGCTTTGAAGATGACGTGACCTTCTGTTGCAGACTCCAGTCACTGATGTGACCTTCTGTTGCAGACTCCAGTCACTGATGTGACCTTCTATTGCAGACTCCAGTCACTGATGTGACCTTCTGTTGCAGACTCCAGTCACTAACTCCTCTCTGAGTACTCCAACAGGAGGAACCGGTCCTGATCTGTAACCTGACCCAGATCCCACCCAGATGCAGTTCAGAGCCGCTCTGAGTCTTCTCTGACTTTTTTATTCTGCATTTAACCAATTTTTCAGCTTATTAGATAACCATGGCAACCATTGCCAGGATGTGTTTCTTTAACCCATCAACAGTCCACAGTCATTGTTTTGGGAAGCAGCCGTCAGTCCACATCTCCTGTGTCTGCGCAGGTGTTCAAAGAGGACAAGTACCTGAAGGAGGCTGCAGATTGTGCCGAAGTGATCTGGCAGCGCGGCCTGCTCAGGAAAGGCTACGGCATCTGCCATGGAACCGCTGGCAACGCCTACGCCTTCCTGTCCCTTTACAAGCTGACGCATGAGAAGAAGCACCTGTACCGCGCCTGCAAGGTAACACCACCCTTCAGACATGGATGCAGCTCTGAGGAAAAGGATCATTGATCAGAGAATAGAATTAAACAGTCCCTCCAGGTTCTGCTATGTTGTGAATGCAACTATTAATGCAAATTCAAGCAAATCCCCCTGCAACCTGACATTTTCATCATAACTTTGAACAATCTACTGTAACAGTAATGGGTGACGATGCAGGTTTGTGACCCGTTCCCTTCTGGATCCTTCCTGAGAGCCGTGCTCTTTTTTTAATTCACTCTCTTTCGCTCTCTGTCACTGAGCGCGGGCGGGTTGCACGCGCAGAGCGTGGGCGGGTTGCACGCGCACATGCTGGTGCGCATATAAGCGGTCATTTCAATGAAGTCTATGCAAACGCGCATTGAAGTCAGAAATTCTGCTCTGCATAGACGTTTGACGGCAGCGTGTCCGTCACACTGCCGGAGCGACAACATGAAAATCTGGAGCAAAGTCTGGTACCATTTCACTTTAATTGATAACACAAAGGAAACATTTATTCTGAGGAAACACAGCTTCATGCTGCTGAAAATGACTAACAAAATTTCTTTCAGTCTGAATCTTTTTGTTTTTTGTTTTTTTAATCAGTTTTGTTGATTCTGATCTTCTGTTCTAAATAAATGTAGAAATGTTGGTGATTTAATACAAATAATTTCAATTCCACCTAGTAAATAAACACACAGCAATAAACATAATATTAGAGAGTAAGAATCGTGGTTTGATTCGTATCGGATCGCCACCTGAGCATCGATCCACAGCTCTACTATTAACAGTCTCAGATGCACGGGAGAATCCTGTTCATCTGTATTACAAAAATAACCATTCTAACAAGTGAGCAGCTGGACCATTAGTTCTGTTTGAAATCATGACAAGATCCGCTCGCGCTCATCATCAAAGGAGACGTCGTCGTTCTATTCAGGCTGCCAGCTGCTGAAGTGCGGCTGCAGATGAAGCGATGATGAAAACTTGGTTGGTGATTTTAAGGAGGAGCTGCACGATTCCGTATGACTCGCAGCTTCTAAAGATCTCTCGTGGCGCCCGCTGTGCAGCTCTCAGGACAGACGCTTCATACTAAGAAGCAAATTTAACTTGAAAAAAAGTGTTTCCACTAGAGAGAGAAATGTCTATTTCGATACAAACCATCTCCTCTAAGCACTAAAACCTTTTTTTCGATAAATGCAAGGTTTTTTTTTTTTTAATTATGGTGTCTCCATTTGGAGAATTTATTATTGAAATTCCAATTTGCTAAATTTCCGAGTTAATGGAGACACAGTTCCTGATGTGATGCTGCGGTCATCAGAACAGCAGCTGTTCACAGCGGCTCTGACTCTGTCTCCAGTTCGCTGAGTGGTGCCTGGACTACGGGACCCACGGCTGCAGGATCCCCGACAGACCCTACTCTCTGTTTGAAGGTAGGCTTCACACGGGCCTCTCTGCTATGCACTTCTATGCCTCTTGGGGGCGCTCTCGTCAAACACTGGAGCTGATGGAACTCCCAGCTTCATCATCATCACATGTCCTGTTTGAACTCTGACCTGGTCTCTGTGGGTCAAAGCTGGAGCGGAGGAACTGGAGTTCTTTCTGGTCCTGAGTTAAGACATTCACATATGCTGTCAGACCTGCGACCCTCTCATACTCCTGAGCGCAGGAGGTGCAGCTCATCAGCTGGAGTCCGTCACAGGAAATGTTCCTCGTTTTAGACATGACCTGGGAAAGGTTCCAGCCTTTTGCTTCTTCACCCTCAGACGGATCTGTAGAAAAGCCTCCAGAGGTTCTGATACTTCATCAGGGTCGACCTCTGCGTCCTCACAGGAAGGTTAGGAACGCAGCTGGGAAGCACGGCGGTGGAAGGCTGATGGTTTGAGTGGATGGATGGTGGAGAGGTTTCTGTTCCACCAGCAGCTGCATGTTTCAACCCTCACATGCACTCAGGGTTCAGGGTTCAGGGTTCAGGGTTCAGGGTTCAGGGTTCAGGGTTCGTTTGTCTGGACTGGTCGTTGAACACAAACCTCAGGACCCTTGAGGGCGGAGCTAATGCGTGTTTGTCTTTCAGGTATGGCGGGGGCCATTCACTTCCTGTCAGATATGGTGAACCCGGAAGCTTCCTGCTTCCCTGCCTTTGAACTTTAAGCTGCAAACGGGCTGAAGATCAGGAGGAGGAGGAGGAGGAGGTGGCAAAGCGTGGAAGTGAGCTGTGGTTCTGAGCCGGATCACCGGGACACTTCTAGAACCCGTTTGACTGAAGGGTCCTCCAGCGTGCTCGTGTCTTGTTGGTCTTTGTGTGCCTGCATGCTCTCTGTGCTCCTCCCACCTCAGCTTTAACAGAGGATAAACTTTCTTCAGTTAGACCCCGCCCCCTACCCCGGAACATGCATGCTGGGAAGGTGAGTCTGCAAGTCAAACCAAGGAGAGAATCCTCTCTTCCTGCAGCAAACAGGACAGAAGCCAGCTGTCCAGAGAGATCCTGCCCCGGGCCGCCCCGACATGGAGCCAGAGCGCCGCCTCTGGAGTCCGACAGCGCCTGAATGCCTCGCTCTCCGGCAGACGCGAATGTGACCCGCCGTGACCTCAGGTTCACTCCTTCAGTGAGGATGACTGCGGCGGCTCTTCATCTGCTCTGACGCTCCTCCTGTGAAGTCCTGGATGTATGTGAGCCGGAATGTGTTTAGAATAAAGTCCAGTCCAGTCCTGAGTCCGGTTCTGGTTCTGTCGTGGTCACTCTCTCCACTCATTCGGTAACAGTCTCCTTCATCCTCGTCTCTGGTTTGCAGAAGACGTCATCGTTATCATCCCGATACTCCTCAGCGAGTAAACATCAACAGGTCTGAATCTTTACTTGAAGTCCCACCATCTGTTGAAACAGTTTTCTAATCTTTACCACTCATCTGTTCATCATAATTATCCTGCTCGTCCCAAATTAATTAAACGTTTTTGCAGAGCAGCAGGAGTTCATTATAAATTCACCTCTAAATTGTGCGTGGGACTGTTAGCATTTGGTACACCTGTGTCAAAGTCAAGGCCCGGGGGCCGGATCCGGCCCTCCAGGTAATTACAGGGCCTTGCGAAAGTATTTGCAAGGCAGTTCCAACCTTTTGCCACATTTGAGAGCACAGAGCAGGTGGATTTCTATGGAGACATGATTCCACTCAGGTGGATTCTATTGATTAGTCATTTAGATCAACATTGGATCACTCAGAGATCCTAACTGATCATCTGGAGAGAGTTTGCTGCTCTGACAGTAAAGGGCCAAGAAACGCCCAATTTTTGAGTTCTTTTATTTGTTAAAAAAGTTTGAAATATCCAATACATTTTCCCACTTCATGATTGTGTCCCATTTGTTGTTGATCACAAAAAAAATCAAAAGTTCAAGGGGGGTGAATACTTTCGCAAGGCACAAAAATCACATTTTTTAAGTTTTAAAAATGAGCATTCTGTTAACTTTTTAGACTATTTTGGCATTTTCTAAAATTTTCTAGGCTGTTTTGGAGTTCAACTACATGCTAGCTGTTTTGGCTAATTTAGGCTTTTTTCAGTTTTTGAGGCTATTTTGGAGTTTAACTAGTTTTTCAGCTACAGGCTAGCTATTTTGGCTGTTTTTTAAGGCAGGTAATCAGGTAATATTTTTGCTGCCCATTAACTTCAGCGTTTTCAGCTTCAGCATATCTAGCTATACATTTCAGAATCTTCAGCTGTCAGCACTCGCATCTTCAGGAGCCAAATTCATCTTCCAGCATTCACACTAGCATTATCACAGGAAATGTTATATATCTAGTTCATAATCATGTTAAAAAGTTACGGTTTTAAAAATTTAGTTTTAGAGTGTTCAATAAATGTTTATTCTGTTCGTTCCATGACCTTATGGTGTTTCTGCTGTAGCTCAAGTTATAAACTGACCAATCAGCGGCCTCAGTAAAAGCATGTGGCTTCGTATGGAACGTTTGACAGATTCTCCTCACCTGCTTTCAGTGTAAGGGGTGTGGCCTTCTAACATGCTCTCTCAACAAATGATGACTGAATTGACTTTATTTGGTTGGAGCCAGAAGTAAATTGTTTTCTACGGGTGACCTCTCACTTGCTCTGTCCAGTTCTCTATATAGTCAATGGTTTACATTCTCCAGCTAGCTTAAAGCCCCCCACAACCCCAACCTAATTTTAACGGTGAAACACAAATGGTGAGCAAAATCAGAGCATTTCAGCCGTACAGTTTAGATCTACGTTCCAGCTCAGACGAGGAAAACAAAGACGTTCATGGATCTATTTCTGTGAGTGGAGGTATCAGAATGGAGCAGAGCAGAGAGACTGCTGATTGCACCGTTTACGTCACTGTTACAAGGTTTTTGAAACTGCATTTTTATGTCTGTTCCCCATTCATATTTGTCAGAAATGTAATTTTCTCTGTATACATGTCTTCAATCATGATAACAATGATGGAAGACATTATGAAAAATGATGCATTTCCCTGGAAATGCATTAAAAACTATTATTCATCCATTGCAACTCACATTTTTAAGACACTATTTGGACTCAACTTACAAAACGCATCCTTTGAACATGTTGAAATTTGAATTATTTGTTCTGAGATTCCCTTTTCTCAGCTTCAGAATCCACTGGAATTGTGTTAACTGTGTAGTATGAAGAACGTGGGTCGTTTTGCTGTTAAAGCTCCTGCTCCTTAAAACTTAATCAAGGCACCAAACTGCTTCATGACACCATCAACATGAACACCACACAGCATGAAACGAGGAAGACCATGAACAGAGGAATAAAGGATTAAAGACATCAAATTAATCAATATTATAACAAAGACACCAACTATTGAGTATAAGAAGCTATTCTTAAAAATATATTTAAAGCTGAGATTTAAATCACTGAGTCAAAGGAATGAAAAACTAAAACCATCAACCTGGAATTAAGAGTTTCTGTTAGACCCAAACCCCCGACCTGCAGTTCCTCAAATGACCACTATGTGACGTCTGACGGAGCATCAGCTCTATTTGATGCAGCTCTTCGACCACAGGTGAGTTAAACTCTGTTCCTCCTTCAGAATCATCTGCGGAGATCTGTCTGGTGTTTGAAGATGCTCACCTGCAGAGGTCAGCTGACCTGTGTGAACAGGGATTTACACGCTCACTGAGAGTTAACCTGCAGACTCTCTGCTCTGTAAAGGTGTGGCAAAAACCAAAACGTCCACGCTACGACAACAGTGTTTGTTTATTTCTACACAAGATGTTTCTAGTGATGCTCCCTGCACTCTTTCCTGCTGACAGCTCCATGCGTCCCCCCACACTGAATGAGGTTCTCCCCTCTGCTTCAACACATCATTAACCTTCAGCCATTGTTCTTCTTTCTGCACAGATTACATAAGGCTGCTCCACACACGAACACGACAGTCTGAAGGTCGTAAGATATTTTGCTTTATTCGGGTGAAACTTGTCATTAAAGAGAAGCAGAAACATGTTTTTGAAACATCTCTGAGTGCTCTCTGAAGATGGAATGAATGAACGGCGTGAGGAACCCTGACCTCCTGAGGGGATTCCCATTGGTGACTATTAGAAATGAGCCCTCCTCCCACAGGAGCATAGAACATGGAAACATGACACGGATGCAGCTCTGTAAAAAATTGTTGTGAAGATTTGCTGGATGTTGGCATCAGTTTTTATCCTTAAGGTCTCTTGTTTGGAGAAACTGTCCCAAAGTGGTGGAGTGCTGAGAGTGTCTCCTGTTCTCCACACAAGTCCTCGTGAAGTGACAAACAACTGACCGGTGCTCCTCAGGACTCTACTTCTTGTCCGTGTTCTGAAATATCTGTTCGTAGGGGGGTGGGGGGTGGCTGCAGTAGGACGGAGGTGGAGGGTAGGGACTCTTCATCATGTAGGTGAAGCCGGGCGCCGCGGGGTACGCTGGGTGGATCAGGGTGGCCCCCGCCTCACCTGCTGTCACCCCGTTGACCCCGAAGCCCTGCATGCTCCCGGGCTGCTGGGAAACTGCAAGCAGGAGAGACAAACACGCGTCACCTTCTGGGAAAACGCTCTGCAGACCAGGCCCCGTATCATCATTCCCTCACCTCCGTGCTTGTTCAGTTTCTCGTGGTAACTTTAAACTTAAACTGCAGAATGAAGGTTTTGATACAGACTTCTTTCTGTCTCCTGTGCAGGAGGACTGAGCCGCGGGCCGGCAGGTTCTGCACACGGACACGTGAAGACTGGAGGGACAACATGCTAGTGTGCATGAACATGTGGGTCAGCAGAACCGGCCTGTCACACTCACTGTCCGTCTCTTTTCGCACCTGAACTGATCTATCTCGATGCAACTTCCTGTCAGAATTGACGCGGCTCGCGCTCAAAATAGCCCAGACGGCGAAACACGGCGTGAGCCCTCTGCGGAGGACCGTGGCGCTCTGCGTCTGGTGTGAATCTCACCGTAGGTTTTTCTTCACGTTCACATTTTGGACCAATCACTGTCATCTGGCTTTAAATAAATAAATAAAGGGATTGAAATGGCGCCGGAGCTGGAGGTAAGGCGTTTTCCATGGGGGAGGCGTGTCCATCTACGAGGAGGAAGTGATAATGGCGCCGGCTGGATCCTCTCACCTGGTGTGGACGCCGGGTGTCTGGTGAAGGACACGTTGAAAACAGGCTCGTCTCTCAGGGGCGAGGGGTACATCCGTCTGCGGATGAAGAAGCCCGCCCCGCAGCAGAACAGCACCCCCATCATGAGCAGGACCCTGAGGAGAAGGTGGACAACGAGGCTGAAGCTTCCAGCTCTGCAAGAGGAAGTTTCTCTGACAAGCATGTCCTTCAGTTCTGAAGTAAAGAAGGTTACATGTGTTCATGAGGATCCAGACCGCCACTCACCAGAGGTACCAGAGTCTCTGGATGGACAGAGCCCGGAGGCAGCAGCGGGTCCCGCAGCAGTCCTCATAAGAGCGACATCTGAGGATCACAAGAGCATCTTTGAGAGAGAGACATCATCACAACAGCTTTACAGCAAAAAGGGAGAAACCTCCATCAACTAATCTGACATGTGTAAAAACTCCACCCATTCAGTTTCATGCTGCAGATTTCTGAAGCATCAGCTCACACCTCACATGGTTTCTGGTTTATTTTGGGTCTTTTACAAATCCAAATGGTAGGAACATGTATAATGCTTCAACCCAGATCAGCGTGATCATGAATCCCTCTGACTCAGTCACACGCAGGCTTGATCTGCTAAAATCTGGTGTTTCCTGATGCAGCTCGAGTCTGTGGGATTCAAATCTCCCATCTGAAGGAAAATGCAGACGTTTATCAAAGCATTTTCATGTTTCTTTGTAGGTTTTTAGTCCAAAATGCATCACAGAGACAAGGACTTACATGAAGTGCATGGGATATCTGCCCTCGAGGTACCAGCAGGACTTCTTAGCTTCTACACTCTGGGAGGGAGAAACGGGTCGGTTAGTGAAACTGTAACTACTTTAGGACAAACGAGCATGAAGCAGAGAAAAGACAGAAGTTTTATTCATCCTCATCAGAGCAGAAGATGCTCTCTGGTGGTGGACTTGAAGGAATTTCTCCCAATAAAGAAGAAGAGCCTGTGGATGATGCACACTGCAGCAGGAGTCATGTCAACTCCTCCTTCTCTTCCTCCCTTCATGCTGGAGAACAGGAGAAGGTTCAGCTGAACCAGGGGGGCAAACGTAATCACACAGGGGGCCAGAATCCAAAACACCCCTCAGGCCGGACGGGAGGAACATTTATGGAACACTCTAAAACTACAGCTTAAAAACTTTAAAACTGCAACTTTTTAACATGATTATGAAGTAGATATAAATGCATTACCTGTGATAATGCTAGAGTGAAAGCTGTGAACTGAATCTGAAGATGCTGAAATTGATAGCTAAAAACGCTGAAGCTGATGGTTGAAATCACTGAAGCGGGTAAATAAAAACACTAAAGCTAAAGTCAGCTAAAATCTTAGCTCAATGCCAAATTATTCTAAAAAAACTAAAAAAGAAAAAGGAAAGAAATAGGTTAGTCAGAACAGCTAGCATGTAGCTACAATATTAGCTAAACTCTAAAACAGCCTAAAAAATCGTAGTAAATACCAAAATAGTCCAAAAAGCCAGCAGAATGCCAATTTTTAAAACTTTAAAACAGTTTCTTTTTAACATAATTATGAATAATAAAACGGCAGGAATATATTATTCCAGAAAAATTAATTTAAACCTTAAATAACTTTCAATATTTCACTCTCCATAAAAATATATTTTGTCAAATTTATACAAGTTAGAAATGAGCAAAAAATAACATCGGGTCATTAATAACAATAAATAAAATGATCTGGAGGGCCGGATCCGGCCCCCGGGCCTTGACTTTGACACATATGATCTACACCTAACCTTGGTCACATTATCAACATGAAACTGTTCTGGATTTCCATGTGAGTCAAACTCTTTTAAAGTTGTCCTGAAACAATTCCTCTCAAAAGTTCCTGTGAAGTTCTGGTCAGCAGAACGAGACCCAGAACCTCCGGAGTGAAGCCATGGCTTGAATTCCTCCTCCAGGTCAGGATGAAGCCCCTCCTTCACTTCATGTGGGATCACGTGAACCGGTCAGGTAACGGCGGTGGAGATGATGAGCACGACAACGATGCTGGATGTTTACAGAACTGATCCCGTTTCCATGCCAACCCTCCCTTTGTTTTTACTCTGCTCCATCTCATCAGCTCTTCTTCTGATGAATCATCCTTTAATGCACACTCTCCGGATGTGATGAGTGCAATAAAGCAGAAACAGAGACTCAGATACAGAGCGTGATTGGACCCAAAGGGAACCTTTGGATTCTGACCCGGTTCCTGCCCAGCAGTCAGAAACACAGCAGGCCCATCTGGAAGTCACTTCTTCCCTTCAGAAGGATTTTCTCTGTGATGAATGAGGTCCAGTTACATAACAGTGAACAAAGGGGCCACGCCCACATGTCCTTCTGCTTCGGAGGAACCAGCAGCTCCAGCGCAGAAACCAGCAGGACACAAACAAACCATCCTGCTGACTCGGCCGCCTCTGACCTCTCTGGGGTCACAGCTCCTGCAGGAGCACCAGGAGGTGCTCCGGCGGAGCTCCGCCCACCGGACAACGGCGGTGACGTCCAACAGAAGGTTCTCTGCAGGACCGTGAACGCAGCACGAGCCAGTAATATTCAGCTGAGAATGGGTCAGTCCAGAATCCGAACCCCCCCCCCCCCCCCCCCCCCCCCCTCTTACCGAGGAGCACAGAACAAAGACGACCCCCCCCCCCCCCCTCACCATTATATGACAGTGGTGTTTACATTGGAAGCAGCCAGGTAATCCGGACGCACGCGCCGCTGATCTCTGCGTCATCATCATTGCTTGCTGGGATTTCAAAGCTCAAAGCGCACGCATGCACGCGCAGAGCGGCTGTCAGCAGATCCCACGAGCGCTCGAGTCACCCCCCATCCCCCCCTCCAGCGCCACCGCCCCGCTCCTCTCCATCGCGCCGCTCGCTCGCGCGCTCTCTCGCGCGCGCAGCACTCACCTCTGCCAGCAGCCACACGGCCACAGCCGCGGCGGCCGCGCGGCTCATGGCTCCGAGGAGGAGACGCGGCTTCGCTCACAGAGATGCCTCCATCCCGCCGCCGCGCGCACCTGCAGCACGATGCTTCCACGGCCGATGAGGCTGCTCACGCGCGCTCCTGCAGCCGCCGTCCCACAGCGCCGCCCACAGGAGCGCGTGCATGGCGCCCTAAACCTGCACTTTGACGTTTGGGTCCTTCATGGACAGAATCTGTCACGTCTAAAGAGCAGCTTCCATCAGACTCCAGCTGCAGCACGAATGTCTCAATACAATGGAAAACGATTCTATTCTATTCTATTCTATTCTATTCTATTCTATTCTATTCTATTCTATTCTATTCAGGTGTGCAGTGACCCCTTTGCTCCTCACATTCATCCAGGTTGACTCCATCAACAGTTGATCTGTTAACAGACTCGTTAATAAGTTCTGATGATAAAAAAAGAGAAAACAAATCATTTAATGTCCTCATCAGCACTAATGCAAGAGAAAGAGATCAAATAAAAACTAACAGCTAAAATGATGTGGTTGCATATTGCACACATGACTGAATGTAATTTTTTGGATTTTCTTCATTTGCACATACATAAAATGCAATCATATGTGACAATTACAACTATTTATCTGTACAGAGTGTGAAGATCGTACACAGCTCTCATATGACCGTCTGCCCCAAAACACCATCATGCAACAGAAACATGTCAAACAAAACAAAAATCTTACATTTTACCCCATTCACACTTTTTGAAATAGTTCATAAACGAAAGCTTAATTAAATTATTTTTTTAAAATTTCTCTAACAAAGAAATATATTTAAGAGAACTGTCTTGATTCTTCCATTCTTGGTCCTCTGTACTTGACTGCATTTGGATTGATGGTTGTTCTACGGAAAAAGATAGAAATCTTCACAGCGTCTTGCTGGATAAACATGAACATCAGAAGAATACAAACGATGTTGGTAAAACATTTGACCGATTCTCAAACATAAACACACAGATACAATATGTATTTAGATTAAATATTGTTAATATCTAATATTTTTTAATAAAGTAATTGAAGGGGAATAACTGATGAAACACACAAATCTTTCTGTAATAATAATAACTTTTTCAAATATGTTGTACATGTTTTGCCCCAAATTACATTACAGTAGATAAAGTGTGAATAAATGAAACTTTAGTACAGCTTCATCATGCGAGGTCTATTTATGGATGAGTGAATTTGTTCAAAATACCAACTGATTTCATAACCATTTTACAAACATTTTAAGTTGTTAAATCAACAGTCACTCTCAAGAACTTTGTTTGAGTAACTTGAGTAAAAGAAATGACATCAATATTAAGCTTTTGATTAACTGAATGAATTGCATTCATTTATTACTAAAATCATGTAATTTGTCTTTTGTACATTTAAAGAAATTTGATTTAATATAATTCACTCAGAAATGTTTGATAATTCTTCATTTGCTTCATTTATCAGAGAATCAAAACTTGGATTGGTCATCAGAAGACACGTATGATCAGCAAACATTCCTTCATTCATCTTCTCTGTTCCTTTCAGGGTCGCGGGGTTGCTGGAGCCTAACCCAGCTACTGATGGGTGAAGGCAGGATACACCGTGGACAGGTCACCACCAGTCTGTCACAAAGGCCTCAATCACATCCATTCACAACATATGAAATCATTAATACATAAAATAAAAAATAAGTCCGAAAATAGATCCTTGTGGAACTCCACAAACTAACTCACCTCTACTTGACATTTTATTATGAATGAAAGCAAATCAGTCTCTCTGTTCTAAATAACTCTGTATCCTCCTTAAAGCTTGATGTTGCATTCCACATTGTTTAAGTTTAGTAAAGAGAATTTCATAGTTGACCGTGTCAAAAGCTTGGTCTGCTTTTTGTTGTCTAAATTTGATGTGATTTTATTTACAAACTGTATCAGAGCCAGTGTAAGTGTGTTCTAATTTGACCAATGATGAATTCCTGTTAATGTAGAGTTAGTCTGATGAAACCAGCATAATCCTAAAGGTATATTTGTTTAAAAAAACCCCACTGCACAAACTGACCACATCCCTACAGTCAAGCATGTCCATCATGCTTTGGGGCTGGAATGAGGCTTCAGGGTCATGACCAGCTCCAAATACCAGTCAGTGTTGGCATGAAACCTGCGGCTTTCTGATTGAAAGTTCCACCGGCTGAAGCTCTTCTTCAGCTTTCTGTACAACGACGACCCAAAGCACACATCGACATCAACAACAGACAATGAGATGAAGAGTCCAGACCTGAACCCCACAGAAGAGGGCGGTACACAGGAGACCCCTCCTAATCTGTCAGAAGTAAGACAATAGTGTCACAGTGAGACGAGTCAACTTGACCTTTTAACAGTAATATGTAGACTTTTTATATCTGCTGTGTGTATTCCTGTATTTCTCTCAGCTGTCAGCTTTAGGTCTTTGGGTCTTTTTGCACTCTTTAAATGACACAAATGGAAACAATAAAACAACAACAAATGCTTTTGGTTGTGTCAGCGCTGAAAGCTTTTCCTGCTGTTCGTGAAAGATAAAAGCAGATTGTGAAACACCAGCATCATTCAGCTGCTACTGGATGCATGAATCCAGATCCAAAGTAACTAGAAAAAACGGCTTTGATTCTTAGTATTAGAAGTCAAGACCTGAAGCAGGAGAGGATGGAGGAATGATCCTGGAGCAGCAGTGTCCAGTCAGGACGCAGCTCCACAGACGGAGAAGCATGGCCTCTGGCAGGACAAAGAAACTGCTGAGTCACTGATTCCTTGTTTAGCAAACATGACTTTCTACAAGGTCAGTCCTGGTTTCAAAGCACTGATGCAGATCCGGTAGCAGCACTGAACTTCACAAACAGCTGGTAGACCTGGAAGGAGCTTTCATTCTTCTTAACTGGACCAGTGTGAGTCTCTAAGGTTTAAAGGAGAAGTTCTGTTGGAGCAGCAGCTCTGCAGTTAAGGTTAAGACTGGAAGAAGAAAGGATTTCTTCTACAGCACTGGAACCTTCTTCTGGGTCTGGGATGGGATGAAAGGGTGCAGCAGATCTGCAGGAGCCTCCAGGACTCTGGGTTGGACAGATGTGGACCTGCACTGTCCTGTTCAGACTCTCCACCTGCCACCATTTTCATCAGTGCTGTGCTGAGGATTCACCTGTGGTACCTCAGATTCAGAGAGGTCTCAAGGACTTTGAGGACCTGCTATGAGTTTTTCAGCCAACATTTTGGGAAAATCTACAATAAAAAGCCGTTCAGTTGTTGATTAAAGGGTTTCATGACTTCTTTCATTTCTGGTTAACAAAAGCAACTCTGATCTTCAGTGTTCTCTGTTCCATCAAAGAACCGTGTCTTGAGGGTTTTGGGATGCTACCGACATTTGAACTGCAACATTTGAGCAGAATTTCAAGAATAGTTACAACAACAAAGAACATTCCAACCATTTTTTCATCTTAGTTCCTCATTTCTCTCAGAATAAAGTCCTCATCATTGCTGTGGTTCTCAGACTCACTTCTTAGATCTTTTATCTGATGTTTGCACACTAACTCTAGCGTGCATGAATCTTCGGGTCGACTCAGTAACTCATCACACATCTCTGACTTTGTTCTGATGGAGCTTTCAGCCCAGGTTCTGGCTCTACCGGACCGGACCGGACCGGACCGGGGTCTATTGGTGTTTGCTGCTCCTAAATGGGTCCAGCTGTTTCTCATGTGTTGTATGAGGAACCATCATGGTGTCACCGGTGACAGAATGTTCTGGTTTCCTGTGTGTTATCCTCCAAGGTTTTTGTTGTTAAAATGCTTTCTGAGAATGAGCGTCCAGCTTTTGGATCCTGGGTTTCTCCATCACATCTTCACCTGCTTCTGGCTCTCCCTCTTAGTTTGAAATGTTTCTCCACACGTCAGTAGTTCCCTGTTTTCTTAAATAATAGCTCTCTCAAGGTTTTCACTATCAAACAAGTTAAGAAATTACAATCTTACTGAAACTCCCTGAAGTTGAAGTTTTAAAGAAATGTATTAAATGATTTATCAAATATTTATCAAACCCATAATACCTGAAACAGTTTGGCTCTTATTACAACAAACAAACAAACAAAGACAGGACAAATAAGCATAAAATTACCCAGATGATGCTGAACAGCAGGTAAATTAAAACATTCAAAACTGTTTACAGCACAACAGATATGGGGAGAACGTCAATATTTTAGATGGACCTGAAAATACAGAAATACATTCAAAATGCAAACAGTAGATTCACATCAGATCAACCAGAGAAGACCTAAATGTCATTAGACATAGACTGAAAGTACTGCATTAGCCATCAGAGTGTCAGTAAGAAGATGCTGCATTTTAGATGTACCTGAACCCCCCCGGGGGACGTGGGAATGGCTGAATCACCATTAAAGATGGATGCTGAAGGCTGACGCGTGCGACAGATGTGCAGTATCATGCTTTGACCACACTTTAAAGTTTGAATCATGACTCTGGCTCCAGGAAGACACAATAGTTGAAAGAGTTTCTTCATTGTCTTTTTCAATTCAATTCAATTTTATTTATATAGCCCAATATCACAAATTCAATTTGCCTCATTTTGTCATAAACTAAATTAAAAATCCTTCAAGAACATTAAAAGATTATTGAAAGAAAGCAGAAAACTCCAAACAGAGCTGAACAAATAAATGTTTGAATTATTTTCATGACTGAAAGTTTTCAAGTTATTTCAGTTGAAAATCTAAAGAATGAACTCCTAAAGACAGACCAGATCCTCAATGACGTGAACATTTTCATATTTCATTTGCTGAAATTCACATCAGCTTTCTGAAAGGATGAGAATCAGACAGAAAACCAGAAGAAATAAAGAAGAACCGTCACCATTTAGTATTTAATTGCAGTAGAGTTATAAAATGTTTTAAACATTCATAAAGGTGAAAAGATGAAACACAAACAAACAAAGAGGAGTTCTGATGCAGCATGACAATCACACAGACATCATCACAGCATAAATAGTTGGGTTGTGAAACATGTGCAGCGTTCACACCTCCCTCACAGCTGCTGACGACCAGAGACTTCCTGTGTAGAAATCTGCAGAGGACCAGATGACTTCCTGTTTCAGGCTGAAGGCTTTAAAAGCATTTTACACACGAGATGTTTTAATCCCCTCTGTTCTCAGATTGAGAATGAACTATTTAGTTCATTTAGAACTAAAGTTTTAAGCATTTGTTCTTTTTCAATAATCCTCAAACGTTTGCAATTGTTCTTTTCTCTTTTGCAAATATGAAACTTGAAAAGTTAGAAATGAGTTCATGTTTGGACTGGAATCCAAAGTCATGAGAGTTAGTTATAGAATCCTATTTAAAGTTCTGCAGTTTGAAAGTTTAGTTCAATCAGTTTTTGAAACTTTTTTGATCAAGTTTGATATTAAACTGATCTAAAACTCCTGTTAATTCACTGAAGCCAATTGATGTACAAATGCATCAAACCACGGATTACCTCAGTTTAGCGTCTACTTAGAACCAGAACAGAAGAGATTTTATTTTTCATAAGTGCAAATAAATTCAGACATCAAGGAGTTAAACAGGAATAAAACTGATTCCACTTGATAAGAAAATGTAAGAGAAACTCAGAAAACCAAGTTATAGATGGAGCCTCTGTAATGCGACTGTGACTTTTGAGTTTCTGCACAGAACTGTGTTCTCCTTCTAGATCAGACATGGGCAAACTACGGCCCGCGGGCCAGATCCGGCCCGCCCCCACGTCTGGTCCAGCCCGCTGAACAATATCAGAAAGGCATGATATTTTTTCCATCTGACCACACAGATCCAGACCCTCATAGAACATGTTTCTATTCTCCCTTCTCTCTATCTGAACCCCAAAATCTCTGTTAAACAGAACAGAATGTTGTGTTTTCTTTCTGCTCCTGCGCGCTTGTATTTAATCCTCTCATGAGCAGAAAAAGTCCTGGCGCGCGTCAGACACTGTCTACATCTGCGTGCATGAGATGCTCTCTTGGGCACGAGTGATTCGTGCGTTTGGCGTTTTTATATTTGTCAAAACTCCAGGCAGAAATGAGACATCTCCACGCAAACATTCAGACCCCATGAACGCTTTCTGCTCCTGTGCGCACGTCTTTAATCTCTGTTCTGTTTAATAAAGTCGTGCAGCCGCTCAGTTTTAACACAAACTGTGAGATGTGGGAGGAGCTGCAGCCTCCGAAGTCTCAGGGAGTCTGAAGGAGCAGCAGCAGGTTTAGGTTCAGGGCGGTCAGGCTGTCGCCCGGGGTGGTAATTAAGAAAAAAGAAAAACTGCGGTTTTCAATGACACAAGCAAATTAGCACCTCTTGCAGCTTTATGCACTCCTGTTGGCTGAGACGGCGACAAAAGGTGTATGAGAAGGGGGGGGGGGGGGGGGGTCATTTCAACTGTTGGTCTCTCCCAAATGAAGAGGATGGATGGGAGGAGGAGGAGTCTACTATATAAATTACTTTAAGTCAATCATATTGTGATATTATGTAACACACATTTGAATACAGATATATAAAATTCATATATTTTTTTAATTAATGTTTGTCTGAATTGGCCAAATAAATATGGTGAACACAAAATATGTTGAGGTGAGAATTGGTTTAATCGACGCCTTTGGGGGGGAAGTTTGACAAAACGCCAGAAAGATTGACAGAAAAGGTCAAAACAATCTGGTACCAAATTTAGAAAAAAGTTAGAAAAATTAATGAAGAAGAAGAGGAGAAAGCAGATAAAGAGAACAACAAAGGACAGGAGAGGATAGGATGTTGGTTATATTTCTGAAATTTGTTAGGATTACTTTTTTTTCCAGACTATTTTCTATGAAGATCAAAGAGAAACATTAGTTTTTTTTTTAAACAGTGATTTTATTTTGATAAAATGATTATGAATGAATTAAACTTTATCTATAGATAGATATAAATGTGGTCCGGCCCTTCTGCCACATTCTAGAAGCCTTTGTGGCCCACGAGTGGAAAGGTTTGCTCACCCCTGTTGTAGCTGCAGCACCCGTCTTTCCATGAGTAACACCTCAAAGAGCCGCAGAGTTAACAGCAGTTTTGTCTGTGTTTGATAAGGTGACAGCAGAGGCTAAAAATGCTCGCTCTGTTAATCACCCTTTTATTTTTGGCGAGCTGGGTGGGACCGCCTCCCTGGGTGATTCTAATTCTGTCTCCCAGCAGATGATGAAAAACTGCTGCTGAACACGATCGCTGTTGACTTGAGTTCTACAGTCAAACAGAACCCGGTCGACCCGTCTCATGAAGGAACTCAAGTCTGAAAGCAAATCAGCAACAACACTTTTACATGTAAAGCACGGCGGTGGGAGTGGAATGATTTGGGCTTGCTTAAAGGAGCGTGGAGACTTTAAACTGTTAATCAGCATCTATGTCTTCAGTGTTACTGAAACATAAACATTTAAATTCAACATTTGAACATTTTTGACAGTAAAAAAGTCCACTATTGAAATGGGGGGGGGGTGTCAACTTTTTTTAACCCTTCCCTGACTGAGACTTTTGTCTTTTTCAAGTGTATAAAAATGTGACTTCTATGACACCAAAGGTTCCACTTCTCAGTGAATCAGAACCTGCAGGTGACAGTGAACTGAGGTCAGCACCAAAAATGGTCAACGCTCAGACACAGCGCTCACGCTCCTCAGGCCTCTAGGTGTGAGTGTTCATCTCGTCACACTTTTTCATGATTGGTGTTTTCCGTCGCTGACATGTTGACTGTCAAAGTTCCCCTTTTTTTCACGCTGCTCTTCAGTATAAAAGATGACCACACATGAACCGCCGAGTTCAGACGCTCGCAGCATCTGCAGGTCCAGCTTCAGCTCCAGGTTGAATTCTACAATGTCTCTGTCAGCCAGCCAGAAGTTTCTGCTCAGCCTCGCTGCTGTGATCGTCCTTGTAGCTCTGCAAGGTAAAACTCCACTTCTCTAACCAGCTTGAAACTCTACAGCTACTGCATGATCAGGATTGACTGTTATGTTAAAGAAAAGTTACATTATATTATATCTATTCATGTCAATGATATTAATGTCTGTCATGTTCAGTCCCTGCAGGAGAACCATTTTCCTTGGGTCAGATCTGCTGTGAAACTGAAAACTTCTACATGAGACTACCACCAGCAAGAGTCACAAAGTGTTATGAACAAACTCCTCGACCGAACTGCCAAGTTCACGCCTTTGTGTAAGAACAGCAGATGCTGGACTGCTGTCTGCATTTTTCTATTTCTTCTTAAATTCATATTGTTAAATATTCATATTGTTTGATGAAAATGTTTACCCTTTCTTCATGCAGAGTTCTTGACAGTACGATGCGTATACGATGCATGAATCCAAAGTCCCCTGGAATACAAAAGCTCATAGAAAAGGTGAGTTTTGACTCAAAAACTTATTATTGTTATTGTTTCCATTTTTTTTGGTCCAGATTTAAGTGAAAACTACACATGAAACTTGAGTTTAAATTCTTACTGATATTTCATAGTATTCTTCATTTGTTTTGCAGAAACGCTGTCTGTGATAGAAAGTGGAGACCAACATTATTCCTGATGATCTATATTACTGGAATGGATACCATATTTAATCTTTTTTAATTGTTAAGTTATTTATACATTGTAATAACATTTATTTTATCTATTAAAGTTATTTATTTTTCAGTAATGCGTGTTTATTTTTAAAACTGGAAGAGATTTCCGAACAAACAATGAGGGATGGGGGGTCAATAATACTTTATTCATTCCCATCAGGAGGAATTTATGCTGCATTTGTGCAGAAAGAGTTTTCAGTTTTAATGTTTAGTCGATGCACAGATGTTATCTGAGGTCCTACGGCAGGAGGGTTGACCACTGTGGATTGGTGTGGCAACAGCACGGTTTGGGTGCCAGGGGGAGGTTTAAGTGTTGTGACATGGTTCGTCGAGAGAAAAGACGCGTTGGGTCAACCAATCAGGGAATCCTCTCTGTATGGAGGAAAAATAGACTCACTCTGATTTGTGCACACGTAATTCTTTATTTGTAACTCGTAATACATTTTGTGCATAAATACACAATTATGAAATTAAAAAAATACAAGAAGACAATTTACACATGCACAAATTAAAGTTTCAACAGCTTGAAACTAACTGCATTTGCAAATCTTTAAAAAACAAAAGCTGTTACGGACAAATCTGGGGTGAGTCTTTTCCCGTCTCAGAGAACTGTCCATAAGTGATGCATTTACAGTTTTTCTCAGTGGCTTTGGTTCGTTTCTCAGATCAGAATTGAAATTCTCATAACTATTAATTTAACCTCCACAACACTTAGTCATTTGTTACATCATAGTAGCATTTCTGCTCTCTCTGAACAAACTGCAAATGATTTTGGATGAATCAGTTGCTTTCATACATTCTCTGCTGTTTTTTGACATTTTCATTTGCTTTTGTCATGTCAGTCAAAATGAATTATACTTATGGATGCTGAATAGTCGTTCTCAGTAAAACTAATAGTCTTACTTTCATTGCTTGAGTCATTACACTCAAAATTGTTGAACTAGTTATCAAATGTCAAATATTAGCCATCTGTCAAGCAAATTCAGAAAACCAAGAAAGTTTATGACCGGCATCCACATGAGCAAATGTCCGTGCTAGCAGCCATGGATGCAGCACGAGATGACATCACAGCAGAGTCCTGCAGAGGATGGATTCACCACTCCAGGAGATACTTTACTCGCTGCGTTGCGAGTGATAACATCCGTTGTGATGTAGATGAAAATATGTGGCCAGACAGACAGGAACGTCTGGATGTGCCCGAATGATTTACTGTACTGTTACATGTGCTGTCTATTGCTCACAGCTCTACCAAAAGGGAGATTTTATGTTTAACTTCTACAGTGACTTTACTGCACATTTCAGATGACTGTATAAGTAGGCCATAGTGCTGTCTTGAACATTTTCAGGTGTCACCAAATATTTTTGCAATGGAAAACACTGAAATGATAAACTATCAAAGTGAAAACATGACAAATTCATTTGACTATCTTGTTCATAAAGATGGTGTCAAGACTTTTCATTTTGATGGCACTGACAGTTTCATTGACATGAATACTTGCTTTTGAGGAATGGATTATCAGTTTTGAGCATGTGACGTGCTTTTGCAGGTTATTCACTAGGTTTTGCAGTATGCACTAATTGTTTAGAGAAATGCACTAACTGCTGCACCAAAGTCACTGAGAAAAACTGTAAGATAAAAAAATGTAAAAAAACAAACCAGCACAACCGCAGCCTCCTGGTGCAGGGTGCCTCCTGGTGCAGTGGGCCTCCTGGTGCAGTGGGCCTCCTGGTGCAGTGGGCCTCCTGGTGCAGGGGGCCTCCTGGTGCAGTGGGCCTCCTGGTGCAGTGGGCCTCCTGGTGCAGGGGGCCTCCTGGTGCAGTGGGCCTCCTGGTGCAGGTTGAACCCTTCTCTGACTTGAATTACTGGTGGGGGATCAAATGGAAAAACAACAAAAATTCTTTATTGTAATTAGTTTAAGAAGCTGTGAAATGTGTATAGAGCAGTAATCCTACATTTGTAAGGTCTTCAAAAACTGGAATCTCCTTTTATAATGGTTCAATGATACAAATAAAAAAAGATGTCAGTTAAAGTCTCAATCATCCAACACTCAATCATATTACTATCTAATTTCTAAATATTCCCAGTAGTCTTTTAATCTCATATTTAGCCTAAAATAGTAAACAAACTAGCATGATTGGAGCCTCCTGGTGCAGCGGTTCTTCTCGCTCAGCCGACCCAGGTATATGAGAAAAGAGTCAAAAATTTTCAGGACAGAAGTCAGCATTTTACAAAACTCTCATGACCTGAGAATGCTGCCTTCTTCCACTCATGGTGCAGTGAGCGTCCTGGCACAACGGCTCGCCCCTGACTTCAATGATGAGACTGAGAGATTGGTCCAGATGAACTGGAACACTCACGTCTTCTCCTCCATGAATCTTTCCTCTGGTCTGTTGGAGTGTTGATGGTGCAGATGTATTCCAGCTCATCTTCTCTGTCTGAAAGAGTCAGAGAGCTGCTGATGTTGTAAAGAAATTCTTCAGTCTTCTGGACTGTGGTTTGGTTCTGGATGGAGGACTGATGGACCAGCTGAGACCAGCTGTCACATCAGATATCTGTCCCTCTGCTGCCCTCTTCTGGTTGTTTCTGTCAGTGCTGTCTTCTGGTCTCTGTCTCCTTTCTGAACTTATTTATACAAAACAATAGAAAACAGAAGCACAACACACAGAATGGTCTGAGTTAAAACAACAAACAGTAAAATAAATGAAGATAATCCATCAGTAAAGTAAATTAGTTCAAGCTTTCACCTAATCACAGTCTCTGAATGTCTATACTCAAACTAAGAAATCGTAGTCATGGGGATGCTGAAGATCGGAGAGTCAAACCCACAGACCACACAGTTGTAACATCAGCTCTGCTCTCCAGTGAGTCTGCACGCCTTCACACTCTGACAGTGAGATCACTGGGTCACTGATCCAACAGGGGTCGCAACAAATCCATGAAAATGTCCTCATTGAGCCTTAACTTTGAGCTAAGCCTTTCCACTGGCAAGACTTTGATTGGGACCTGAAGCAGAACCACTAACTGGGACCTTCTGTGTGGAGTGTGCATGCCCTCACCTGTGAAAGGCCGGGTACGGCTCTGGCACCCCCCTGACCCCAAAAAGGACAAAGAGGTTTAGAAAATGGATGGATAGAATCCTCACTGTTTTTGTAGTTCATCTTTCCAGCCATGAAAACAATTTCAAATATTTTGTCTGTTGTTTTATTTTGATTAGGAAATTACTTTTAAAAATAATTAATTACATTTCTTTAGTTATGGAATTAAATTGAAATTAAATTATTTTACCCATTACTTGTTTGAAAAAGTAATAAACTACTCATTACATTACTTTCCTTTTTTCAATTATATACAAATTCCCAAGGGGAAACAGCTCAGCACAAATAAGATCCTCTTGTCTTTTTTTAACGCTGTTTTTAAAGCAATGAGTTTGTCCAACTCGATGCGCCAGGAACTCAATTTAAAAAAAAATATGTAATGAGGGTTTCGATAGTCCAGTGATTGTAACGTATTACTTATTTGAACTTTAATTTGTTACTCCATTACTAACAAAAGCAATTAAATTACAGTAATTTTTTACGTTGTGATCTGTTACCCAAACACTTAATTACAGTTGCTTGCAGGACGTTGCAGCTGAGAGTTCTAGAAAACTTTAAAATAAAAGTAATTCACAGTTGTCCCTTTTGACTTGTAGCCTGAGCAAACCATTGGATTGTCTTAATTATTTGGACGACCATTAACACAGATTCTGGCTTCTTCCACCCGCCAGCTTTCTTTTCTTTCAACACGACAGAGACAGTTATAGGAACGTTTTAAAGAAGAGACCTGTGGACCTCAGCTCATATATCAAAGGAGAACAAAACAGTCCTGAAATGACTATTAGAGGTTAAGAGAGGAGATGGATTTACAGTAAACTTGGGCAAATGAAGCCACAACACCCCATCTTTGAGCGCCCATGCATTTGTATCAGCTCGCCATGACGACACTGTTATATCTGCACACATCCTGGGCCAGGAAAATGTTTCTGCTTTACTTACCCCAAGAATGGGATTCTAAAAAACACAGCTGCTTTTTACAAATGTCCCAGTTGTGAGGAGTTTCACATCTGAACACCAGCAAGTATCTCTGTCCAGACCCAGAAAAAGGTGATGTGAGAATGTAAACTCCACAGTAACTAACACAAAAACACCCAATGCCACAAAAATATTGTACAGGTCAACGTTTTAGGGACTAAACAAAAACCGTTGGGTAGTCAAAGTGTTAGCAGGTACTTTGAGGTGTGAACTCTGAAGGAGAGGTGGTGAACTTCATCACAGCTCCTGTGATGGGTCAACATGTGTCCATTACACACGCGTGTTCTCTAGAGAAAAACTAACTTCTCCTCTGTGCAGGCGAGTAATCAGACGCCTGCATCGGTCACCAGGACGGAATGAATCTTCAGGTAGACGTCTAATGTCAAGAGGACAAGAGTGTTGTTAACATTTTCATCGGTAACACTTTATAATAAGATTCCATAACAAGCTTTATTAACACATTAACAAACATTATTAATGTGCTTATAGGATGTTTATAAGACATTTATACGCAAAATAAGACAAATACAGTTTATTAACATACTTAGTAAGATTTATTATCATCTAAAATGAGACCATTGTTTATGAAGGCTATATTAATAAACTGTTAACAAGCTTAACAAATGCGTTAACAATCTTTGTCAACGTTACATTTAGTGATTTGCAGCACCTCATCTAAAGTGTTACCTTTTCATCCTTTGATTCTTAAAAGTTCTTCAAACTCCATGTCAGAACATCTCTGCAGTTCTGTGGATCATCTCATGTTCTGCTCGTTAGCTCTGTGATCTGCACCATGTCACCAGAGACGCTCAGCTCCTTAAAACTGAAGGGTTACCTCAGACAGTGTCAGCTCTGTGAAATGCAGCAGAGGATTTACAGCAAAGTCACAGACATTAGGAGCTGCTGCCAACAGAAAACCCTCTTTTTTACCAGGCCAACAAACAAGTTGGTAGCAGTGGCAGACTGGTGACATCAGGTTGTTGCTGGAGGGTTGTTGGATCAAATCCAAGGAACCAAAACAATAATGTAGGAGAGGCTTGTGGAAAGATCTTCAAACTTTAGTAAACACATTCAAACACAAAAAAGGAAATCAAGAAAAAGAAAACCAGACACTGATAGACTGAGAAGGACTGCCAGAAGATGATGAAGATGATTCATCGTCCAGGTGATGACGTCTTGAAGTCATAACATGGCATCTGGACTTGTCTTCTGCTCTTGGAACGCTTCACCAACCATCTAATCAAACGGATGAACCTGCTTGGATGAGTGGTGATGTGTTTCACTGGAGAAGACTAAAAGTTCAGATGTCAAAACTAAACTTTAAGATGGTGACGATGGAGTGGAAATATGATCATTTCATCTCCATCCCCAACACAAACGTCTGGTGCTTCACTGATGAAGGACACAAGCGGCGTCCTGGTCTGACCACAGACAAGCCAGGCTCACTATAAAATACTGTTCATAGTGTGAATCAAAGAGATGGAAAAAAAAACTACCTGAAATCCACAAATGAAAACCACAATTAAAATAGTAAAACATAAAATTAAAACATGAAAATAAAATAGCAAAATAATAGTGAATGAAAAATAGAAGACTGGAGAAGGAATACATTCATCTCTTATATTTAGCTTAAAAGAAAATAAACCAACCCTGTTCTAAAGTTTCTAGGAATAAACGTATCAAACTTCATCAGAAAGACTGATCCAGATTATATCTGCTGCTTCATTGTGTTTAGTTACAGAGTAGATAATCTGTTACCTGTCAGACAGGTGAGTCGGAGCTTTACACAACAACCACGATGGGTTTACATGGAAAGGAAGGCTTTCTATTGAAAGTGGTGCTCAGAAGTAAAAGCAGATGATTGGATCTGTTTGTTTGTTTGTTTGTTTTGCTGTATCTTGGTTTGGTTGTAGTGGAAGTCCTGAAGGAGGCGCCGCACACATGACCAGAAAGATTCAAGCAGGAGAAAATAACCACCAAAACAAAGAACAAAGGGTGAGCAGGACCTGGGGGGGGGGGGGGGGGGACGGGACTGAAGCAGTAACTAAATCCTGGAGTGACGTAGAGGAGGAGAAACAAAACCTGAACACTAAACAAATATTATTTGACCTTTAAAACTCAAAGAAGTCAGTTACAAAGCGTCAATATTTCCACAATAGACCAAAACAAAACAATTGACTGTGTGTGTGATCTGGACTGAGTGAGTGTGATGTCACCCAAAGAAAATAATTTACCTTCCCTAACCAAATGATGTTAATTTAGTCGCCATTTTTTAGATACAGACGCCACCATGTTGGAGCCAGATGATGTCAGTGAGCAGAGATTGATCCAAACAGGTCCGAGTCGATGTTTCTATAGCAACCTCTCTCACCAATCAAGAGTGAGCTTGTTGGAAGGCCACACCCCTACACCTTGAGTTCAAGAGAATCTGTCAATCAAACTGAGTAATAGCTGTTTATTTCCCTATAGAGGTCTATGTGTTTTCAGCTTCTTGGAACCAGTCAGTACTTCCTGTTTGAAACGCAAAGCGCGTGGGGTCACTCAGTCCACTTCTCATGTACAGTCAATGACTAAAATGCAGGAAACCGTCAGCTGTGGGTGAGACGAACAGCTTTTACGTTTCAACAAGATAAAGAAACAACATGCAAATATAAAAGTGGAATTATAGTTATTCTAATGATAAATTATTATAAACAATTAATTAAATGACAAAAAGGCTTTTAATTTCCTGTCACACAAGCGATATCTGGGACAGTGAGAGCAGCAGATCAAGCATCAACACTTCTCCTTCTGGAAATGTTTGTTCAGTGGGAGGAGCTTTCTTAGTAAGTCCTTTTCTGAGTATTTCATTGTTGGAGCTGGTTGGGCTGGATATGATTTTTTTCAGAATTGTGATAGAAATGTGACAACGCAACTGTGTGACGAAAGCTGTCAGAACACGAGTGCTGCAGGACTCAAGTTACAGATCTCTCAGTAGATCAGGAATGATGCCAAACACGGTCACATCATTCACCTACAGCAGCGGCAGCTTTATGAGTCCGACCTGGACGGTTCGCTTCATCACCGCTGGTGGTGGAGCTCAAAGGAAGAAGGATGGAAAACAGAAGCACGAAGAATTTAATGATCAAACTCTAAAACATGAACAGAATACAGAACATCAGACTCCTTCTTTATTGGAGGATGTCGTCGCCTTTTTGTTCTTCCTGCCTCATAATTCCACTTATTTAAAATTCTGAAACCTAATTTATTTAACCGTCATTTAACCAGGTGTAGAAGAGATCAAGATGTCTTTCACAAGGTTGACCTGGCCAAGTGGTCAGCAGCACACGTTGCAAAAAGTTACAATGTAAGCAAAAAAATAAATAAAAGTAGCTGTGAAATTGGAATATGTACAAAATAAGATTTAAAGCTTAGGTGTATCAAAGTGCTTATGATAGGATTGATAGAAAGGCGTTGTGGGTTGTGTTGAGTCTGTATGGTATTGAGGGGAGATTGTTGGAAGGTGTGAAGAGTATGTATAGGAATAGTAGAGCGTGTGTGAGAGTGGGAAGTAACATGAGTGAGTGGTTCCCTGTGAGGGCTGGTCTGCGTCAGGGATGTGTGATGTCTCCGTGGTTGTTTAATCTGTACATGGATGGTGTGGTAAAAGAGGTGAATGTAAGAGTGGCAGGTATGGGTGTGAGCATGGTGAATGTTGATGGCAGCGAATGGAGTATGAATCAGTTGTTGTTTGCAGATGATACTGCATTAGTGGCTGATTCAGAGGAGAGCTTGGCACGTTTGGTTGATGAGTTTGGAAGGGTGTGTGACAGAAGGAAGTTGAGAGTGAATGAGAGTAAGAGTAAGGTGATGAGGTGTACGAGGTCAAAGGGTGAACGTAGGTTGAATGTGATATTAAATGGGAAGTTGCTGGAAGAGGTAGAGTGTTTTCAGTATTTGGGGTCACATGTTGATGTGGATGGTGGAATAGGGGGAGAGGTAGAGTTTAGAGTGAATGAAGTACGAAAGGTATGGGGGGGGATGAAGAGAGTGTTTGAATGTAGGTCACTGGGAAGGGAGGCGAAAAGGAGACTGTATGAGGGTGTGGTGGTGCCTACAGCGTTGTATGGGGCTGAAACCTGGAGTCTGAAAGTGGCGGAGAAGAGGAGGCTGAATGTAGCTGAGATGAGATGTCTGAGGAGTATGTGTGGTGTGACGCGTATGGATCGTGTGAGGAATGAAGAAATCCGAGAGAGAACTGGTGTGTTGAGGGAGTTGGCTGAGAGAGCAGAGCAGAAGGCACTGGATGGTTTGGACATATTGAGAGAATGGAAAGGGTGAGATTGGCGAGGAAGGTGTATGAATCAGATGTGAGTGGAGTGAGAATGAGAGGAAGGCCGCGAATGGGATGGACGGAGGGTGTCAGAAGGGCGTTGAATGCAAGAGGGATGACTGTGGTGCAAGGGAGAGAGGCTGCTCAGGACAGGGTTGGATGGAGAGAGTTTGTGTATGAATGAATGGATGGTGTGGTAAAGGCCTGGTCTTGGTATGAAGTGGCAGGGGTAAACCAGTTTACGGCTGAGGCCCTGCTGTGGAGGTGCCAACACTGGACTGTGCAGCTGACCCGGGTACAGTGGGGTGTGGCTTAGATCAGGCCCACAGACACGAAAGGAGGAAGGGTTTGGGGAGGGAAAGGAGGGAAGAAAAAGAATGCGTGCCCTGTCTAGGCTACCCCACTTGGTGGGACACAGCCTTGGTATATGTATGTATGTATGTATCAAAGTGACAAGGCAGGGTAATATATCTAAATACATATTTTGAAGTTGATTAGCATTACATTGGATAGATCAATCAATCAATTTATTATTCGTAAAGCACTTGTAAAAGCAGATGCAGCCAAAGTGCTGAACAGAGAAATAAAAGCAATAAAGAACAACGAAGAGAAACAATAAAACCAAACAATAAAAACAATGAGGTATGAGAAATCAAACAATAAATCAATCTAGGCCACTAAAACTGCTCACTGCAGTTGAAAGCTTGGGAACCATTAACAGCATTTGGTTTCAGATCTTTGGACTCGGCGTGGACAGTAAAGATTTAAAAGTTCTGAAAGATATTGAGGTGCCAGACCATGCAGATATTTAAAAACCAAAAACAATCCTAGAAGACACAGGCAGCCTGGGAAGAGAGCGTAAAATTGTGGTGATGTGCTCACACCGTCTAGTCCCCGTTAAGTAAAGTAAGAATAAAAGAGGGCCTAAAACTGAGCCCTGGGGTACACCAAGTGGAGCCTCTGATGAATAAAACTGTCTCAGTTGGACAGAAAACTCCTTCTACATAAATAAGACCTGAACCAGCTGAGTGCTGAACCCTCAGACCTACAGACTGCTCTAATCTGGACAATAAAACCCTGTGATCCACTGGGTCAAAGGCAGCAGAGAGATCTAAACGAATTAAGACAGTGGAGAACCCAGAAGTCATTACACACCTGAGGAGAGCGGTTTCAGTGCTGACAGGATTTAAAACCAGACTGAAACTTCTCAACAATATCAGAACTTTGTAGATGATCCTGCTAACTCCTGATAACTTGGAGATTGGCCTAAAGTTTGAGAGAACATTAGGGTCCAAGTTATTCTTTTTTAAAAGAGGTTGCACTACAGCATGTTTGAAGGCAGCTGGTACAGAGCCTGAGACATGAGAGGAGTTAACAAGAATCCAGGGGCCTGCAGCATCACAGACCTCCTTCAGGAGTCTGGGAGGGATACAGTCACCTGGGAAGTGGGAGGGCCTCAGGTGCTGAACTCTCAGGAATCTGGGAGAGAGCGACAGACTCAGAATGCTCTAAAACAACTTAAAACAGAAGGGTCGGGGGTAAAAGCAGAGGGTAAAATCCTGACAACTTTAAAAACTGTTCACAGAGTAAAACAGAAGGAGTCAGGCAGGATAAACATGGACTTAAAATAGATTTTAAAGAGTTAAAAAGGATCTTAGGCTTGCTGATGTTTCAGACACAATGTTGGACACGAACTGAGTCTTTCACAGCAGCAGGATAGAGTATAGTAGTTATACAGTTAACCTTCCACACAGGTGTATAGTCTGTCCTTTACTAGTGCATTCAGTAAACTGCAGTGTCATCTTTCCGCTTTTCACAGAACCACGGTGCTGAGTCATGCTGAGTGTCTCAGGACGCAGGCTGACTCAGACGCTCAGCTATAATAAACAATCCTTGTTGGAGATCAAAAATAGAGGCTTGGGCGAGTCCAGACCCGACGGAAAAATAACTGCCTGTTTCTGAACAATGACATCAAAACAATCAGACATCATGTCAGAACAATGTGTGGTTTCTACTTTAGAGACTGGAGAGTGAGCTCTTATCTTACACTAACTGGAGCTTTCTCTGAGCATGCTCAACACAGACATGGAAAAACACAAGTGAATGTCCTTCACCTGATGACTCCACCCCTTTTCAGAACTCCAACTACAGATACCCGCCTTGACTGACAGGAACCATGTCAACTCTATTCAACTGTAAACAAGTACACAATACTTTAAACAAATATGAAATCTGTTAAAACAATATTTACAAAAAAATAAAAAAACAAAAATCAGGAATCCAATGAAGAGTTCAGTCTGAAAGATGGATCAGCAGTTTACCTTTACACATCTTACTTTCATCTTCAGAGAGACAGATAAACTCAACCTCTGCATGATGACTAGAAAGCTGACTTGTTATGACCAGCAACTGAAGGTCCCAGTTTCCTTGAACATCACAAAGCTATGAGGAGATCTGATGAAAAAGGATCAAGAACATTAAGACACTTAAAAACCAAACGCAGAAGCTCAAAGACAGAAATAGAAGAGCAGAGGGGGTTTCCTGTCTTGCTCAGCTGTTTCACAGGATATGTGGGCTTGGAGAAGCATGCGGGACAACATATTTAGCAGCTCCCTGAAGTCTGCCATCATCATCATGTCTGTTTCTCCAAACACAGTGAAGATGAAGTGAATGACCACATCTGTTGGTGCAGAAAGAAGTCTGTCACAATCAAGTGATGATGTTCTTCATCCTGACAAAGACCAGGATCTGGCGCGGGTCAAAGGGACGGATGCTTTTCAGTCATGAAGTAGGCAGTAGTCTGTGGTGGTTGGGTTCAAACCCAGAGACGTGTTGCACGCTGAGATGACTTCAGACCATGTGAAGAGAACCCGGACGCTGATGACTGCGCCGAAGCAGTCAGGAGATTGGCCGGGGAGAATGTCTGGAATGCAGATGAACAAACTTCTCTGAAAGTAAAGGCGGGGATTAGTATTTTTAGGACTCATTGATGATAAATGTGTGGGGTGAAAAAATACCTGAAGATGAGGTCAAACTTCCTTATTGAAATTGCGTCAAAGCTTGGTTCTGTTGCGGTGTGTTCATGGGTGGTATGCTGGTGTCACTTACCTTCTCTAAGCAGCTGAAAACTGTACATTTACTATGCATTGTGGGAAGTTTTCATTTCAAAACTGTGACTTCATTTCTAATTCCAAATCTCACGTCATGAGTTTTGTCCCTGTGGACACAAACTGAACACAGGAGCTAGACACGTGGATCTCCTACTGTTTTTGTGGAGAAGACTGATGATGAAAATGACCTTAAGGATGGAAGGAGTTTTTAAGTGCTTTAGAACACCAACAGTTGGCAATTTTATGAATAATGTAATCAAGTGTTTTAAAAGTCCTTTCAGTGAAAACAGTGAGACCCAGTTTTGTCTTTTAGTTTCATTTCAAAGTAAAGCACACATTTTCCTCATATCTTTTCTTCCTGAGGATCAATTAAAACACTCCATCTGCTCCTGGTTAACCTCCTCTGACATTTTTGAACCCTTCTGGTCTGTACCCCTCTGAGGAAGGTGGTGGAGTTGTTGTGTCTTTGGAAGATCACGATGGAGGGAAAGGCAAGTTTATTTATATAGCACATTTCATGTACAGAGACAATTCAAAGTCCTTTACATAAAACAATTGAAGAAACAATCAAGAGAAATAGTAAACGTATGATCATTAAAAGAAAATTAAAAGAAAGTAAAAAGATTTTAATTTAAAACAAGCATAGATAAACAGTGCAGACGTAAACTTTTGAATACATATTAATCAAATGCAGCTGAGAACAGGTGAGTCTTTCACCTGGATTTAAATACACTGAGTGTTTCAGCTGATCTAAGATTTTCTGGAAGTTTGTTCCAGATCTGTGGAGCATAGAAGCTGAATGCAGCCTCTCCATGTTTAGTTCTGACTCTAGGAAATGATAAAAGATCAGATCCTGATGATCGGAGAGGTCTGGCTGGTACATACTGGGTCAAGAGGTCAGTCATGTATTTTGGTGCTAAACCATTCAAAGCTTTATAAACCAGTAACAGAACTTTAAAGTCTATCCTCTGGCAGACAGGTAACCAGTGTAAAGACCTCAGAACTGGACTGATGTGGTCTAGTTTCTTGGTCCTGGTGAAAACTCGAGCAGCAGAGTTCTGGATCAGCTGCAGTTTCCTGTAAAAACACTGTTACAGTCATCAAGTCGACTAAAGATGAAAGCATGCACTAGTTTCTCCAGGTCCTGCTTAGACATCAAATCTTTAATCCTTGAGATATTTTTGAGATGATAGTAGACTGATTTTGTGACAGCCTTAAGGTGATTATCAAAATGTAGGCCTGTGTCTATCACTACACCCAAGTTTCTGGCTGGGTTGGTAAGGTTTAGATGGATAGATTGAAGTTCTGTAGAAACATCCAACCTTTTTTCTTTATTCTCAAAGACAATAACCTCAGTTTTGTTTAATTGAAGTAAGTTGTGACACATCCAGTCATTAATGTCCTCAATGCATTTACCAAGAGTCTGTACAGGCCTCGGTCTCCTGGTGTCAATGTCATATACATCTGTGTGTCATCTGCATAGCTATGGTAACTAATGGTTTTGTTCTTTAGAACCTGGGTCAGTGGGAGCATGCCGATGTTAAATCGAAGTGGTCCTAGGATGGAGCCTTGGGATACTCCACATGTAATTTCAAAACAGAACAGAAACAGAGACAGAAACAGAATGAACACAATTATCTGGGAGCAGTTTTTACCACCCCTGCAACCACCACTGCTCTCTCTAAACTGACAAAAGTTCAACCCTTTATGAAGGCTTAGCCCCTCCCACAGGCCAATTTACCAGACATTTCTTTTAAAACAAATTCTTACTTTGTGCTTGGGGAATTTCTAAACATAACTTAAAAAGTAAAAACAATTAAACATAATTTTAGCAGAAATACGTTTAAAAAAACTGCATTTTGACAGAAACTCCCCCTCAAAAACCGTATAATTCTGACATGTGAAGTCATTTCCTGTTTCCTTTATGTGTGATAAAGTCTACACTTCCCTGGTTGGAATATTTGTGCTGGGAGGCCTGGATGGTGAGTAATATTCTATTTGGAACTAAGTGTGCACTCTTAGAGTTAAACGAAATGTGTCCTTTATGCTGTGGTGAATGTGAATGATTTGTGTGCCTGGATGCATGCGTCCGGTGAAAACTATAGACTATGTCCTAGTCCATGTGGTTTTTAGTCAGTTCAGTTTTGTCCGGATCACAGGATTCCACAGGATTCCTGTTTCAGTGGACCAACCTCTCGGTCTATAGTTCCTATTGCTCCGCTAGATCTTATGTCTTGTTCCCCTTTTAGTTTTCATCTCAGTTCCGTTCCTTTGATTTTCTTTGGTCATTTGCTCCTTTAGGTTCCAATAATGTAAAGAGTAAACTGCTCCCTTATAAGGAATTATGTGTAAGCCATTTGGAACTGACTCAAAAATCCTCCCTATCAGTCTGTGATATTTCAGAGACTGTTCCTCTTGATCACAAACACTTCTGTTCCACAGCCTTCATGTTTCTAATGCCTCAGTCGAAACTGCCCTTTATGGGTGGAAACGGGGTGTATGCGGGGGAACAGTGAAACAAAGGTTCAAACAAAAAATCTGAGCCAGCAGGTACTTCCTGTTTGGAACAAGAGGGGGGAGGGGTCACTTTTGGAGGGGATCAAGTTATCTAGTGACATACTGGATAACTTGATAGTCTATGGCTTCAAGAAGATCAAATCCTATAGACTTCTATGGAGAAATAGACAGCTATTACTCAGTCATTCTATTTGTCAGAATAACCATTCTTGATCTTCTTGATAATCCTATTTTTTCCTGACGCTACTTCTTTATTGTGAATTATTTAAGTTATAAACTGACCAATGAAAGCCCTAGACGCCCCCTGGCCCCCATCTTGAATCTACAGCCTTTAATTGACAGATCCTCTCAAGCGCGCTTTCAGTGGAAGGGGTGTGGACTTCCAGCAAACTGATTGGTGAGACAGATTACAACTGAAACGATGACTCGACATATTTTGACCAATCACTGCTTACTGACATCGTCTGGCTCCAACATGGCGGCGTCCTGATTGCACAAATGTAAACTGAATTGATTTATTTTGATTGAAGTTATATGTAAACCATTTTCTATAGGTGACATCACACTCACTCAGTCCAGTTCTCATATACAGTCAATGGGATGGACTCATAAACCAGGAGTCTGCAATCTGTCACGCTAAAAGAGCCAGACGGTCCAGTTTCTCATGGAATAAAATCCAACGAGAGGCGCAAGGTCCCCACCTCAAAGTTAGAAAGTTGCAATTGAGTTTTTGCTTTTGAAAGCAGCTCATACAAGTTCCTTTCAAATTAAAATACTTCCTGTGTTTTCTAAGATCCTCCTGCTGCAGCAGATTCACTTGAACTAAAAACGTCTTTTCTATCATTTTGACTTTGATGTTCCTGCATCATTTTTCTCCTTTTACTATTTAATATAAACATAACACCTTTGGTGCAGAATACAAATATTTTTATTTCAGCTAAATGCAATGAGATTCTATTCTAATAATGATCTGTTCTGACAGCAGATTAAACCGTTTACCATCATTTTGCTCAGTTTTGTCAAAAATCTAAGCATAAATAACAGAATGTAATTAGTTAAAGTAAATGAAGCAATACTACTAAAGCAATATTTATTCAAATTGTTTGCAACTTTCTTAAAAGCCAAAGAGCCACAATGAAGTGGCTCCAGAGCCTGAGGTTGCAGACCCCTGGCTTAAATGAATGCATTTTCATTTATTAATAATTCAACATTTCAGGACATTTCCTCTCACACATTTGATGTCCACCCTGTCATCTGTGTGTTTTTGTATATAAATTACATAAAGTCAATAACTATAGTGTGTCTGTGGTCTTATGAAGGGAGTGAGTTAAAGCACTTAAAATTGTGCCCAGATTCCAATGATATTCCTTTACAAAATAAAAGCAAAGTATTGAAACTAAAATGATCACATCTCCTTCCAAAATAACACTAACTGCACAGTGCAGTAAGGCATGTTTAACCTATTATAGAATGTAACTGCCTCCCCAGCTCTACCACTAGAAATGAAAATATTTGGGTGGACATTTTGTTTCTTGTCCCAAGAATCTGGTCAGAGTTAATATCTTCAGCTGGATCCACATATTTTTACTAACTTTTAAAAGCCTTCCTTCAGATGAAATTATTATAAAAGTAATATATATATTTCTGAAATTACAGCTGAATTTGGCACAGAATACTAGGAATGACCCAACTCAGCAGCAGCAGAGCTGAAGCTTGTTTTGTTCAGCTCTCACTGGGGCCGGGTGATACTGAGCATGTGGGTAATTGATCCAATACTGATCTGATACTGGTTAATGTTGATATTCTACGTGAATGCAGTGGATTTGACATGAACCTGAAAATCTCAATTGTTTTTAATTTCCTTGAATGCTTTTTTGTATGTTTCCCTGTTTTTTATTACTTCATAAACATAAAGACAGAATTAGGACAATATTTTTGGAAAATAGTTAATCAAAAATAAAAAACTCCTTTAAATTAAATAAAAAGTGAAGAGGTGAATAAGAAATAGTCAACAAACTAAAAGAAACAAGTAATAATTAAACAGAAAATAAATAAAAAATATTCAACAATTGAAAAAAATAACAACTGGTAGAAATATAAATAACTTGTAACGTCTTGGCCTTAACAGAAGAATAAAAACTCACGAAAGGTAACTTGCCAAAAATAGCTCAGCATTAAAATAGAGTGGAAACATTGATTCTGTGGGCTGGTATTGATCCAATATGATACACTGGGATCAATACTATGGATGTGCCCAGCACTGGCTCTGGACGCTGGTTTGTTGTTGCATGAGCAGAGAGTCCATCTAACTCCTGCTGAGAAGTTCCTGCTGGTGTTTCTGCAGCACACACCTTTGACCAGCAAACATATCATGTTATGAGATGTATGTTCTTTGTACCATGTACTTTTATGAAATGTTGAATTTTACGAGTAAACTGACTGTCTAAAGTCTCTTGAACACAACCGTTGTGCAACAGAACTGTAAGTTCCACTCTTTTATGGCAGTTCAGCCACTTTTCTCTGAAGTGTGTTCTCATAGAGTTACATCACTCAGAGCTGTGACCAGTGAGGTGTCTGACTGAAGAACATCTCTCTCCTCACAGCAATAATGAATCCACCAGGCTGCATGTCTGGTTCTGTTTACTGTACAGAGAGACGGTTCTGTTTCCTCTGCAGTGATGATCTGACTCTTCTCTGGTAGCCAGTATTGATGTGCTGTCAGGATGGAGACGGATCGGGAACAATCAGGGTGACCGGGCAGACCAGGACTCCTGAACATCAGCTGGTTTGGAGCCTAAAATCCGACCTGCTGTCACTTAAGCTGAACACACTCTGAAAACCGGTTCTGGACTCAGTCCATGTCTGCGAGCAGTCCGACACAGTGACAGCAAACAATGAGAGACAGCAGGAGCAGAGCTTGAGCCGCTATGTTCAGGGAGAACAGTAGACCTAAACCCAAGAAAGACCCTCAGCTCTCTTTTCTTTCAGTTTTTTATGAATCCGTTTTGGAATCAAACCGTTTTTGGTGTGAATTTGCAGACTGGCTGTGGCTTCACCTGTGGATCAGCAGACAGCCACCTGTGCTCAGTTCATTCTGTCTCTAGTGTAGTTTTTGCTTCTTCTATTGTTTGGTAACCCATATAGTGTTTAGTTTTTTGAGCTCGGCTTCTTGTTAGCTTGCTTTTCCCTTTACCAACTTCTAATCAAGTGTTTTTTTTAACTGTTTCTTGGTTTGTTCATCTGTCTCCATCCCTGTTGTCCCATACTGTGTATTCTCAGTGTTAGTCCACAAACAGCTTCTTTAAACCTGTTTAAACCAAACTGAGGAACCATCCACACTGAAGTGTTTTGAAATCATCAAGCACAGCTCGCAGCAACCAAACATGCAGCTACAGTCTGGTGTTACAGATTCATGATTTAACATTTCCTCCTTTACTTTCTCTTGTTGGTCCTCTAACAGACTGTGGTCAGAGTAATTATGCTTGAGCATCAAAGAGCTTTGCTTTTTTCATTTTAGTAATAGTTGTTTATTTCCATCTGTGAACAGAACTGTGAAGCACAGCAAACATTTATCAGAGCAGAATATTTGTGGAAATATTTTGATGACATCAGATACAAACACTAAAAGTCTCAAACCAGGCCCAGCTGTCCTGCATGTGGATCCATCACCGTGGAGACTCCAGCTCCTCTTTCCTTCCATAACTCCTCCATTCTGCTCCTACACCCTCTGCTTTATAGAGTCATCTGCTCTCAGAATTTGTCCCAAAGCAAAGCGTGCACTTTGACTGAACTGAGTTCATTTATCTGCACAATCATTTCAATAAACCAAATCTGATGTTTCTCTTTCATCCATTCAAAGCTCCAAAGAGCAGAACCCTCAGCTAGAGCTCCTCAAGGTCTAAAGTAAAAGTAGACAGAAATGATTTACATTTTCTGCTGAGTCTGATCATTACAACAGAAATTAGATTTAAAGCACTGGAGAGTTCCAGGATTTATTCAGGAATTTTTCAAGTTTTCTTCACATTTTTCTCCATGATTGATTGATTGATTGTTTATTTAAGACAGGGACAGCATATATTAATAAAACATTTAAAAATGCAAATATATAAGATTATAGTCTTTTAGACTAATTTCCATCTTTAGTGATTCAAGTGGATCAAATGAAATTTACAGAACAACTCCTAGTTTCAGCTGACAGTGCATGTTGTTCTGTTTACTATCTGCTCTGATGACACCACTGCCATCAGCAGCTCATTACCAGAGATGTCTCCGAGTTCCTCGGAGGTCCAAGAGTGTAAGAAACCAAAATCAAGAAACAGACAGAAAACACAAACAAACAAACAAACAAACAAACAAAAACAAACAAACAAACAAACAAACAAACAAACAAACAAACAAACAAACCCACCAACCAACCAACCAACAAACAAACAAACACAAACAAACCAACCAACCAACCAACCAACAAACAAACACACGTACGTCCCAGGCCATCAAAGCTTCAGTCACCGTGGACACAGATGTGTCTCTTTGCTCTTAGATGGTTTTTGTATTTCTCTCTTTTTTGTCCTCTTGGAGCCGTTCTCTCAGCAGATGGTTGTTCTTACTGAATCGGGTTCAGCTGGAGGAGAAATCTTCTTCACTCTCCCTGAACTTCATACCCACATCAAATCCTTCCATCCTCATGAACTCGGATGCATTTTTGAGTGTTCTGATCTGAACTGATCTGATCTGATCTGATCTGAACTGAACTGAACTGGATTAAATGAATGAATGAATTTGTTTATTTAAATAGGGACATACTGTATATAAAAACATCCAGCATAGCAGTAGGATCACGCCCATACCATAATGCTTATAGCAGAAGCTAACTGCACCACTTGTCCCTCGATGGGATTTTTACACAGGATAAAAGAATAATAAATCGCAACAATAATAAATAGTTAATTTAATGAAATGAGAGAGACATCAAAACGTTTAAAACATGGAGACACGATTAACAACACGAGTTTAACCCGGTCAGACCTGTGCAGTGCTGCTGCTGGTACAACCAGGCCTCGGTTTGTTTTTAAAAAGGCTAAAAGTGACTTAAGTGAGTTCCAGAGTCCCGTTCCTTTCATGGAGAGAGCAGATTGAGCAGAAGAGGTTTTGTGTTGCAGTTTCCTCTAGAGACTGTTTTCCTCCGGATCTACTGGAACTCTGAAACGCTTAGATATGAACGTCCTTAAAGGTTTAGGTCAGTTCATTAAAAACACTTCAAAATCATTGTTAAAAAGCTACAATTGATCAAATTAGAGAATGTTAACATTTCATGTTTTGATCAATGTGGCAGAGATGGAATGATGGCTTCAGATCTAAACTCTTCAGTGCTCGATTATACAGACTCTCCGTTGGTTTAAGTGCAGTTGGATGAGTAAGTGAGCAGACAGCATAAAACAGAGAAAAGATCATTGAATGTAGATGTTCTTGTGATGTTCTTGAACCTCTTTGAGAAAACCTGGTGGAGGATCGACACATTGAAGGTGATCAGCACTGAAAACACAACACAGAGGTTTTTAATAAGGACCTTCCTGTGGTTTAACTGTGGAGCAGCTCTGCTGCTTCTCAGGTTGGTGTAGTAACTACACAGAGCTGCATGTTACAATGGTGGGTGTTTCCTTCTCTCATGTCACAGAGGCCCCTCCCTCCCTCCCTCCCTCCACCCCTGTTGATCTCACCTGAGCTGCTGGCACAGAAGCTGCTGGCAGGTTCAGTGTTGGAGCAGGTTAATCTGGATCCAGTCAGGATGAGGCTCCTCGTGTTCCTCGCCATGGTTCCAGCGGCGTGGAGCTACCCGTCAGGCGCCGTCACCTCCAGCTGCAGCAACCTGACACCCCAGCACAGGGGGAGCTCACAGACAGGAGCATCACCGTACACCGTGACCGCGTCCTCCAGGAGCTACACAGCGGGACAGTCGGTGACAGGTGAGAGTCCAGCCGGGCTGTTTGCTTCCTCGTGGTTCTGTGTTTGAAGCCGACAATAAAGCTGCAGAGCAGCTGGTTAATGAGCAACAACAGAACACATGAGGTCTTCTCTATGCTCTCAGATGAGTGTTAATCAGGACTTTCTGAGAATTCTAGACTCCTTCTGCTTCTGTCTGTTACCGTGGCAACAGACTCCCGGGAGGTAGCAGCTGTGAATGATGTTTCATTCAGATAGCGGTTTCTGTCGCTGCGAGTCTGACGGGAGAGTTTGTGTGTTTGCTGCCAGCTGCTGTTATCAGTGGTTCTTCCATCAGACTTTCTGACCTTTGAGGTTCAGTATCAGCAGAGTCCACACACCTTCATTAAGCAACAAAACGGGATTTCTTTGGCTTAGCTGATGCCGACCGCATGTCTGACATCATCAAGTGACCTCATCCTCGCCGCTCCCTCGCCACGCCCGCGTTTCTAACAGCTGAGGTGAAACTAGTTTGTGGTGGAGGTTCAAGTTCACGGGACGTCATCTGCTGCAGCGGTAGAGGTTTCTTCATGCTCCTGAGTGGAACATCTGCCTGCAGGAATACATGTTATCTAAGAGTTTGGCTGAAACTGCGTCTGTTTGAAGGAAACTCAGACGACTGTCAAACTAAAAGAAACATTCATGATGGGTTGAACAACACAAACCCACGATTAAGAAGCTTTGTGTTAGGAGGGATGGTGGACGCTTGTGTGTGTGATGCAGTCCACAACAATCACAGATATTACTGTTTTTGAGACTTTCTTCCTCTTGGCCTCTAAGTTCTCCTCCAAGCTTCGAGTGGAAAGTCGTTTACGGGATTCCTGCTGGAGGCCAGAGAAGTGGGGGGTCAGACTCCTGTGGGCTCCTTCTCCATCTCATCGTCTGATGCTCAGCTCCTCACCTGCAGCAGCCAGCCTGTAAGTTTCTTGTCAGATCTCCAGAACCAGAACTTGTTCTTGATGAACATGTGCGTTGAGTGTGTGTGTGTCGCTGGTGTGCTCGTTACAGAGTGTGACTGACCTCACACCCTTCAGCAGTAACTGTCATCAGTGAGTCCAGCCTGGTGGCATCATGGGAAATTCTGAAGGTTTTTATTAATGTGGTGCAGACAAAACAAGCAAGACTGAAACAAACAGTCAACTGAGGAAGCCTTCTGCTGAGTCATGTGACCGTGGACTTTGTTCTGAGCTGCTGTGGTTCAGTGGTGGACCATCAGATGGAAGGAGCTGACGTTGACTGAGGAGGTTTTCAGGCAGGAAAAGATCCATGAAAGATCTTCTGAACACTGAGGGGCAGAACCTGTAGACATGGGTCTGGATCATCAGAGGAAGCCCACTAAGAATGTTCTGACTTAAGACAGTGCTGGTTGAGGGGCTGCATCCGGCCTGCTGGAGCTCCACAGTGTTGACATGTTTTCATGTTTGCAGAAATCAGCTGTCTCCCACACTTCAAGCTCTGCAAAGACTATAATCCAAGTGACATGGCAGCCCAGCACGTCACAAGTCAAAGATGTTGAGTTCCAGTGAGTTTTGCCTTGATTTCAAACATTTTGATTCTTTAAGACGGAAGTGTCAAACTCAATCGCAGTAGAGGCCAAAATCCAAAACACACCTTAGATCACGGGCCGAACAGGACAAACATTTATTCTAAAACTACAGATTTATAACTTGTATTGATATTTGTCAAAATTAGACAAGTTAGAAATGAACTAAACATGAAAAGAAAAAGAAAACTTTTCTGTCTTTTTCTACAACAAAATACACTTTTAAATATCCCAAAAGAATTTGATCTCCAGTAAATATATCCTGTTAAAATGATCCAAACAAAACAAAGTCTAGAAATAAAAGTAAAATGTTTCATTTCATCAAAAAAATAAATCAAATGAGAGAGAGGATGATGACATCATCGTGATGTAAAACAGAGAGCCACAGAGCATTAGAACTCCTCTCTCAGCCTCCATAATCATAGTGTTACTTCAATATTTTATCAGCGCAATATAACATGGGGGGGCCGTAAATAACAATAAAATGTGATGATGAGGGCCGGATATGATGAGGGCCTTGACTTTGACACATGCTCTAAGATAAGAAGAAGGAGGAGCCTTACAGAACCTAAACAATAAAACATCAGATGAGGTGAATGAGCTGCTCCAGTGCTCTAAAACAGTAATGGAACTCCTTAAAATCCCTCTCCAGTCATATTTGGATCTATTGTAAAAGTGTTTCAGTGTTCTTTAAATTATGATGATTCTGTGTTCAGACAGAATGAAAAGAAAACTTGTTGTTTTCTTGGACATAGTCTCTGCAGAGCAGCAGGAGTTCATTAGAAATTCACCTCTAAGACCTGGTAGCAGGGAGTAAGCCTCTGCTGATATCCCATCATCCCTTTAATTGCACTCTCTCGTCGTAGCTCCTGGTTTGAATTTGAATAAAGAAATACTCACATGTTAGAAACATCATTTTCATTGGAGGGGGTCTTTAAAGACTGTAAGAAAGGAAATACTAATGAGTCTCTGTCAGTGTCAAAGGTTGCAGACCCCTGTTCTATACCTCCCTCATCCTGTAAAGGGGTCGGGGGGTAGGGTGGGGTCCCAGGATGAAGGTTCAACACTGAACGGGTCACAGACAGACACGAGGATGGGGAAGCTATGTTAATTTAGCTTTGCATTCAGAAATCAAACAAAAACTATAAATGGACATTTCTGACTGATCTCAGTTTGTTCATGAACTCCACACGATGCCTTCATGAACACAACGACCACAATGCTCAAAGACCGTTGTGGTTCTGGAGAGAAGAGTGAGACGTCTTCTGAAGCAAAAGAGAATCTCCAGACACAAGCAGCATGAGTCCGTCTCATGAAGGTGCATTTCTTGTGTTTGCAGTGCAACGTTTGTACAAAGCTACAGCGTCTTCTGGGTGGATTTGAAGAGCCTCTCCCTGAGTAGATCTTCAAACACCTCCACCACCTCTGCTCTTGATGTGAGTCACACACTTAAGAAACCTGCTGACAGCTAAAAACACTTTCACCATGATGGTAAATGGGAGCTGATGAGCAGCTGTTACTGATGAATGCTGGGCTTTGAGAGGATCAAACTAGAACTGAAGGAACCAAGAGGAAGCAGAAACTGTTCACTGTGTTTTGTATGACAGAACATCTCCAGCAGCGGCTGTGGATCCTCAAAGATCTGCATCAGTCAGCCCTCCGGCTGTGACCCTGCCGTCAGCAGCAGCTGTTTCTTCATGTCGGCCGCCGCGCTGTCTTCTGACGCCGTGAGCTACGAGATGTCCGGTCCCTCCAGCGGATACATCGCCTTCGGATTCTCTGATGATCAGCAGATGGTAATTTGAGGGCGTGGCACCTGCAGAGGTCGTTCAGACGTCTTCATCGTTGGTCGTTGTGTGTCTGCAGGGAAACGATGACATCTACATCTGTGGCGTGGGGGCGAACAGTTTGGTGTCGGTTCAGCGCGCCTTCTCAACAGGAAAAACACGTCCAACCAGCCAGCCTCTGGTACCAAACCTCACACGTTCTGGAGACTGAAGCTGAGCTCCGTGGCTGAAGCCTGTGCTGAAAGCTGTCTTTGTTTCACAGGGAAACGTGTCTGGTGTGGCGGCATCGATCAACAACAACGTGATCAAGTGTGTCTTTGTTTCCTCAAACCCCATTTCCACTCAGCGGGCGTCAGTCAGCAACCAGACCTACTACCTCCTTTATGCATATGGAAGCAGCAGCAGCGGTGAGGAAACAGACATGAAGACACCAGAACACTTCCTGCTCCTGCTGCGAGTGCAGCCTCAGCCGTCTGAAGTCACAGACCCAGTCTGTGGGTTCACGTGTTCGGAGCAGGGGGGCCCAAACGTTTTTGCTTAAAGGGCCAAAATCCTGGTCCAAATGCAAACATTAAACTGTGATCCTAAAGAGAGCCGTGGAGCTGGTCTGTTGACTTCATCCGTTTGCTGCTGTCGCTCCATCTTGGCTGAAAAAAGGATCAGAAGTGACTGAAAGCTCTTGGGAATTTTTAACACAAAAACAGTCCTGGGCTGACTCTCTCTGGGGTGACTGCAGGAAAAGAAAGTGCTAACAGCGCCATCCAGAGGACAGAAGTATATTACTGCATTATTAGAGTTTTGGAACACACAGAGAAACAATGAGAAACGGGTTCGAGGTTTGAACTGAACACGCTGCGACTTGGCGGGCCGAATTTGACCCACAGGCCACACTTTGGACACCCATGGTTAAGAGCAAATGTGTCAAAGTCAGGGCCAAGGGGCCGGATCCGGCCCTCCAGATCATTTTATTTTAATGTTATTAATGACCCGATGTTATCTTGTGCTCATTTCTAACTTGTATAATTTTGACAAAATATATTTTTATGAAGAGTAAAATATTGAAAGTTATTTAAGGTCTAAGTTGATTTATTCTGGAATAATATTCCTGCTTTTTTAAATTCATGATTATGTTAAAAAGTTACAGTTTAAAATGATAAAAATTGGCATTCTGCTAGCTTTTTGCACTATTTTGGTATGTACTAAGATATTTTAGACTATTTTGGACTTCAGCTAATATTTCATCTACATGCCACACATTCATTCACGGTGCTGTACTCGGCTGGTTTAAGTCATATTTAACAGGGAGAAGCTTTTCTGTTAATATTGGTGAGGCCTCCTCCTCTGTGGCTCCTCTCTCTTGTGGGGTACCTCAAGGCTCTATTCTTGGTCCCGCCCTTTTTTCGTTATATCTGCTGCCTCTTGGTTCCATCATTGCACGGCATGACGTCTCATTTCACGCTGATGGTCTGCAGATATATCTCCCCCTCAGTGCAGAACAGAACACTTCACAAAACGTTTTAACAGAATGCATCCAGGATGTAAAACAGTGGCTGAGCCAGAAGTTTCTATATTTGAACGAGTCAAAGACGGAGAGCATTGTGTTTGGTGACACCTCTACAGCTGACCACACCGCTGTTAGAAAACTGGGAGTGGTCTTTGACAGCTCAGAGCTGGCAAGAATGAGAGTCTTCATTCCAAATATACGTTTGCTTGAACACAAACTGAATGTGTCAGTTCCATCCTCTCTGCTCTGTGAATAAAAAGAGTCTGAGGAGAGACTGTGATGGTTTCCAGGCTCCTGAAGTCCACCAAACACCAACACGTGTATCCACGAAGGCTGTCAATAACCCTCAGTTTGTTGTGTGTCTAACAGGACAGATCCAGAAGCATTCAGGGACTTTTATCAGCACTGATAAATTGGACATCTTTAATCCACAGACAAGCCAAATCTCTGGATTACCGAAGATCATCAAAGCCCACGGTGAGATCCGGTCTCTCATTGAATCCACATGAGGAGACTTCTGATAACAGATCTGTAATGAACAGATCTTTATAAAGCATCCTTTATATTTGTTTAGATAACAAAGAGCAGACTCACAAAGTAAAAGATCTGTTAAATATTTGATATACTTCTAATCTTGATCACTGTGTACTCTGAGTATACTATACTATACTATACTATACTATACTATACTATACTATACTATACTATACTATACTATACTATCCCTCCAACTCTTCCTTGCTCCTCACTGCTGTTAAGAGAAGGTGAATGAAGTTTGTCTTTGCTTCAGGGACGCTGATGCTGACATCCTGGATGACCACTGCCGCCGTGGGGATGATGTTTGCTCGATACATGAGGTCAACGGCTAAAGGACAGAAGCTGTTGGGGAAGGACGTCTGGTTTGTGGTGAGTTTTACTCAAACATGCCTTCAAGAAGTCATGAAAGGAAAGAAACTTTGAATTGACTTTTTAATCCTAAAAAGTGGAAGACAAACTTTGTTTTAGAAGTTCTAGGAGACGGCTGTCGCTCACACGTGTGCTCTCGTACAGACACATGTCTGTACGAGAGCACACGTACACACACGTGCACACACGTGCACACATACACACACATTTACAGCATACATAACAGTAACGGGCGTTCACACATCCATTCATGTATCTGCTTCAGACACACAAAGACAAACAGCATAGACAACAACAGTGATATTGGAGGGGTGGAGCCACAGCTAGTTGCTATGGAGACTCGGACAAACATCTGCATGTTCCCATGCTGCAGAACTCGTGTGTCTGCACACACCCCAGCTCCCATTACTCCAGCAGATGGTTGTGTTTTTACCTGATGTGATGAACGTGCACGCTCATGGTGTGCGCATGTGTCCTGCAGGTCCACGTGGCTGTGATGAGCATCACTGTGATCGCCACCTGCATCGCCTTCATCCTCCCCTTTGTCCATGCCAGGGACTGGTCTGGGGTCAGTGCACGTGAAGACTTTCTGGCTCTCTGCTGCTGCTGCTGCTGCTGATGATGATGATGATGATGATGATGATGATGCTGATGATGATGATGCTGCTGATGATGATGCTGCTGCTGCTGTGTGTGTTGCAGGGAGCTCATCCGGTGCTGGGATGCCTGGTTATGATCCTGTCTCTGCTGCAGCTGCTGGGGGCGCTGCTGCGCTGCGAACCTCAACATCCTCGGTACGATCCTCAGTGTGCGTGATCGCAGATCGCCGCCGTGCACGGATCTGTCATGCATGATGTCATTCATTGAGTTAAACATTTACTGGATCAAAGAGAAACTTTTTCAGGTGCTTCACAAATAATGCTAGAAACATTGAACCATTCAAAATTAAAGAGATCTTCCATTGTTGAAAACTGATCCATTATGGATGCTTTATGAAAATGAGGTATGTTTATGTTTATGAGGTTTGTTTATGTCATTGCAAGGGATTCTATTTTTAGTTGTTGTTTAAACATTCAGACCAACAGAATTGTAAGAATTTTCAGTGTAATTACCGTCAGAGAGAGCATTTTGAAGCTCTCCTCCTGCAGCTCTAAGAGCTGGAGATGAAGGATGATGGATGAAGGACATATTGAGTTCCTCTTCCTCTGATGTGACTCTATCTGCTCTCCTTTCTCCCTGACAGGAGGTTTCTCTTCAACTGGTTTCATGCTTCAAATGCAATGGCAGTGAAGGCTCTAGCTGGTGCGTGGTGACAGAAGGTCAGAAGCGTGAGTGAAGCTTTCCGTGTCTGACAGCAGCTCGTTCGTGTTTTTGAACAGTGGCGGCCATTTTCACCGGCCTGAACCTGGTTGACTCCACGCACGGATGGCTGATGGCGGTCATGGGAGCTTTCCTGGGATGGGATGTTTTGTTCTACTTCCTGTTTGAAGTCAAATTCCGGTGGAAGATGAACATCGCAGGTACGTTCCAGGAGCTGGCGTCCTTCATTAAAGGAATCTTCTTTAAGGGTAACCACACAGGACAGGCGGGCTGAGCGGAGGAGGCGTGGTCTGGATGTGATTGACAGTTACAGTGAGTTTAGCTTGAAGGATCTTTTTATTATTTTCTCAATGACAGTAAAATGAATTTATAAAATCATAAGGCCCAGGCAGGCTGCCTCCCCATCCCACCGCCGCTCTCTGTCTGCCGCTCAGCCAGCTTTCCAAGGATCGGTTTAGCCAGCAAGCAAGCTCTGCCGTTCTGGGCGTGGCAGAGCGACCCCCCCGCTGCTCTCAGGGTAGTGAGCCGACTCCTCCGCTCTCGGCGTCAACATCACAGAGTGAGCTCCGCCGTTTTCAGCGTCTCGGGGTGAGCTCCAACACTCTCTACGCGAGTTGGAGAAGCCAAGGTAGTTGATTAGCTCCGCCTCTCTGCGCCGCGGACAGAACTCACACGGTCCTGTGGTGAGCTTCAGCTCCGGAGCTGTTGAGTGTTCAAAGATGGGCGGGGCTTTTATACTAGAGCTCGCAGCATGATGACGTGAAACTTCTGGGACTTACACCAGTTGACCAATCACAAAATCCAACTGTAATTCCTCGTTTCTACCTGTAGAGGGCAGACAGAGGGTTTTTGACTCTAATTTCAGAACTTAAACAAGTTTATTATGAATTGCACTTTTGTTATTCTTTAACCTCCATGTCAAACATTTTGGATTTTTGAACTGCAGCAGTTTTGTTTAGAAGTGTAGTTATAGAGGAAGGACGTTTACTGTTCTGCCAGAGCAACTCTCCCTGAAGGAAAACCACTTTTTGTCTTTTGAAACTAAAAATATTTAAAGGTTCCATCTTTACTCTCATAGCCAGGGCTCTAAAGTAATAGCCGCCGACCCACCAAATGTGGGTAAAACTTCAATTTGGCGGGCAGATAAACGGTTTCACGAGTCATGTTGGCAGGTGAGCATCATCTCAGTCTCAAACTCACAACCAGGACTTTTAAGAATCTGCTTCAAACATTTATTTAAACATTCACTTCATCCTCCCATTCGCTGCAGCTGGAGATGGATTCAGGAGCTGCATGGAATTTCTGCATTTATGCGCTTTCTAAAAGAGCTTACTATTGCTGCATTCAAATGTGCTGGTAATTTCTACTATTAACTAACACTGACCTTTGCCAGCACTAACTCTCTCTCTCTCGTTGCTCTATGACTGTTACTTTTTAAAATGATTAAAACTCACAACTACAACACATAAGAAGGCAAAGTGTTGCACATTTTTCAATGTATGCATGTCTTTCTATGCATACATATGCATAATATCTATGATATTTTTGGAAATAAAAAAGAATAAATAAAGTAAAGTAAGTATTTTAATGTTTATAACTAGTTTTAATCTTTATGGAAGCATGCTGCATTCAATAAGAAAAGGTGTGTGTATGTGTGTATTTTTAGTTTTTCATTAAAAATTAATGTTGAAAATCACAAAAATACATATTGTCAAAAACAGATTGTGAGCCACAGTGAACCACACCTACAAAATCGTGAATGTGTTCGTCCAGCAGGTCCCCTTCTGGTTTATTGTCAGGACTGATTCACAAACAAAAATGAAAAGGTTCCTGCTAGTCAACATTTTAAACTTCCCCGATGTTTCGCTCTGTAATATTGTGTAGCTAAAATAAGTAAACGCTTTACAGAAAGGTTTGCGTTCACAATAAAGTTCAGACATCAGAAATGTCTTTTGTTAAAATAACGTTTTATTTCTGTCATGTTATAAAACCTGATATTTCAATTATTAGTAGTGTTTTGTTTTTTTGAGAGGACAATCATGAACTAAAAATGTATTTAGTTGTTTGCTTTGAAACACACAAATGATGTTTCCAGAGAAATGTTTGGCTAGTAGAGTCCAGATTTGGCTGCTAGACTTTGGATACCGGCTAATAACCAAAATGTTCATTTAGAGCCCTGGTTAAAAAAAAAAAAAAATCAATGGGACTGTAGGTATTCATGAGCGGAGGTGAATCTGTCTGTCCATCCGCCTGCATCTGCACACGCTCCTTTCATAAATCTGACATGAAATGTTTGTTTTCTTTTCAGGTGAAGGGTCTGGATCCAGAACGGTAAGCTGAGAGAGAATGAATGTAGACGCCAGATCAAGAGTCAAACTGACTTCATTAAATGTTGATTTCAGCAAAGTTTGGTGCTGAGGATCGTGTACGTGATGGGAAACCTGGCCTGTCTCATCGCTCTGCTGGTTGGAATCGGGACGTCGTGAGCTGAAGAGAAGCCAGGAGCAACAAGGTTCAAGCGGACCATGTGCCAATGATCAAGAAATCCTGGAAATTGATGGAGAAAGTTTTGCACCGCTGATGATAACTGTGAACCAAATGTAACAGAGTTATCACCTGTTCTCCAACCACAAATGTTTGATTTAACTGCAAACAAGCTCTGCCCCAAGAAACACTAAAACTGGAATTCTTCATTTATTGGAAATGTAGAAAATTAGGAAGTAGATTACAGTCAACACATTCCTCCTTCATCAGCCCAGACAGAGCTCAGGCATCACATGCTCGGGGGTTCACTGCTGCTCATCTTTATGACTCTAAAAAAACTAAAGTTGTTCCTGAGAAAACATCTGATGATCCTGAAAGTGCGAGCCAGGCCCTCTCATCCATCCATCCGACCCCCCAGGACGGGTTGAATCCTTTTAGTTTCATGTTTGGTATTGTTCTATCTTAAAACGGCTAAAAGTGGAGATTAGAACGAGACTAAAGTCCCCGAGCAGAAAGGAAACTTAGAGATTTGCAGACTGGCTCTCACCATCAGCTACAAGACAATATCATCGGTTTCAATCCATTTTCAAATGCACCTATTTTGACTTTCCTCTCCAATTGAGACACTTCCTAGTTCCTAACAGTTCACAACATCATTTTATGCGATAAGAACCAAGTTTTATTCTGCAACATAAAAACAATCCAGTAAAAATGTTTGTGGTGTTAAAGTTTCTTACGACTTGAACAAACTGTCTTTATCTATATGATCCATTAGATCTTTGTCATGGTTTCAGAAGTCTCTGTTAATTCATTTTAAACACACCTGACTTTGTTTTTGATTTGTAAATATTTCATTCATTTCCCATGTCTCTATTTCAGCATTTATTGATTTTTTATGTGGTCTTTTTGTTTGCTTGTTTTCTCAGTCTGGCTTTCCCATTAAAGTTTTAACTTACATTTTTTTTAAATGTTATGTTAGATGGGGTTAAAATTGAGAACCAATGTGTGTGTTCTGCGCACTTAACCTTAATTTATACTTCTTTTTCTTGATTTTTTTTATTTTTCTGTACTTTACTCTGTTATCTGTTTTTGATTTTTTTTAATTAAATGGAGGATCCACTTGAAAACGAGATGTTGCATCTCAAGAAGCTTCTCCTCCTTCTTTGTTCAAATGTGTAAATAAATAAAAACAGACAAATGCCGTGGTGACGAGCAGATCAGCCCCTCCTCTTCACTTGAGGCTCCCCAAAGTGTTGGTGAATGTGTTAAATGTTTTTAAAATTATTTTTATGCCCATTATTATTTAACTCTATCATAGAATAATAATGAAAATTAAAAATAACTGAAATATCTCGAGGGTGTGTGGTATCTTGAATCTAAAGCGTTTGATATTACATCTTATGTTCATCGTCTGACCAGCAGAGGGCAGACCAGGTTCACAGAGCTGTGTTAGCTCATAAAGGAGAAGTGTTCGGATGTACCGAGACGTGGTTCAAATGAAAAAAACTGGGACAACCTAGTCACCGTTTGGACATTCTTTTATATGAAGATGCAACACTATCCAAGTGGAAATGTTTCCTTCTCCCTCGTTCCTCTGAAACAATAAAGTCTTCTATCAACAAGTTAACAGAAGAGACTGAAGAGATGTTTTAAAAGGACTAAAATGAAGCATATGGCATTTGAAAAAGAAAAGTGGAAGGAGAAACCAAGATATGTTGCCTTACTTCCAAAAGCGAGGGAAGAAATAAGTGAATAAAAAGAAGTGAATCAAAGGAACTGAGAAAGAAGACAAAGAAAGTCAAGAATGAGAAAAACAAAGGGGAGGGTCAGAAAATGGTCATTTTGAGAATAGTTCTTTATTTCCACCTGTTTTGTTCCATCTTTTAAGTAATTTTGTTCATTTTTCCTTTTTTGTGAAACTGAGAAATGAAAGAAAAGTTTACTAGACAGATTATTAGCACACTCAACAGATTCAATGTTTTCTCTTCAAGTACAAATGTAAATGAGATATTTTAGTTAAATTTTTAAATTTAATTTCAGTTTTTAGATTTTAATCAAAATACTTGGATTCATGACATCAATAGTGTCTAAAAGTGAAGCAGTTATCTGACGGAGGTTTAAATAAAGTAAGGATTAAAAAATGATTAGTGACCGGTCTGGAGGCCTCGTTATTCCTCGCCTGGGGTCTCCAAACTGCTGCAGAGGGCAGCAGCAGAACTTAGGCCCAATCGGAGTTCTTCCCTTCTTCTTCATTTAGCCCTCCAAATGCAGAATTATGAAAGAATAGTGTCTGCTCGCACTTCACTTGCCCCTTCAATTGGAAGGGAAGAATTTATGCTCAGATGACCTTGGATTTGATAAATCCCAGTAAAATATTAGGGAATGCAGTTTGTGTAGTTTGTAACGGATTTGGTCCGGCTCCTAAACACTAACAGAGACTCATTATTTTTTCTCAATCTGCTCGAGCTGGGGTGGGATTATATACATTTGTTTCCCTCCACTCCCTTTCAAGCGATCTGCTTGTGATTCATTATGTGATATCTTTAGTCATGTGGCTTTGTTTACAAATGTTGTTAATGCTGAAGAGGCCGGCTCAAGGATGACATTGTGAAATGGGCGGGACCAACAAGGAGTGAAAGGCGGAGTCTCAGAAATCGAGCTGTTTTACTTCTAGGTATTAAAACGGGCCACAAAAATGACTCATATTGTATGAATAATCTGTTTTATTAGTATTCCCATATCCATGATCATATTTATGGATATAGTTTACTCTGAAAGGCTGAAGAAAATCATGATAGTTCCCCTTTAAAAACTGAGTGACTCAAAAATCTGAAAGGATTTTATCATTATTGATAATAAGAAGAAAGAATTTAGAATCTGCAAGAAAAGAATTTCAACTAGAACCGACTCCAGAACCAACCTGTGCAGAAACATGAGAAGAACTTTCTCCACAACAGATCAGATACTGACAGAAGAAACCAGATAAAGATCAGATACTTGTTATTTCTAAATTCAAACCTTTACCAATAAAAACAGAGGATTCTGAACACAACATGATGAATAATAATCAAGCTGGGGAAACAGAAAGTGAAACTTCAATTCCCTGAAAACTGAGATCTGATCGTGATCATAGATTTATGTGGGTCAGAAGAGCTGCATGTTTCAACCCAGCAGATGCTGCATGGAGGAGATCGACAAATTCTCCAGCCAATCAGGACACAGAACAGGGTGCAGTGTTTCAAAAATAAAAAAAAGCAGCAGCTTGATCGCACTGAGAGCAGGGGAACTGTAATGTGGGAGGAGAACTCTGCATTCTGATCTATTTGACAGAGATCTGAGAGAGTTCAGATAGAGGTACAGTACAGTGGAATAGAAAGTCATGTTCTTTGAAGGTCTTGATCATGTGGACAGATTGAGAAAAAAAAAAATAACGGGTCTCTGATAGTGTTTGGGGGCAGGTCCACATGAGGAGGCGGGCCGGGTCCAGCCCGCGGGCCATAGTTTGGTTTAGACCAACGTTTAGATTGTTTCCCTTTTTCTGTTAGCTCCTCCATCAGAGAAGAACAGTTCTGTGGTCTGAAACAGAAGCTTCAGTAAAAGTGATGCTGCATGTTTCCCATGCAGACAGTTCATCACCATTTGGCTTTTTTACATTTAAGGTTTGAATTCCTACAGTGAGAGTTATATCAAAAGAAAACATGTGATTACTGTGTCCCCCCCAACCCCGGAAATGGATCGACCCCACACCCCTTCTGGGCTGGATCGGTGTTACCTGCTCTGGTGTTTTCTGATCTGTTTGCTCAGCTGTTGGACAGGACAAGTTACAAAAAAAAAAACTGCAGGACACTGCTGCACAGCTGCTCAGTTTTAACACAAACTGAGATGTGTGAGGAGCTACACCATTCAAAGTCTCAGGGAGTCTGAAGGAGCAGCAGTGGGTTTAGTTGGAATGGTTTTGGTGAAACCTTCATGTTCATAAATGCACAGTTTAAATGCAGCTGACTTCTCTCCATGATCATGTTCTTACTGTATTTTATCCAGCCTGCATTCTGAATCAGATCTAAAGACGAATTTTCACCTGCATGTTGAAGTACAACTTCAGTTACTTTCAGTTCTTCAGACATGTTCCAGCCTGTTACATACCAGCTGGAAGTGCTCCAACAGTCTTCCTGAGAGGATCCTCAGAACACAGCAGGAGCAGTACAGCAGAGACATGCTCTGGGTTTTTGGTCTTTGGATGCTTTTCTTATGGGAGCTGACGTTATCCACAGATGGTGAGTGGAGCTTTCCTTAACCCTTCTGCTCTCTTAGGCTTGTTTACATAAAAGTGGGGTCATCTGGACCCCACAAGACAGAGCACTGAACTTTATTTTCAGTGATTGTCGATCTTTGCTGGTGTCCAATGGCAGACACGAAGTCTTTCCCACCTTTGTCATGGAAAGACTAACACCTCAATGTGAGGGTGGGGTCAGAATTTACTGAGTCGGACACCCAAGGAGGAGCACACTGAGGGCTAGATAGATACAGTTTATTATGCTCAAGGTGGTGTGGAAACTTCGTTGCTGCCAGATAAACAGTCTGTAACAAAACACGAGAGTTATTTGAGGTCAAATGAAGGGAACAAAGTACAGGTGTAGGTATGACCTCCAGGAGAGCAGACTTTGGGGGTGTCCATATGGAGATGAGGGGGGGGCAGTGAAGAATCTTGAGAAATCCAGGTCAGGATCATACACGTGGGTCCAACCCAGACATGCATCACACCAGAATCAGAATCCAGGGTCAGAAAAAGGGTCAAAACCAGCAGGACGGAAGAAGCAGCCTCGAGCAGACTCGAGCAGACTCGAGCAGACTCGAGCAGACTCGAGCAGACTCGAGCAGGCCTGAACTTGGCAAAAGCACAACGAACTGGCAAAGAGGAGAAACTTAAGTAGTCCAGAGCTCAGCTGTGTGGAATCAGCAATCAGGAGGGAGCAGGAACAGGAAGACCAGAGGAAAAAAACCCCACAGGTCCTGACAGGTAGGGTCATCTGGACCCCACAAGAGAGCACGAGGGTTCAAAATGGTTTCAACTTCTTCAGCAGTGACGGGTCAGTTTGGATCTGTGAGCCCGTCATTGAGAAATATTTTCAATGAAATATCAACTGGTTACATCTAACTGTTTGGGGGGATCAACGTGTTTTGATCAGTTTGGTGATGGATCAGAGGTGACTCAGAAGTTTCATCCAAGGCGTGAGTTGGAGTTGCTGCTGCTACTATTGACCAGCTGTTAAAGAGATAAGCATCCATGAATTGAAAAATGAAAATTTGATTGGCTGAGGAGAAAACAGGTGGATTTATCTAATTTTTTAGGATAAATGCATAATGATGAGGGACGTGGAGGGAAGAAATCCAAAGTTCTTGAGGTAGATCTTCCTTCTTGAAATTCTTCCAAAGCTTCATGAAGAGGATTAAAGAGGATAGAGAGAGAGATGGTGTTGAAGGAATAAAATCATGTCCACCTGGAAAAGGAAAGACACAAAACAGTAACCTGAAGCGTCATCTGAAGAATCTCATGAATAGAAGAAACAGTGTTTTTCTTCCAGACCAACATTCACACAAACATCTGTTTGACAGGTGCAGACGTCTCCTGTTATTTTGGGCAGAGCTGCGTTTTACCCTGCAGCTTCACACAAGGAGATGATACTGTCATCCACTGGTCCTATATGAAACAGACCCAAGTTCATTCCTATTATGAAAGAAGGGACCAACTGGGACAGCAGGACCAGAGCTTCAAAGGAAGAACATCTCTGTTCCTGGATCAGATCTGCAGAGGAAACGCCTCCCTGCAGCTGAACGGAGTGATGGTTCAGGATGAAGGATCATATCAATGTCACTGCAGCACCAGCAACGATGGAAGAGACACCTCCATCAACATGAAGGTTTACGGTAAGATAAATGAACTCAGGAAACAGGAGAAAGTCCAAAATGTTCTAGTTCAGTTTCTTCCTTTCTGTCCATCAGACTTTAATGTTCCAAGTATAGTCATGAAATGAACTTAAGCAGATAGTTCAGGATCCAAAGTTCCTGATTCTCTTGGATCTGTCCCATTCTCTGATCAACAAAAGTTCTGAGGAACACAGCATCGACTCCTCCACACATCCTGACATGCACTTCTGGTTTGTCCACTTGTTGCAGCTCCAGTTCAGAAGATCAACATGAGACAGACTGAAATCTGATCATTCTGCAGCTCAGATGGGATCTATCCTGACCACATGTCAGCTGGTCCCAGTTGATCAGTGTCCTAATCCTCGCATCCAGAACCTTCCGACAAAACCACAGTCCAGAAGACTGAAGAACTTCTTTACAACATTAGCAGCTCTCTGACTCTTTCAGACAGAGAAGATGAGCTGGAATACATCTGCACCATCAGCACTCTATCAGAGCAGAGGAGAGCTTCATGGAGGAGAAGATGTGAGTGTTCCAGTTCATCTGGACCAATCTCTCAGTCTCATCATGACAGAACTTTCCAGAATCAAAGACTTTGATGTTCTTTGTCACTGTGGGACTCTCCCTGCATGCAGACCTTCATGATCCTCCAGGATCAAGCAGACTATAGATGATTAAGCTCTGAAAGGATTTCTTTACGTCTTCCAAAGTCTCATTCATGTAACCATGGAGACAGGAGGCTGTGTGCAAACATCAGGATTTCAGACATTTTGACCTGATGTTTCATTTCATGATGAACTATTTTTGTATGTTATTGTCTATTAATTCTATTTCTATTTAGTGATCATCTCTGGAGAAGCTACCATCTCCTGCTCTTCCCCAGACACCCCCCTCTCGGGCTTCAGTCTGGTTTGGAGGTTCAATCAGAGGCAGATGATAGTGACCAGAACGAGGATGATGAGGCCAGAGAGTGTCAGAGGAGTGGAAGCAGCATGTGAAGGAGGTCTCCGAGTCAGGCAGACTCACACTGACAGCACTTATTGCTGCAGAATCTCCATGAGGGAACATACACATGTGAAGTCAGCAAAGATGGAGACAGCAGCATCACTCAAGTCTCTCTGAGATCAGATCCAGGAAAAGGTGAGAAACTAAATGGTTTTGTTTATTTATTTGTTTATTTATTTGGAACCCCATTAGCTTCCACCAAGTGGTCGCTAGTCTTCCTGGGGTCCATAAGCATAAAAACACATTTTACACATTACACATAAACTTTAAAAGATTTCACACATTTTTTAAACCCAAAAAAAAAAAAGTCAAAATAAAGTCAAAGCAAATTCATTTTTGTACCCATCATTTAAATAATGCAACATTCCACACCAACAACATACATTTTATAAAAACAACCATAAATCGTTTCAGTTATTGTAAGTGTCCATTGTATGTTAGCTTTAAAATCTTTTTTTAAATGACATTTGTTTATTTATAAGCCTCATCTTCCCAGAAAGTTGATTCCATGCAGCAAAAGATCTAAACAACACTGTTCTTCTCAACTGTTGGACCTTGAAAAGGAACAATCAAATCACCAGAGCTGACTTGTCGAGTTTGATATTGATGGCAATACCGCTGTACAAAAGATTTCTAACCAAACATTGTGGGGACTTTTTAAAGATGGCATCATTGCATTAGCATTGAAGACGAAGTTTGTAGTTTTTCTTGTACCTTCAGCCAACCAAAGTAAAGTGTTTGCATCTTCATCCATCTTGGTCCAATAAGAGCAGCCAAGTGCCACTCTGGCTGCTCGATTCTGGGCCAGTTGTAATTTTTTTAATTGGCCTTGTGGCAGCACTGGACCAAATGACTGGACAATACTCCAGATGTGACACAAACAGAGACTGTACAACTGTTCTCTCATGACTGAAGGTGTGGGAATATTGTGCACACCTTCGAGCCTGCAATGACCTACTGCCCTGCCATCTTAGATACTATGTGATTATATCTGATCTGTCCAGGAAAGGTAAATGATCCATACTTGATGCCAATAACTTAGTTTTACTCACTTGTTCAACCAAAACACTTTTGTCATACTAACAGAGTCAGGTGACAGGGTGCCTTGAACAATAAATATTATTGTACAAAACACAATGCATTTTGTTTTGGATATTATTAAGACATATTAATTCACTTAAACCCAGTTGGTGACTAAATTGAGCTGATTTTGTAAGGTGTATTGAGATCTTGTATAGTGGCAGATGCACTAAATAAAGTTGCATCATCTGCATACAATACCACTTCTGCATTTCTCACCTCCTGGGGCAAATCATTTACAAACACTGAAAATAAAAGTGGACCCAAACAACAACCTTGTGGAATACCACATAATATACATTTTGTTTCAGACAAGCTACCATTGAAGAGGACTTTCTGTGTTCTGCCAATAAGATAATTTCTTAACAATGAAAGAGACAATTGAGATAATCCATAACATTTGAGCTTTTCCAACAGAATATCATGGTCAATTACATCAAATGCAGCGGTGAAATCTAAAAGTACAGCACCCACAAGTTTTTTATCATCCATATGTGTTAGCCACTGGTCTACCATGTGTACTAATGCAGTATTGGTTGAATGGCCTGGCCTGTAAGCGTGCTGTGCACTAGTAAAAAGATCATTTGAGATAAAATAATGTAGCATTTGATTAAATATTAACCTTTCAAAAATTTTACTTAAGACAGGAAGAACATGAACTGGTCTGCAATTTGAAGCAGTAAACCCAGACTTTTTATCCTTAATTAGAGGTATGATCTTAGATTGTTTCCATTGTTCAGGAAACACTCCACTAAATGGTAAATATAGCAACTTTACAGTTTACTGTTGTTCTACTGTGATTAAGGCCTAAAGTATTTTACAGTTCTATTATCTGGTATTCATGCACTGTAATCTATGGTATCATCCTGGAACCACTGGAGACACTGTGGAGTTCTCCCTTATCGAAGGACAAAGTTTAGCAGTTAACATGGGAACCAAACGTGCACTCTTCTGATCAGTCTGTTCCAGATTATCTATCAGAGATCATTCCTGCATGTTCCAGACAGACACATTTGATCAACAGAAAGTCTTTCAGAACTCATCCAGTCTTTATGATTGTGTTTTACTTTGAAGCTTCAGCAACATTTAGACTGAGTTAACATGAAAACATGAACACTGAGGAAGAAGTTACCAAAGACAATGATGTTTACCAGCAGAAAAGATTTCTGTCATCTTTACTCAAAATGTTTATTCATGTTTCACAACTTTAAAGAATAAAAATCTCCTCTTTGAATTTTTTGTTTCAGGTACCTCTCATCTCATCGTCAGCAGCACAATAACTGTGGTTGTGATCAATGTCTTAGTTGTCCTGGAGATCTTCTGATATCAATAAACGGTACAGCCCTCGAAATCTGCTGTTGCTTCTTTACAACATGATGTCAGCTCAAACATGGTTCTGTGGTCCTGCTTTCAACAAACTATCAGCTTCAACTTCATTTTTCCTAAACAGTCTGTGAGTTTACCAGCTGCTCTGACCTTAAGGCTCCAGAAGATGGAAAGATCCTCCAGAAAACAGACTTTGAAATTGAGCTGAGCTGCAACAATGCAGAAACCAACAGAAAGATTGATGGATGTGTTGAAAGTGTCAAAGCAGAACAGAATCTCAGCTTCTGTTGATCCAGGAGAAAATCTTTGTTTGACATCAGCAGGAATGTTTGGACTCAAGTCTTCTATTGAAGATGGATGGATGGATGGATGGATGGATGGATGGATGGATGGATGGATGGATGGATGGATGAGAGATGGAATCTTATTTGAAAAAAATGAAGAAATGTTCTTGTTCCAGTTTAACTTTATTTAATATTTCATGTTTTTCAGGATTTTGGAAGAAAAAAGTGAAACACTGAGAATTCCACAAATGAACGATGGAACAATCAGGAACAACATCGTGAAGCTGCTGCTTCATCTGTGCTTCTGTCTGCAGAACCAACACGACATTAATGAACGCTCAAGTGTTTACTGCATTTTGTTACACTATCGTCCAGGTGAATACTCTGTTCTGTATGAAGAGAAATGCATGGATGGATGCATTCATTCATGAGCTGGACAAGCATGGAGCAGCAGAGAGGAGGAGTTTTGAGGCTTGATGTGATGTCACAGGAGATGTCTCTCTCCAGGCTTTTTCTTCCACAGAAATTGATTTATGAACAGTTTAGAGTAATTCATTTCACTAAAGTCAGCACAATGTTTATCCTTTTCTTCAACCCTCATGGGTTATGGTCACTATGGTCATATATTCTAGAAGATCAATAAGATCTGAGATAGGACGTTTACAATTCTTTAAGAAGAACTCACCTCAACCTTCCTGTGTCTTCCATCACTACCTGGAAAGGTAGATATAATTGCCACCATTGTCTGTTTATTTCTTGTGAACAAGTTGAACCCCCCCCCACAGCCTTTATTCTAATAATAATGAATCTTATTTTTCTGTGCTTTTAAGTTCTTACATTGTTCTGTATTCATTCAACTGGAAAATGTTTTCTTCTTTTCCAAAAGCAACAACAAACCAAAGCACTTTAGAATCAACTTTATGAAACACTAAAATCTATTTGACAGAAAAAACATGGAGATTGTTCTTCAATGAACAGAGGGGGCGGAGCTTGGGCTGACTAAATGACACTTCTTTTTGTGGTCAAGAGTTCATGTTGAGATATTCATGCAGATTTTAAAATATGTTCGACAGGGGAAGAAAAGCAATCCTCTACTTTACAGTTTATGCAAAGATCATTAAAAAACAAAGTGACACTAGAAATCTACATGTAGCTTGTAGATCTAATAAATGAAAAACTCATTATTTTAACTTCAGTGGACGTGAAGAAGCTTGCTGAGCAGGATCTGAATTTGCAGAATGACAAATAAATGGAATAAGAAAATAGATGTGTAATTTTAAAGATGTTTTCATCATATCTTCTTTAACTTTGTTTTCATTTTCCCAGCAGCATATCTTCTCTGCACGTCTCTGCTGAGTTTCCTCAGATCTCTCATTTGATTAACCGTTTTTTCACTTTTATAGTCGGTTTCTGTTTTTTTCTTCAAGCCGTATTTGATTGGACAATATCTGTTTGTCATCACTGTCCTGCCAAACTGAGGGGGGGGAGACTAAAATGTGACCATTCACAGCCACTAGCACCAGACTGTGTTTTTTTTTTTCTTTAGAGTCTAAAGAGAAACGAAAAACAGGTTCAGAAATAGGAAGTCGTCTCTTGTCGTTCACATCAGTCATCTGTCTCTGAGGTTTATGTACTTTCAGTTTGTAGATGAGAAGTGTTCAACAGTCTTTAGATAACACTATTGTTTTTAATGAAGCTGCTTCCCAGAAAAGTTGATTTACTGAGAAAACTTTCATAATGAACAAATTTTTTATTTTGTTTTTCTTGATCAATCTTTGGATCTTAACCAGAGAAGGTGAGTCAAACTAAAGTCTGTTTGATTTCTCATTCTGGCTGAGTCTTTAGTTTAGCTGATCTTTTTACTTCAGAGATAATCTATCAAAGTGAACGTTGATTAAAACATTGATATTCAACTAAAGTTTTCTTAAAGTCAGTGTGATTAAAAGAAGGTTCAGTGTTTGTTAGTTCACAGATCAGGACTTGAACTTCATGGTCTGGACTCATTTATAACTGACCATCTCTATGAAGTTTTAGTCCTCTAAAAGTATTTAACTCTTTTAAATGTCCATTTAGTTAATTCTTCTCAAATCAAAAAATAAGCAAAAAAGATACACTAATAAGCACAATGAAAAGTTATTGGTAACTCCTCCAGGGTTAAGTATCTACAGACAGTTTCAAACTGCTCATCAGGGCTGGTATCAGAATCGATTCCATTCTTATTATTTTCTATTCTTTTGATTATTCAATTAAATCCAGTTTTGAGTTTACACATTTAGATACATTTGTTTAGAAATACATTAATAATCACCTATATGTTTACAATATATTTATATTAATCAGATCCAGTTCTTATACTGTAAATGTATCAGTGAAATACAGAGATTGTTAATATCATCCAGTGTTCCATGGATTCTCTAAAGGAGAAGTTCTAACTAAAATGTTCAGATCATTAACATTGGAAACATTGTTCTGCTTCTCCTGGAGGACGTTTCAGTTTGGACACTAGGTGGTGATTGCAATATGGTATTACAGTTTATTCCAGAAGAAGAAAAAATTATGAGCCAAAAAAACAATGTTTTAGACCACAAATAGTTACTTTAAAAAATATTTCCTTTTAAGAGTTTGTACTATTCATGTCTGTGGGTCTATAAAGATGTTTATTTAGTCAGGAATGTATGTTTAGGTCGACCGAGCGTTAGCATTAGCCATCCTATGGTAAATTCCATTGAATGTTAGCATTAAGCTAGCAGACTTCAGCTTTATGTGTTAAAGTTATTTATATCTTTTTTTAATTGATTATTGATCGATTAAACTTTCAACCGTTCTGCTTCTTATCATAATTAGAGGAAAACAGTAGATGTGGCGTCAACACAATACAGTTTATTGAAGCTGCGATGACGTCAGCAGATTATTCCCAGAGTGCAGGATCTGAGCAGACCGGTAGTTTTCTGAAGGATGGATTAGGGTTAGTTGATGAGATACAAACGTATCAGAACGTCCTGCATCATCCTGAACATCGGTGAAGAGAAAAGGAAAGGGGACAGAGAACTGGAAAAGTTGATTTTGTTCATTGTAATTTGTTTGATTTTTATCTGAATTTTCAGAGAGGAAGTGAGAGGAATCACATGAAAACTGTAAAATCATTGCTCAGTTGTTTCCTCTCCCACAGTTCAGCTGAATTGTTTATTTATTTTCTGAATGTGAAAAATGATGCCGTCCAGGCAACAGAGACATTTCTAATCATTGTTTTCCCATCTGTAAATGTTGCCTGAGTAGTTGCTAACAATAACAGAATAGATTTACACTGACAGAGATTACTACAGAGTACTTTACCACGTCTCACACATACTTATTAAACCATGGATTCATTTAGTTTAAAGCAATGATTACAGATGAGGAAATCTGTTTCATTGTTTAATTTTTCCTATGAAAGAGAGCAAATGTAATGAGAAATGGAACAGTGGAACTCCAAAAGCCACGCCCCCTCAGAGGAGACTTTGGAAACAGGCTTCAGATCAACATGAAAACTGTCTTTAAGACATTAAGTTTGTAGGATTTTTGTTAAAATGTCATAATCATAATTAAAATACTACTGAGAACAATTATTTTTAACTGTCAAAGAGGGACTTAATTGTGAATTAAAAATCAATCACAGACATTATAAGTCCATTTTTTTACCGTGTTGATCTCAAATGCTTCCTTGAAGTCCGTTAATGTGTGATAATGCACATCTGGAAGGGCATTATCCCGCTTATACCAGAGTCACTCGTGAAAACATACATGTTAAATCAATTATTTGAATTTCAGTAATTTTTTTAAAATTTAGAGTTAAATAATTTTTACAAGAAGTGGATTATCTATAACATGGACTATATATAACATGATGTGCCGCGCTGTCATGGCAACAATCCACTGATTGTCCTCTGCTCTCGCTGAGGAAGATGATCGTCACAAGGACATAAACAAAGCCTCATTTCAGAAGAAAGGTTTACTTCTTCCCGTATGTATTTGTTATGGTGATGAAGCAAAAATGTTTTCCAAAGAAACAAAGTTAAAATAGTTCAATTCCTCTGCAGACACATGCTCGTGTTTCAGTTCCTCCTTCTTAGATTCTCTTCTCTACCAGTCTTCAAAATGATCAAATTCAACAAACACGTTAAAGGAAATCATAAAATCCCTCGTCTCTTCTAGTGTTTTACTGTTGTCATCAACTGTGGAATAAAGTGTGTTAATATCTGTATTATGATATTAGTGAGAAGATACTGTTCAATACTGTTACAGAAAAATGTTCCTGTTGTTTTTAGATGTTTTTAATTACGGCATTCTGGACCTGATGTTTTTTTTTAATTGTTTTTAGATTGGAAACAACATCTCACTTGGTGTACAAGTTTTGTTGAAACTTTGTTTTAGTAAAAAACTTAATAAAATAGATAAAAAGAAGATTCTGTGGACGTCGTGATTTTCTTAAGCCTTTCACAGTGAACTATATCTATATATAAGATCGTATATTATCTTTGGAACACTAAAAAACAAATTATGTATGAAATATTAGTTACATTTCTTGAGTTTTTTCCTACCCGTACGTCTCGATTCCTGAAGCTCCGCCTGCTTCAGCGTGTCGGTGCTGTCCTCTTCATGACGCCATCCTAGAGTCTGTGGCAGCATGTCTGTGTTTCTCCAATGAAAATAATCCAAACATCTTCACAGACAGATGCACATGGGATATATCTGCCTTCAGTGGGCCCTTCACTGCTTCACAACACCAGCACACGTCTTCTGCACGGCTGTGCCGGACTTACATGGAGAGAAAATAGTCTCTCTGATTCGTGGGAACATAACTCTTGATTTATGTATAAATTAGGATTTGTGTGTGCATATTCTTGATGTGTGTGTGTAATTTAGGATTTGTGCATTACTTTGGATTTGTAAAAACGTTATTTAGACTTTTTATATTAATTTTCTGGAACATCTGTGGGAAAAATTTCACCGGATATTATTTACAATCCAAGTTAAAAACGGCTGATAAGAAAACTCTGATGACCCGGTATTCTAGTAGTACTTGAACGCATCACTCACGGATGAATCAGTGAGACGTGAAAAGAGTCTCATCTGTGTGTAACTGAGGCTCCATGTGTGTGTAAGAGGTGATTTGTGCGTATTTTTAAGATTTTTGTGTCTAAGGAGTTTCAAGTTGTTGTATTGTTAATTTGTGTACATTGTATTTAGATTGTATGAATAATACGTTGTATTAAGAATTTGCACGCACAAATCCAAAGTTATTCACAGATCAATTCACAGTTCATTTAAGATGAATCCGCATCAGATTTTGACATCTTGTCCACACATGTTAAATGAAGCTATGATTGATATTTTAAAGTGTAATTCAATCTCAGTTATTGGTGGGAAATCTGAATTAGAATTATTCTGATCCAGATCTCAGACCCTCAATCCTTCCTGTGATTATTTACCTCCAGGATTAAATGAATCAACTCCAGGCTGGCTTTGTAAAAATGAATGACAATAAAAAGTGTCATTCTTTTGAACAGATCTTAGAAATGAGCTGATGAGACCTGGCTCTCTAAAAACAGACATAAATCCTATCTCTATTGAAAATGTTGGACTACTTAATAATGTGGAACACAATGCATCACGTACAAATCATGGCTATTAGAAACCTGCGTACTGTTTTAAAAAGTAGCTCTGACCCGTCTACAGTAAACAGGTTTATATCTGCATGGTGATGACGCAGAAGGACACGCCCCCTGCCCCGAACCCTTCATGACATATTCTGATCATGGGTGCACGCTCATACCCATGTGTGGATGTCACATGAATGTGTGATGCTGTCCATATATGACTGCTGCTGTGGAACAACTCACAGAAAGAAACAGTGTTTTTCTTGCAGCTCAACATTCACACATCTGTCTCCTGATGTTTGACAGATGCAGAAGTCTCCTGTCAGTTTGGACAGACCTGCGTTTTAAACTGCAGTTTTATGACTGGACGTGATCCTGTTATTCACTGGTCTCAAGAAACACCAAGACGGAAAGAAGTTCATTCCTATTATGAAAACCAGGACCATCTTGAGAACCAGGACCAGAGCTTCAAAGGAAGAACATCTCTGTTCCGGGATCAGATCTCCAGAGGAAACGCCTCCCTGCAGCTGAACGGAGTGATGGTTCAGGATGAAGGATCATACGGATGTTACACCAGCTCCTACAATGAGATAGCAGCTGGTGAAACCTTCATCAACATGACAGTTTACGGTAAGATAAATGAACTCAGGAAACAGGAGAAAGTCCAAAATGTTCTAGTTCAGTTTCTTCCTTTCTGTCCATCAGACTTTAATGTTCCACAGTAAGTCATGAAATGAACTTAAGACAGAAGTTCAGGATCCAAAGTTCCTGATTCTCTTGAATCTGTCCCATTCTCTGATCAACAAAAGTTCTGAGGAACACAGCATCGACTTCTCCACACACTGACACTGACATTCTGGTTTGTCCACTTGTTGCAGCTCCAGTTCAGAAGATCAACA